>CM070773.1:164104434-164811934 GCA_036346955.1 Dipus sagitta
TGAAACCTAGCTTCCTTCACCTTCCAAAGAGGAATAAAGACCAACAGCTCTGTAGTCCTTCAGTGTCAGAATGGGATTGTTAAGGCATCCACTCTCATAGACTGAGAAGCTACTGGAATGTCAGCCTTTCTAGCATGCAGACAGTCATTTTGTAGTACTCAGCCCATATCATGTAAAACAAACTAATCACTTTTGTAATATATCATTTTAATGGGTCCATTATTGTAGCCATTATTCTAGAGAACTTTGATAAAACAGCATGGTAACTAATCTGACAATTATCTCTCTCTCTCTCTCTTTCTCTGTGTGTGCAACTATATGTGTGAACGTGCATGTGGAATTCAACTCTTTTGGGGGTTTTTTTGGGTGGGGGGTTCGAGGTAGGGTCTCACTCTAGCCCAGGCTGATCTGAAGTTCACTATGTCGTCTCTGGGTGGCCTTGAACCCACAGCGATCCTCTAACTTCTGCCTCCTGAGTGTTGGGATTAAAGGCATGCACCACCACGCCCAACTTTCAAATCTTGATAGTATCTTCCTCAGTCACTTTATGTCTTAATTTTTGAAAGGGGTGGATAACTTCCAGAATCCGGTTTCTCTAAAGCAGGTAGCTAGCAAACCCAACGGAACCTCTTGTTTTTGCCTCCCCACACTGGCATTGCAGATGTGTGCTACTACACCTAGATTTTATGTGGATATAAAGGTTACAAACTTGAATCATCGTACTTCCTGCCAAGAGCTTTACTCACAGAGCAATCTGCCCAGCCCAGAGAAATATTTTACACAAAATTACAATGTGGAATTAACCTGACCTAGACTTGCCTAACCTCTCTTCCCACTTCAAGGGTAATGACATCTACTAACCACTATACCAAGACCCACCAGACAAAAGAAGGAGCTATGATAGGCAGCACCTCAGTTTCCAGAAGATCTCCAGCACCTCCCCCAAATTATATGGCTACTCCACTGGGCTATTAACCTACTTTTTCCTTCCTTCTTTCCAATCCTCCATACTTGAACCCTGAAACTCTCTGTAGATGAGAAGTAGAGTTACAGGCAAAGTCCCCACTTCTCCAGTCTTCAACTTGAATAAAGCTTTTCTTTCTCACTAATACTCATTTGTTGTTGTTGGTGGTGGGTCCTGGTATACCAGAAGTGAGTTTAGTAACACAAGAAAAGATAGGGTTACTGTAATTTTACATAAAAAAATAGAAAGCAGAGAAACACAAAGAGGTCACATTTCAAAATATTGAAAGCAGATATAGATGACATATGACTGGATTTGTGAAAGAATGGAGAGGACACATGAAGCAGAAGCACTACTCGTAGAAATAGGGGTCAAGCATCCAACCACTGTGGAGTCAGCTTTATGATTTAGAATAAAATTAGAGGTTGGTGATTCACACTGCCTGCCTATCAAGCCCATATGTGTATTTAAATTTAAAAATAAAAATAAAAATACAATACCTAGCAGACACAAGCATTGTCGTATCTGTGATATTCAAGTATTCAACAACCATTTTAGTTGTGTTTTTTCTGTTTTTGATTTATTTTAAAGTGAGTAAACTTTACTTCCTGGACTCTCTTGGAATTTTGTAGTCATTCATAATGCTCAGTTACATTGATTTCTGTTTCTGGAAGGTGGAAGATGATGTCCTTATTCTCATTTCATCACATATAGAAATTCATGAATTGATATTACAAAAAGAAAAATCAAAGGATGTACTTATGGAATAAATTTTAATAAATATTTACATGATCTTAAATAAAGTAAAACTATTAAATGTACACAAATTGAAACTGATAATAGACTATACTAAAATCTCACGAAATTCAGTCAAAATCTAATGTTATAGATAGATTATTAGACAAATACAGTAGATAAATTATTAGATAAATACATGTTAATAATAATAAATGTTATTAGATAAATACATTCTAACCTGCCAGAAGGACTTGAATGTATAACTGCCTAAGCCTTGCTCCAGAAATCCTAAACTTTATGAGATTACTACATAGCAGGAGCCTTTCTGATAAAGGAAAATGATGCATTTTGCCCTTCCTGACATAATCATTCCAAACTGGAGTATCAAGTTCCTATATAGGACAAAGTCCCTTGGGCAATGCTTGTTCTAGAGATGTGAGGAATAATACAAACTCTGCTTAAAATGAAGATGATGCAGTCATTCCCTTGGGCCTTGTCTTTGAGAGTTCACCACAGTCTGCTCTGCTCTGTAATAAAGTCTCCCTCACATTTGCACTGTTCTCTGTGTGTCTTGTCTGAATTCTTTGGACAGAAATCACAAGAGCCCAGGAGGCAACTGGAGTCCAGACTGTTCTCAGTGACACCCAACTGCCATTGCTGCAAATCTTTGTCAGACTTTCACACCATGTTAACTATTTTTATACGTTATTGTTTGCATATTGCAGATTCCTTTGTATTTATCTTTTCAATAATGATGAGTATTGTGGCATCTGCACATGGCTCATTAATATATCCTTTTCTTTTTTTGTTGTTGTTTATTTTTATTTATTTGAGAGTGACAGAGAGAGAAAGAGTGAGAGATAATGGGCGCGCCAGGGCTTATAGCCACTGCAAATGAACTCCAGATGCATGCACCCCCTTGTGCATCTAGCTAACGTGGGTCCTGGGGAATCGAGCCTTGAACCGGGGTCCTTAAACTTCACAGGCGAGCGCTTAACTGCTAAGCCATCTCTCCAGCCCCAATATATCCTTTTCTATACTACAACAACAGAGTAGAAAATTTCTCCACCTTGTGCATATGGCTTACATGGGTACTGGAGATTCGAACCAAGGTTCTTTGCCTTTGCAGGCAAGCACCTTAACTGCTAAGGCATCTTTCCAGCCCCCCACGTTTTATCATATTGACTTTTTAATTGAATTTTAGTAACTTTTATATGTTGGAACACAGATCTATTTTTATTTGCCTGAAGAGAAATATCTTTATTTAGTTTGCAACTTTTATTTCCGCTCTATTAACATTAGATTTTGACTGAATTTCATGATTTCAGTATATAGTCTATTATTAGTTTCATTTTGTGTACATGTAATAGAATGTTAAGTCTCCCCCCAGGACCAGATGCTATAACTCAAATCCCATTCTCCAGACCAGTAATATCCTATTGTTCTAGTCTCTGTCTCAGGCTTTTGATTATGATGAAAGGATCAGTACCTATGTCCTATAAACCTGCTGGTATCTAACTTGATACCTAATGCAAACAGAAAATTATTCCCACATATTGTGAACAGGGATTATTCAGCACTGTATAATACACCAAAAAATGAATGTTAATGACTATCAAAATACTTTTACTGGACTGGAGAGATGGCTTAGCAGTTAAGCGCTTGCCTGTGAAGCCTAAGGACCTTGGTTCGAGGCTCAGTTACCCAGGACCCACGTTAGCCAGATGCACAAGGGGGCACACACGTCTGGAGATCATTTGCATTGGCTGGAGGCCCTGGCGTGCCCATTCTCTCTCTCTCTCTCCCTCCCTCTTTCTTTCTCTCTCAAATGAATAATAAAAATTGAATAAATTAAAAAACATACTTTTACTATGATAGTAATACCCTGAAAATAACTCTAGCACCCTTCAACTAAAATTTATTTTACATATATATGTATATAATTCACACACACACACACACACACACACACACACACACACACACATATATATATATATATATATATATATATATATATATATGAATTAAAGCTGAGAAGAAGTGACAGAGGAGTGCTCAGCACTGAAATATCTCAATTACACCTTCCATGGCTTAGGGTCCCTTGCAGAAGAGGTGGCAGAAAGAATGTAAGAGCCAAAGGAAGGGTAAGACTCCTTACAACATGCTCCTCTAGACACAAAATGGCCTGGATACCCATGTCCACACAGTACCTGACACAACCTACACAAGACCATCATAATAGGAAGAAAAGATCATGACATCAAATTAAAAGAGAGGCTGATTAAGAGGGGGAGGGGATATGATAGAGAGTGGAGTTTCAAAGGGAAAGTGGGGGGAGGGAGGGAATTACGATAGGATATTGTTTACAATTAAGGAAGTTGTCAATAAAAAAAGAAAAATAAAAAGATTGTAAGAATGTTATACAATTATGAGAAGTAGTAACTACTAAATCATAAATCTCATGAATGTACGTGTAAAGAATGGAAAGAGTGAATCCTTTTTTTTTTTCAAATTCACTATTGTAGTCTCAGGTCTCAGGGTGGCTTCAAACTCAAGTTGATCCTTCTACCTCTGCTTCCTTAGTGCTAGGATTAAAAGGCATGTGCCACCATGCCTGGCTAAGGGTGAATTCTTTATAAAAATTGGTAATATTTGCAGTATCTGAATTACATTTATGAATATTTAGTAGGTTTTGATATTTAGAGCTAATAAAGTAAATACCAAAAGATTTTATAACCCCGATGCTTAAAATTAGAACTTAAATTGTGAAGTATTAGAAATAATATTTTAATAATATACCTCAGGTAACTTTAAATTATTAGTACTTATTTCCATAAATAGATCATATTTATAATAATGAAAATGTTGAAATGTATTAAACCTATTAATATTTATGCATTCATATAAACTAATATGAAAATATCCTTACTGAATTTGATTTTTGTAACTTTTTTTCATTTTCAGAGAGAGAGGCAAAGAGAGAATGAGACAGAGAGAGCATGGGTGCACCAGGGCTTTCAACCGCTGCGAACAAATTCAACAGGTATTCTCATCCTTGTGGCACATGTGCAACATTGCATGCTTGAGTCATTGTGCATCTAACTATGGGGAACCTGGAGATTCAAACATGAGTTCTTAGGCTTTGCAGGCAAGTACCTTAACCACTAAGCAATCCCTCAAGCCCTGTAAAATTTTAATGTAAGGAATATTTATGAATGATTTCATTTTATATAATTTCATATGAGTATTTCTAAAGTGAAAAATGTAGTTATATTAAATAATTAATATAAAATTGAATCTTGAGACATGTTACATAATTAGCAATCCAATAGAATCTATTATTCAATTAATTAAATCAATGGAGTGAAAAGAAAATGACCATGGAAGCACAAATTGAAAAAGTGATTCACACTTAATTAAATGATTGTTTTTGAAAATTGCCTTCCTTAGTAAAATGATATATAAATTCATGTTAATTGTTCTTTCACTACATTCATTACATTTCCAATTATTCACAAAACAACCCTAAGACTTGGATAGTATTAGTGACATTTTAAAAAGAAAATGTTAAAAAGAATGAATATTAATATTCTTCCACAGGTTATAAATATAATTGCTACTAAACCATGGATTGAAAACATATATGTCTATTTTGTAATGTGTATTTTTTCCACTATATCAACCTGGACTTGTTTATGTTTTCTTCATCTATTCATTTGTTATCAGGAGGCTTTTCCAGTCAATAAATACACAGAATCAAAAACAGAATTAAATACTCTCAGGGTACTTCTGACAAAAAGGCCTATTTGTTTAATATAGTTTTCACTGAAAACATGTCATTAGTCAAAATATCATGAACCTTAATTTACAAACAAGATTTTGTCAATATTATTTGATATCATATCATTGTAGAATGATGTTTAAAATCCTAAACTGGCTAGTGTTAAAAGAAGTTCTTTATTAAAAAATTTAATTTTATTTTTATTCATTTACTTGAGAGAGAGAGAGAGAAAAAAAATTTGCACACCAAGGCCTCGAGCTGCTGCCAAGGATCTCTGAACATATGTACCACTTTGCACATCTGGCTTACATGTGTCCTAGGGAATTGAGCCTGTATCCTTTGGTTTTGCAGGTAAGTGCCATAACTGCTAAGCAATCTGTCCAGCCTGTAAACTAGGTAGTTTTAATTTGAACTCTACTTTCCAGTAATCAGAGTAGTTTTAACAGTTGTTTTGAGCTTACATTTGCTAGGTGGGTTGATTCAGAAACTTTGACACCTAGTTTGTGGATGCCTTTGCCAGTGAAGTGTGAATCTTAAAGACAACAAGTAGTTGAACCTTGTGACTTTTGAATGTGAAATGAACCTATTTCATCACAGATTATTTTCAGGGGTATATTGTTTTCTCAAAATTAGTTGTTTATTGTTCTAGTTGGTTGTTTTATTGTGAGTTATTTAAGGCTGGGCTGATTTACTGTGTTGAAAATGATAGGCTCCTTCTTAGTTCCTCTTTGTTCTTGTACTTCTCTCATTAAATTTATTCTTCTCTGTGCCTTCGTGAATTAAATACTTTTATGCTACAGGCATTATATTTCTTTGGGTATTTTTAGTAAATGTCATGAATTGTCTTAGTTTTAAAAAAATATTTTATTTTTATTTATTTATCTATTTGACAGAGAAAGGAGAGAGAGAAGAAAAAAAAAAAAAGGCATGCCAGGGCCTCTAGTATCTGCAAACAAACTTCAGATGCTTGTGCCCTCTTATGCATCTGGCTAATGTGGGACTTGGGAAATCAAACCTGGGTCCTTTGGCTTTGCAGGTAAATGCCTTAACCACTAAGCCAGCCCTCCAGCCCTATCTTAGTTTTTACTTGTCTTGAAATAAAATAAAATAAAATAAAAATCTTAAAGATATTGTTTATTTATTTTTTGTTTTTTTATTAAGCAGAACCTTTTTATGGACACATCCTATTTTGGTGCCATCATTTATGTAGCAATCCTGGTTGGCAGTTATTTATTTTCATATATATATGTAATTATTAATATTGTATATAATATATAAAAATATATATATTGTATATAATATATAAAAATTTTAAAATAGATAAAATATATGTATAATATAAATACAAATATAAATATAAAAATAAAATATTTAAAATATAAAATGTATAAAAATTACATAAAATATAAAATATTATATAGTATATAATGTATATATATTAATATATTTATTATATTTTTGTCTTTTTGATGTAAGGTCTTGCTGTAGCTCAGACTAACCTGGAATTCACTATGTAGTCTCAGGCTGTCCTTGAACTTATAGCAATTCTCCTACCTCAGACACCCAAATGCTGGGATTAAAGAATATCCACTTGTCTGGCTTATTTCTGATTTTAAATATATCATTAAATGAATGCTTTCCTAATTCTGATGGCTGCAGACGAGAGATTTGATGTCATTCTAAGATACTTACCTTTATAAATGAGTTGGAAGTTTCCCTTTTGTGTTTTTTGTATAGAGTTTTGCTTTACACTTTTTACAACGTTTAAAAATATTGTTTTTAAAATTTAAAAATGTTTTTTTGGGCTGAAGAGATGGCCTACTGGTTAAGATGCATGTGTGTGAAGCCTAAGGACCCAGGTTTGATTCTCCAGGGCCCATATAAGCCAAATGCACATGGTGGTGCATACATCTGGAATTCGTTTGCAGTGGCTAGAGGCCCCGGTGCACCCATTGTTATTCTCTCTCTTTCTTTCTCTCTTTCTGTCTCTCTCTCTCTCTCTCCCTCTGTCTGTCTTTAATAAATAAATAAAAATAAATATTAAAAATATTTTATATTTCTTGGCAAGCCCAGATAGATAAATGACAAATTGATAGACATAAATAGATAGATGATACATAGATAGAAACATGACAGATAGATAGATAGATAGATAGATAGATAGATAGATAGATAGATAGATAATAGATGATAAATGGAGGAAAGAATAGTCATACTATACCTTTTGCCATTGCAAATGAACTTCAGATGCATGCAGCAGTTTGTACATCTGGCTTTATGTTGTTACTGGGGCATTTGAACATAAATTTTCAGGCTTTGTAAGCAAGCAGTTTTAATATCTGTGCCATCTCTTTAACCCACATTTCACATTTGTTTACAGCTTGACTCATATTTCATAGGTAAGTTTTCCTCTGGACACACAATTAGGGTATCCTTGAATGTCTCATGGAATTGGCTGGCAGTTTCTTTCTCTAGGTTTAGGAAACATCCTGTTGTAATTTTATAGAATAATCTGTATGTTACACTTTATCTCAGCTTCTTCTTATACCCTATTGAATTATATTTTATTTTTTGTGAGGTTATTCTGTTTTTTTTAACATTATGAGCATATCCACCCTTTTTTCTGTAATGACATAATTTCATTTTTCTTTATGGCTTAAAAATCTCTCTCTCTCTCTCTCTCTCTCTCTCTCTCTCTCTATATATATATATATATATATATATATATATATATATATGAATGACTATATTTGTGCATAAGTAATTTGTATATATGCATAAATATGACTTTTTCATCTATTCATTCACGGATGGGCATCTTAGTGACTAATGCAGCAACATATGTGGGTGTGCAAGTATCTCTGTAGTAAGCTTATTTGACTCTTTAGAACAGTTCTATCTTAATTTCCCCCTTTTTGTTATTTCACACATTTTTATTTTTCAACTTGTTCATATAGGCCTCTGCATTACCTTTTTGAATACTCCTCCTACTTCTGCTGATGGTTGCTGATGAAGTCATTCTCTTCATGATGTACCTACTAGTATGAGATGGAGGTGTAAACAATAGGTACTCTGTAGAATTTTAGGTTTGATATTAAATATATCCAATATTTTTTGGACTTTTGGGTGATACTTAATATTTTATACTTTATATATGTCTGAATATATTGTTTCCCTTCCTTGCATTCTATTCATTTTTTCTTCTGCTCAGTTTCATTTGTTAATGATGCTTTTCACTATCATCTTATTGGATTGCCACTTTTATTCCTAGCATTTCTGCTTGAATATTTTCCACTGTCTCAATTTGCTGCTAAATTTTCCCCCATGTTATCTCGTCTACTTTGTTAATATTCTTGTATATGTCCTGAATTGATTTCCTTACTTCATACAAAAGTCTATTTGAGTCTACTTTAAGGTCATTGATTCTTTTAAAAACAGGACTTTGAACTCCTCTCTGGCATTTCAGTTATCTCATTATCTTTAGCTTCCAGTACTTAGGTGTTCTGAGCTTGTGCATATTTGGTCTGTTTTCTAATTTTTATGTGTGTGCTTCTTTTGAGTGTATACATCTTTTAGAATGGACATGTCCCTCAGTTTGTATTTTTACCATTTCCTCACCTTTTTTTTGTTTTTGGTTGTTTTATTTCATTTATGAATCACATGGCTGAGTTGATTTTATCTGAGTTTATGTCCTCCACTTCTATTTAAGGGGCAATACAAACATATTAACACACAATGTTTTAATAGAAGCTTCGGTATTACTCTTCAGTAGAACCTTGCCTTCCATATGTATCCGCAAGGAGGCTAAGACAGCAGCACCAGGGTACTGACTGAGAAAAATGCAGTTTAGAGATGTATAAAGCTGAGTGGTAATGATTAAGTAAGAAAATGAGATAGATATAGGAAATGAAAGACAAGAGGGACTAAAGTATAAATGAAAGTGAAAATATAAGGGTTAGAGGTAAAAAGTGATGTAGAAAGTATTATAGAGTGGGTATAGCAAAAGGAAGGCCAGTTGTAAGCCTGTTCTGGCAAGATATATGCTACATGAAACACCTAAGCAATTGAAGAACAAAACTGTAAGTAAGAAATAGAGAAAAAGAAAAGGAAAGCAAAAATTAAAGTGGCAGATATTACAATTTAGTATTATGTGTTTCTACTTAGGTGGCCTCTCCTTCCCCCTTGATTGTTCTTTGTAGCAGCTTGCAGGGAGGGTGAAGACTGACAACCCCGGTCATTCAAATAAGCCAAGTTGGTATGTATCCCTTCTTTGGAGATTTTTCACTGTGCATCTCCACCTTCTATTGAAATTACAAAGTTAGTCTGAGACCTTACACTTAATAGTTATAATGTACTTTCTGGCATTTAGGGGATCTTTCTTACCATGCAGAGCATGTAGAAACAATCCCCTCACACCCATACCTCCACCTACACACACATCCACACACACACACACACACACACACACACACAAATATTTTTTTGCCACATTTACTGGTTGGTATCTTCCTTGCTGTCAGTAAGACTACACTAAATTCCACAGCACAACTGTCACATTCCTATGAGCCTGGTCTCTCATACAATGACTAGGAGTGATCTTTTTGGCTTATGCCTCCAAGGCATCCATGGAGAGTCTCAGCCTTAGGACCCAACATTACTCTCCTACTTATTTTCCATTAGTTCGTATGGATCCTGTGTCTCACTCCTCAAGATCAATGCAATTCCCACATGCCTCTCTGCAACCCAGACTTTCTCCTCTCACAGTTCCTACAATACCCATAGGTGAAACTGGGAGACCCCTCAGTAGGAGGAACTTCAGTCTGTAGTGAGTGGTGTGGCACAGCTGAACTCTAGCTGGTAGAAGACCAGGAATGGAGTCTATTATTTTCTGTATTCACTTTTCTCTTTCAGCAGGTCTCACACAGTAGTGTTTAATCTTCCATGTCACTCAGATGTCTCATATGAATGTTTTGAAGATAATACTTCCTGAATTGCATGATCATTGAAAATTGTATTTTCTCAATCTCCCATTTGCTACTTCCTTCTGAAACATAATGTATTGATTTTAGCAATAACTTGGAGTTATCCATAAATAATGTATTTATTAGTAGATTCTCTTGTATCTGTTTCATATAGAGGTTATAGCTCACAAAATTGCATATTATTTTATAAGAAAATTAGAACATGGTATCTGAATATAATCTATCAATTACTCTCAAAGATCTGCACTATAAATACTGTAGTCCATCTATTTAAGTAAATTTTCTTCCATAAAAGTATAACTGGCTTGTGTTGTAGTCCTTTTAATGAATTCTTTCAAAAGTGATAGTTATTTGGACTTTATTGCTCTTTATTATCTTCAAGTATGTGAGATATCCCTGGAAAATCAGTTGAGTTTAGTGGACATACTTCATATGGATAAATAAAACCTCTCTCTCATTTTCACTCACACACATACACACATATCTATGTATATATGTGTGTGTGTGTGTGTGTGTGTATATATGTTATATATTACATATATGTGTATGTAAATGTAGTGTGTATTTATTATCTATACCATATATATATATATATATATATATATATATATATATATATATATATATATATATATGTAGACCTTCAGTTGAGTAAAGGAGGGGAATGTCTGAGAGTAGGAGGGGAGAAAGAAAAGACTATAGGGAGTGAATATAGGCACACAATATGATATAGTTGAATGAAATAGTTTTTATAAAACCCATCATATTGTACAATAAATATATATGAATAAAATTAAAATATAAAAGGAAAGAATACATTCTAACACAGAATTATAAATTTAAAGTTGAAAAACAAGACAGTACTTTATAGAAGAAAAAATGCAAGAAATGCAACATCAGATAGTTGTTTACAGTGGTTTTGAAGCTTGGGTTTCCTTTTATCACCTGAGCCCCATCATTTACCTAGACACGTCATTGAAGTCCTTTGTGGGTTAGTTTTCACTGTGTAAGGTAGAGATAATTATTTTTTTTCCTAAGACAGAGTATTATGGAAAGAATGGAATATATCTAGAATGAATAATTGCAGTCAAGACAGGCTCTTTTACAACAAATATGATCATATTCTTTTCCTTAATCTCCATGAACATTTCTGTTTCTTCCACTGGAGTTCACTTTCTTGCACTGAATGAACCATCACAATTTTATTTCATTTCTCATGCTTAACATTTACCTACCCTTGACTTGCACAAATCATTTTCTTGATAAATACCCATGAAATAAAGTGTAAATTTTGTTTCATTAACTATATGCTCAAGTAATTCATGTGTGACAAACCCTTTACTTTACTCTTCAGCAGATTGTGGCCTAGCCTTGTCAGTCAATTTGATGGATTTTTACCAAAATCAGTTAATATTAGTAATATTAATTTTTCTGTGTAATAAGTCAATTATATATCTGTTCTTTCCATTAAAAATTTGCACAAGACATGATTTTTTTTGCATCTAATGGTGAGGCCAACTATTTGTGTTAATACTAAAAGCTTTCAGAACAGAAATTGGCCAAATGACAACTTATAATTAAGGAGAGTAAATTAAAGCTGGGGTATGTATTTTAGAGATATGGTGAAGAGAAATGATGATTTCAAATGACTAGTTTGTGCTCTATCAAGCAGAATTTTTAGTCTTGAGTTTTGCATATGGGTAATGTAAGCCTTGAGCTACTGTTTCCTTTTTATAGGAAACCCTAAACAACTGTTTGGTGTCAAAATAATTCTTAATTGAAAATAAAAGAGTTGCTCAATGTTATTTGTTTAATTTAATTTAATTTTTGTTTTATTTATTTGAGAGAGAAGACAGAGAGATAAAGGGAGAAGGAGAGAATTAGTGCACCAGGACACTTGCCAACTTGTGTATCTGGCTTACATGTATCTTGGGGAATAGAACCATCCTTTGGTTTTGCAGTTGAGCTCCTTATTTGATAAGTCTTCCCTCCAACCCTCAATAATACTAAATTATCCACATTTTTATGATCTTAGGTGGCACACTTCAAGTAGTTTTCTATATCAAACAAAACATTTCAATAGCTAAAAATTTATATACACACCATGTTGGTAATCACTGCATTTACTAAGCATACTCTAGCTTTAGACTATTATTAGCTATGAGATTTTCAAATGCAGCAAAAAGATAACAATCAACAAAATCACACAGGTAAATATGAAGGAGAAATAGAAATACCCCTGACCAGCTGTAACCTGTAGAAAATAAGATTATCATACAAAAGAGTTCAAGGATTTCATCCAAGAAAAATCTGGTCCAGAACATATTTTGTGAATCTAAATTATAATTAGGTCGGCTATTAGTCATATATTATAGTATTTTCAACTTGTTCTTTTATCTTTATTTATACTTTTTTATTTACTTATTTACTCACTTACAAAGACAGAAGGGGGAAAGAGAGAGAGAGAGAGAGAGAGAGAGAGAGAACGGTTGTGTCAGAGCCTCCAGTCACTGCAAATGGACACCAGACTCATGCACCACCTGGTGTATCTGGCTTATGTGAGTATTGGGCAATCAAACCTGTGTCCTTAGTTTTTCAGGCAAGTGCCATAACCACTAAACCATCTCTTCAGCAATATCTTTCTCTTTTTTAATTTATTATTTATTTTTTATTATTTCCATAATTTCTACAATATCCCATGATAATGCCCTCTTTTTCCTCACTTTCCCCTTTGAAACTCCAGTCTCCATCATATCCCCACCCCCTCTCAATCAGTCTCTCTTTTATTTTGATGGCATCATCTTTTCCTTCTATTATGATGGTCTTGTGTAGGTAGTGTCAGCACTGTAAGGTCATGGATATCCAGGCCATTTTGTGTCTGGAGGAACACATTGTAAGGAGTCCTACCCTTCCTTTGACTCTTACTTTTTTTCCCACCACTTCTTCAGCATTGTACCCCAAGCCTTGGAAGGTATGATAGAGATATTGCAGTGCTGAGCACTCCTCTGTCATTTCTTCCCGGTATCATGATGCCTTCTGAGTCATCCCAAGGTCACTGCCATCTGAAAAGAGAAGGTTCTCTACCAAAAATGAGAGCAGCATTAATATATGGGCATGTGAACCTTAAGAGAAATACTTACTAAGCAGTTTGATGAGCATAGTATATACATTTAGCCAGACAGCAGTCGATGTTACACCCCTAGGGCTCATGACTACCCCTGTTGTAGGTTTCCAGTATCAGGGATGTGTTCTCTCCCATGGAGTGGGCCTCCAGTCCAATTAGAGGGCAGTTGGTTTCCACCATGACAGATGTACCACTATTGCACACATTGGCTCATTTGGCCTGGCTGGCAAACTATAAGGCTTGCAGTGTCCACTGTTTAGTATCTTAGGCCCAGAAAGCCAAGTGTCACATGTTCTCTCTCATATGTGGATCCTAGATATAGGTAATTGACTTCTGTGTGAGTAGGAAGAAATATCTTTCTCTTTTAAAGGAGAACTAATATTTTATACATATACAAATCTGTCATTTGTATAGTCATGTTTTCTGAACTTTGCCCTTAATATAGAATGCACATTCCTCAGACAAATTCTGATGGTAATTGTTACATAGCACTGATTCTCCCTACATAATGACTCAGAAATAGCAACAAAAGGGAGCTATTGCAGTATTTCCCAGACTGTGTTTAATGATTCACAACTTCTGTAGAAGTTGATGGGCATTCTAAGGTATCCTGTGTCTAAGTAATTTTGAAAAAATGAAGTTAAATAAAAATACAGATTGCTTTACCAACCACATTTTCAATCATAAATTGTAATTGAATTAGAAATTTACAAAAGTATAGTGTGCATTGCTTTTAAATATATGGACACAGGATAATTTAACCTAAGGAAATATTGTGCATTGAAAGACACATGAGAAAAATTGCTGAGTTAAAGAAATTTGATGTGGGATGGGCAAACTATGTCTCAGGATTTCCTTGATTATGGACTTTTTATAAAAGATATTTCTTGGTCACAGCGTTTGGGACTCTTGGGTTGGTTCTGGTGTTTTCTTTCATCTTCTAAGACACTTCACCTTCCTGCACTTCAACTTTTCTCCTTTATGGTTTTACTCTTGACCTTAAAATAACTGATTTTTCCCTTGCTTTTCTTATGAAAAAAGAAAAAGAAATTTTTATGTTAAAATCTACCTTACTATAGAACACTGACATTGCAAATGCTTTGACAGCAAATATTAAAAGTGAACAGACTAGGATTTGGTAGATGGGGTTGAAATTCTTGTGATATCCAGTATTTGATGTGAGTTTTAAAGATGAAATACCTACTTTTTCCTCTCTGATTCTGCCTATTTCCACTGAGCTCTTTCTGACCAGTGGCATTGACTGAACCTGGAACACATGAAGATTTGAGTAGGCATGATAATGTGGTAAAAGCAATGGAGTGTGAAGGCAGATGCCTGAAAACTTGAGCAGGGTCAGGGAAGTGAATGTTTACAAAACAAGCACAGCTGACTCCCTATCATGAGATGAACCACCTATGGCACATCAGCCGGGGTCTGGGTGAAACCACAGAGGAATTGGCAGTTAAACAAGAGTGTGAGCCTGACAATCTGTGTCAGGGTGATGCCAATAGACATAAAGACACTCAAAATGTATCAAAGCAGAAACCCAAAACTTGTTGAGAGCCTAATACTAAAGTTGATTTGTAACACAACTGCCAAGGCTCCAGGAACTTTGTGGAAAAGGTTGTGGAAAGATTTTAGGAGCCACAAGGTGGGAAGGAGTATACAGAGAAGTTGCACGCCCCCCCCCCCACAAACTCAATAACTGTCTGCTCCTCCCAACTTGTAACAGACAACCACATGGTGAACACCAGCAAGACCATCAAGGAAGGTCCTCAGTGGCTTAGGGGTAGGGAGGAGGGGAATGGTACCAACACATGATTTGTCCATACAAATTTTCTATTTAATAAAAAATGCAAAGAGAGAGAAAAAGAGAGAGAGAGAGAATAGGTACGGGTTTTGGTGAAACTCATCTGGATTTGCTGACTACTGAGTAAGCCTAACATCCATCCATGGAGACTGACTCCAGGACCTCTCCTCAGATGCTGAGGGGACAGCAGTTAATTCATTTGTCAGCTTTTGCAAGCCAGAACAACCTTTATACTATAAAGAGATTCACACTGAATTGTAAGAGCTATCCTTGTATTGTTAAAACGTCTTTGATAGAGCAGAAGTCAGGGTTGTGGGCAAACTCACATGTACTGAATCTATATTTTTGTTTGTTTTTATTTTTGATGGGATGAGATTGAGAATTACTAAAAAAGAAGATGTTGAATACTCACTAGATAATTACAGAGCATCTGACAGATCGTTGTGGCCACATTTGGTCCTTTCAATCTAGAAAGAGTCATACCATGTTTTAGAAACATAGCATATGGCCATGGTCATCCCTACGGCTGTGAAATGGCATTTCTGTGAGCTCCCTGAATGTAAATTTTATAAATATTTATTTCTCACTCAGTTGCTAATTCAGTTGTAGACTTTTTTTTTTTTTACAAAAAGCACCTCACAAGTATATTGACACTTGATGTTAATTAATTTATTTATTTGAGTGAGACATAGGGAGAAAGGGAAAAAAGTATGGGCAAAACAGAGCCTCCTGCCACTGCAGTGAAACTCCAGACACATGCATCATTTTGTGCATCTGGCTTTATGTGGCTACTGGGGAATTGAACTTGGACAATCATGCTTTCAGGCTTTAAAGGGGGGAGGGTAATACCATGGGCTTTTTTTGTTATCATGGAAAATATTAATAAAAATGGAGAAAAAAAAATAAGCAAGCACTTTTAGACACTGAGCTATCTCTCCAACCCATTTGCAGATTTTTTTAAAGCAGAATGTTAACAACCTTTGTTCATGGTGATCTATTGACATCCATTTTCCTTTCATAGTTTTGTAACATAAAATTGCATTTTTTACTTATGATACAGGTTCCAGGTTTCAAAATTTATTTATTTACTTATTAATTTATGTGTGCGTGTGTGTGTGTGTGTGTGTGTGTAAGATGTAAGATTACTTTGATATAACTGTGTTCCATCTTCTTTGAGAAAGGGTCTCTTACTCTACAAATGAGCTGCTAGATTGTAAACAAACACCAAACTATCTCAATGAGCTTCAGATTCTCTTGACCCCACTTCCCATCATCATGGGCACATAGGTATCACAGATGTATACACCACTTTGTATCTGGCTTCACTAGATTTCTGAGGAATTGGGCCCAGGCCATCAGGTTTTTAAACATACTCCTTTAACCATTAATCACCTCTCCATCCCAGATTGCAGTTTTTATGAATGCTGCAAAGATTCACATCCCTCCTACAGTTCAAATGACATCTTATTTGTCTTAATATAGTCAAATGTATTCATGGTTTTTAAGGTTTATAAAACAAATCTCCCAGAGTTTTCCCATTTCCTAAATGAGATTATCCTTGCTATAATTTATTTCACATAATACTATGCTGTGTGGGTCTATACATATGAAGTAAAATGAATCCACTGCCTTTTCAAAGAGGTATATTTCAATTAATAATCCACAATTCAAATTATTAATATATTATTAAAAACAGGACAAAGGAGATCCATACATGGAACAAGTGTTAGTTGTCCACATGACTATTACTTTATCCAGGTAAAGCAATATAGAAATAGGCTACATATTTTTTCAGATACTCACATTATTATAACTTAGAATTAAAACAGCTTTAAGTTAATTAAGTATTTCATAGGAAAATGTATTTCTCTTTTGACCTTTTGCATGGGCCAATGAAAACCCAAGATGTAATCAGGGTTCTGAGCTAATAGGTGGGAAGAAATTTCAAGTCAGAAAGAAGTCTCCTTTTCAAGTGCTCTCGATAATTTATTCAAAGACATTATGTTTTCTCTAGCTGCTAAAATGCTTAAGAACTCTCATTTGAAGAAAAGGCAACCTGAGGTAGAAGATCTTAAATAAGGTACACAGAATTATAAAGGTTCAGTTAATATAAGCATACCCCATACAAAATATTTATTAATATAATTATTTTAGAAATATTAAAAGCAGAACTTAAATTAGGCAACTTGGCATGAATAAAATTTCCCAAAAATTTTGCTAAAGAACCAAATTGAAATGTTGGCAAGTTTATAAGAATATAGCTAATATACTATGCCATTGATTCATTTAATGTGAATAATTTAAGGATTCTTGCTGTATTCAGAGATATCTGGAAACATCACAGCAGTTAAATGTACATTCTTGACAGCTCAGAGATTTCCAGGACCATTTACAACCATTCTTCCATCCCATGAAACCCTATACAAACATTACACTTCTTTTTCTGTATACATATTCCTTCTGTATAGATATTTCATGTAAATGCAATTATAAAATAAGTGACCTTTTCTGACTGGCTTCTTCTAGTGAGCCTATAATGTTAAGTTCATACATGCTGCACAATGCATATACATTTCATTGATTGTATCTAGCCAAATAAAATTCCACTGAATGGGGGCTGGAGAGATGGCTCAGTGGTTAAAGATACTTGCTTGCAATCCTGACTGCTTGAATTCAATTCTCTAGCAAACATGTAAAGCCAGACACAAAGTGAGAATGCATTTATAATCCCAACATGCTATAATAATAGGAGGTAGAATCTAAAGAATCCAGATGCTTGCAGGCCAACTAAACAAGCAAACACACAGTAGTAAAACTGACATCCCCATTGAGGAGGGTCCCTCCAGAGGTGGGACAGGGATGAGGGTAAGCATGATACCAATATGTGCTATTCATACACTCAGTATGTACATAACTAATAAAATAAAATTAGTTTAAAAAAAGGAGACCCTGCGCAAGCAAGTTGATTAGAGATTTCAAAAAGACTCCAGGTGATCCTCAGACCTCCACATGTGCACCATGGCACACACACACCTAAACACACACATCCAACACATACACACGTACATACTCAGACATAATAAAAACATTAATTTTATGAAAATATTGCATTAACTCAATTGTTAGTTACTAGACATTTTATTCACTTTCATCTGTGGATTACTGTGAATCATGCTAATATAATCATTTAATTATAAACTTTTGTATGAACATATGTTTCATTATGTGTGGGGAATATAACAAGGAGTGAAATTGCTGAGTTGTATACTGCAAAACATTTTATTGCTGTGATGTTAATAAAAATAGTACTTCCACTTTTCATTAAAAATTCTAGTAATTAAGGTCTTTTTTTAAATTTTTATATAGGTTAAATTACCAGACAGAGTATAAATTTTCTTGGTCTGTTTAAAGAACTTATTTTATCGCATTGATTTTTCTCTGTTGCTCCTTAGTTCTCTACAACATTAGTTTTCTTAATCTCCATTGTTTCCTTTAGTCTATTCTCAATATAATTTGCTCTTGTTTTTATTGTATATTCATATGAGAGCTACTTTCTTAATGTAGATATTAATGATTATAAAATTCTCTCTAATCAATATTTAGCAAGGTATCAGTGACTTCTTGTTTTTGCTTCAAACACTCAACCAGAATCTGTTCATAGGAGGAAAAGGTTTATTTTCACTTACTGTCTTAAGGGGAAATTTTATCAAACAAGGATTGCCTGATAGGCCTGAGCAGAATGTCTATGTAGCATCCCCACACCAGTGAAAAGGAAATAGACTGATTGGTAGGCTCAGAGCTTGAGTCTATTCCTCCGGAGACCACTCTCAGAAATACACAATTCCTCCAACAAGACTCTACTATCCAAAATCCCAAAGACTTTCCCAAATTGCCATGAACTGGAGACCAAGTAATCAAGACCCATGATCTTAAGGAAGACACTTCATGCAAACTACCACATTTTGTCTCTGAGCCCCCAGAGGCTCATAATCATCTCAAGATGAAAACTGAATCCAGGGATGGAGAGATGGCTCAGCAGTTAAGCTACCTGACTGTAAAGCCTAACTACCTGGGTTTGATTCCCCTAGTACCCATGTAAAGCCAGATGCACAAAACAGCACATGCATCTGGAGTTTGTTTACACTGGCTGGGGATTCTGGAGCACCCATTCTGTCTGTCTGTCACTCTTCTCTCTCTGTTTGAAAATAAATTTTAAAAATATTTTTAAAAATGCATTCAATCCAACTCTAAACGTCCCCATTGTCTTTACCAATCCTAACATTGTTCAAAAGTCCAAATTTTCATCAGAGAGCCAAGACAGTCCCATAATTGTGAGACTAATAAAGCCAAAGTACAAGTTACCAACTTCCAACACATAATAGCACAGAATGAATATTACCATTAAAAAAAAATAGGAATGGGGGCACTTCAAGGAATTAATTGACCATGCAAGATTAAAAACTACAGGGCAAACATCAAATCCTGCAGCTCCTGTTAGATGCCTCTCACTTGTGGTTTGTGATGAAATACTCTAGGTTCCAAAAGGCTTGAGCACCTTATCCCCTCCAACTGTGTTCCTTGTACCCCAGGCAGAACCCACTCTGACGCAGCAGTTTTGTTCCCATAGTTCTGGCATCTCCAAAACCCTGGGATCTCCATTGTAACACACAGTTCACACTACTCTCTGGATTTATGTCTTTCAAACGCTCCCCAGAATACCTCATTAATCTCTGTTTATAGCACAAGTCTTCTTTCATATAAAGTTCCAAATCCATCCATATCTTCTATAAGCTATATTTGAAAGATCAAAACATTATATGGTCAGGTTCATCACAATAAAACCCCTCATTTTAGTACCATTTTCTGTGTGTGTGTGTGTGTGTGTGTGTGTGTGTATGCGTGTGTGTGTGTGATAATTCTTGTTGCTGGGAAAAAAAAAATACCTTACCAGAAGTAGCTCATGTGAGTAAAGGGTTGGTTTTTCAGTTTTAAGAGGATGTTTAATCATGGCAAGTTATATACAAGAAGTCATGGCAGGTAGCACCATGTCACATCTCCACCTCGACAGAAAGAATGTAGTCTAAGCACTGGTCTTGGAGCTAGGCTAAATTGCAGCAACATCTTCTACAACATCTTCTCCAAAACAGTTATACCTATCAAAGGTCCTTCAACTTTATCTAATCGTCACTAGCTTAAGACCAAGTATTCAGAATACATGAGCCGATAGGGGACATTTTATTCAAACCACTACAGGCCGTGTGAGTTTTGAACAAGTATATATAGTATATTGATATATTTTCATTTATTTAATAATATATGCTGACTTTTATGTTTATTTATTATTTGATTAATTGATTATTTAGATGTGTATTTTATAATTACCTAATCAGTATGAAATTTTCTTTTTCTTTTCTTTCTTTCTTTTTTTTTTTTTTTTTTTTTTTTTTTGAGTTGTTTAAGTAGGGGCTTGGTCTAGTCCAGGCTGACCTAGAATTCACTATGTAGTCTCAGGTTGGCCTCAAACTCACAGCAATCCTCCTATCTCTCCCTTCCAAGTGCTGGAATTAAAAGCATGTGCCACCACACCGGGCTGCATGATTTTTTCGATCTTTTCTTACCATTGGCATCTAAGTTAATCCCATTGTGATGAGAAAACACATTTCTCAATATTTATATTCTTTTAAATTTATTGAATTTTGTTTTATAATTAAAATTTATCTCACCTGGAGAATTTTACCAGTCAACTTCAGAAGAGTATGCATTATGTTGTTGGTTGGAGTAGTTAAATTGTATTGTCTTTTCCTACCTGCTTTGTTGTGTTTAAGTATTCTATTTCCTTGTTGACTCTTGCTCATTTGAATTACTGTGTTGGAGTCTCCATGTATCTTTCCATTATTTCTTTGGTTTTCCATCAATATCCTCTCTTGATTTCAGTGTATATTTAAAATTATTTCTTATAAGGAATGTTTGTTAGCAATAAAATTTAATTTTTTAAGGATCTTGGAAAGGAATGTGCATTCATCATTGAAAGAAAGCATAATTTGATATCATTTATGATTATTGTATTTCTGATTGATAGTTTTTTTTTCTTCATACTCTGTGATAGTCTTTTGTTTTCCTTAGTTCCATGAAGTCCATTATTTCTGCTGGGAAACTGGCAAATAATTATGAGTTTGCTTAAAAGCAATGAAATGTTTTTCTATTGTTGTCCTCATGATGTCACCTTGGTTTTGATTTTTCAGAATTTTACTATATAATCTTACAAACAGTAAAGACATGGTGTCTAATCTATCTCATGCTTGCTGCATTTATAAATGTTAGTTTAGCATTTTTTCAACAACAACAAAAAAGAGACAGAAATATTGAATAGTTCCTCATTAAACACATTTTCTGTGTCCCTTCATCCTCTGGTCCTCTCATTGTTCATCTATTCTTGCATCACACCTTCCTGAGAAGCTTCCCGGTTATCTCCATCCTCACTCATTGGAACATGTGATCTCTGTCAATATGTTTTACATTTCACTTAATTAATGAATGTTAATAAAATTTAAAATTCAAGTAATGTAGATATTTTTATTTCAGTTAGTATGCATTTCAAGTTGTTGGTTGTACTCAGTAGCAAAGTAAACATAGCCTAAGATAAGATGAATAAAATTCCAGACACAGTTATGAAATTTAAAAATACAGAAAAATATTACTAAAATAATTTCATTATGGTTGAAAATACTTTGATGTCTCAAAAATTAAGTTAAAAGAAAGAGCATAGCCAAAACTGGAAATGACTCTTGTCAGGAATTTTGTTTAAGTGCTAGAAGATATTTCTGTACATATTCAAGAATCTCAGCAATGAAAATACCAAGTTAAATTAACAATAAATAAAGGAAGAACTAAACCAAAACACATAATGAAAATAAGTAGCATTTGTCAAATCCTAAAACTAAAATAGGAATTTCCTTTAATAATAAATTAATAAAATAGGAAAATCCTATACCCACATAGAAAAACGTAAAGAAAAATAATACAGAATAGTAACAATATAAAGTGATCATCTAAAAATATAGCTTAAAGTGTCCAGTGTGTTGTACCAACAACTAAAGTAAATTCTATTAATGTTAGGTTTCACTACCTGTAGAAAGAAGACAGATAAAAGATGAAAACTGTTATTAGTACATTAAAAATCATAAATAAATAAAGAAAACATTATTTAAATGGTTTGGTCATAATTCACAACTCTAAAATATTTTATACAAAGCCAACTGCTTTAATATTCACAGAATTAAACGGATATTTAGGAAATTGACACCAACTTTATTTTCCAACTGAATAAAGAAATCCCACTAGTAAGTGATACTCTCAAGAACATAGAAATGAAAGTAGGCAAAACACTTAACTTTTGAGGTAGTAGAGTTAAAGAACACCGTTATGAGGCCTGGAGAGATGGCTTAACCATTAAGTATGCTTCTTCCTATACTCCTCATATAAGAATAAAGACCCTGGGTTGGGCTGAGTTGGCTGAAGCCTCAAGTTTGGCTATCCAGGCACCACTAAAACAGCTGAGCATGGCAGCGCATGTCTGTTAGCTTCAATTCTGTGAGAGTTATGACCTGAGGATAGCTGGAGCTTATGAACAAACAAAATAAAGTTAAACAACAACAAAAATAAACAGAAAGATCTGGAATCAATTAGATTATGTCTCAAAGTATAACAAAATATTTCGTGAGTGATAAAGGAAATTCTCCTGTGGTCTCTGTGCGCACGTTTGGGACACTGCATCAGCCCCCCCACACACGCATACACTACGTACACCACACATAGTCCATATCACACATACTTTGCACATGGAAAAATAATAGAAGATAAGATTTTTAGGATAAGTGTATGTTGTCTTATGCTAGTCTCATGCTTAGTACCTATTATACCTCTAGCTTTTAGTGCCTAATTCTGGTATATTCCTTGATCATTTTTCCCAAGGAGAAGGTGATATAAAGCTTATGTTGACTTTGACCTTGCACTCCTCCTGTTCAGGTTCCTGAAATGCTGGGATGATAGGCATGTATGTTCATGACCCACTTCAAGTAAAATTCTTGAACATCAATATTCATAAAATACTTACAACCACATGATAATTTGGTCATCTAAAACCAAGAGGTAAAACTCTGTAGACATCTACTTACTGGACATAAATCACAAATTTAGAAAAGTCCTAATCTTTAAAATAATTATATTCTTCAACTGCTAAAATATTTTGAGATGATTTTTTGTTCTTTTACAAATTTATTTTTTGTTTATTTCCTGTTCATACTATAAATTTTTCAATAAAAGAAACAAAGTTTCATATAGTGGTCATATTGCTAGCAGGAGAAGAGATTAAATATTTAATGCTAATATTCTCAATAACAATTTAGCTAACAACTTACTACTACTACTACTATTACTATTTTTATGAGATGGTAAAAGATTGCATCTGTGTCATTGTAATAAATGAGCAGTATAATCATTTAAATTCATAACCAAGTCTGATTATGGCTGTTAACCTACCATTTATATATTATATGTTGATGATTTTATTTTTTAAAATAGGTCAACTACATAATTTCTCTCAAATTTCTAACTCCATGATATGTAATTACTAAAAGTGGAAGCACTTTTTTTCTAGAGAAGTGAAAATGAAGTCTTTAATTAGTTAATTTACAAATGGGTCCTAACTATAGCTATTAACTTCCCAGCTTTGCTTTATTCTTAATATGCAAAACCTAAGTCAACCAATTTTCATGCCTCATGGTTTTCAATGATTAGGTTTCTCATACAATGAATGCATTAAATAAAACAGAGAAAAGCAGAAATGAATTGAGCATTTGAATCTGTTAATGACATCATGATCAAAAAGAGTTTCCTTTCTTTTAATTTGTGAAAAAGAAGAACAAAAATAAAAACAGAGCTGTAGAATGCATCACAGTAAAATGTTTACTATTTTTTAAACTAAATATCATGGCTACTGTTAAATTTCCATGAATAATTATGTTTCATATTTTGTTTTGTGAAATAAAAGACTTTAAGAGGTTTTCTTTTTTTTTTTTTTTTTATTAGTCAGTTCTGTATTCAGCAAATACAGTCAGTTTGGTACCATTATTAGGCTCATCCGTGACCTACCCCCTCCCCTTGGCCCCTCCTTGTTGAGGTATACAGGTCATGCATTGTGGAGTTAGCCCGCAGTTATGGCTAAGCTAAATGTCTCTGCATATCATGACCCAACATGTGACTCTGACATTCTTTCTGCCCCCTCTTCCGCAAAATTTCCCTGAGCCATGTTGGGTTCGTTTTTGGTCTGCTTCAGTGATGAGGTGTTGAGGGCCTCTGAGGCTCTGGCTCTCTGATTTGGTAGGAGTTGATTTTTCTCTATGCTGATCTCCTTCCCCCTTTTGCTGGTGTCCGGTTCATCAGGAAAACAGCCCCCTTGCTTGTTTCTCCAAGTTTTCTTAGTTTCAGCCGGGGCCCTTTTGAGGTATGATGGGGTGGCTCTCTCCTTAGGGTCTACATCTATCTGAAAAAGAGAAGCAGATTCTCCAACGCTGAGTAAGTTAGCACCAGGACAAATGAGATAACCCTTACTTTTTTTTTTTATAGAGAATTTAATAGGTGTAGGCCCTCTTGTAGCCCACAATTGATAGTAGCTTGATACTGGAGAGTGGGCTTATGTTTGGATATGGTTCTGACTTGTTTCCCAGCTCCAGCTATGGGTCCCATACCAGTGAGGGGATCAGTTAACCAAATTGAGAGCAGTTGGTTCCCCACCATGGCTGTGTGCCACCACTGCACTTGTGTGGGCATCACAATAAGTTATTTGCTGCTAAGTAGGTTAGACCATGCGTTGCTTCAATAGATATTGGTCAATTTCCCCCAGTCGCCCATGTAGCACCTTCTGGCACTAGACGCGCTGACTGTCTGGGGACTGACTCTCATCCAACTTCCAGCCATGCCATTCTAATTTGCATGTCAATCACATAAGGTATCTTCAGCAGTAGGGTCTTACCACTAACCTTTGGTGGGTCATCAAGTACTCTGACAGAAATCTGTCTGTCTTTTAGGAAACCTTGTAGGTCTCACTGATCAAAAGCTCATTGTGGATGATAGCCCCATGCTGGTTCTGGGAGTTACAGGTCAGTGCCCACTAAGAAAATGAGGAAAAAGATAACTAATATACAATAGTTAGAGATAAGAGAGAGAGAGGCAGGGAGAGGGGAAGTGAGGGAGGGAAGATGTAGGAGATTAAGGTTAGTCTTAATCTTACCCTCTCCATTGTCTTGTGGTTCAGGTGTTCCCTGTAAGGGCCTGGTGAACGATCAGCCATTTGGTCTATCTTTTAGTAAGTAGAAGATTATGGTACCATTGCCATTTGGGTCTAGATTTGTGTTTCCCATCCCTTTGATGCCCTCCCCTCCCTCCCCTTCCATCCTAGTGTCTGATCTAGGAGATGCTTGCTGGGTATGTAAGGTATCTTCGGTAGATTCAGGTTAGGTGCTGTAGATGAGTGAGACTATGTGGCGATTTTTTTTCTGTGATTGGGTAAGTTCACTGAGAATGATCTGTTCCAGGTTCAACCATTTTTCCTCAAATTTCATTGTGTCATTTTTTCTTACTGCTGTATAGAATTCCATTGTGTAGATATACCACATCTTAGTTATCCATTCTTCTAGTGATGGACATGTGGGTTGATTCCAGCTCTTAGCTATTACAAATTGAGCCGCTATAAACATGGTTGAGCAAATCTCTTTAGTCTGTGGTTTGAAGGTTTTAGGGTAGATGCCCAGTAAGGGAATAACTGGGTCTGTTGGTATCTCTATACTCAGCTTTTTCAGAAGTCTCCATATTGCTTTCCAAAGTGGTTGTACCATCCTACAATCCCACCAACAGTGGATGAGTGTTCCTACTTCTCCACATCCTCGCCAGCATTTGTTTTTATTTGATTTTTTGATGCTTGCTATCCTTATTGGGGTAAGGTGGAATCTCATAGTTGTTTTAATTTGCATTTCTCTGATGATTAGGGATGATGAACATTTTCTTAAGTGTATGTTTGCCATTTCTATTTCTTCCTCTGTGAACTGCCAGTTCAGCTCTTTGCCCCATTTGTGAGTGGGGTGTTTGACTTCTTACTGCTTAGATTTTTGAGTTCTTTATAGCTTCTAGAGATTAGTCCTCTATCAGTTGGATAACCCACAAATATTTTCTCCCATTCTGTGGGTAATCTATTGGCTTTGCTAATTGTATGCTTGTCTGTAAAGAAACTCCTCAGCTTCATGTGGTCCCATTGGTTGAGTGATGGTTTAAGTTCATGAGCTACTGGGGTTTTGTTCAGGAAGTCTTTTTTCATTCCTATATCATGGAATGTACTTCCTAAATTTTCTTCCAGTAGTATTCGAGTTTCTGGTCTTATATTGAGATCTTTGATCCATTTGGACTTGAGTGTAGTGCATGGTGAAATGTGTGGGTCAAGTTTTAGTTTCCTGCATATGGTTATCCAGTTTGTCCAGCACCATTTGTTGAAGATGCTATCTTTTTTCCAGCCTATATTGTTTGGGCCTTTATCAAATATCAAGTAGCTATAGTTGCTTGACCCAAAGTCCGGGTCCTCAAGTCTATTCCATTGATCTATAGTCCTGTTTTTATGCCAGTACCATGCTGTTTTTATTACTATGGCTTTGTAATATAGCTTTAGATCAGGTATGGTGATGCCTCCAGAGGTATTTCTTTTGCTGAGGATATGTTTGGAAATGCGAGGCCTTCTGCCTTTCCATATGAAATTTGAGATCATTTTTTCTATCTCTGTGAAGAACACTGTGGGGATTTTAATTGGAATTGCATTAAATCTGTATATTGCCTTTGGTAGGATTGTCATCTTCACAATGTTAATTCTGCCTATCCAGGAACATGGGAGGTCTTTCCATTTTCTCAAGTCCGCCTCAATTTCTTTTTTGAGTGTTTTTATGTTTTCATTGTATAGATCTTTCACTTCCTTGGAGGTTTTCACCGCATCACTTTTAGACCTGTTAGACTTCAGAAGCCCTGGAAGAATCAGTGTTAGGCAGCAAAACAGGCATTTGAGAATGGACCTTAAGATCAGCCTTGGACCCCACCGACTCTTGCCTGGTAAAGGAAGGAAGGTGGAGGAAGTTTCTGAGCTTTGTTGAAGGAAAGCTACTTCCTCCTGGTCAGAAGAATAGAATTTGGGGTTTATTTCTGGCACTCAGTTTTATGATATTTTAAGATACCTGACGAAACGAAAAAGGGGTTTAGCAGAAAGGGGTGTTAGAATGAGGACAAATAAAGGTGATGTGAGGTTAATATGATCAAAATACATTACTATAGATATATTAAATTATCAATTAGATGAGGAGTTCATTTAACTAAGCCTAGAGATTCTCCCCAGCCAAGAGATCACCTTTCACCTAAAGATATGCGAAGGAAATAACAGGAATATCTATTCCTTTAATGAGACAATGTGCTTAACCCCAAAGAAGCCCTGCCCTTGAGTTAGCTGCCAATAGACATCAGATCTTAAGTTGCTAAGCCTGTCTACTTTCAGAGTCCTAATCCAAGAAGGGTAACTTCCTTTTCTAACTTTCTATTTTTCCTGGAAGCTAGCCAAAATTTGCTCAGAGATTTTTAACTTTTTTTTTAACCTTTTCGTCCTTTTCTTGAAGGCCTTATTGGTACCCTATGCAGCTGCTTACCCATGTCCACTGCTTCGCCTGCTTTCCTTCTGGACCCTAACTCAAAAAGCATGGCTTCCTCTTTCTTCCTATTGTCCATTCCCATCCTGCCAGCAGCTGACGGTTGTTTACAGCTTACCAGTTCTGCTGTTCTCCTCTCAAAGCAATGAAGTTGCCCTTGAGCTTTCTTATGAGTCCATATTTAAATTCTTTAATTAAGGAGTCTAAGAACCCATGAAAGGGAACCTTTGTTCCCAGGTACCATCAGGAAAATGGTCTGCAAGCATCTGCATGACCAGGACTTGGACATTGAACATCAAACTTTGCCTGACCTGTGTAGTAATGATCTAGTGAGTCTTTGTTCAGTGACTTTGTATTCCTGGGGGCAGGGGGATATGTATGCTAATAAGTATGCAAGGTCTAGTCCACTATGATTTAATTAATTTAAAGTTGGCCACAAAGTATCTGAATATACATCTTCTCCACTGGATTGTTTTATTTCCTCCCACTGACGAAATGGCCTGGGGAGATTTCTCTAGGTGTTATCTTTCATTGTCCCCATGTATTCCATACTTAGCAGACATGGTTTCTGATCAAGCCTGGCCTGAGATAACACTTTAAAGTCTCAGAAACAAAGCAAATGAAGTATAAATAAAATGAATTATGAGTGTATATTTATTTAGAAAGACAATACAAACCACAAATAATTTCAATTAGCAAAAAAAAAAAATTACTTTGGAACATCTCAGAAAGGCATATCTTAATTAACCTCCTTATGTACCTCTATGCTATGTTATATTATAGTTTTTTGTTTCAGGACCATTTTTCATAGTAAAGATTGTGTAATAGGATTGTCTATAAATATAGAGACATATTAGACTCTTGCTCTCTCTTCTTTAGTGCAATTTATATATTTGACTTATTTCATATGCTTTATTTATTTATTTATTAGCAATATGAATAATTTCAGATTATTCTACAATCTGAGAACTTGACCAAATTTCTTTCATAGATGATCTTTAAATTTTCTGCACATTTGAATTTCTTCTTGAGTGTCTATACTACATATTCTGCATTAAGTCTACTCACAAAATATGCTGTCAACTTGCGGTTTCTTTGCAGGTCATCTAGCCTTTGAATTACTTCTGACATTCTTTCCTCTCCTGGGTTTGCTCTGTGGAAGAACCTTACTGGCGCCCTCCATTGTGCAGTGACAGGTCTTTGAATCTTGTATAGAGCCCTAAATGCCAACACAAGGCAATTCTGAGATGATCCTGGGTTTCTTTTGAACTGATATCATTCTATGAATACTAGAGTCACCTGAAGGGCTTTAAGAAAAATAATGATTATGTCTTATCTAGGTCCCAGTAGATACATGAACCTATTTGGGGCGTAAGGAATATTTTTGAAGCACATATGTGGTTGCTAGTCTGTGACTACAACAAGAAATCTGTAAAGATTGCATACTCACATCTTTCCTGGAATCTTCCACTTTATAACAAAAGCTCATAATTCATAAATTAATATTGGTGTCTTAAGGCTTGAAAATGTTACTGCTGCTAGGCACAGATGTTCCTTGCCAAATGGTTGCTATGTAGTGGACACCTTTGTCTATGTCTGCAGTGAACCACAAAGTAATCTACACTCCTACTCCCTGTTCTCCTAAAATTACCACTGTCCTCTCAAGTGTGTGCGTGCATGTGTGTGTGTGTGTGTGTGTGTGTGTGTGTGTGTGTGTTCAAGAAATGAATAACTAAGAAGTGAAACATCTAAATATTGCCAAAAGCATGCCATGAGCTAGGGTATTAGAGTGATTTATTAGGATAAAAGGGAGAAATAAGCTGAGCCCCAGTGCTCATCTCTCGCTACTTGCTTTTCCTTCCCGGTCAGAGCAATCTCCCAGTGATTCAACTGCCAGCACTCCTCAGCCGCACCCTCCACCCCCACTATGACAAGCTGATACCTTGAATTCCTGGGCCAAAATGAATATCTCTTTCCTCAAGTTGTTCCTTGACACATATGTGGTCACAGAAATGTGAAAAGTAACTAATACAAAACCTCCGCCTTCTTCAGTTCTGTCTCTCTCTGTCCTTGCCATCATGAAATAGGCAGACTTTCTCTGCTATGGCCTACCCATGTGCCCTACTGAACCACCATGGGTCCAAACTAACACAGTCAAGTGACCATAGATGGAAACTCTGCAACCATGAACAATTATCAGGTGATCGATCTCAAGGATTTGTTACCATGATGGAAAGAACAGTCCACGGTGCGTACCTTACCCACATCCTATTACACTCTAATACTCCTCACTCCTCAGACACATAAGCCATGATTACACCTTAAGAACTTTTATACTGATTATTCACTCCTCTTCCATGAGGGCAATGTTGTAACTCCTTCTTTCACTTGATAGTATCTTCTAAATAAGGTTTAACATGACTGGGGATTCTAAGATAACTACTCATCCAAGTATCCCAGATAGTGTTCATCTTGCCCTAGCTTGTCACATTTTAAAAATACTGTAATTTCGAACATTTGTATCTTTGTTTTCTTTCATTGATGTCTAGTACAATATTACACTTGAAATTACATATTGGGTACTCTTATTAACAGGGCTGAATGATTATGAACCAAATACTCAGGGCTGATTCTATGAATAGACAAGGAGCCAGAAACCCAGTCGATCATTTTTCCCAGGCCTAGCACGATCTCCATGATGGAAACAGCACTTACCAATGACAGAAACACGACAGTGTATTTGGAAGTGAAGGGTCAGTAGAGCACAGAAACTCCAATTTCACTTGTGGCTGATGAGTATTTGCTGATTGACAGACTCGGATAGTGATAGGTAAACCACAGCAGAACTCATCAGTCAAAGTCACCCTTTGTCAACATGTGAACGTATTTTATTTGAGATGAAAGGCATGATTTAGTGCAAAAGATTTTTCATTTTCTTTCTTATCTGAAACCCCCAATTCATTATAACACCTGTCCATGGACATTCTTACTCAATAATTTATTTGAGTTGCTTTAACCAACCCCTTAGCAGTCTATCTTAGAGGTTAGTGGTCTGAATTTACAAAATAAGAAAAACATTTTCTTTTATACTATAGTTTCCTGATTCTATGAAATGTACCAGAAAATTAGTATACACATTTTACTACATTTTCAAGAAGAAATCTCACTGAATACATTTTATTTAGTCCTTAGAGCTGAGAAATTATTGTATATTCTGACAATATACCATTCATAAAAAGTTTTATCATTTGCTATTTTTGGACAACATGAAATAGGTATTTTTTTTCTGTTTGAAGAAGTAATGTTCAATTCCCCAGTACCCATATAAAGCCAGATGCACAAAGTGGTGAATCACATGCATTTGGAGTTCATTTGTAGTGGCTGGAGGCCCTGGTGTGTCCATTTTCTCTGTCTGGCTCTCCCCTCTCCCTCTGAATTCTTCAGTGCCCCATCATTTAAATGACTGCAAATTCAAAAATGATAAAAATTAAAAGTAACTGGAAAACTCCTAGCTTGCTTATGAAAAAAAACTATTTTTCCTCAATTTTAGGGCAGAGAACTTATATCTAAGAAAGTGAACTATTGTCTATGCAATTACTTTATATAGGAGAACAGATAGACATATACAGGCACAAAGTGTTTGTATATCATTATGTATAATATCTAGCAATTTGAGACAATGCCAATGTCCATTACTATCAGTTACGAAGGTAATATTATCTATATGATTTTCAATAAAATAATGAATCCAAAGGATAAATTAAATTACATTATGTATAGCAAGATGTTGAAAGTCACAAAATATTGAGGCTAAAACAGTTATAGAAATCTGTACATAGTGATATGACTTCACTTATGCCAATTAAAATCATACTAATTTATCATTGTACCTATGGTGGTTTTCTTATTGTGTAGGGTAAGGGTATGTTATTGGGAATTATTTTTGGAAGCTCTAATAAATTATCTTGTGTGTAGTTTGTTAGATGAAAAATTACTATAGTCATACATTTTAGTGTAATATATATATGTATGTGTACATATATATGTATGAAGGTTTATTACTTCTGGGAACTATATGAATATTGAATCCTCTAATAAAATATGTGAAATTTATAAGAATATAAATTGTCAGCCGGGCGTGGTGGCGCATGCCTTTGATCCCAGGACTCGGGAGGCAGAGGTAGGAGGATTGCTGTGAGTTCGAGGCCACCCTGAGACTCCATAGTGAATTCCAGGTCAGCCTGGGCTAGAGTGAGACCCTACCTCGAAAAACCAAAAAAAAAGAAAAACCAAAAAAAAAAAAGAATATAAATTGTCTTAAGGCACATACTCCAAATAGATAAATACCAGATTTTTTTAAGTGATGTTGAAAGATTAGTCAGTAAAAATACAATAATATCTCAAGTAAATACGTAGTTTTCTTCAAAGGCAAGACCTTTTCAAAAATAAGATTTTCATTTTATAAATAAGAAAATTGTAGTTGAAAACATAATTTATCATAGAGTCATTTCATTCTTTCTACTGTGTTAGTAGAGTATTCATTGAGATGTTTACTGAAGTCATTTATCATGACAAACAGAAAGATAAGTGATCCACACATTGGATAAATTCTGCTATATTTTACTCAGCTTTACATTACAGTATATGCTCCACAATCTCATCAAATACAAAGTGCTTACCATACTAGAATAAGTCTTCTTTTGTAATATTCTTCTAAAATTTTATGTGTATACATATATATATTTGCTTACATATGAGAATGTTTCACGATTTAAATGATAAAATTAAAGAGGAAATTATATCCACATTATGATTTTAGCAATTTATTTTAAGGGTTTCTGAGTATAATTATTTCCAAGTTTTTCTGACTGTAAAATATATATATATTTTATTATAAGTATTTAGACCATAGTTGGCAAGGATCATTAATTTAAATAGCAGTTTTATATGTATTGGTTTATTCCTCTTAAAAACACATAGTGTTTAGAATTTAATAGACTTGTGAAGATTATTTGCTTCACTGGGGACTTTGTTTTCAGTTATCAACAGCAATCATTTCCCACAATGAAAGATGGATGGAGAAATTGTAACAGTTCATTCCCAGACTCAACAAGAATCCAGTGATTGTGACATAGGACAGGAACACTTGTAACAGTTCCCTCTTCAGCTATAGTACTGGGTTCCTATCACCTACTCTCTGCCTAATCTGTATCAGTTATAATCAGAATAATGACAATGGTCTAAACAATAGTTTACCTATTCTGACTCTCAGATTGTCAAGTGCCAAGTTTCTTCTGCACTGCCTGTAATGATATGTTTTATACAAGTCAGTCACCCCTTATAAAATACACGTTCATTGATCCCACTGTCATTAAGGTATTTCATAGCTTCAAGGCCTCTCTCTCTCCAGTGGCAAGCCAGATTCTCTACTCCCCTGATTCTCCCTTCTCATGAATCTTTTTTTTTTCTATTCTTTATTAGTCAGTTTTGTATTCAGCAAATACAGTCAGTTTGGTACCATTATTAGGCTCATCCGTGAACGAACCCCTCCCCTTGGCCCCTCCTTGTTGAGGTATACGGGTCATGCATTGTGGAGTTAGCCCACAGCTATGGGTAAGCTAAATGCCTCTGCATATCATGACCCAACTTGTGGCTCTGACATTCTTTCCGCCCCCTCTTCCGCAAAATTTCCCTGAGCCATGTTGGGTTCATTTTTGGTCTACTTCAGTGATGAGGTGTTGGGGGCCTCTGAGGCTCTGGCTCTCTGATTTGGTAGGAGTTGATTTTTCTCTGTGCTGATCTCCTTCCCCCTTGTGCTGGTATCGGGTTCATCAGGAAAACAGCCCCCTTGCTTGTTTCTCCAATTTTTCTTAGTTTCAGCCGGAGCCCTTTTGAGGTATGATAGGGGTGGCTCTCTCCTTAGGATCTACATCTATCTGAAAAAGAGAAGCAGATTCTCCAATGGAGAGTAAGTTAGCACCAGGACAAATGAGATAACCCTTACACCTATTAAATTCTCTATAAAAAAAAAAGTAAGGGTTATCTAATGAGTTGTTTTATTATGTCTATTTCTTTTAATATAAAACCTCCATACGTGGATTTTTGGTCACCAAAGTGTCCTTAGCTCTTAGGGAATTTCCTGTAGAGTACATACTAAAATCGTAACTGGAGAATCAACAAAATACTTGGAAAGGAAGATATGTATGCACTAAGATATTTAGCCTTTTCATTCTAGATATAGTGTTTGGCTTAGATGTGCAATAAAACATAGTTTTTAGCCTCCCTTTGGATTTAGTCAGGAAGAATGAACATACCAAGGAGAAATACAAAGAAACATCACAGAGTTCAGACTAGAGCTGTAAAGAAACAGAAATGAGTTTGGATCTGACTAGTGGGATATAATCAGAAGAAACAAGAAACAGGGGGCCCTTCTTTAATGCAATGCTTCTTTTTCCTCATGTCACATGGCTATAGGGAACAGCAAGAGTCATCCTGAGCAGTCTTGGTCCCTGACTAACCAGACGAGGAAAGTTACGCTTTCACTTTGAATGTCACCCTCTCCAGCTTTTGTGAAAAACAAAACCACATTTGTATTTCCAATAATGAGTAAGTATGTGACTGTGTGTGTTATATTTTAGTTTTCTGTCAAAGTTGATTCTGAAATTTCTTCCACAGGTGTTTGTTAGTTAAAGACTTGGAGGAGAGATCAAACTTTGGTGGTTAGGTGGAGAATAACAACCTTACTTTTGTACAGGCTGATTTTTTTTTAATATATTCTATTTCTTTATTGAGAAAGAGAGAGAGAGAGAGAGAGAGAGAGAGAGAGAGAGAGAAATGGGCACTCCAGGCTTTCAGCGACTGCAAACACAAACTCCAGATGCATTGCACCATTTGTGAATCTAGCGTTTACAAGCGTGCTAGGGAATCAAACCTGGGTTGTGAGGCCTTGTAGGCAAGCGCCTTAAGCACTGAGCCGTTTCTCCAGTCCAATTAATTTTTGATATCAAAGATTTATCTACAGATTTGCCTGTATCTCAGTGGAGAGCTCTGAGATGAACCTTTTTTAACCATCATAACTACATATGAACTACAAGTAATTGTATGTAGCACATCCTATGTTTGACATCATAACTGTGGGAGTTGGGGAACAGTGAGGTTGAAGGTTGGGAAATATGTACTCGAGATATCCACCTGCAAAGGGTGGCATATTAAGTGGTACCTGGAAAATATTAAAAATTCATCATGCCTCAATATTTTACTAATGAGCAAAAGAGGTACCACCATCCTCAATGGACTATGTGTTCTATCAAGACTCCAGACGTCATATACTAAATCACATTGTGTAGAGAGAGTGGTCTGATATTCTTAAAATATCACCATCAAGCAGTTTAGTGTTTCAGAAGCTTACGACTGTACACATCAATAGTTTATTTTGATCATCATAGATTTAATAATATTTACTCTGTAAATTGTGGAGGAAATTGTGGACATTGTAAATCTCTGTTAATATTCCTAAAGGAAAGCTGTAGACCCTCATGCACTACCCAGGGCCAAAAATATAGATCATTGGGCTGAAGAGATGGCTTAGCGTTTAAGCGCTTGCCTATGAAGCCTGAGGACCCCGGTTCGAGGCTCTATTCCCCAGGACCCACATTAGCCAGATGCACATGGGGGCGCATGCATCTGGAGTTTGTTTGCAGTGGCTGGAGGCCCTGGCGCACCCATTCTCTCTTTCTATCTGCTTCTTTGTCTCTCTGTCTGTCACTCTCAAATAAATAAATAAAAATAAACAAAAATTTTAAAAAATATATAGATCATCTTTTTCCTTTTATTTACTTATTAGTATCTAACCCTAATTTACACCTTCACTGAGTACATAGCCATCATCTTTATTCATTAAAGAACTTCAAGTTTACTGTTGTTGAAATATATAAGTGAGTCAATATATCAAGATAGAGACTATGCCAAGTGTATTTCTAGCTATATTAACCAACACTTAGTTATTATTTAGACTACGGACATTTTAACCTACCATGGCCTCTCACTGAAGTGATGACCACAGTTTAAATGTTTCTTATTTTTAGGTATCAGGAGAATGTATGAAGTTAATGAAAGGAGACTAGTCCAGTCCCTGGCCTCTTTTTCCATTCTTCTAATCCACTGTTATTTTTCAGAAGACACTGTACTAATCTCCATAGAAAATCCCATCAGGTCTGGAGAGATGGCTCAGTCAGTAAAGCAATTTCTGTCTAAGCAGGAGGACCTGAGTTCAATTCCTGGTACTCACATAAATACCAGAAGTAATGTTACAGATCTATAATTCCAGTGCTCAGTTAGCAAAGATAATGGATCCCTAGGGCAAACTGGCTAGTTAAACCAGCTTAATTTGTGTACTCTGGGATCAGTGAGAGACCCTTTATCACTAACTAATATGGAAAGTGACAAGATTAGTCATAATGTTGATCTCTGGCATTCACATGCATGTCTACACATGTGCACACACATACCCACCACATATATACTCACATATAAAAAATACTTCCATATGCATCATTATATTCATCGAGGAAGCAGACATTAATATTCCATGCCTTTAAAGTAATAAAGTAATGCAAGACCTAGATTAAGAAAGCTAAATTTAGTTAGGTTACACAAGATTACATGATTCACAACACATTCTGATTTTGTGATGGTGACATCCTAGGATTTTCATATATTTGCAATCTTTTAATTAATTTTTAAAATATTCCATACATTCTCTCCTTTTTAAAATCTGTCAGTCTGGGGCTGGAGAGATGGCTTAGTGGCTAAGTGCTTGCCTGTGAAGCCTAAGAACTCTGATTCTAGGTGTGATTCCCCAGGAACCACATTAGCCAGATGCACAAGGGGGTGCACGCATCTGGAGTTCGTTTGCAGTGGCTGGAGGCCCTGGTGCGCCCATTCTCTCTCTCTCTCTCTCTCCTTCTTTCTCTGTCTGTAACTCTCAAATTAATAAATAAAAATAGACAAAAAATGATTTAAAATCTGTCAGTCCACCAATTATTGTATGAGGAACTACTGAGAGTAGGTGCCTATACATTACATTTCATAATTTTGCTGTTTCCTTTAAAACTAACATAAGGCTCCCTCCTCCAAGATTAGCTAATGAGAATGAAGAAGCAAATTATGTTTTTTTCTGTGGGAGAAGGGGTTAACCTTCACCAAAAATGTGATGAAAGCCAGATCCTATGTGATATATCAAAGCCTAACCTTTTGTAACTGTAGTGCTGCAGGAGTTACCAAGGCGCTGGATCAGTGACAATCATATGCCTCATATGGCTGCTGGCTGAGTTGAGGGGATCTTGGAGGGATTCAGAAAGTGGCAATTAAGCACATTTTTTTTCTTTTCATTTGTGTATGAGTGTATGTACACACATGTGAGACTGTGTATGCACATATGTACATGTACAAGTTGGTGGAGTTTGCTATTTCTAACTCACAATGGGTGGTATAAACAATAGGAAGTCCTTTTTCACAGCTCTGCATGATAGAAAACCAACTTCGGGTTTTGCTTTCTTCTTCTGTTTCTTTCCGTTATCTTTAGTGCCATCTTTCCACAGCCTCCTCAATACAATGTGGTTCTTTGTATGTCTATTCATCCTGCTGGAAGCTTAAAATTTCTATGTATACATGTCAAATTGACAAGGGATAGACCTGGGAGGGTTAATTTTGTCAACTTGATTGATGTAAAATCATGTAAGGGGAAAATCTCTGGGCATGCCTGTGTATCCAGAGCATGTCTAAATTGAAGCAGGTAGATCCACCTTAAATTAAGTGGCGGTATCCCAAGGGCTGGGATCTGGACAACAGAGAAAGCGCCCAAGCACCAGCATTAATTGCTCTTTGCTTCCTAAGTCAATGTGGCTGGCTACCTCCTACCCCTGTGATCATGCTTTCCCTACCATGGTGGACTGATGACCATATTCCCTAGAACTGTAAGCTGAAATAAACCCTTTATTTTTTAAAGGCATTTTGTCATTTTTTTTTTTTGTCACATGAATGAGGTAAGTAACTATGGTAGTTTGAATGGATGTCCCCAATACATAGAGGAATTTATTAAAACTTGTAATTTAGAAAAGCCCTGAGTGATGGTGCAGGCCTTTAATCCCAGCACTCAGGAGGCAGAGGTGAGTTCAAGGCCACAATGAGACTACATAGTAAACTCCAGGTCAGCCTGGGCTAGAGTGAGATGCTACCTTGAAAAACAAAAAAGAACAAACAAACCAAAAAAACTTTATAATTTAGGTCTGCAGACTGCTGGCTGGAGGAGTTGTCACTGTGGGTGGATGTTGGGGTATAGCCCTAAGGTGGATCTAGATCTGAATTCCAACCTAAGATATGCAAAAGTACCTGAGTTCCTGGAGTATGCATGTTTATGGTGGTTGCTTTTGTTTTTCTCTCTGCTTGGACCTGTGAAAGTGGGCCAACTTCTACTCTTATGGAACTTCCATTGAATCTGTAAGCTTTAAGTAAAGACCCTTCCTCCTATAACTATGTCTGATCTGGAGGTTCATCCCTGAGACATAAAGCTGTCTGCTATAATAACTAACATCAAAAATTTTCAGTGTGCTAATGACAGTATTTTTGATGAACTAGTTCACCCTCCAGTGACACCACTTTGACTTAATAACAGTTTTAAAGCTCTCTTCAGATATCATTTCTGAAGTACTGGTAGTAAGTGGCACTATATGTCTAATTGCATTGGATTCCCTGGTCAAGCACCGGCAGAAACGGTTTTCCTCTGTTTGAGAAAACTATCTATGTAGGTGTCAGAAAACTATGAAACTCCCCCAGGGAAGTGGGAACAAAAGTGTCTTCAAGGAAAGAGCAGGAAAGGGGGATAATAAATGAAATGAAAGTCACAGAGGGATACTAGAGTGGAGGGTGAGATTAGGGTAGAGGGTCAGGGAGACAGAGCAGAGCAAGGAGAGAAAGAAGCTTAACCAAAACTATGTGTATTAATAAAGAACAGAGAAAAGAAAACTGTCATTCCTACAATTATTTTCTCTTCCTAGTCAGACTGTTTAATGGAGTGTCATAAATGATAATTTTGACTCAAGGTGAGACAAACACAGGTCCGTTCCAGCTCATAGACTCCCTGTGAAATCAGATAATGGTTTATTCTCCATGTGACATTGTTCTACTTCTCCTCTGCTTGATTCTACTTTCTCCTTGGTATGCGTCTTTCAATCCTGAGAAGAATTTTTACGGAAATGTCTGTATGCCACTTCTGTTTCAGTGCCTATGCAATCCCAAATAAAGTACCTATAATTTATAAATGTTTATGCAGTAACTCATTATCTATTATTATTTATGTTGAATTCTTGAAAACAATGATAGAGGAGGAGAGAGAGTTTGATACAAAATGTAACCAGTTATAAAGTATTTAATGTTTATATTCCTTATTTAAGATAATAGTGACTTCTTTAAAGTTAAAAAGTTTAAAGAGGAAAACTACATGAAGTTGTAGACAGATATAGTACCATTCTTTCCAATTGGCCTCAAATGTCTTTTTGCTGTCATCCTGTTTTCCCCTCCCATTGTGCAGGTATTGTGTACATAGCATCAGCCACTGTGAGGTCATAAGTGTGACTGCCAATTTGTTTCTGAAAGATGTATTCGAAAGCACTCCTCCACTTTCTAGCTGTTCGGATGCTAGAAAGACTATACAGCCTGTTGGAGGTGAAACATTATCAATGTTCTTAGCCAGCAGTGGACCCTGCAAGCTTCATAGCTAATCAACCAGGCCAAATGTGCCAATTGATGCAACGGTGGCATGTCTGTTATGGGGAAAGCCAACTGCTCTCTGATTGGATTTGAGGCCTGCTCTACAAGAAGGAATTCGTGCCTGTTACTGAAAACCTAATCAAAAGTGTATGGGCTAGAGAGGTCATAAGCCCTAGAAGGGAAACTACTGCTAGTGTCTGGCTAAATGGATACCTTCTAAGCACTTGCGTTTATGCTCATCTATTAATGCTATTCTCACTTTTGGTTAGGGAATCTTGTCTTTTTCAGATGGCAGTGATCACTGGAGTGACTCAAAACTTGTCAAAGTGCTGAAAACAAGAAACAGTGGAGAGCTCAGCACTAAGTGAGATATCTCTACATCTCTATCACACCCATCAAAGCTCAGGGATAATTGCAGAAAAAGTGGCAGAAAGAATGTGATTTTTTTTATGTTTAAAGATGATTTATAAAGCAAGAGGCAGAGTGCTATGGTTTACATATTTTTTTAAGGTAGGGTTTATCTCTAACCCAAGCTGACCTGGAATTTATTATGTTGTTTCAGGTCAGCCTTGAACTCATGGTGATCCTACTACTTCTACCTCACAAGTGATAGGATTAAAGGTTTATGCCACCAAGCCCACCTCTTGCATGCGTTTTGCCCCCACTAGATTTCATGTTGGAATTTGATTTCCAATGGAGGAATGAGAAAGGGAGTAGATCTCTTGAGAAGCTATAGCCCATTAAGACCAACGCTTTTTCTTAGGCAAGAGAATTCTTTCTCTTGAAAGCCTGGATTAGTTACCCTGGATGCTTGAGAGTGCTTCAGTGCTCTTTTTAGCCTGTATTATTTGTCTTGGTCAAGTGGTTAACCTTACAAACATTTTCACATTTCACAGTCTGCATAAAAATTATCATTGTATGAAAACTATTTAGGAAATTTTCATCATTATATAATTGAGATGAAGAAACCGGAGAAGTTAAGCTAGTATGATAGGAGATGCAGACAACTGAAAAGAAAGTTGACTTAATTATCTTCTTCTGCTGTATTCCTCACAGAAAAATGGAGTCCCTAAAAGAACTACCGAGACTAGTTATGATCAAGGACTTCCATATTACTTACAGTACACTCTGTCCCTGGACCTCAGACCTGTGGTTTGGCATGAGTAGTAGATGCATTTCTATAGTTGTGTGGGTTAGAAGCCCCACGCCCCTATAACTATGGTTTTGACTTTCCAGCTTGTCCTGAAATCTTACTACATCTCTGGTCATTGTCCCTGGAGGAAATTGGAATTGGAACCCAATATCTGTGTTCATTGTGAGTTGTTAGCCCAGGGAACACTACTCCTGTAAGATTCAATAAATGTGTTCTTCATGATAGATACTTCATTATTTATTTCAGGGATGCAAAGGAAAACCTAAATTCTACTGGCTAGTGTTTTCATTTAATTTTTTTAAAGTTATATTTATTTGAAAGAGTGAGAGAGGGAAAGAGGCAGACACACACACACACACACACACACGCAGAGAGAGAGAGAGAGAGAGAGAGAGAGAGAGAGAGAGAGAGAGAATGGGTGCTCCAGGTCCTCCAGCCACTGCAAACAAACTCCAGATGTATGCGCCCCTTGTGCATCTGGCTTACTTGGGTCCTGGGGAATCGAACCAAGATCCTTTGGCTTCACAGGCAAACGCCTTAACTGCTAAGGAATCCCTCCAGCCCTCATTTAATTCTTGTTCTTGTGTGCTAAAGACAAAACAAATGTCTCAAAAATTATAGGCATGTATTCTACTACTAAGTCAGATTCTCAGCCATCAATAGTATTTTTGAAGAGCAAAGACAGAGAATTGAAAATTAATGGCCAAGTGTTATATAGCTTCCAGGATATCTGTTTAAAAGTGGGACATATACTAAGAGATGTGTCATTAGGTTGCTTGATCATTATGGAAACATCACAGAGTGTACTTACACAAATCTAGATTATATAGCATTTAGACTTTCTAGCTGAAATCACAGCTCCTAGACTTCCAACCCATATAGTATGTTACTGTACTGAATTCCACAAGGGATTGCAACACAATGCCATTTATTTAATACAAACATATCAAAATCTGTGTATCTGAACATGTCTTGAATCACCATGAACATATGAGTAATATGTTGTGTTATGACATTATGATAGCTATAATGTTAAAAGCAGTATAGTTTTTTCATGTCAGTGATATCTTACTGGACCACTGTTGTATATACTGTCCATCATTGCTCAAAATGCTTTCACATATTGCAAGTCTATAATTTATAAGTACACAAAGTATAACAAAAGAAAGAATACAAGTCAAACAATTTTAATGAATTACTTCTTGCCCAAAAAATAGTCTTAAAAATCATATTTCCCCCAATTGGATATATTTCTTTAAATATTGCATATGTTAATATGGGACAAAAGAAAAAAATTCCAACACTTTGGGAAAGGAATTAGACAAAATATAGCAAAAGCAGTAAAGATGTATCTTCTTTTGAAGAATAGTTTCATTTGGGCAAAAGTGAAAATTGTTAAAAGCCTGAATAATATTGAAACACATGTGTATTTTTAAGAATATTTGTATTTATTTATAAAAGAGAGAGAGAGAAAAAAAAGAAGAAAGAAAGAAAGAAAGAAAGAAAGAAAGAAAGAAAGAAGAAAGGAAGTAAAGAAGGAAGGAAGGAAGGAAGGAAGGAAGGAAGGAAGGAAGGAAGAAAGGAAGAAAGAAAGGAAGAAAGAAACAAAGAAAGAAAGAAAGAAAGAAAGAAAGAAAGAAAGAAAGAAAGAAAGAAAGAAAGAAAGAAAGAAAGGAGTATACTAGGGCCTCTAGCCACTGTAAACGAATTCCAGATGCATGTGCCACCATGAGCATCTGGCCTACATGGGTTCTGAGGAATCAAACCTGGATCCTTAGGCTTCACCAGCAAGCACCTTAACCACCAAGTCATATCTCCAGCCCTAAATGTGTATATCATAGTCTTCTTTCTTTGTGTGTATCCTTGGATAACTTACACATTGAACATTTGCTTGGAATAATTAGTGTGGTTTTTTTTATAAGCCCAACTTATGAAAATTCAAGAAGAAAGAATTCACATCTAAAACACTTTATCTAGAGATTACATGTTGGTGTAACCATTTAAGGAACAAAGTAAACATGGACATAATTGTGAAGTCTTTTGACTTATGGGTTTCTGCAAAGCACCATGGTTAGGACATCTTAGTCTATAGTGGCCTATGGTTCTTCCACTGATCCTACTTGAGAACATTAATTGTACCAGAGGAGTAACAGATACTTCCTAACCTACATGTGAGCATCATTGTTACCTCAGAGATTACATACTTCCTAACAAACACAAGCCTAAGTGACATAAAGGTATCTTTATCAAAAAGGTATTTTTGATTTTTGTGAGGCAGTTTACAGGTTCAGGGGCCCTAAATTGAATATCTTCCTCTTACCTAAAAGTCAGATTGTCCTTGGGGCTATAGGGGAAAATCAAAGGTCATTACATTTACTATAGGTCATAGATGTAACCTTTGGGGTCCTTTGACCTCCGTCCAAGGAAGCCCTTCCTAGCTTCCATATTCTTTGCTCTCCTTCCTAAGCCTCTAAGCTATGATTAAATCTTTGTGAAAATTTGAGTTTGAAATTGTCACTATTCATACAATAAGCAAAAATGGGACCAATTAAAATGTAGTTACTTTTCATAAATCCATGAGAAATTGGAGGCTTCGACATTAGTCTTACCGTGTTTATTTACTTGAATACAAACAATATAAGCCTGAAGCCCAACAAAGGAATGTATGCTTAAAATTTAGAGAAGAATTCAGTGAACCAATATACAAAGGTCGTGAAAGAAAGGCTGGTTCTCATCAATGTCAAAGGTTAGGGACACTGATGATCTTCATGTGGGCATAGGAAAGCAGAAGCACATGGCAGCAGGAGATGGAAAAGTTGTGGTCACTGCTGATGCCCTGAATGTTCAAAGGATATGTGGAGTACTATAAGCACTGTCATGAAGGAAGGGGTTAGCAGCAGATCTGATGAGCAAAGAAAGGCATTAGCAAACCTGAAGATACACTGACACTTTACGCAATTTGTAAGAGAATGAGAAAAAACAACCATAGGAACGAGGAACCGGAGATAGGTGGGCACCATGAAGAAACCTCTGCATATAGACACAGTTAATACCAAAGGGAGTCAGAGAAAACAGAAGAAGTACTAGGTAAAGGAAGTATGGCTGAAAATCTCACAAGGGTATTGAAAAAAAAAAAAAAAAATATATATATATATATATATATATATATATATATATATATCTATCTCCAGGAAATATACCTAATTCAATATGTAAGGGATATCAGATAAATACAAATAAATCCATGAAGAGACATACCATAATAATAAATTGAAAGTCATAGTCAAGTAAAAATGTGCAGTATGTATGTGTGTGTGTGTGAGAGAGAGAGAGAGAGAGAGAGGGAGAGATTATGGATGAAGAGAAAAGAATAGAGAGATCAGTGAAGTATTTTCTCAGTCTTTTCATTTTTTTCTACATATTGAGACAAGCTCTCAATAAGGTTTGCAGGTTGGCTTTGAACTCCCTCTATATCTCAAGCAAGGCTTCCAAGTGGCAAACCTCATGCCTCAGCCTCCCGTGTAGCTGGTATATCATTATTCCTAGCTTCAGAAAAATGGAATGTCACTCTAAAACAAATGACAATAGTATTAATAGCTATCTTTTAAGGGTTGAGAATGTAGCCTCATGGCAGAGTTGATATAGCATTTGCTTGACAGATGCATGGCCCTGAGTGTGAGCCCCATGAAGCCTCGACCCAATAAATGAAAACATTCACTTTAATTTAAAATAATACAGGCAAGTAAGCAGCAGGATAATATACTCAATATGTTTATAAAGCCTGGGAGCCAAGATTTTCTTATCCTGAAAAAGAATATTTGAAAAGTGAAATCAAAATCATTTTATGTCCAAAAATCAAGAACCAGAAGAACTGTTTGCTCACTCATATATCTCACATAAGATGCTATAGACCATGCTTTAATTTAAAAGCAACTGAAGCAATAAAATAATTGTACTAGACAAGAACATAAGCAAAGATAATTTTTTAAAAAATAATATAAATGAATATTCAATGCTTCTCCTTCTTCTCTGGGTGAGTTTAAAATAAATTGTATAAAATGATAAGTATATAATACATAACTCAGCTCTGTAACATATCCGTCACCAAAGAGAAAGAGTGGAGCAGTGCAGTTAAAACCTTTCTAGATAAGGAAATGAATACAAATATAATATAACATTTTAAAAAATTGTGGTATATTTTGTGATATATAATATATAAAACAATAACATTAAAGAAGAAAGAAGAATATATTTATGCAAGGCTAATATTTCTATCATCAACTTGAATTAAACCAACATAAACTGAATCTAATTATTTTCTTTATGATCTTTGACCAACTTGTTCATGCAGTATTTAAAATAGGGCATTGAAGTCTTCAACAATAGCCATAAATTATTTCTATTGGGTAGAATAGAAGATACATTATGTCATAAAAACCTCACTAAAATTAAAGGGATTCAAGTAATATGAGTTGATATTCTGTATTATGTGAAATAAAACTATAAATCAATATCAAGGGAAAATCAAATAAAAGTTACAAACATGGATAATAAACACACCTTCCTAAAGAGTCAATAGTACAAGAAAGACAAAAAAATACAGGATGCAGGGAAATGGCTTAATCAGTAAAGTGCTTGTCGTGCAAGCATGAGGATATGAGGTTTATCTGCAGAATCTGTAAAAATGCTAGGAGTGTTGGTGTGCATATGTAATCCCAGAGCTGGGAAGGCATCTTTGAAACACACTGCCAGCCAGTATAGTCTAATTCATCAGTGTTTGAAGCAGTGAGAAACCCCTTTTCAAAAAAAGGTGAATGATGTTTTTGACAAATGAAACCTGATGTTGTCTCTGGTCTCCCCATTCCCATGCACACCTGTCCATGTGTAACTGCAAACATGAACATGTACCCTCACACACATGCAAACACACACACACACAATACATACACATATAAACACACATATTATGAAAACAAAGATAAAATCAGAAAATACTTTGGGATGTATGTAAATGAAGACACAACCCATAAGTATGTCAGGTACAGCAAAAGCAGTTCTGAAAGGAAGTTCATATCTTTAAATCCTATGTTAAAGAGAAATATGACAAAGAATAACAAGCTAAACCTTATTAAAGCAGGGAAAAAAGATTATCAGTAGAATCAAAAAATTAACTTATAGGAAATATAGAAGAAATGAAAGAGACCACATTCTAATTCTTTGGAAACATCAACAAAAACTGATAAGTATTTAAACAAAATGACCATAAAACAGAGACATTTCCAATTTTAATAAACTTAAAAATAACATATTACTACTGATCATACTTCTCCATTATAAATAAAAGCAGAAAGTAGAATTTAGCCTCATTTATGTGATATTGCACTAGAAATACAATTTAAAACATTCCATGGCACGTCAACTCAAACATTTCGAAAACTGACAAAGAATCTCTGAAACCAGCCAGAGAGGGAGGTGCTGTGCAGGATGCTCAAGAACATCTTTCTGACGAAAGATTTTTCATCTGAAACCCAGAAGACTGGGAGGAAATGGAAGACATTTTAAATGTCAAAAATAAATATTGGTTACATACAGTTCATGAGGACAGTTAGAGAAAAAGAAGGCAGAGTCTGATTGGCCATCAGACCAAATACATTATTCAACAAAGCTTTTATTTCACCTAAAACAATTCCATCAGATTTATTGAATTAAGGTTACAAATACTGTTAAGAAAAAGTGCACCAAATAATCACCACAGTAAATTTTATCTAGAGAGATAAAATTAACATCAACACATGTAAAATAATTGGTATCACACAGAGTAAGTTCTCCATGATAAAATGAAACTAGAAATTAATAATACAGACCACAAGAATTTTTTATTAATAAATTAATTAAATAATACATCCATACATAGTTAATAGTTTAAAGAAAACAGCCATTCAAGCATGAAAATTAAGAAGTGGAGTTAAATGAAGTGAAAATAAAACTGATCAACATAGATTTGACTCAAGTAAAAGAGTATTGAGGAGAGAGGAAAAAGTATCTTTACAGATATAGCTGTGAGGACTCTTCTCTGGAGCCTGTTCTAAGACCCAATTCAGTTCCTCACAGGCACACTCCTTCCCCAGGCTTAGTACAGTGGCATGGGATACATTGAAGTCTAATCTGTCACCTCCAGGACAGTCAGCCTGCAGCAAAGTTCTGATCTTAATAGTCTTTCCTGAGATCTTTTCCCAGGAACATTTTGCAACACACAAATGAAATAAAGGTGCAATTTGTTCCTCCATTCTCCAGGAGTCTTTCTGATGGTTTATTTTTATCTGAGCAGTGGAGATTGCCCTCGGGGCTGGTGAATAATTAAGAGCCATGTTTCCCATGGTTCCCAATAGCAAAATCCAGAATCATTTTTCGATCATAAGTTCAAAACCAAACACCAAATTAAGGTAACTGTTTAGAAAAAGTAGCAGCTTTTTAGTAAGTGAAATTAGCAATTATAACCATACATTTGACCCCCTCTAGGTTTCCAACATTCTTCATTGTTTGTCAGTTTTAAAATGCTATCTGCTTCTCAAGTCAGAGTTGATATTCTAACCCTCCAAGGAAATCTCTAAGTGAAAGCTATGCTACCTTATGTAACCCTTAGTTAAATAATGTGCCAATTTACACTAAGACAACTGCCGACACTATTTGCACTGATCAGAACACATTTTTATACTGATCCAAGGTTAGGTTAAAATTTTCAGTAGTATAACTGTACTGTATCTACTTTTAATTCTTTGGGCTCCATCTGTGGTAGTTTGACTCGTATGTCCCCAACAAACTCATGTGTTTGAATACTTGGTCCTCCACTCATGACAATTTGAGAAGCGGAGGCTTCCTGGAGGATGTGTGTTTCTGGGGGCAGACTTAGGGTTGTTATAGCCAGCTCCCCTTTGCCAAAGATCAGCTCACTCTCCTGCTGTTGTTTTCCACCTGATGTGGCAGAGGTGAGGTTTAGCCTCTGCTTGAAGCATGCTTTCCCCTGCCATCATGAAGCTTCCCCTGGAGACTATGATCCAAAATGCAACCTTTTCTTCCATCAGCTGCTTTTGGCCAGGTGCTTTGTCCCAGAAATGAGAAGGTAAGTACAACACCATCTAACCTGCCACATGTGGACAATGCATGGTGAGGTGTAGCTACCAGTGTCAGTGTTAATAGTATTGAAAATCAGTGGTTATCCAGAATCCTCTTAGAAACTGATCGCTAAGATAATCAAATGCATTTCCTTCTGATGGTGAGCATAGATCCTTGGTGGCAAGAAAAACAAATAACATAATCATGTTATAAAGGACAAGTATTAATCAGTTATTCATCTTATAAGCTATGTTACATCTTAATCCAAAAACAAAGTAATTAATTAATTGATTAGTGCCATAAACTTCACACATGCTAAATGAACAGACTATCAAAATTAATATCTATGTTACTACCTATGGTTCAGTGCTGCTCTTTGCCTTAATCTTAGAAGTCTCTTTTTGCATTGCTCAGAGACTAATGCAGAGCACAGACCTGATGAAAGTGCTGACAAAAAGTGACTATAGCATCCTTAGGTCTAAATGTTACATCTCTAGCACTCCCTCCAAGGCTCATGGAACACTGTGAAAGCAGAAAGAATGTAAGAGGCAGAGGACAGGAAAGCATGCTGTGGAATGCTATCTTCTAGACATGACATGGTTGTCACACTCATGGTCTCACAGCAGTGTGGTTTTCTATACATGATTGAGCCTGTTAACATCCCATTGTGGATGATGAAGGTTATGATGCACCTATGCTTCCAGAGGAGCTGTTGGTAGTTAGTGGTTGCTGAGGGAGCTAAAGCTATGTTCTTCAGTGGTATAACTACTGATAAATTGTCCATAATCCATTAAAATGACACCCCACAAATGTCATGCAAGCAAGTTTAATCTAACTCGGTAGATAACAAAAAAGATATGAAAGTAGGAAAGGAATTAGGCGATAAGAAGTACTAAGGGACTAAGAAAGCATGAATATAAGAGTGGTTGAATATCATCAAAATATGCTATAAGCATATATGACATTGTCAAGCATAAAAGTAAAATTAAATTTGAAAAACAGAAATACCAATATATATAGAAACATAAGGTTACATATGCTTAAAACATTTTGATATTTAAGAAATAATATGGGAGATTTATATGAATTGTTCAATCTTTATAGCCAACTGAATATTAAAAGTTGAACATATTGCAATGACTATCATTATCTCTGAATTTTCCCATTGTTCTTTTTTTTGTTTGTTTTTTATTTATTTATTTGAGAGCGACAGATGGAGAGAGAAAGAGGCAGAGAGATAGAGACAGAGAGAGAGAATGGGCGAGCCATGGCTTCCAGCCACTGCCAACAACCTCCAGATGCGTGCACCCCCTTGTGCATCTGGCTAACTTGGGTCCTGGGGCATTGAGCCTCGAACTGGGGTCCTTAGGCTTCACAGGCCAGCACTTAACCACTAAGCCATCTCTCCAGCCCCCCATTGCTCTTTGAATTTTTACTTTTCTAACCTAATCATCTTCTGTTCTAAAACTTTAACATCAGGCTGGAGAGATTGCCCAATGGTTAAGGCACTTGCCTATGAAGCCTAAGGAGCCAGATTCAATTCTCCAGTACCCACGTAAGACAGAAGCACATGGTGGCACATGCATCTGGAGTACATTTGCAGTGGCTAGAGGCCCTGATGCACTAATTTTCCTCTCTCTCTCTCTCTCTCTCAATTATAAATAAATAAAATAAAATGCTTAAACTATAACATCTTAAATGATGACATTTTAAATATGCATCCAAATTTTAAATATTTTGAAAATCAGACTCTACACTAAGATATTACTTTGGTGCTAAAGAGATGGCTTCGTAGTTAAGGCATTTGCCTGCAAAGCCTAAGGACCCAGGTTTGATTATACAGGACTCACATAAGCCAGATGCACAATGGCACATGCTTCTAGAGTTCATTTGCAGTGCTGGGAGGTCCTACCAGATCCATTCTCCCTATCTGCTTCTCTACAATAAATAAATAAATGAAATACTTTTTAAAATGCATTATTTTTTCCTGTCAAGTGTCCATAAAATGATTCTAGAATAATTCAAATACGGGTCATATCTTTCATATTTTTCTACATTTTCCTAGCTATAAATCTCCCACAATCTTGGAATTTTATTGACATCTCTCTTAAAGTAGTCATACTACACAAACACTTGCTATTGTTACCTGAAAATATATTGTACCCCTTGTATTTCACTGTCAGTTCCTTGAGGCTAAAGTATCGTGTAATTCCTGTATTCATCTCCTTGCAACAGGAGCTCACAATAAGTGAATGAACACAGAGATGAAAATACCAGCTATAAAAAAGTAAAGATGAAATTGATTCCTGTCTAGATGAGACAGAAATTTGTTCTTGGAATACAAATTGGATTATGTGTAGCCAAACCAAAGTCAGCTACATTGATTTTCTCTCCTTCTGTAGCCAAAAAGATCATTCAAAGTCACGATCCCTGCTCCCTTCTCATCTGATGAAAGCAATGCTTAAATTACTGACTTTCTCAGCTCTCATTCGGGATAATGCTTCATTTTTTTTCTTTATTTTCAAAATACACATGGAAACCAAGTGAATAACAGTTGTTAATTATATGGAAGGCTTACAGATATAACTACAGAGTAAAATATTTTAAATCTCAATGTGTCTCAAACTTAAGAACATAAATACACTGGAGTGAATCCCACTTCAGACCTGTGGTATCTCAAAAACTATTCAAATTCTCCCTTTAATGTAAGAGTTCATGAGCAACTGAGGAATATTAACCCCACAATTAAAAGTTATGACGACTTCCGGCCAAGATGGCGACCGCCTAGCTGCGCTGCAAATCCCGGGGAAAGAAAGGCAAGATATTAAGGGTATATAGTGGCTTTTAGGGGAGAAAAATCTGGGAGGGCACAGAGGTGGGGGAACAGGGAATCACTGGTCCCCTTTCGGGCAGGTAGGCACCCCTCGCCCCAAATAACCGCCGTGTTCAAAGCTCCACCCCTGCCGCTGCTGCTGCTCCGGAGCCCGCACGGCTGCCACTGCGCGCCGATCGTTCCCTCCGCGCGGAAGCTTAGACTGCTCCGCACCCTTGTCCACTCGCCCACCTACTGAGTGTGCCCAGTCCCACAAGCTCAGACTGTATCTCTCGCTTGCGTCAGCTCAGGTGCCACCCCCTACCTGCCTGCCGCACCGGCAGGCCGCCATTGTCCCGTGGCGGGGGAGCGCAGACTGCTTCCGGTTCCCAGCGTTCCCACCCAAAGTCTGGGCGGCTTCAGTGCTTGGTGCCTCAGTGCCACTCCTAGCTCGATCGCAGGCAAATGTGGCACATTACCGCTTGAGAACTCAAGCAATTTTGGCGCCCCTGCCAGGTAGTAGATAGGCGGCTTTGGCAAGTGAGATTATTCCCTACGTGCGGAAGCTTAGACTGCTCCACATTCTCATCCACTCGCCCTCTGTCTGCCGCGCGGCTGTCCACAATTGTCCTGTGGCGGGGGAGCGCAGACTGCTTCCGGTTCCCAGCGTGCCCAGCCAGAGTTCAGGCGGCATCAGTGCTTGGTGCCTCAGTGCCACTCTTAGTTCGAATGCAGGCAGCCTTGGCACATTACCGCTTGAGAACTCAGGCAACTTCGGCGCCCCTGCCAGGCAGTAGATAGGCGGCTTTGGCAAGTGACAGCCAAAGCCCAGGCTTCTTGGCAACGCCCCCAGGCTGCATAAGAATCCCATTGTTCTTGAGCCCAGGCTGATACGCCCACTTATCTGCCCATACACTGTCATGGGCAGAACACAGCGCAAAAGAAATAACATGAATAATCAAATGCAAGAAAATCCAATTAGATCACCCAGTCCCACAATGAATACTTCCAACCAAAACATAGAAGAACAAATAGGACCAGAACACCACATTGAACCTATGAGCAATGCAACTCTAACCAACCTATTGGTAGAACTTGCAGGAAAGCAACAAAGGGCCGACAATCGTGTGGATGCTGCCATCACTAAACTAGAACTAATAGATAAGAAATTGGAAGGATAAGATAAGAAAATGGAAGGATTTCAAAGAGAGTTAAGAGATTTGAGGGAGAGTGAAAAAAAAGAAGACCTTAAAAATCAGCTGGCCATGCTAAATGAAGACATAAAGAAATGCAAGGATGAACTCCAAGAATCATCAAGAAAATCAGAAAATGATGTGAAAAGGGAGCTTGACAGAGGGATGGAAATTATACATAGAAAAATAATAGAAAATGCAAACTTAATTGAACAAGCCCAAAACTCACTAGAAGCTCTCAAGAATAGAGTCAGCCAAGTGGAGGATAGAAACTCTGATCTGGAAGACAAGATGGAAGAAACAGTTAGAGAGTTCAAAAATTTCAGTAAGTTTAAAAGCTCCTGTGAACAGAACATGAGGGAATTGTGGGATACAGTTAAACGTCCCAATATCAGGATCATTGGAATACCAGAAGGAGAAGAAATCCAGACCAAAGGCATGGAGAACTTATTTAACAAAATAATTGAAGAAAACTTCCCCAATCTCTTAAAAGAAAGGCCCATCAAGATACAAGAAGCCAATAGAACTCCAAACAGACTGGACCAAAGGAGAAACTCTCCAAGTCATATTATTATTAAGACTCTAAACATTGACACCAAAGAGAAAATCCTAAAAGCAGCTAGGGAAAAACAGCACACCACCTTCAGAGGTAATCCCATCAGAATTACTTCAGACTTCTCAATGGAAACCCTGAAAGCTAGAAGAGCCTGGAATGAAACACTCCAAAGTCTAAGAACCTATGGCTTCCAACCCAAACTACACTACCCAGCAAAAGTATCCCTCATAATAGATGGTGAACGAAAAACTTTCCATGACAAAACTCAGTTTTACAATTATATGAACACAAAACCAAACCTACAGAGAGTATTTCAGGAAATTCTACACAGAGAAGAAAAAAATAATCAAACACAATTGCCTACAAGAAGCAGATCACAACAACCAAACTCAGAGTAGGCACAAAAAACTTCAATGTCCATGAAAACTCCAACCCACATTTACCATCACAATATGGCAGGGATCAAATCAAATCTCACAGTCATTACTCTAAATATTAATGGCCTTAATTCACCCATCAAGAGACACAAGCTAACAGGATGGATCAAAAAATTAGACCCCTCAATCTGTTGCCTTCAAGAAACCCACCTCACCATTAAAGACAGACATCTCCTCAGGGTGAAAGGGTGGAAAACAGTATTCCAAGCAAACGGGAATAAGAAACAAGCAGGTGTAGCTATATTAATATCGGATAAAATAGACTTCAAACCAAATATAATCAAAAAAGACAAAAAAGGCCACTTCCTACTTATCAAGGGAACGATCCATCAAGAGGATATTACAATCATAAATCTGTATGCACCAAACGCAGGGGCAATACAGTTCATAAAACAAAACCTACTTGACAATAAAACAGAAATAACCACAAACACCATCATAGCTGGGGACTTCAATACACCATTATCAGTAATAGACAGATCATCCAAACAGAAACTCAACAGGGAAGTAAGAGAGCTCAACAAAACCATAGATCACTTAGACCTAACGGACATCTACAGAACATTCCATCCCAAATCCACAGATTACACATTCTTCTCAGCAGTCCATGGAACATTCTCTAAAATAGACCATATATTGGGACACGAAGACTGCCTCCACATATTTAGGAAGATTGACATAATTCCCTGCATGATATCAGATCACAATGCTATATTGCTAGAAATCAACAATAAAAGACCCACCAAGAATCCCAAAGGCACCTGGAAACTGAACAGCACACTTTTAAACAATAAATGGATAGTGGATGAAATAAAAAATGAAATTGCAAAATTTCTGGAATTGAACGACAATGAGAACACATCGTATCAAAACTTATGGGACACAATGAAGGCGGTCCTCAGGGGAAAATTCATATCACTCAATGTCTTCGTAAAAAAGACAGAAAGGTCCCAAATCAATAACCTAACCATCCACCTAAAGGCACTGGAAAAACAAGAAAAATCCAACCCAAAGAGCTCCAGAAGGAAAAAAATAATTAAAATCAGATCAGAAATCAATGAATTGGAAACCAAGGAAACAATTAAGACAATTGACAAAACAAAGAGCTGGTTCTTTGAAAAAATAAACAAGATTGACAAACCCCTGGCCAATCTGATCAAGCAAAAAAAGGTGAAGCTTCAAATTAACAAAATTCAAAATGAAAAAGGAGAGATCACAACAGACATAAGTGAAATTGGGAGAATCATCAGGACTTATTTCAAAAACCTCTACTCCACAAAACTGGATAATGTGGAGGAGATGGATAAATTCTTGGACGCATACCATCTACCAAAGCTAAACACAGAGCAGATTAATCACCTCAATCAACCCATCACACTCATGGAGACTGAAAAAGTAATAAAAAACCTCCCAAAAAAGAAGAGCCCAGGACCAGATGGCTTCTCAGCTGAATTCTATCAAACCTTCATGGAAGAACTCAAACCAATCTTCCTCAAACTGTGCCACACAATTGATGAAGAGGGAAAGCTACCCAACTCCTTTTATGAAGCTAGCATCACCCTAATTCCAAAACCAGGCAGAGATGCCACAAGAAAAGAAAACTACCGGCCTATTTCCCTGATGAATTTAGATGCAAAGATCCTATACAAAATCCTTGCAAACCGAATCCAACAACACATCAAAAGCATTATCCACCTTGACCAAGTGGGATTCATTCCAGGAACACAGGGGTGGTTCAACATACGGAAATCTGTCAATGTAATACACCACATAAACAAGGTTAAACATAAAAACCACATGATCATTTCGATAGATGCAGAAAAGGCCTTTGACAAGATTCAACACCACTTCATGTTCAAAACATTGGAGAGAGTTGGCATGGTTGGTTCATATCTTAACCTAATAAAGGCAATATACGAAGCTCTGAAGGCCCAAATAATACTTAATAGAGAGAGACTGGAGGAATTCCCATTAAGATCAGGAACAAGACAGGGTTGTCCACTCTCACCTCTGCTTTTCAATATAGTTCTGGAAGTCCTAGCTCAAGCAATAAGACAGGAGAAGGAAATAAAAGGAATACAATTTGGAAAGGAGGAAGTTAAGTTAGCTTTATTCGCTGATGACATGATTATATATGTAAGAGACCCAAGAGACTCCATCCCAAAACTCCTGAAGGTGATTAACTCCTATAGCAAAGTAGCAGGATACAAAATCAATGCACAAAAATCAGTAGCCTTCCTTTATGCAAAGGAAAAAGATACAGAAAAAGAAATAAGGGACATAGTCCCATTTTCAACTGCGACAAAAAAAATAAAATACCTTGGAATAACGTTAACCAAGGAAGTGAAAGATCTATACAATGAAAACATAAAAACACTCAAAAAAGAAATTGAGGCGGACTTGAAAAAATGGAAAGACCTCCCATGTTCCTGGATAGGCAGAATTAACATTGTGAAGATGACAATCCTACCAAAGGCAATATACAGATTTAATGCAATTCCAATTAAAATCCCCACAGTGTTCTTCACAGAGATAGAAAAAAATGATCTCAAATTTCATATGGAAAGGCAGAAGGCCTCGCATTTCCAAACATATCCTCAGCAAAAGAAATACCTCTGGAGGCATCACCATACCTGATCTAAAGCTATATTACAAAGCCATAGTAATAAAAACAGCATAGTACTGGCATAAAAACAGGACTATAGATCAATGGAATAGACTTGAGGACCCGGACTTTGGGTCAAGCAACTATAGCTACTTGATATTTGATAAAGGCCCAAACAATATAGGCTGGAAAAAAGATAGCATCTTCAACAAATGGTGCTGGACAAACTGGATAACCATATGCAGGAAACTAAAACTTGACCCACACATTTCACCATGCACTACACTCAAGTCCAAATGGATCAAAGATCTCAATATAAGACCAGAAACTCGAATACTACTGGAAGAAAATTTAGGAAGTACATTCCATGATATAGGAATGAAAAAAGACTTCCTGAACAAAACCCCAGTAGCTCATGAACTTAAACCATCACTCAACCAATGGGACCACATGAAGCTGAGGAGTTTCTTTACAGACAAGCATACAATTAGCAAAGCCAATAGATTACCCACAGAATGGGAGAAAATATTTGTGGGTTATCCAACTGATAGAGGACTAATCTCTAGAAGCTATAAAGAACTCAAAAATCTAAGCAGTAAGAAGTCAAACACCCCACTCACAAATGGGGCAAAGAGCTGAACTGGCAGTTCACAGAGGAAGAAATAGAAATGGCAAACATACACTTAAGAAAATGTTCATCATCCCTAATCATCAGAGAAATGCAAATTAAAACAACTATGAGATTCCACCTTACCCCAATAAGGATAGCAAGCATCAAAAAATCAAATAAAAACAAATGCTGGCGAGGATGTGGAGAAGTAGGAACACTCATCCACTGTTGGTGGGATTGTAGGATGGTACAACCACTTTGGAAAGCAATATGGAGACTTCTGAAAAAGCTGAGTATAGAGATACCAACAGACCCAGTTATTCCCTTACTGGGCATCTACCCTAAAACCTTCAAACCACAGACTAAAGAGATTTGCTCAACCATGTTTATAGCGGCTCAATTTGTAATAGCTAAGAGCTGGAATCAACCCACATGTCCATCACTAGAAGAATGGATAACTAAGATGTGGTATATCTACACAATGGAATTCTATACAGCAGTAAGAAAAAATGACACAATGAAATTTGAGGAAAAATGGTTGAATCTGGAACAGATCATTCTCAGTGAACTTACCCAATCACAGAAAAAAAATCGCCACATAGTCTCACTCATCTACAGCACCTAACCTGAATCTACCGAAGATACCTTACATACCCAGCAAGCATCTCCTAGATCAGACACTAGGATGGAAGGGGAGGGAGGGGAGGGCATCAAAGGGATGGGAAACACAAATCTAGACCCAAATGGCAATGGTACCATAATCTTCTACTTACTAAAAGATAGACCAAATGGCTGATCGTTCACCAGGCCCTTACAGGGAACACCTGAACCACAAGACAATGGGGAGGGTAAGATTAAGACTAACCTTAATCTCCTACATCTTCCCTCCCTCACTTCCCCTCTCCCTGCCTCTCTCTCTCTTATCTCTAACTATTGTATATTAGTTATCTTTTTCCTCATTTTCTTAGTGGGCACTGACCTGTAACTCCCAGAACCAGCATGGGGCTATCATCCACAATGAGCTTTTGATCAGTGAGACCTACAAGGTTTCCTAAAAGACAGACAGATTTCTGTCAGAGTACTTGATGACCCACCAAAGGTTAGTGGTAAGACCCTACTGCTGAAGATACCTTATGTGATTGACATGCAAATTAGAATGGCATGGCTGGAAGTTGGATGAGAGTCAGTCCCCAGACAGTCAGCGTGTCTAGTGCCAGAAGGTGCTACATGGGCGACTGGGGGAAATTGACCAATATCTATTGAAGCAACGCATGGTCTAACCTACTTAGCAGCAAATAACTTATTGTGATGCCCACACAAGTGCAGTGGTGGCACACAGCCATGGTGGGGAACCAACTGCTCTCAATTTGGTTAACTGATCCCCTCACTGGTATGGGACCCATAGCTGGAGCTGGGAAACAAGTCAGAACCATATCCAAACATAAGCCCACTCTCCAGTATCAAGCTACTATCAATTGTGGGCTACAAGAGGGCCTACACCTATTAAATTCTCTATAAAAAAAAAAAGTAAGGGTTATCTCATTTGTCCTGGTGCTAACTTACTCTCCGTTGGAGAATCTGCTTCTCTTTTTCAGATAGATGTAGACCCTAAGGAGAGAGCCACCCCATCATACCTCAAAAGGGCCCCGGCTGAAACTAAGAAAACTTGGAGAAACAAGCAAGGGGGCTGTTTTCCTGATGAACCGGACACCAGCAAAAGGGGGAAGGAGATCAGCATAGAGAAAAATCAACTCCTACCAAATCAGAGAGCCAGAGCCTCAGAGGCCCTCAACACCTCATCACTGAAGCAGACCAAAAACGAACCCAACATGGCTCAGGGAAATTTTGCGGAAGAGGGGGCGGAAAGAATGTCAGAGTCACATGTTGGGTCATGATATGCAGAGACATTTAGCTTAGCCATAACTGCGGGCTAACTCCACAATGCATGACCTGTATACCTCAACAAGGAGGGGCCAAGGGGAGGGGGTAGGTCACGGATGAGCCTAATAATGGTACCAAACTGACTGTATTTGCTGAATACAGAACTGACTAATAAAAAAAAAAAAGTTATGACGAGCGAATGCATTGTATGTTACTATGATTTGAAACGATATGTGAATCATGTGGGGAACTACTTGGTTTCTACTTATAGACTGTGTTTTGTGTAGTTGAGACTTTTGTGATTATGATCAGGTATAACTGTATGCTATGATATTATTTTGATAGACTGAAGTATTCATTCTTTCATGGATTATCTTCCCTGATAGGAATATAATTCCATAAGGGTATGCTCTTGTTTGTGTTAGTTATTATTTAAGCACTTAGTAAGAACCCAACAAATAACTTTGAGTGATTTGGCTGAGTTGAATAAAATAGCATGATAGAGCAAAGTTTCAAATTTTCAGTATGTATTGTTTTTGTTACTGTTTGTATTTTAAAATCCAAAGTACATTGAGAATACTTTAGTTGAATCAATTTTCAAGCTTCATTTGACTTGATACTCAATGAAAAAACACTTCCCATAACTGACTTTACATCATAAAAGTATTATTGCAGGCCTGGAGATATGGTTCACCAGTTAAGATGCTTGCATACAAAGCCTTATGACTGCCACTCAGTTCCCCAGTATCCACATAAAGCCAGATGCAAAAAGGGGCCCATGTATCTGGAGCTCATTTGCAGAGGCTAGAGGCCCTGGCTCACTCAGTCTGTCTGTCTGTCTCTCTTCTATCTCTTTGTGTTTGCAAATAAATAAATAAATAAATAAATAAATAAATAAATAAATAAATAAAACATTAAAAATTGTTATTGCAGATGTTTAGAATTCTCAGCAAATTAAAACAAAATAGTGAATCCTTTATAAGATGAATGAAACAAAATATACAAAGGTTTTACACGTCTAATTTACCTAATTAATGACAGACCAGACAAAAACAATGTATTAATATTGTTACTGTACACTGTATATAAAAATATACCTTAATTTTAAGAAATGAACAACAGGGGCTGGAGGGATGGCTTAGCAGTTAAGGTGTTTGTCTGTAAAGCCAAAAGACCCAGGTTCGACTCCCCACATTAGCCAGATGCACAAGGGCACAAGGGAGTGCATGTAATCTAGAGTTCATTTGCAGTGGCTGGAGGCCTTGACATGTCCAGATTCTCTCTCTCTCTCTCTCCCTCTTTCTCTGTCAAATAAATAAATAATAAAAAGAAAAAGTCAATAGGAATAATTAACAGACAATACGCAAATGTCGAGCACTAAAATCTTAGACTACAATGAATTTTTGGCAGAAAATTTCAGAGTATAGAGTGAAATATATGCTTGTTTTTGATAGTAATTTTTAAAATTTGGTATCTTATGAAATCTACACACTATATTTCTGTTGTGTAAATTTTTATGTACTTTCAATTGCATTTGACACTATCAACATTTAATGATATTAAATAAATGATGATAAAATTACCCATTATGGTGGAAATTGTGATTTATTGAGATGATATTGGCCAGACAACTTGTTGCAGTCAGGTTTGTATTGCTGGTAGAAATCATCAAACCAAGAGCAGCTTGTGGGAAAAAGAGGTTTATTTTGGCTTTCAGGCTTGAGGGGAAGCTCCACAATGGCAGGCGAAAATGATGGCATGAGCAGAGGGTGGACATCACCCCCTCGCCAACATCAGGTGGACAACAGGAATAGAAGAGTGTGACACACACAAGCAAGGGGGAGCTGACTATAACACCCATAAACCCACCCCCAACAATACACTGCCTCCTGGAGGTGTAATTTCCAAAATATCCATCAGATGGAAACCTAGCATTCAGAACACCTAAGTTTATGGGGGACACCTGAATCAAACCACTGCATTCCTCCTCTGGCCCCCCAAAACTGATAACCATACATGATGGAAAATGCAATGCAACCATCCAACTTTAAAAGTCCTCATAGTTTTTAACAATTCCAGTGATATTCATATATACCAATAGTCCAAGATCTTTTAACTGAGCCATAATACAATACCAAAAAAATAACCTCAACCAACCCATAATGGCACAGAATAAACATTCACAGTACAAAAGATTGTATTGGGCAAAGTAAAGAAATAAGCAATACATTATTTAAACAGGGTAAACACCAAACTGTAGCTCCAAGACCAACAACTGTAGCTAGTGACAAGTCACCAAGTCTGATAATTCTAACCAGCAACAAATCTCTGGTATTCAATCCCGCCCCTCCAGCTAGGCTAATCACAGTCCTAGAAAACGTCATCCATAGCTGGCAGCTTTCCTCAGCAGCTGTCTCATGGTCCTGGCATCTCTACTGCAATCCATGGTTTATCCTCATGGCTACATTGGCAATTCTGCTTCACACTGCCCATGGCCATTTCCAAAACACAAGACTGTGTTGCAAACTCCATGACCCTCTCTTTCCTGCATTTCTTATACTCCACAATACCAGGTATGGTGCCAATTTGTTAATCATCACTTTACGCATCTGGTTTTATGTGGGTACTGGGGAATTTAATCCATGTGGTTCGACTTTTCAGGTGAGTGCCTTACCAAATGAGCCATCTCTCCAAGCAAAGTTGACAACATTCTTTGATGCCCTAATAATCATGGGTACAATGTAGTGTCTCCATGTGTCCTGAACAGTTCCGTTCACTTCATAGCTTTTACAAAGGTTACATAAACTACTGAAAATAACTTCTCTGTGAACATAGGTCTATAGTTTGTTAGTGAACTATTATTCCCTTTCCAAATCTTACCTTTGACACTTCCTAAATCTTTAGATTGTAGATATCTCACCTAGGACCACATCACATAAGCTGCAAGTTGTTAACTCAGGCTTTAATATCCCAGAAGTTTTCATTTGCTCATTGACTTAACCAGAGTTAAGTCAGCTCTCTTACCTGTGAATAAAGCATGTGGCCAAAATGAAAATGATCACAAGGAATGAGGACTTTCTATGAGAGAACATTTTCCTTAGCATCCTTGCTTTCTCATGCTTTTGTCTTTTTGCCTAATAGTCATCTAACGACTGCAGTTCTCCACGTTCTAATTAAGTAATTAAACAAATGCTTTAGAATCATAATATGTAGATTGCTTTTATCATTCAGGTAGAACAGTACAAATAACAATAATTGTGTTTTTGTGCAGTACAGGAAAGTAGTTCCAGATGGGATTGGGCTGTTTTGTCCTAAGACTGAAGTAGTTCCTTGTGACAGATGTAAAGAAGGGCATAGCCCATAGTACTGACTGTACTTGCTGTGATGTCGGATATTTGGATAATTGCCTCCTTGGTACTAAAGGATGGAATTATTAATTAATTAAAGTAATCAATTAATTTAAGGAAAAGCATTGTCAAAGTTGTAGTAGGTTGAAAGAATCTGGATCATTATTGTTTTTGCAACAACTATTAAAACTCAGTCACAATAATTTTGAATTAAATTTATTTATCAAGTGGAGTGACATGGTCTAAGGGGAAAGAAAAATCTATATTAGAGTAGCAGAAATGGATTTCCTCCCATGGAAAGGAAGAGTAAGTCAAGCCTAGTGATTCTAGCTTGCTTAAGTCACACTTTGTTCCCTCTTCCCATCCTGTCACACTGAGCCTTCTGTACCCTCCCTACTCTATACTGAGGTCTGAAATTTTCCTGGAGATGGAGGCTGCACTTCTTCCTCATTGTGCAGATCATTTTAAAATATAATTACATGTAGAAAAGAGGCACAAAAGTGACACTTTCTACTAACTTTTTCTTTTCTCTCTCTCTCTCTCTCTCTCTCTCTCTCTCTCTCTCTCTCTTTATCGAGGTAGGGTCTCATTCTGGCCCAGGCTGACCTGCAATTGACTATGTAGTCTCAGGCTGGCCTCAAACTCACAATTATCCTCTTACTTCTGCCTCCTGAGTACTGGAATTAAAGGTGTGCACCACAACAACCAGCTTTCTACTAAATTTTTGATGCATAGAAAAGGTGATAAAAAGGATTTGAAAGGTGAGAAGATATGAAAGCTGCTCAGATAATGAGTTCACACTCAGTTATATTAGAGCCAGTACTAGAAACATTAGATGCCTTAAATGTACAGTATATTGTTGCTTGGTTACATGTGTACTGTGCATATTCACAGGTATACATATATGTGTGTGTATGCATGCATATATAACATTTGTGTGTTTGTGTGACATACACAAATATGTGAATTCACATGGAGATCAGAGGCCAATGTGAAGAGTCATGCTCTATTGCTCTTTGCCCTATTTTTTTCAGGCAATCTCAGTGAACCTAAATGTTATTGATTCATTTGGACTAGGTAGCCAGCAGTTCCCGAGGATCCTCCTGTCTCCACTTCCTCAATGCTGGGATGGCAGGTGTATAATATGCCTGGTTTATGCATGGGTATTGTGGATCTGAATTTAGTTCCTAATGCTTTTGGACAAGCATTTTACTGTATATCATCTCTCAACCCATAACATATTGTGTTCATTAGTAATATATAAATTTATAATAGCTGCATTTGTATGCTTATCATTTTATAAGTCACATTTTTAAAACTGAGCATACCTCTTTTGCTGCTCTATGTTTGCTGACCTGAGCAGAATACCTGCTTTTCAAAGTTAATACGACTTACCTTCAGTTTTCTCCTCATAATTAAATATTTTAGATGAAGTTGGTATATGCCAAAATGAGTATGAATCTTATTGCACTGATGCTTTTTAGGTGCCTATTAAGGTTGTGCCATAGGACACATGTAGGGGATAAAAGGAAAGGAAATTCTCAAGCCAAGGTTATATACCCAACTCAAAATTACGTGGATCCTTTCTGGAGCAAAAGAAGTGATAATGTTACCATCCCAGACTGGGTAGGGTCTTAGACACTGAAGTCCATGAACATAATAACTTGGTTTCCATTGACTCAAATTGTGAAAAAGTTTATAGAAATTAAAGCAAAATTAATAATAAGAAGTACTGCAAAGGAAAATGGTATCTATTAAGAAGCTAGTCAGAGAATATCTTCAGTAAGCTGAGGTTTTAGTCTACTTGTCATTAATTATCCTGTGGTGCAACATATGATCCCCACATATTTTTCATAAATAAAAAATAAGAAGCTCAGTGATTTTCGGTGTCTGAATCACAGACAAACAGGTCTGCTCATATTCTGATGGTAATCTGCCGTTACATGCTTTAAAACTTAACCAGAGTAAAAGAGTTAGATACAGGTCCCTGTCAGATTCTGAGATGATATTCTTGAGCAGATATCAGGTGTTGTTTCCATAAGATGTCCCCATAATGTCAGAAGCTAAGAAAGTGTCCATCCGTGGATGGAATCCTCTGATGAACTCGGGGGTATTTTGCTTCAGGATTACAAACTTTCATACACCCAGCTTCTAAGATAATGGGACATGATTAAATCAAGAGAGATTCTGCTGATATCTCAAGTCTTGCTTTGCTGTTGTTGATATCATTCAATTAAGATGGTATCTACACTGGTATTTCTGAAGAAAAATGAGACATTTGCTGTGGTGGTTTGATTCAGGTATCCCCCATAGACTTATGTATTCTGAATGCTAAGGTCCCCAGCTGCTAGAAATTTGGGAAATAGAACCTCCTAGAAGGAGTGCAATGTTGGGGGCAGGCTAATGGGTGTCATAGCCAGCTTCCCCTTGCCAGTGTTTGACACATTCTCCTGCTTCTGTTGTCCACATGATGTTGACTAGGAGGTGATGACCAGCCTCTGCTCATGCCATCATTTTCCCCCTGTCATCATGGAGCTTCTTCATTCTATAAACCAAAATGAATCCTTTCTTGCAACAAGTTGCTTTTGACCATGTGTTTTCTGTGAGCAACATCAAGCTAACCGCAATAGTAAATTGGTACCAGGAATGGAGTTTTTACAGCTAGAAACTTGATTCTGTGACTTTGATCATATGGAACTGATTTGCAGAAGGGATGTGCAAGGGTTTTAAACCTTGGCATAAGAGATGAGTTGCAATTCTGTGAGTACAGCTTGATGGACAACTCTAGTCAGAGTTGAAAGATCTGAATGCAGGAAGATCTATGGACAGTGATGTTTTGCTTATGAGGATGAAAAAGGACTTCGTCAGAACTGGTATAGAAGCAGCTTGTGTGAGAGACTTGCTATGTTCTGCCTGTCTGTGTCTTGAGAACTTGTGCAGGGTTGCATTGCATAGAAATGGACTGGTATGAACAGAAAAAAAAGTCTTTGGACCAAAACTTCTGTCCATTAAGCAATAATTGTTTCAGAGATTACAACCATTAGCTTGGGCAAGCTGCCCTGGATTGGGAAAGCAGGAAAATGTGGACTTTTGAAGAGGCCTACATGCTGAGTTTTCCTGCTCTTCAAAGTCTGCTCTATTTCTCTCTGGATTAACAAATTGGTAGCCTACCTGACACTATGGAGTATAACAAATGTAGGAGAAGGTTATTGAAAATTGTAAAGCAGGCTTGTTAGATTACCTGCATGGAGACCTGATAAAGCCATGATGAACTGTGGGTTGCAGTGGAGACCCAACCCAAAAGAGATGCCAAGACTATGGGATGGCTGCCAAGGAGAGCTCCCAACACCAGGTGGAGTGTTTCTGTGGCTATGAGCAGCCAAGCTGGAGGAGCAGAATTGGAAGTCCAAAAGCTTATAACTGGTTAGAGTTGTCAGACTTGAAGGTACAGAGGTTGATGTTGGCCCTATTATTTTTTTATTGGTTCAATATTTCTTTATTATGTCCAGTGACATCTTTTACAGTTGTGAATGTTTGTTCTATGCCATTGTTTTATTTAGTTATTTATTTATTTATGTTATGGCTCAGTTAAAATACCTTAGACTATTGGAATGTTTTAACATTTTTGGGTATAATAAAAACTATGGAGACTTTTAAAGTTGGATTGAATGCATTGAATTTTTTTATAATTTTTTTTTGTTCATTTATGTATTTATTTATTTATTTGAGAGTGACAGACAGAAAGAGGCAGATAGAGAGTCAGAGAGAGAATGGGCACGCCAGGGCTTCCAGCCACTGCAAACGAACTCCAGATGTTTGCGCCCCCTTGTGCATCTGGCTAACGTGGGTCCTGGGGAATTGAGCCTCGAACCGGGGTCCTTAGGCTTCACAGGCAAGCGCTTAACCGCTAAGCCATCTCTCCAGCCCAAATGCATTGAATTTTACATCATGGGTGGTTATCAGCTTATGGGGGCTAGGGGAGGAATGTGGTGGTTTGATTCAGGAGTCCCCCATAAAACTATGTGTTCTGAATAAGTCCACAGCTGGTGACAATTTGGTAGCTGGAGCTCCTACAGTGGGTGTATTGTTGGGGGTGGGCTCATGGGTGCTTTACCTATCTCCCCCTTGCCAGTGTATGATGTACTGTCCTGCAGCTGTTGTCTGCCTGATGTTGGCCAGGAGGTGATATCCAGCTTCTTTTTGCTAATGCTATCTTTTTCCCCTGTCACCAAGGATCTTTCTTTCGAGTGTGTAAGCCAAAATGTATCTTTCTTCAGGCAAGTTGTTCTTGGGCAGGTATTTTCTATCAGGGAAACTGACTGCAACACTTGCTTTTACACTTCCTTCCAAAAAAGACTTGAATAACAAATTGTGTCAGTGTTGAAGTTCAAATGGTTGGTTGCTTTGTGAACACAGTCTAGTACAATTAATGCTGATATTTATGAAAAAGAATTTACAGCATCTTTAATACATTTACCTAATAGTACAATTTCAACAATGTAAATGCAGAACATATTTTTTAAATGCTGTGGTGTTTTGGATGTAATGTTCTCATTGCGCCAGTTTTCTCTGGGTCCCCACCCAGTACAGTCTTTGGGTGGTAGAGCACTGCTGTGGATGTATGATGGAGTAAGCCAGCTTCTCCCACCATGATGATACTTCCCCTGTGCTGCAGTCAGGTTTGCATTGCTGGCAGAAATCACCAGACCAAAAGCAGATTTTGGGTAAAAAAGATTCGAGGGGAAGTTCCATGATGGCAGGGTAAAACAATGGCATGAAGAGAGTATGTACATCACCCCTGGCCAACATAAGGTGGACAACAGTTGTCTCAATGGGGTTAAGGTTCACATTTCTGGCAGAAATCACCTGACCAAGAGCAGCCTTTGGGGTGAAAAAGGGTTTATTTTGGCATACAGACTTGAGGGGAAACTCCATGATGGCAGGAAAAAGACGGCATGAGCAGAGGGTGCACATTACCCATTGGCCCACATAAGGTAGATAACAGGAACAGGAGAGTGTGCCAAACACTGGCAAGGGGAAACTGGCTATAACACCCATAAGCCCTCCTCCAACAATACACTCCCTCCAGGAGGCATTAATTCCCAAATCTCCATCAGCTGGGAACCCAACACTCAGAATACCCAAGTTTATGGGGGACACCTGAATCAAACCACCACATTCTGATCATGGGCCCCATAAACTGTTAACCATCCATGATGCAAAATGTAGTGCATTCAGGCCAACTTTCAAGGTCCCCACATTTTTTTATCAATCCTAATGTGAAACATCCCCATAACTCAAGGTCTTTTAACTGAGCCATAATACCAAAAAAATCCCCCCAAAACCCATAATGGCACAGAATAAGCAATAAACACTCTGCAAAAGATGGCATTTGGGAATATCAAAGAAATAGCCAACCAATAAAAGATTTAAAACAACCAGGACAAACATCAAACTCTATAGTTCAAGACCAACAACTCCAGCCAGCAATAATTCTACAAGTCCAATAATTCTACTCAGCAATAAGTCTCTGGTATTCCAATTCCTCCCCTCCAGCTAGGCTACTCACATTCCTGGAAAACTTCATCCAGGGCCAGATGCATTCCTTTGCAGCCATCTTGTATCCTGGCGTCTCCACTGGGTCTCCACTGCAACCCACGTTTCATCCTCATGGCCCCATGGGGTCTCCATGCAGGCATCCAGCAAACCTGTTTCACACTGCCCGTGGCCCTTTCCAAAGCAAAAGACCATATTGCAAATGTAATGGCCCTCTCTTTCCTGCATTTCTTATACTCCACAATGACAGGTAGGGTGCCAATTCGTTAATCTGGGGGGAGGGAAATAAAGCAGACTTTGAAGAACAGGATACTCCTTGATCACTCAGGCCCCTTCAAAAGAGTTTGCACTCTCCCCATTGCCACAGTGCAAGTCAGCTGACCCAACCTCAAAGGTTGTAATTTTTCAGTTGCAGCTGAATGGGAAACAGTTCACCCCAAAATTTCATTTTTTTCTGTGTTATATCCCTCTGTTCCCACCAGTCTGTTTCTAGGCAAAGCAAACCTGCGCAACTTCTCAGGACACAGGCATAAGAGCAAGGCTCTCTCACAAACTGCTTCTAGCCCAATCCAAGCAAAATTCTTTTTTATCCTCATAAGCCAAACCTCACAATCCTTAGTTATTATTGCATTCAGGTCTTTCAAATCTAACCACAATATTCCATCAAGCTGTACTTACAGAACTGCAAGGCGTCTCTTAGGCCATGGTTTCAAATCCTTCTGCATTCTTGAAAATCAGCTGCAAAAGACCAAAGGCACATAGTCAGGTGTCTAGCAGCAAATGACACCACTCCTAGGTACCAACAATACCTTGGAATTTGTAAATAAACCCATTCTTCCCAGAAGCTGCTTCTGGTCAATGTTCATCACAGCAGCAAACTCTAGTTCTTTAGAAAAGTTTTGCGTTGATTTTTTATAAGGCAAGAAGGAATGCACTTGGATTTGTTTTCTGCCCATCTACTCCAAAGACAGCTTTCAGTGCTTGTCCACAAACAGACATCACCAACCTTCTGAGAGGACATGAAGAAGAACAGGTGACAATAGAATGCACCTATTGTATCCTTGCAGAAGCTCCACTTTCATTTCCTTTAGTTTGCTCTTCTTAATTTGAGAGTTGCAATCTTTTGTCTCCTTTGGGACTAAGAACTTAGTGGTATACATTGCTTAGTGAGCCTATTTGTTACAGATGTCATCCCTATGCTTTTGAATTATCCAAGTTTGTGATAAGCATTAGAGAGCCCACGTTATTTAAGAGAGGCACTGAAGGGTGTTAGACAGAGATGGTATTGATTAATGAGGTTACCCAAGCTTCCTGTTGCAGCTCATTCTGTTCAACTGTTAATTTGAACCCAAGACAGCCATAGCTCAAGCTTCCTTTGATCCTGAAATAGAATCATATCCATTATAACTCATCATCACAACATGCATGATAATTCCTTTGGAGCCTGAGATTTTTGTATGTTAACATTTCATAAAAAGAAGTGGTAATAATAAATGTTGGAGTGGAAATTCCTTTTTTTGTTGTCATTGTTTTGTTTTTTTTCCAGGTAGTCTCACTCTAGCTCAGGCTGACCTGAAATTCACTATGTAGTCTCAGGGTGGCCTTGAACTCTTGGTTACCTCTTACCTCTGCCACCCAAGTACTGGGATTAAGAGCATGTGCCACCACACATGGCCATGTTTTGTTTTTTCTTTTTCTTTTTCTTTTCTTCCCTTTTTTGGAAATTTCTTCCATAACTCAAGGCTAATTTTGGAATGGAAAGTTTATATTGATAGAGAAAATCAGTGTTTACAAATATCAACACTAATTCCATCAAGAAAGCACCTTGAGGGTACCAAATGCTCAATAGCAGTTGAAGCTATTTATATTTTTAAATATATGGAAAGAATCTATATTCAAGTGGAAGTAAGTTATTGTTTTAAATCTTTAGTTGTGATTTCTGACAATAGTGTTACTTCTAGGCAGACATAAATTTGCAAAAAGGTAAGTTTTACATATTTGAACATATCAAGATTAATTTTATGTTTGATAGGTGGTCAAATAATGTTTTATTTTTATTATGTACACATATTTATATACACTTATATCACAAGAATACTAGAAAACAGAATATGGCTAGCTATAAGATATTTTACACAAAATATTATAAATATATTTAAATAATTCTTAACTTCATTGATGTCATAAATATAAATCACATAATGCACAATAAAGATGATATCAAAGTTTCAATGAATGTTCTATATATTAAATTTCATAAATTTCTTGTAACAATTAGAAAATGAATTAAAACTAAACTTTGTGCATTCTTTGCCTATAATTACATATCTGACATTTACTAAAATAGTAAATACATGACTTTAACTTTATAGAATACATCTGCCTCCTATGGGCAGTTTCAATGCTTATGCCTGAGTCTAAACAACCAGATTCTTTACTGAGAGAAAATATCAAATATGCTACACTGCCAGGTTGGATTAGTAAATGGTAAGTTCATCTTATTCAAATAGGTATTAAAGAAACCAAAGACCAAAAAAAAAGTTGTTAAAGCATTATAATAAACTGGATGTGGTGGCTCAAGACTTTAATCCCAGCACTTGGGAGACATAGGTAGGTGGATCTCTGTGAGTTCCAGGCCTTCCTGGGACTAGAGAATGAGTTGCCATGTCAACCTGGGCTAGAGTGAGACCCTACCTTAACAAAAAAAGAAAATCAAGTAATCCAAAAGCATTGTAATGAATAAGTGCAAGAAAATGTTTATTTACATGATCTGAATAAATTTTGTTAGAAAAATTTTAATAATATGGTCTTTCTTTGTTAATTTGCTTTATTTTTATTTATCTGTTTTTTGAGGTAGGTTCTTGCTCTAGTCCAGGCTGACCTGGAATTCATTATGTAGTTTCAGGTGGCCTCAAACTCACAGGAATGTGATGAGTGAATAACAACTTCACTACAAATAAATGTGAAAGACAAGTCCATGCTTCACATTTTCAAAGTATTTTTTGTTGGGCATTAAAATGCAATATAAAAAATGTAATAAAATATAATAAAAATAAACATAACAGGGCTGAAGAGATTGCTTAGTGGTTAAGGCAGTTGCCTGTGAAGCCTAAGGACCAAGTTCAATTCCCCAGTACACACGAAAGCCAGATACCTAAGGTGACAAATATGACTGGAGTTCATTTTCAGTTGCTAGAGTTTCTTCCATGCCCATTCTCTCCCTCCCTTCCTCTTTCTCTCCTCAAATAAATAAATAGATAAAATTTAAAAAATAATTTAACAGATAAAATGCATTATTTTTGGTAAAGAAAATTCTAATACAGTCACAAATGAGATCAATTTTGCAAAGGTTTCTTTGTAAGTGTGTCTATCCTTTTGCATGTCTATTTTTCTCATTTAAAATTATTCTCCTCTAATAATAAGAAACTGAAAGTTTTATGGGTTAAATAAGGATGGAATAACCATTGGCCAATACTGAACTGATTAATGTGTTCTTTTTGTTTAGTTTTTATTAAATAAATCAATAAAGACCACACTTTAGAAGGATTGCATGGCATGAATAAATTTTGGATTATTAACAAAGGATATTGCAAATAATTTTTATTTGAGGAAAAAAATTTCATGATTTTCCAGGGTGCTTATCAAGATATTTTGATCTGTTGGAGATAATATGAAGATAGCAAGCCCATTTTCTGTATCTTGCTCTAGATTTAAATTCAGTCCTTTTTACTTTGAAGAGTTTCAAACTCAATTATTACTTTCTTATATTGTAAAGTGCAAGTGAATTTTAATACTTGACTCTAACTTTTTAAGCTATAGAAATAAATTCAAATAATTTATAAGATTCAGGGATATCACCAAATATTCCTTGCAAACCTTAATTATTTTAGAGTAGCTCAGTGGGAAGGAAGATATAATTCAGAATGAGAAGGCAGTTGTACTAATTCTTGGGCGGCCAGGTGACCAGGAAACTGTATTAGCAGATACCATTGTAACCTGTATCTAACGTGTGCCACTTTATTCACATCAATACCACGACTTTCTGAGAAAAGCATGGCCTGGGGAGAAAAGCTAACTTCAGAAGTGTTGCTCAGGTGAAACCCAGAGATCATTCACCAAAGCCCATCGTCATGACTTGTAGAAGAAGGCAGTAGACTATGGAAATGGAGAGCCAAGCCAGCAGACACCTTAAAGAGCAGGTGGGAAGAAATGTACTAGTATATTAGCAACTTTCTCCTGCTGAAGGTTTGATTCGGATTACAGTTCAAGAACATAGAGAGCATCATGCAGGAAAGCCAGTACAGCCATCCCCATGCAGTAGAGAGAGACCTTAGGGAACACCCCCTGACTCACTTCCTCCAGCAAGGATCTACCTCTTCAAGGTTCCGCAACCTTCCCAAGCAATATCATCAGCTAGGGATGAAGTATGAAAAAGCAGGGACCTGTGTGGGTGGAGGGGTTTCCATCTAACCTTCAAATCACCACAAAATGAGAGGGATCTGAAACAAAGCCTGCATCAGGGTACAGCTCATCACCCAGGCAAACTTCCCAGGAGGTATTCTAATATGTCATTTTAGAGCAAGTAGACTTGAGGAACTTGATTAAATAATGTCACTGAGAAAAAGGGCCATGGTGGCACATCAGCAGCCCCAGAAGGATCTACAAGTCCATGGGATGAATCAAGTAGGTCATACTACTTGCCGCAACTATTTAGCAAAAGGTAAAGAGGTAGAGAACTGGAAAAGTGTGTCAGGTGACCAAACCCTGCCTTTGGTGTTAGAAAAAATAAACCTATCTTCAACTGAGGTTGACACAGAATTATAACAATTCACTAAACTTCAAAAAGTGGGTCATACCCAGCTCAAGGGGAGGCGATAAATTTGACTACCATTACTTATGCATGAGAACCATTTCAGTAAGTGGTGTCCAAATGTTTGCAAGTTATAATTTTTTAAATATTTTGTTTAAAAAATTCTTTGGTTAGCATGCAAATAGGTTTCAAAGTGACAGTTTCACACAGTATATCATTGTATCATCCCAACTGTACTCTTAAATCCTTTACTCTTGCTGGTCCTTTGCTACCTGCAAATAAATTCTCCAGCTTTCATGTGTGGATGTTCCATTATGCTCTCTTCCCCCTTTCCTTCCCTTTACACCCCTTCTTCCCCTTTTTGCTTTCAGAATACCCTTTCCACAGTCATGCCCCATATACTGAGTCTTGTATTTAAATCTAGATTCTGTTTATGAGAGAAAGCACGCAGTATTTGTCTTTATGAATCTGCCTAATTTTGTTTAGTATCATGATCTAATATTCCTTCCATTTTCCTTCAGATGTCATAATTTCATTCTACTTTATAGCTGAATTAAATTCCATTGAAGATAGGTATGACATTTTCTACATCCATTGCCCTGTTGATGGACCACTGGCCTGGATGTATATATTTCATTTATATGTCTGTTTTATTAAATTGAGAGTCTCAATAATTAGTGCATATATCTTTGAAATATTTTTATAATTTCTTCAGGAAATTTTACCTTTATTTTTATGTAGTGTTTTTATCTTCTCTGAGTAACTTTTATTTGAAGTCTTTTATTAAATATCAGAATATTTATTCTCAGTTTCCATTTGTCTGGTAGGTTTACTTCTGTCCTGCCATTTATTGCATTCCTTTCTGGGTGAATTGTTGTCATTTACACTTAAAGTGATTATTGAGAGATATTTCCTAATTCATGGAATATTGTTAGCAGTTTATCTAATTAATTAGGTTATGGCTTAATCTCTTTTATGTTAATAGTATTAGAAATTTGCTGTTTCACTGCACTGAATATGATAGCTCCTTCTTCTCACTCATTTATCCAATCCTGTCATGAGATTTGTTCTCTTGTACTCTATGCAAAGATTACCTGTAGGTTTCTTCTTTTGTACTGTATGATCATGAACATCTCTGCCAATGTATTTTCCTTAGCTTTCATTCATGTTAAATATTCATATTTTTCTAGCAATTTTGAATTATATGATTGCTGGATCTATTGATACTGGTTGAGAGTTGTTTACTTTCAGGGTTTTAAATACACCATTTATGCTTTGTCAGCTTTTAGAGTTTCTGAAAAGAGACCTGATTTAATTCTGATGTGTTTAATTTTGTAGGTGAGTTGGCATTCTTCCCTTATATTTTTTATTCTGTTTCTTTGCTTTGTATATTTGATATCCTGATCATGATATTTTATGATGTGGCTCTAACCCGGTCATGTCTATTTGGACTTATAAATACCTCTTTTGTTGTGATGTCCAATTCTTTCTCTAGATTTACAAAAATTGCTGCAACGATTTGATTGAATAGATAATGGCTTATTCATTTATCTTGGCTCTTTTTGTAGTTTATGAATGTCTAGGATTTGTCTTGAGCACATAATGCAGTGACTGGGCTAATGAATTCATGCCTTTCATTTTTGATGTTGAATATAGTTTCCTCAGCTTTTTTTCCTTCATCCCTAGTACTCTCTCTTCCATTGGTTGAATCTGTTGGTGACCCTTCCCACTGTGTTTTTTGATTGAGTTATTTTTTTTATGTTCAATGTTACTACTTGTTTTTATGTTTCAAAATCTCAATTTCTTGCTGATTTTTTTGTTCTATTTTTCTGACTTTTTATCTGTATTGTTGATATACTCACCCAGTTTAATTACTTTTTTTCTATATTTCTTTTTTCTCAACTCTTAGATTCAATCCACTCAGTTATACACATGGGGACAGGTGGGTCAGTTGGACATGTGAACTCTTATCTTTTCTATGACTTTGGCTGGTACCGAGCATGCACTGAACATGTCTTGTTGGCATATCTTCAGTCTAGTAGCCTCCCCTCTTGGCATCCCAGGGAACACATTTAGCTTTGCACTATTTGGACTTGGCAGATACTCCCACCTTCCTGGGACACTCCAACTCATACTCAGGATGCCTAAGTGTTGAGAGTAGGGGAACTACAAAGATGTCTACAGGCAAAGACTCACGTGCCTTTGTGTTTTTAAGAGCAGCTACTTGTTAATCGCTCTCCTGGAAGGATGTAGCTGTATATGTGAAGTACTCTACTGATATGTAAGCTCTCAGATTGTAAGACAGCAAATACATGGCTCTGGAGGCTGACACACTTGCTGAGCTGATGCTTACAGCTCTCAAACACCAGAGTTCTTCTCAGCTGATGATGTCTGCTCCCAACCAATGATGGCATGCCTTACACTGCCTTCTTTGGGATTTACTATTACACCTTGTCCACCTATAGGCACACATGCAAATAATCTTATAATAATATACTAATAACAGAAGACTAATATCCTCCAAACCTTCCAATTAGAGTGTGTAAGAGAGTAATGCAGGAAACCCTCACTTGCTAATACTACTTGCATTAGGAACTCATAACTTTACAACAGTGTGGAAATAAGATTAGACTTGGAGGGTGAGCTATAACAATATAGATTTAACTATTCGAACTATGACCAGAAATCAGTCATTTTGAAATCACAGTGAACAGTAAAGAATTGGTTATTAAAATCTCAATGAATAGAAAAGAATTAGAATATTGGAAAGATCCATCTAAACTATCTGATGAGAAATTTTTATCAGTTGAATAGGCTGAAGTTTATATGTGCCTGGGTTAATTAACACACAAATATAACTAATATGCATTAAGATTTGGTCTTTGGGACCATTCCTGCTTTCTCTTTGAGTTTTTATCCTATCTTAATTATATCCACATATGTATATACATATATCATCTTATAACATATGGTATATACCATATTCTAACATGCATATTTTAGTGCTGTATATACAAGTACACATATGTGTGTATTTAGTTATAAATATACATAAACACCCTTATAAATATTGTATTGTTGTAGGCTAAACCCAGTGCTGTGCACCTGCTAACCGAGCAATCAGGCACTGAACTCTACACCAATTCCTATTGTTACATGATATACAAAATATAATGTCTTTGGCTGGCTGAGACATGGCTCAGTGATTAAGGTACTTTCTAGTAATGACTGATGCCCTGGGTTCTATTCCACAGAACTTAATACAAAGCCAGATGTACAAAGTGATGCATGTATCTGGAGATGATTTACATTGGCAAGATGCCCTGGTGTATCCATACTCACTTTCTATCGGTCTCTTTCTTGCTGTTCTCTTTCTGTCTCAGATAAATAAAAGATAGTAATGTCTTTAAGATACTTATAATAGCTCTTTACTTATTTCCATTCAGTTTCAGAGAGAAAAGTTATCCAAAATATTCATGTTGCATTTGCCATTAATTCGTTAAAAGAATTTCTTATATCACTGTACGCATAACCATATTTCCTCAGAATAGTAACAAGCAATGTATATAAATGAACCCACAACTGTATACCATGCACATCTTGGGTAAAATGCCTGAGTGTAATTTGTAGGCAGTCACACAGAAACACACACGTCGTCATACACAATCACAGGTCCCACAGCACTAAGCACTCCACGGGCAATTTCCCAGTCTTCACAGTCAGAACATCTTTCACCGAGAACTGCCACAGCTTCACATGTTCAGTGTTTTCAAATGATGTGTGCCTGAACTCTGGATTTCATAAAATTGAATATTATATTTGACTCTAGGGACATTTTTGTTTAATTATGATGACAAAAAGCCTGCAAATACAATTAGCAGTAAATATTGAACAAAATAGGTTCAGGTTCAAAGGTAATAATTATGTCATCAATCATTATTATGGCACAATTATCTAAAGATATATAGCCAAAAATAATAAGAAAAAATAATACAAGATGCAAAAATTTAAAACTGATGGTGTTGCCTCACCTCGTGTTCGTGTTTCAATATTTGCACTCAGAAGTTGAACTACATCAGTAGTTTTAGGTTTCACACCTAACTCAGGCTTTACTATGGAGTGGATCGTTATGATTCCTATTCAATATGTGAAACGCAGTGAGCTTCAGAGCTGAAGTAGCCAAACAGGCTGACACCCATTGTTCTTATCCCCACCTAGAACTCTTGGGACTGAGTCGTCAATGACTTTTTATACATGGGAGACAAATTCAGTTTCCTGAGAGTTTCCAGAGAGAAAGCGAATGGGCACTCCAGGGCCTCCAGCCACTGCAAACAAACTCCAGATGCATGAATCCCCTTATGCATCTGGTTTACTTGAGCCCTGGGGAATCAAACCTGAGTCCTTAGGCTTAAAGGCAAATGCTTTAACTGCTAAGCCATTTCCTCAGCCCAAGTTCAGTTTCTTAATTCAACCATATCAGGAATGAGAAAATATTTTTCATTTTATTTTCCATTTATTATAACAGGTTATTCTCTTTTATCCCCACATCCCTGCTCCTGTTATCCTGAAGGCCCTCCTTTGTGGGGTAATCATATTCACTGTGGGGTCAATGAAAGCATCTGTCAGTCCCTGTGGGGTAGCTGGGGACTTTGTCTCGGAGTATTCCTATCCAACCTGTGGTTCTTGCAATCATTCCAGCCCCTCTTCCTCAATGTTTCTTGAGCCATGGCAGGCCTGTTGGCAGTTCGACTTAGTGTTTAATTCTCTGTAACGTCTGGATTTCTTTTCTGATATATTTTTATTGATCACCGTGTTTGTCATCAACCCCCTGGGGCTGGTTGTCAGGCTAGCAGTAAGAGCAGTATTCATGTTGCCACTTCCCCTGAAATTTTTTCTGGGCCCCAGCAGATGTGGTAGAAGTGGCACATCTCATAGTAGGCAGTTGGCTAATTTTCTTTCTTATTGATGGATCTCTGTTCTCCTATGTTTTCTTTGCCATCTGTTTAAAAAAAAAAAAAAAAAGCAGATTCTCTAAACAAAAGTGAGAGCAGCTTGAGTTAAAGGGGAGTATGCACACTTCAGAGTGTGTGTGTGTGTGTGTGTGTGTGTGTGTGTGTGTGTGTGTACATGCACAATTCCACTCTTTTTCTCCAGAGAGCAGTGGGGGCTTCTCGTTTCCTGAGAGTGGGATTCTGACTTGGCTTTTAGTACCAGATATTCGTTCTCTCCCACTGAGCGGGCCTCATAAGACCCTGTTGGCTTAGAGGTTATCCATTTGCAATATTTAATTTTCTTTTGTTCTTCACTACTTCCATCTCTCTACCCCTCTTCTTCTCTCTGGCTCTCTCTATCCTCTTCCTTAATTCCTTTGTTCCTTCCATCTTTGCTTTCTGTCTTTTGACAGGATTTCTCTATGTAGACCATGCTTGCCACAAAGTCACTGTTTCCCGCCTTACTCTCTAAAATGCTAGGAATACAAATATGAACCACCATACTTAGCTACTTTTTTTTCTTTTTGTTAATGTTTTTGACATAATTGTATGTTCAAGTACAAATGTAAGAAATTATACCATGACTCTGTATGTCCATTTTCCAGTTATTCCAAATGAAACACATTATAAATCTGTAGCATCAATATCACAATCATGAGTTACTATTTTGGCAAATCTGAAAACTTTTACTGAGCCATAGATTTATAAGACATTCTCCATTTCTTTAAAAAAATTATAATTTTAAATCTCCCAAATCTTTCATTTTGAGTTCATCTATTTTGTCATATGAAACTTATGTCATAGTCTGTATTGATGGTAAATGTCCCATGGCTTCAGCACCATTTATTTAAATTCTCATCTGTTGAGTTGTTTTGTGCCTTTGTAAAAAATAAATGTGCTGTTCTTAGAGGTGAGGCTATTTTAAAGTCTTCTGTTCCCTTTGACACTGTGTCTGTTCCTTCACCATTACCACATAGTGTTGGTGGTTAGGCCAAACAGTCATGATGGAAATGGAATTTAGAATCATGGGATCACTGTAGTATATGACAACTTTCATTGACCAACATCTTGTTTTGCAGCACATGGCTGCATTTTATAAATTTGTAATATTGACATACCCCATTAAACACGATTAGCTGTGAGGACAAAAAGAAGATAAAGTGGAAATATTCAGTCCCCAGTATGTAACAATAGGCCCTACTATAGTTCAGAATATTGTTTGATATTTCTTAAAAAAATAATTCTAAAACAGAAGATACTTTGTATGGGGAGAAATACATTCCCTACCTTATACAATACAGAAAAATATTTCCACTGCATTGCAGATATAAATGTGAATGAGGATCAGATGATAAATTGATTACCCATATTAAAGGAAATACTCATGTGACCATAATCTAATGAATTGTTTTAAAATAACATGAACAATGGGAAAACAAAACGAAGATTTTAATTATTTTTAAAATTAATAATATAGGATCATTAAATGATATTAAGGCTGAAAATCCCAGCCACCGATTAGCTAGACTGCTATTCATGTTGCTGAATTTCATATGCTATCATGGGCAATGAAAATACTTGTCAGTAGCTTGTAAAGTAATTACAAAAATAGTTCTTATACATTTTTTGTAAAAAAAAAAAATGAAAATCAAATTGAAAATGTGCCAGTAACTATGACTTCAATATAAAGAAAATTAAAATAACACTTCAAAATGTGGGAAGGTACCAATGTCCTTAATCATAGGGAAGAGGCCAGGAAAAGTCTGATCAAGCTCTCACTGCCACCCACCCCCACATAGGGAGAAAGATGAGAGGGCAAGACCAGGGTGTTGTGAGAATGCCAGTGAGCTAGTGGAGGATGTTTGCCTTAAAGTTCTTCTGAAAAGTATTGTCAGAGCCTTCTGTCATCCAGTAATTTCATCCTAAGTATGTCCCAACTTGTCCCGAGCCATTTGGCTGGCCTTGAATCTATAGCTCTGGGCTGTTTGGCAGCAAGACTTTAGCACCTACATGTAAGCGAGATTATGCACACTCAGTGTTACTGATAAGAGCTGGCCATTCCTTAAGATTTATGCTTGTATTGCTGGGATCAAAGGGTTTGTTTGTTTCCCAACCTTGGGATAATCTTTTGTACTGAGAAGTGATTGAAGTGCAAAACTCTGTAACAGAAAGGAGTTGTCTTGATACAAACTTGTGTGAAGCTCCTGGAATTTTTGTCCATGGGCAAACTGTTTACAAGAAGATATAAAAAGGACTGCTGAGAAATAAACGGCACTTTAGTCCTTGCTTCAGTGCTGGACTGGAGTCCTTGCTTTCATTCTTTCTCCTGTCTTTCTTTAATCCTCACTTCTCATCAGGCTCAAACCCTTTCAGCCGGCAGGCTCCAGCAACAACTCTCAGTGCATTCCAGCAGGATGAGTTCACATGTTCACCAAAAGACATGTGTGCCAATAGCAGCACTATTCACAATTCCTATCTCGCTCCATTTTCTGCTTTTATAGCAAAATACTTGGCACTAAATAATATATCAGCCAAAATACAAAATAAGCATATAAAATTCAGAAGGAGTAATCCACTCCAAAATTCATCATTCATTACTTCTGAGGACCCCTCCCCATAACCTAATGTCTAACCATTAGGTCCCACCATTCAGAGATCCATAACTCTCATGCCACTGTGCTCAGGATAAACAAAACAAAGCCACAGTTATCCATAACAATACTCTAAACTTGGAATTATGTAAATTAGAATATAAGATGAAAGTGTTCTGTAATTACCATGATTCCTAAATAGTCACTAAAGAAAAAATAAAGAAGAATAAATTCTCACAAAAGCAGCTAGGCAAATGCAGTATTGTGTAAAAATGCTGTATATAGAATGGCTCCACTTACATACAACAAAATGCTAGACAATCCATCCCTGTGGTTAGAACCTAGAATAGCAGTTAATGCTAGAGAAGACAAATGACTGTTGGGAATGATGTATGAATCATGCTCTATTTCTAGATCAACATGTTCTTTGTATCCTATCATTATTAACTATTTTGAAATATTCTACTGCCATCCTGCCTTTACAATGTTTTACAAAATTTGCTTTCAAGTTTTTTATTTTATTCATTTACAACTTGCTCATTGTGTTTTTTTTTGTTTTTTTTTTGTTGTTGTTGTTGTTTTTTCAGAGAGCTAGGTAATTGATTTTCACTTTTATGGTCTATTCATTTTATAAAGTTGCAAAAACTATTTGTACTTCTACTAACACCAACATACACTGTAACTCACTGTACATGTCATGGATACTATTGTATACATTATAAATTTCAATAACAATTATACTACTTAAATGCATACAATAAGTTACATGTACATTTAAATTACATGTGTATGAGAAGCTGTTCTTATCCAGATATTTTTTTTCATCTGCACGTCTCTGTGGTAACACCTCCAATTCCCATCATACTGTCTACATTACTGTTGTGCATCCTTTGAATATTTTCATTTATCCTTTCAACTTGCATTTCCACTCCCAGTGTATCTCCTTATATGCTTTTTTTAAAATTTTTTTTTGTTCATTTTTATTTATTTATTTGACAGTGACAGAGAGAGAGAGAGGCAGATAGAGAGAGAGAGAGAATGGGCATGCCAGGGCTTCCAGCCACTGCAAATGAACTCCAGATGCGTGTGCCCCCTTGTGCATCTGGCTAACATGGGTCCTGGGGAATCGAGCCTTGAACCGGGGTCCTTAGGCTTCACAGGCAAGCGCTTAACCGCTAAGCCATCTCTCCAGCCCTCCTTATATTCTTATTTGTAATTTTGCTCTTGTATCCAAGATAATTATGACATTTCTTTCAAATGCTCTTGGTTTCCTCATTTTTATCTCACACAAACATCCATTTAATTATTCATATTCTAAGTTTTTTAAACTTAAAAATTTTGATTGAATTATTTTCTGTTTAGGAGGAATGGTAGTTTCATGATGTAGGTTTTTATAGATCCTTTACTTTCAGTGAATGCCTTCCTTCTTATCCTTTCCTGCCCAGCCTGAAGCCTTCTCTTGGTTTGCCAACCTTTATCCTAGAAGCTCCATCTTCTAATAGGGTTCCTTCTATCTGTTTTATATTTCAGGCTTCTACATGTCATCACAAAGATGTCATAAATTAGCTTTCTACTCATCAGGGCTTTCTTCATATGTCTTTAAATTATCGCCTGGCAATTTAGTGCACAATTATTTTTCCTAGGTTTTATAAAGTGGTAGAACTCTTAAAGATGGAATGAAAGTTCGACTTGGCTGGTGAAGAGATTTCTGTTCCATGCGGATCCACTGACGTTATCACTCTGATAGTTTATGCATTATCACCAGTGGTTACCATGGATGCCTCAGTGCTCCAGGCTTCAGGAGTGCGTGACAATGCATAGCTACATAGATCATCAGAACAAGCACAACCTTCTTTCTGGACTTTCTCATGTCAGGGTGTCTTAGTTGATGGATTTTTCTTGGTTATGGGTCTTACTTGCATGCAGACAGCATTAGCAGCACTGTGGTCGGTGGCCCAAGGGTTCAGGGTGGGATGGATCAGGATCACTGAGCTCAATGTATTGTGTAACAGATGGAATGCATGATACTTGAGACTGAGGCACTCTCTCTCTCTCTCTCTGGAGTGAGTTCTCTTACTGAACTAAAGTTGGAGGCACAGCTCAGTAGTTAGAGCTCAGAGGGGCCTGGGATGCAGCTGTAATTCTGACCCTGGCCCTGACCCTGCTAGGAAGCAGCATCACTGGTATGGCTTCATCAAGGAAAGTGTGCCCTGGATACTCAAGCCTCATAAAGTAGGAACCAACAGCAGACAGATGTCAGCATTGGTTTTAGGGGATGATAACCCACACCATGGTGACTCTGGACACGGGGATGGAGCAAAGGAGCATTAATCTAGAGTCAGTGAGGCCATTTGTCAGAGCACCTAGATGCAGTCATGGTACGATATGTTTTATTTCCTAGACCCCAGGGAAGGGCATAGAGAAGCAATGACTCCATCCTGTGAAGGAGCAGATGGTCTCAACATTGCTTAATTTAAGGGGATAGCTTACGTCTGAAATGAAGCTCCACACATAGGAAGCCAACTAGCAGAGCATTGGTCCTGACTCCTGGGAAGTGATGTGTCATTCCTTCTTGAGCCAAGAAAGCATAGGTACATAGGTTATAGAGCCTCCAAATCTCCCTGGGGGGCGGAGGCAAAGCACTCTGCTATAATGAGAGAAGGGCCAAGCTAATACCATCTAAGGGTGTTGGGTTTATTTTGTCTGCCAATTAAAGAATTAAAATGCAGGAAACGTCTCAAAGGAATAAAGTCTCTAAGTCTACTTTAGTGTTCAGCTCTCAGTAAGTTCTGTATTTCTGCTTTGAGAGTCTCAGGGAAGGAAGGAGTATCCAGGAGCATTCCCCACTGCAGCAGTGACTGACTACTAAGATGTTCATTGCTCATAACCCCATAGTGAACGCGGGTAACCCCACTGAGGAAGGTGCTCAATGGAATGGGGTGGGGAGGAGGGGAATGCACAAATACATGATTTCTCCATACAACAAAGTTTCTAATTAATAAACATAAAGAAAATTAATGAGGAATAAAATTTGTTACAAAGTAAGGTTGGGGGGGGGAAGTGAAAGATTACCAATAAATACAACTAACCTGCTTCTTTGGCTTCTGTACAATTGCTTGCTTTACCTAGACATAAGGACAACCATTTTATGAAGGAAAAGCATGTTATACGTGACTTTCTGCAGTACGTGACTTTCTGCAGTACGTGACTTTCTGCAGTACGTGACTTTCTGCAGTACGTGACTTTCTGCAGTACGTGACTTTCTGCAGTACGTGACTTTCTGCAGTACGTGACTTTCTGCAGTACGTGACTTTCTGCAGTACGTGACTTTCTGCAGTACGTGACTTTCTGCAACTAGCCGCCTGGGCCCAGATAAGGAACAAGTTAACTGAAATGCTGACCTTTGCCCTAGAGATCTGTGCTTGTTTGCCCACCTGTGCTTGTTTGCCCAACCCATGTTTGCTCAACTGTAACCCCCTTACCCAATTTCTGGAAAACCTCCGCTCAGAGACAATTGAACAATGCCTAACCGCAGGGGCCCTAGCTCCCTGCCTGAGGTCACGATCCCTGAGCCGAGGCGACACCCTGACGACATCTGAAGAATCCCTGAGCTGAAACATGTTTGAGATATTTCCGCATGTTTTACGATCTTTCCCTTTAAAACCCCTACCTCCCGGCTGCTCGAGGCTCTTCACCCCTCCTGCGTGAGGACTTCGTGTCGAGCCCCGGTGCACCGGCTTCACAATAAACCTCTTGCGTCTTGCATTGAGAGCCCTCCGTGTGAGTGTCTTCGGGTCTGGTAGACAATCCCGCTTGGGGACCCTCCGGGGGCTCCCCACATTTGGAGGTTCCACCGAGATTTTCGGGGATCTCTACAAGACCCCAGACCTCATTCCGGAACCCTCAGAGGTAAGAGGCGCCTCCTGTTACGTCTGTCTGTCTGTATGTTCATTGTGTTTGTCTAACCTCGTCCAGTTTTTGAGAATTCTCAATTCTGGGTGTCTTGCTCTGGGGTATGGCAGGTCGGGGCTGACGGGCCTGAGGACCACCACCCAAGCAATCTGGAGGACGCTCTTGATTGCCCGGAGGAGACAGACCTGTTTTCTGTCTCCTATCTGAAGAACTCTGACCGAGTTCTTATCTGTCGCAAGGCACCATCCGGGCCTAGCCCCCCGCCCTCTGAATCGCTTTTGTTTTTGTTTAGGCGGCGGGCAGGCCAACTCAGTTTTTTGTTTTCTGTGTTTTTCTGTTCATTTTGTTCTACTTTCTCTATCCTCCTCCCAAAATGGGACAGACTGTTTCTACCCCTCTGGACTTGACTCTAACACATTGGACTGACGTTAAGACGAGAGCTCATAACTTATCAGTAGAAGTTAAGAAGGGAAAATGGCAAACTTTATGCCAAGGAGAATGGAATTTGCTGAATGTGGGATGGCCTCAGGAGGGAACTTTTGACCTAGAGGTTATCCAAGCTGTCAAGAAAGTTATTTTACAGGAGCCCGGAGGCCACCCTGACCAGCTACCCTACATTTTTACCTGGCAGGATTTGGTGCAGGACCCTCCCTCTTGGCTAAAACCCTGGATTTCCCCCAAATCTGCTAACAAGGACTCCTTGCAGTCCGCCACAGTTCTTGTCGCAGGTTCAGGACAAAGGAAGAAGATCTATCCGGACACACAGACAGACTTACTCCTGTTAGACACCCCACCGCCATACCCGCCATCTCATGCTCCCACTGCTCCGCCTAACCCCTCAGCCGAAGGAGCACGTGGGGGGCCGGCAGCGGGGACCAGAAGCAGACGGGCCCAGACTCCAGATGCCGCTATCACCCTGCCCCTTAGGGCTATAGGTCCTCCTCCTCCCCTAGGACCAGGAGATGACCCAGACCAAAGACCCCTGCCACCACTTCAATACTGGCCTTTCTCTTCTGCGGACTTATATAATTGGAAGGCTAATCACCCCCCTTTCTCAGAAGATCCCTCTAAACTAACTGCTCTCATGGAATCTCTAGTTTTCTCTCACCAGCCCACTTGGGATGATTGTCAGCAGTTACTCCAAACCCTCTTCACAACAGAGGAGAGGGAACGCATCCTGTTAGAAGCCAGGAAAAACGTTCCTGGGGACGATGGACGTCCCACACAGCTCCAGAACGTGATAGACGACGGTTTTCCCTTAACCCGCCCCAACTGGGACTTCAACAACCCTGAAGGTAGGGAGCATCTCCGCGTCTACCGCCAGGCTCTAGTGGCTGGTCTCCGGGGAGCCGCGAGGCGCCCCACGAATTTGGCCAAGGTAAGAGAGATTATTCAGGGACCTGATGAGCTACCCTCTGTTTTCCTGGAGCGCCTCATGGAGGCCTACCGTAGATATACACCATTTGATCCAACCGCAGAGGAACAAAGGGTATCAGTTCTGATGAGTTTTGTCGACCAGTCAGCACCAGACATCAGGAAGAAGTTACAGAGATTAGATGGCTTAAGTAGGTATACGCTGTCGGACTTAGTTAAGGAAGCTGAGAAAGTTTACAATAAGAGAGAAACTGAGGAAGAAAGGGAACAGAGAAGAGTAAAAGAGCAGGAGGAAAGGGACAATAGACGAGATAAGAGACATGAGAGAAATATGACTAAAATTCTGGCCGCCGTAATTCAGGATAGAAAGAACCTAGACAGAGAAAAGCATAGAAATCCTAGACAGAGACAAAACCAGGGCAACAGACGGCAGTTGGAAAAGGACCAATGTGCCTATTGCAAAGAAAAAGGACATTGGATAAAAGACTGCCCCAAAAAGAAACCAAGAGAAATCTTGACATTGGAGGAAGACGATGAATAGGGGGGACAGGGCTCGGAACCCCTCCCCGAGCCCAGGGTAACCCTTAAAGTGGAGGGGGAACCCATTAGATTCCTCGTGGATACGGGCGCTCAACATTCTGTTCTATTAAAACCAGGAGGACCATTATCAGGCAAAAAATCGTGGGTTCTCGGAGCCACCGGGAACCAACAATTTTCATGGACTACCCGAAGAACGGTGGACCTAGGCGTGGGCCGGGTATCCCACTCGTTTCTTGTGATTCCTGGTTGCCCAGCCCCCTTACTAGGACGGGACTTGTTGACAAAAATAGGGGCTCAAATCACTTTTACTAAAGAAGGCCCCCATGTAACTGATAAGACAGGAAAACTTATTCAAGTCTTAACTATGAAGTTGGAGGATGAGCACAGGCTATTTGAGACACCTCAGACTAACTTAGAAGTTGATAAATGGCTCACTGAAATCCCTGGAGCCTGGGCTGAAACGGCTGGCATGGGGCTGGCCTCCCACCAACCACCCATAATTATTAATCTGAAGGCTTCTGCGGTGCCCATATCAGTGAGACAGTATCCTATGAGCCAGGAGGCCAAGGAAGGGATAAGACCCCACATATTGAGACTTTTGAAACTAGGAGTGTTGAGAAGATGCCAGTCACCTTGGAACACCCCCCTACTGCCAGTGCGTAAGCCCAACTCTAATGATTTCTGCCCAGTGCAGGACCTAAGAGAAGTTAACAGAAGGGTGGAGGACCTACACCCAACAGTCCCCAACCCTTACAACCTATTGAGCTCACTCCCACCTGAAAGGGATTGGTACACCGTCCTGGATTTAAAAGATGCTTTCTTCTGCCTACCTCTACATGAAAAAAGCCAGCTCGTCTTTGCCTTCGAATGGAAAGATCCGGACATGGGACTCTCTGGACAATTGACTTGGACGAGATTGCCGCAGGGCTTCAAGAATTCACCCACCATCTTCGACGAAGCCCTCCACCGAGACCTAGCGCCCTTCCGAGCCTCCAACCCTCAGGTAACACTCCTCCAGTATGTTGACGATCTTCTCCTTGCAGCTAACAGTCAGGCTGAATGCGAAAAGGGAACAACTGCGCTGTTGGAGGAGCTGGCCCGTTTGGGGTACCGAGCCTCAGCCAAGAAAGCTCAGATCTGCAAAAGGCAAGTCACATATCTGGGATACTCTTTGAAAGGAGGACGGAGGTGGCTGACGGAGGCCCGTAAACAGGCCGTGGAGCAGATTCCAGTCCCAACAAATGCCAGACAAGTACGGGAATTTCTAGGGTCCGCTGGGTTTTGCAGACTTTGGATACCCGGATTTGCCTCCCTGGCTGCTCCGCTTTATCCTCTGACTAAGACAAATACAGCTTTTAAATGGGAAAAAGAACACCAGCAGGCTTTTGACAGCATTAAGCTTGCCCTGCTAACAGCACCTGCGCTCTCACTCCCGGATATCACCAAGCCCTTTTACCTGTACGTGCATGAACAGAAGGGCATTGCTAAGGGAGTGCTTACCCAAAGAACGGGACCTTGGAGGAAACCAGTAGCCTACTTGTCTAAGAAATTAGACCCTGTAGCCGCGGGATGGCCCCCTTGCCTAAAGATCATTGCAGCTGTAGCGCTACTTCTAAAGGATGCAGACAAATTGACTTTGGGACAGACTGTTACTATCATTGCTTCACATGCTCTGGAGAGCGTTATCCGCCAACCTCCAGACCGCTGGCTCTCCAATGCCAGGGTCACTCACTACCAGAGTCTCCTCCTTAATTCAGACCGGGTCAGATTTGCTCCCCCCACCCAGTTGAACCCCGCTACCCTCTGGCCGGACACGGATCCCACCGTACTACATAACTGTGGGGAAGTCCTGGCCGAGGCCACCGGAGTCAGACCCGACCTCATGGACCAGCCTCTACCAGATGCTCAGGTGACCTGATTTACGGACGGCAGCAGCTACCTCCTTGAAGGTAAGAGGATGGCGGGAGCAGCTATTGTAGATGGGAGCAGAGTGATCTGGACTAACAAATTACCAGAGGGAACATCTGCCCAAAAAGCTGAACTTATTGCCTTAACCCGAGCTTTAAATATGGCAGAAGGAAAAAAAGCTACAATATATACAGATAGCCGGTATGCCTTTGCCACCGCGCACATACATGGTGCCATCTACCGGCAGAGAGGATTACTGACCTCTGCAGGCAAAGAAATCAAAAATAAACAAGAGATTTTAGATTTGCTTGATGCTCTGCACCGACCGGCCAAGCTGGCTATAGTCCACTGCCCAGGGCACCAGAAGGGGGATTCCTTTGTAGCCCGGGGAAACAGGATGGCAGATGAGGAAGCCAAAAAGGCAGCTCAGGGAGCTTCCCTGTTCCCTTTGATTGAAAAGGAAACTGTCCTCGCTGAGCCACTGCCCTCAGAATATACAGAACAGGATCTTAAAGATATGGCGAGAATACAGAAGCATTTTAACACCAAATCACAGAAACGGGAAACTGAAACCGGGAAACAGATCCTACCCAGACAGCAAGCAAAGAATCTCCTGTTACACATACATAAGTTGACTCATTTTGGACCTAAAAAAATGATAGAGACTCTTAAAAAGACTAATTACCACATAATTGGACTTAAGGATATGGCTGAAGAACTCGTAAAACAGTGTGTACCCTGCCAAAAGGTAAATGCACAAACAGTCCCAACAGACTTAGGGAAGTGATTTAGAGGGGACCGTCCTGGCTTGTTCTGGGAAACAGATTTCACTGAACTAAAACCCGCCAGGTATGGAAATAAATATCTTTTAGTTTTTATAGATACTTTTTCAGGATGGGTAGAGGCCTATCCCACTAAGAAAGAGACTGCGGCTATGGTGACCAAGAAACTCCTAGAAGAAATTGTTCCCAGGTATGGAATGCCACAGGTAATAGGCTCTGACAACGGTCCAGCCTTTGTTGCCCAGGTAAGTCAGGAGGTGGCCAGAATACTGGGGATTAATTGGAAATTACATTGTGCATACAGACCCCAAAGCTCAGGGCAGGTAGAAAGAATGAATAGAACATTAAAAGAGACCATTACTAAATTGTCCATGGAGACTGGCTGTACAGACTGGACGATGCTCCTTCCCTGGGCCCTTTTCAGGGTCCACAATACCCCCTATAGATTTAACCTCACCCCCTTTGAGATACTTTTCGGAGTCCCAACTCCACTCAGCACATTGCTGACCCAGAGAGGGCCAGATACAATCTCTAACTCTGATTTGAACTGCAGGCTGCAAGCGCTACACCTCCTTCAGAGTGACTTGTGGCCTAAATTGAAGGAAGCCTATTTGCCTGCTAAGGACCCAGTTCCACACCCGTATCAGCCTGGAGACTCGGTCTATGTGAGACGGCATCGACCCACAAACCTCGAACCTCGCTGGAAGGGACCCTTCACTGTACTCCTGACAACACCAACGGCCGTGAAGGTGGACGGAATCGCCGCCTGGATCCACGCCTCTCACGTTAAACCGGCTCCCTCACCTGACTCTCACTGGCAGCTGACAAAGACTGACAACCCCCTCAAGTTGCGTCTCCGCCGTGTTCCCACTACTGTCCCGAGTCATAATGATTCATCTTAAGGTTTGGTTACAGTTACTACTAATGTTCTTGTTGCTACCATTCCCGCTAGCCGCTGCTCCCTACCAACTCTATAACTATACATGGCAGATCATTAATCAAGCGGGTGACGTTGCTAATACCACCTCTCAGTTATCTATAACCATTCCATGGCCCACCCTTGAAGTAGACCTTTGTAGGCTAGCATTAGGAGCCAATTCGGCTTGGGGGACCCCTGATCATTTCCTCCCCCAGGCAACTCCTGTTAACACCCTGAAGGACAACCTTGAGGGAATATTTGCCCCAGGATAGGAAGAAAAACCAATGGGCATCCCAGGCTGTGCTAGCCCGGCTCGACGCAGCCATTTAAGAAAGACACCTATATATGTCTGCCCGGGAACTCATAGAGACCGTTCTCTGGGCTCAAAATGTGGACATGCTACAGATTATTTCTGTGCTTCTTGGGGATGTGAGACTACGGGTGACACTTATTGGAACCCCTCTTCCACATGGGACTATATTAAAGTAAGCAGGAAAAATCCTCTACCCCCCTCAGATGACCTCTCACTGAAACAGCTCTCCGAATGTAAAAACTGGTGCAACCCCTTGTCTATCTCTTTCACTGACTACGCTAAGACTCAAAATTGGGAATTCCGGGGATTCGAATGGGGCCTTCGCTTGTATGCCTCTGGAAAGGACCCAGGACTAACTTTCAGAATTAAGCTTAGTAAGGCATTTCCGGACTTTCAGAAAATTAGTGTGGGACCTAACCCCTTACTTCATAATCAACCTCTTCCTCTTCCCCCAGCACCCAAGCCTGCCTCCCCCACTTTGATCCCCACGGCTCCAACTCTTTTTCAACCCACTCTGCCTCCTAACCCCCCTTCTTCAGCGGATCTAATTTTGACTGTGGTAAATTCCTCTGTCCAGTTCTTTAATATGATTAACCACACTTTAGAGGATTGCTGGATATGCTATTCCTCCAGCCCTCCTTTCTATGAGGGACTGGCCACTACAGGAAATTTAAATTTTGCCAACAGTACTGCCAATTTGCGTTGGAGACCCCCTCCAGGCTCTCAAGGGTTGACTATGAGCTTTGTTTCTGGTGCCGGACTATGCCTACTAGGACCTAACATGCTTCCCCCCCGCTCCCTCTCTGAGATCTGTAATCAAACTATCACTATTAACTCCCGCCTCTCCTCCCAATATATCTCTGCACCACTAGATACCTATCTCGCTTGCTCTACAGGACTCACGACTTATGTAGAAAAAGAGACCTTCCTAGCAGAAAAAGACTACTGTATACTAATAAGCCTATTGCCCAGACTTACTATCAGAGACGCAGATGATTTCCAGAAGATATGGAATACTGATTCTACTTCACCTCGATTCAAGAGAGAGCCTATCACTACTTTAACCTTAGCATTAGTAGTAGGTCTGGGGGCAGCGGGGGCAGGAACAGGAATAGCTTCTTTAGTCACCTCTAACCAGCATTATGCTACCCTCAGTGCCGCAATAGATAAAGACTTGCAAGAATTACAATCAGGCATGCAGAATCTAAAAGACTCAGTCTCCTCTTTGTCAGAGGTTGTTTTACAAAATAGAAGGGGACTAGACTTATTGTTTCTACAGCAAGGGGGGTTATGTGCAGCCTTAAAGGAAGAATGCTGCTTTTATGCAGATAAGACGGGCTTAGTTGAGGATAGTCTGAAGCGGGTACGAGAAAGCTTAGAACAACGTAAGAGAGAGAGACAGCAACAACAGTCATGGTATGAGTCTTGGTTTTCCAGTTCTCCCTGGGTGACCACCCTGATCTCTACCCTACTCGGACCTCTCTTAATATTACTTTTGCTTCTCACTTTCGGCCCTTGTATTTTAAACAGACTACTCACTTTTATTAGAGAAAGAATTAGTGCTGTGCAGATAATGGTGCTTAGACAACAATACCAGCAGTTGGCCCAGGCAGATAATGAATCCACAATTCCATGATTGGAATTATGACAAAGAAAAGGGGGAAATGAAAGATTACCAATAAATACAACTAACCTGCTTCTTTGGCTTCTGTACAATTGCTTGCTTTACCTAGACATAAGGACAACCATTTTATGAAGGAAAAGCATGTTATACGTGACTTTCTGCAGTACGTGACTTTCTGCAGTACGTGACTTTCTGCAGTACGTGACTTTCTGCAACTAGCCGCCTGGGCCCAGATAAGGAACAAGTTAACTGAAATGCTGACCTTTGCCCTAGAGATCTGTGCTTGTTTGCCCACCTGTGCTTGTTTGCCCAACCCATGTTTGCTCAACCGTAACCCCCTTACCCAATTTCTGGAAAACCTCCGCTCAGAGACAATTGAACAATGCCTAACCGCAGGGGCCCTAGCTCCCTGCCTGAGGTCACGATCCCTGAGCCGAGGCGACACCCTGACGACATCTGAAGAATCCCTGAGCTGAAACATGTTTGAGATATTTCCGCATGTTTTACGATCTTTCCCTTTAAAACCCCTACCTCCCGGCTGCTCGAGGCTCTTCACCCCTCCTGCGTGAGGACTTCGTGTCGAGCCCCGGTGCACCGGCTTCACAATAAACCTCTTGCGTCTTGCATTGAGAGCCCTCCGTGTGAGTGTCTTCGGGTCTGGTAGACAATCCCGCTTGGGGACCCTCCGGGGGCTCCCCACAGAAGCACACAGTACAAACTCAGTGAGGAGGGGAATTGAAAGCTAGAAAATCAGCCGGGCGTGGTGGCGCACGCCTTTAATCCCAGCACTCGGGAGGCAGAGGTAGGAGGATCGCCGTGAGTTCGAGGCCAGCCTGAGACTACAAAGTGAATTCCAGGTCAGCCTGGGCTAGAGTGAAACCCTACCTCGAAAAACCAAAAAAAAAAAAAAAAAAAAAAAAGAAAAAGAAAAAGAAAAAAAAAAAAAAAGAAAGCTAGAAAATCAACCTGTCCCAAATGAGAGAACCTTGCAAGCTCAGGGTCCTTGATTGGTCAGCATAAATGAAGAGGAAGGTGCTGGTTGGTCTATAATGTATCTAGTACTCTGAAGACCCCAGAAAACTTGCCAAGCTAGCCATCTGGCAGGAAAATGATCTTGAATCAGGATGCCTAACCAGAGAAGCTATTTATCTTCTATGGTGCTTTCAAATTACACATGCATACAGGAGCCAAGGGACTTCAGAAGGAAAAAAGCACTGCCCCAGCTGTTGCCCAGAGGATTCAGGGTTATAAGTCAAAGCTTAATTCCTAATAAACAGTAAGTAGTGATGACAACTATCCTAACTACGAATGTTATTAATTCTTTTTTTATATTAGTGCATAAACCTGATAGGTTGAAAACAGGCGTCCACTATTCATAACAACCAACAGCATTATTATTACTTGTGTTTTATATTTGAGACCCAATGAAATTGAGAACCTTACCAGAAATACACAGTCAATAACTGCCAGTATTAGCATTTGGACACATGTCTCAGTATCAAAGCACATTGTATGAACAAGTGGATTATTCTCTGATTAGTAGGAAAGGGAGCTTTAGTTTTTAAGAATCGGTTTATCATAGTGCCTGACACTGCCTACAGGAGAGATCATGACATCAAAATAAAAAAGAGACTGATTGAGATGGGGAGGGGATATGATGGAAAATGGCATTTCAAAGGGGAAAGTGGGGGGAGGGAGGGTATTACCATGGGATATTTTTTATAATCTTGGAAAATGTTAATAAAAATTGAGAAAAAAAAAGAATCGATTTAATGTGAAATGGGCCTTATATTCACTTGCAAGGAACAATATTTATTTCTGTTTCTTTCATAGCAATCTCCTACAAATCCATCCTTCACACTTTTAAATTGACCTCTTGTTACCTGGGAACTGTTCTTTCAAAGTCAAAAACAAATTGAAACTCTCTCCAGCTCTTAATTGCTTCAGATGTTTACATAGTGAGGCCAATAACACTGATGCACTTCACATGCTGTGGAAAGAAAAAGCAAATAAAATGCGCATTTACACACTTATAATTGTTAAGTTCTTGTAAATGAGACACAGCAATGTGAATGCAAAGCAGCAATAATAATTTTAATTGTTTTGAACACTAGAATTTCAGTATAGGGTTTTGGTAAATAGTTCTCTTCACAAATTCAGTCATAGTTTACTAGATAATTTTGTTTATACAAAGTCAGGCATGGTGTCTCACACCTTTAATCCCAGCACTCGGGAGGCAGAGGTAGGAGGATCACCATGAGTTTGAGGCCACTGTGAGACTACATAGTGAATTCCAGGTCAGCCTGAGCTAGAGCAATACCCTACCTTGAAAAAAAAAAAAAAATTGTTGTTTATACAGGTCCCATGACAATTGCCAAATAGAGTACAGGGAACTAACAATTTATTCTACCAGTTTTGTACATGTTGCCTAAAGGAAGCCCAAAGAGGGTCTGGGAAGATGGCTCAGGGAGTAAAATGCTTGCCTTGCATGCATGAGGACCTGATCTTGATAACTACAACCCATATGAGATTGCCTACATCCAGTCATGCATAATGGTGAACTCCAGGCCAGTGAGAGACATTGTCTGAAAAAATATGATAGATGGTTCTCCTGAAGATAATATCCAGGATTGTCCTCTGAACAATTCACACATAAATGCATGCCTGCACACAAAGTCCCATAATGCACGACACACATATAAACATATACACACTCCTGCATGCACACTGCACAGGCATACATGAAAAAATAAAAGTCAAGGGAAATGAGTTTATGAATCTTAAGGCCTTACTAAGATAACTTTATATTTCCATGATCATTGTTATCTAGTCATATCTACTCTTGGTTTAAAATATCATCCAAACCATTCTCTTGATATGCCAAAGGCCGAGTTCACCAATACCCAATTAAAGTCATAATTCATGCAAGCTCCATACCATGCATGCTTCAATGCACTTATTTTAATTAAAATAATATCTTATTGAAAATCTTACATAATCCCCTCCAGACATCCTCCTTTATACCCCCTCCCCAATTCCTTCCACAGAACAACTCTGCTTTCATACTATTTATTCCCCTTCAAATATAATGTCTTTTTTTTTTTTATTTTGCCCTTTTCCACTATCTACAACAACCTGTTGCTAGGACAAATAGTATGCCAACCTTGTGCAGGTAATGACATCAGCTGTGAGGTCATGAAAACTACCGTCACTTTGTATGTGGAAGACAGTATTCCAGAGCTCTCCTCTCCATCTTTTGACATTTTTTCCCTCCACCTCTTCCACAATGGTCCCTGAGCCTTGTAGTGTTGGGATAGAAAGAGAAACCTCTATTACCAAAATGAAAATAGTGCTAATGTGTGGGCATAAATATTTGGAGGGTAATTTGGTAAAGATAATATATCAATGTTGATGACATCAAAGCAGAAAATCAGAGGCTGCTGAGAGTTCAGAGCTCAAGAAAACTTATAATGCACCCTCCAAGGCTCTGGAACTATTGTGGAAGAGGAAGTGGAAAGAATGTAAGAGTCACAACATGGGAAGGAATATCCTGAGGCAATGACTCCCCAACCCAGAAACTAACTGGTCTATTCATGACTCCATAGTGAATACCAACAACCCCCCAAGGAAGGTCCTCAGTGGAATGGAGTTATAAAAGAGGGGACATAAGTGGATAGCTCAATAGGAATATGAACATTATGCAACATGTTCATACAATAAAGTTTTCAATTAAAACATAAATATAGCTCAAATAATTTGCATGTGAGGATAGTCACAAGTGTATGAGACTACAAGGATTCCTAACACCTTGTGTGATGTTAAGTTCACACAGTGTCCTGAAATGCTATTGTAAAGAAGCCTTTATGTTGTTACTTCATTAAGCATGTCCTCCAGATAGTGTCAAATATGTCAACATAGAGAATGCCCTTGTTGTCTTATAAAATGTTTCCTTGATAAGTGTCTCTCAAGAGGATAGAACTACAAGTTTTAGGAAAATAATCATCTTCGAGGACAATTTCTCAATGAAAAGGTAGGGTATAAATGATAACAGGAAGGTCTATGCTAATTTGTACTGAACAAAAGTGTGGGTTGAGGAAGATTAGTTAGTAGTGAACAATCACTAACTATAGGCAGCTAATACTAATTAGCTGTAAAGTCAGTGTCAGGACCTTGCTCCATCATCATCCTCTTACTGAATCATATCCACATTATTATTTCTGTTCAATCCCAATAGCACCTCTAAAAATTCCAGTGATACTGTTTGGATTTAAGATATCAAACATATATGATAACGTAATGGTGTAAAATAAAAACTACATCTTCCAAAAACCCCTTATTGTTTTAAACAAACAAACATATTCTAACTTTTGGCAAAAGAATAACCTGTAGTGTTTTCTCTCACTACTACACGTGAGTACATGGTTGGTGGTGGGCTTCGTTCCTGAGGGGTGTGTTAGGACACTATTTAGCTCTTATTTCTTGTGTACACACCACCTGTCCTTCAGTGGGGAAGACTAGAATATGCTGGGTATAATATTAAGACCTAAAAGGTTTAAAAAGTCTTCAAGCATGGAAATGGCAGTCTGTATAAATGACGAGGTCATTTATTCTGGATGTTTTTTCTGTTCCTCTTTTTAGTCATGATATTTTGAAGCCTGGGATATAAACCATTTTTTGTACAGTATCTCTGCACACTTTAATCACCACTGTCCTTGCCATTGTTCCTTACCAGTTTTTACAGGAATGGCCACTGGCCCTTGGGCACTCATTGCTTTGCACAAGGGCGAAGCCAAAAAGAGGGTTAATTTAATCAGCACCTTCATTTATTTCATTAATATCATCAGTGGGAGACAACTAAGTCAAATCCATGCACCTGCTGATTGGCCCCGGCAGAGCTGCTACATTTCTATTTGAGGACACTTGGCTAGCCAGGAAGTTCATATTTCAGCAGGACTATAATCAATATATCACCTATATTGGCCTCCTGTCAACACACATTGGCACATTATTAAGCAGGCTCCAAAGGGCTCACTGGATATTGCACTTTGAAATGTGTGGCTGGTGCTGGGAGCAATTTTCATGCAGTCTTCTGGGAACAAGGACACACTTAAAAGGATTTAGGAGGAGAAACCTTTCACTTAAGAATCCATTTCAGCCATTCACACATACCTTCAGGAGCATTAATAGGGGATCCTCCACTGAAGTCCAGGTAGTGCTTACCTGTTTCCATTGTTGTAGAAGTGTAGCTCTTCTCCATCTGCTGCCAGTATGGGATTGCACAGTGCCTGGTAGGCATTGCTCATTGCATCCCAGTTCAAGGGCAAGGTCCTGTTTGACAAGAGTAGCATAGCCAAGTAGTGGGTATCAGAATTTCACACACTCATTAAAATTCTATCATTTTGTTTTGGTAATAAAGGAGATATTTTCTCTTATCATCTTTACTACCTGAAAGTGGCTACAGCTTTAGATTCAGTGCACATAATTTGACTGGATCAATTCATGGATTTGTGTCCAATATGCCTCATTTTAAAATCCATATCTTTATCTCTAAGCTATTATATCAAGAAAGTGGCACTAATAGATATTTTGTTCTCTGGGAGACCACTGAACACTTTAACAAATATTTTACATTTGTATTAATTCATTATTTTGAAAAAAAGATGACTCATGACTTGCACCAAAGACCTAATGCATAGGTCAAAGACTTTAACCTGAGTGGGTAGGAGAGTATTTGCTCAGCCTATATGAGGAACTAGGCTCTATCCCTAGTATTGAAAAAACATATATTTTTCAAATCACTAGTATAAAGTAATAATTGTAATATTAATTAAAAGTTTTTTGAAAATTTACCTATTTGTAGGGAAAAGCTAGGCCGTGAGATGGAGGAAGGAAGGGACATAATGAAGGAGGAATGACTCATATCTAAAAGTATGCTTTTCCCATTTTGTTTTGCACTTCCATGTTAATTTTGGTCATCTGTATCTTTATAACATTAGTCTTCCCATGCCTCTGGTATATTTTTTATACAAGAGAAATATCACATTATGGTTCTACAACTAGAATGTCATTTCATGCTTCAAGGCCTCACTCCATTTTTATGTACTATTGTCTTCTAAGGATTTGTCACTGCTCTTATTCTTTCATAATTTATCTTTAAAAACATAGTGTTATTGTTCCCTCATCAAATATGCATTTGCATGTCTCTCTCTCTGTGTGATATTGTTATTGTTTTTGGAGTGTGCATATATCACCCCAACATCTGTAAATTGTCAAGTAAGTGAGCTTAATTGGTACATTGTTTTCCTAGTAAAGACAAGGCCCTGGTTTTAACATGAGCAACACAAAAATAAATACATAAATTCTCTGACCTAATAAACAAGCAACAACAAGGACAGCTTTCTGAAATTAAAAGATAATGACAATAAAAAAAGAGTTAATGGAGAAAGTAGTTGACTTTGATCGGAACTCTTTGGTCTGTGAGAATGAATATCATACTCTCTAAATCAGAATCATTAAAATACTGTTAAAGAGGCTGGAAAGATGACTTAGGGGTTAAGGTGCTTGCCTGTGAATCCTAACTACGTAGGTTCAATTCCCCAGTACCCACATAAGTTGCAAGGTGGCACATATATTTTGGGTTCCTTTGCAGTGAATAGAGGTCCTGCCACACTTACTCTCTCTCTCTGTGTCAATCTCTCTCTCTTTTTCTCTCTCTCCCTCTTTATTTCTCTCTCTCTATCTTTTTTCTCTCTCTCTCTTACTTTCTCTCTCTCAAATAAACAAAATAAGTAAATACAGTCAAGGACTTTGTGAGAAAAGGGAGGGAAGAGTTGGAAGCAGTTATCTTAATAAAAGCACTTCTCAAACCATGACTCTAAAGGAAATGCTGACCCTGTGTAGCTCAAAGGTCTATGCACTCAATGCGTGACAGAACAAGCACATAAAAGAGTGCATATAATAGTCATTACTTTCATAAGTGAAAAGTTAAAGTATTTTTAAGTTTTCTTTATGTAAAACTTAAAAACACAGCCTTCAATAGAAAATTAGTTTTATTTAAATAGATTTAATCACAATCTTTGTTGTTGCCTAAATGTAGATTAGAGGGATGGAGAAATGACTTAGCACTTAAGGTGCTTGCCTGTGAAACCCAATGACCCAGGTTCCATTCCCCAGGACCCATGTAAGCCAGATGCACAAGGTTGCGCATGCCTATGGAGTTCATTTGCAGTGGCTAGAGGCTGTGGCATACCAATTCTCTCTCTCTCTCTCTCTCTCTCTCTCTCTCTCTTTCTCTCTCCCAAATAAAAAGCTTAAATGTAGATTAGAAATCCATGTAAGATAAACAATAACTATATTAATAAAGATAACTCAATATTTTTAAAATTAAAACAGTGTTTTAGATGTACTTCCTCTTTAGAAGTGAAACCTAAAAGTACTTAACTATTATGAATCTGAATAAAAATAGCTTAAATTTCCTGTTAGTCAACCAAGTAAATTACAGTAATGCTGAAAACCCTGTTGGGCTAATCCCTGCAAATTTGGCCATGGGGAACATATACCATGCTGTTTGGAATTGCCCACTAATTAGGTTTTTAAAATATCATGAAAGTAGCACAAATCCATGGAATTTTCCCCTCTAAAATAGAATTATGAAGTCAGGCACTCTGACATAATTAATTGATAAGTTATTAAATTAAGACCTTAACTTCTACAACTCCTATATGAATATTTATGAACTATTTTACACTATATGCTGCTATAATGGTTAATGTTTAGTTTTCTCTCTTCTTTTTTTTTCTCTCTTTGCTGATTTCATGGATTCCTTTATTTCTATTGTGTGTGTGTGTGTGTGTGTGTGTGTGTGTGTGTGTCTGTGTTTGTGTGTGTTCGGAAGGTGGACATGAAGTCATACCTATGATGGTTAATCTCTTATTTTCAATTTTATAGCATTTAAACTCACCATAGAAACAAATCTCCAAAGATGTCTGTGAAGAATTTTCTGTTTAGGTTAGTGGAGGGTGTACACAGTACATAGACTGGGTTCCTTGACTTTAGAGAATGGAGAAATCTAGATGAGCATTCCTCAGTCTCTTTCTTTACCTCCTCCCTGTTGATATGATGATGTGACCCTGGCTTCCTGATCCTGCTTTCCATAATAGACTTCCCATTGAAACTATAGCCCCAAACCAACCCTTTCCTTCCATAACAAATACTGGCAGGGTATTTTGTCTCAGCAATGAGAAAGTAACTTATAAAACCATGGTCACTGAAGTAAATGTTACTAGATGCTCAGCACTGTCTTTATGATCTCTAAAGGTTGCAAAACTTCTCCCACCAAATTTTTCATTTCCAAGATTATGACTAGTATATATCTGCTCCTTAAGTTGAGATGGGTGAAATTTCACACCATAAGCCATCTTTTGTGCTGACTTGTTTTGCATGATATTATATCCATGAGATGCATCCAGTGTCTTTCATATTCTTACATTGTCCTATTTTCTTGAATCTATAATTCACCATTTTGAATATACTAAGGTTTGCTTTTATATTCTACTGTTGAGTGATATTTTAATTCTTTCCAGATCTTGGTGATATTAACAGATTTTTTTTCATACATTTTGTGTGTGTGCATGCTGTGTATGTTTATGTGTTCATGTGTGTGAGTGTGGGTGCACACATAGCATGACGTGTATGGAGGACACACAACAAATTTTAGGCATTAGTAGTAGTCTTCCATCTTATTTGAGGCATAGTCTCACTGAACAATAACTTCTGCATATTCCAGGCTATATGTCTTGCAAGCTTCCAGAAACATCTCTTTTCACTGCCTCCCACCATCTATAAGCATGCTGGGATTGCAGAAGCCCTCCACAGCATCCAGCTTTTTACTTGGGATCTGGGAATCTGAAATCCAATCACCTCAGACTTCTCAATGGAAACCCTGAAAGCCAGAAAGGTCTGGAATGGAACACTGCAACAACCTATGGCTTCCAAACCAAACTACTCTGCCCAGCAAAAGTATCCCTCAGATGGTGAAAGAAAAGCCTTCCTTGACAAAACTCAGTTTTACAACTATATGAATACAATACCAAACCTACAGAGAGTATTTCAGGAAAATCTCTACAGAAAAATCAAATAATCAACCTCATGTACCTACAAGAAGCAGATCACAATAACCTAACTCAGAGAAGGCACAAAAAACTTTAAAGTGCATGAAAAAACCAAAGCACATAAACCAACATAATATGGCAGGGATCAAATCAAGCCTCACAGTCATTACCCTAAATATAAATAGCCTTAATTCACCCACCAAGAGACACAAGCTAACCCTCAATATGTTGTCTTCAAGAAACCCACCTCTGGGCTGGAGAGATGGCTTAGCGGTTAAGCGCTTGCCTGTGAAGCCTAAGGACCCCGGTTCGAGGCTCAATTCCCCAGGACCCACGTTAGCCAGATGCACAAGGGGGCACATGCATCTGGAGTTCGTTTACAGAGACTGGAAGCTCTGGCGTGCCCATTCTCTCTCTCTCTCTCTCTCTCTCTCTCTCTCTCTCTGCCTCCTTCTCTCTGTCGCTCTCAAATAAATAAATAAACAAACAAAAAAATTAAAAAAAAAAAAAAAAAGAAACCCACCTCACCACTATAGACAGACAGCTTCTCAGGGTGAAAGGGTGCAAAATGGTATTTCAAGCAAATGGGAATATGAAACAAGCAGTCATAGCCTTACTTGTATTGGATAAAATAGACTTCAAACCAAAATAGTAAAAAAAGACAACGAAGGCCACTTCCTATTCATCAAGAGAACAACCCAGCAAGAGGATATCACAATCATCAAGCTTTATGTACCAAACACAGGTGTACCACAATTCATAAAACAAAACCTACTCAACAATAAAACAGAAATAACCACCAACACCATCATAGTTGGGGACTTAATACACCATTATCAGCAATAGGTAGATCATCCAAATGGAAACTCAACAGGGAAGTAAGAGAGCTCAACAAAACCATCAAACATTAAAACCTAACAGACATCTACAGAACATTCCATCCCAAATCCATGGACTACACATTCTTCTCAGCAGCACACAGAACCTTCTCTAAAATAGACGATATACTGGGTCACAAAGCCTGCCTCCATATATTTAGGAAGATTGACATAATCCCTTGCATGATATCAGATCACAATGCCATATCGCTAGAAATTAGCAACTAAACACCCACCAAAAATCCCACTGGCTCTTGGAAACTGAACAGTACACTTTTAAACAAAAAATGGGTAGTGGGCAAAATAAAAAATGAAATTGAGAAATTTCTAGAAATGAATGACAATGAGAACACATTGTACCAAAATTTATGGGACACAATGAAGGTGGTCCTCAGGGGAAATTCATAGTACTAAATGCCTTCATAACAAAGACAGAGATCCCAAATCAATAACTTAACCATCCACCTAACGGTGCTGGAAAAGCAAGAATTATCTAACTCAATGAGCTCCAGATGGAAAGAAATAATTAAGATCAGAGCAGACATTAATAAACTGGAAACTAAGAAAACAATTAAGAAAATTGATGTATCAAAGAGTTGGTTCTTTGAAAAAATAAACAAGATTGACAAACCCCTGGCCAATTTGATCAAGCAAAAACAAAAAAAAAAAAGAGGAGATTCAAATTAACAAAATTAGAAATTAAATAGAAGAAATCACAACAGACATAAGTGAAATTGGGAGAATCATCAGGACTCACTTCAAAACCTCTACTCCACAAAACTGGATAATATGAAGGAAATAAATAAATTCCTAGACACATACCATCTACCAAAGTTAACTCAGAGCAGTTAATCTAAACAAACCTATCATACCCATCGAAATTGAAAAGGTAATACAAAACCTTCCCCAAAAGAAGATTCCAGGACCAGAGGACTTCTCATCTGAATTCTACCAAACCTTCATGGAGGAACTGAAACCAATGTTTCTCAAACTGTGCCACACAATTGGCAAACAGGGAAAGCTCCCCAACTCCTTCTATGAAGCTACTATCACCCTAATACTAAAACCAAGCAGAAATGCTACAAGAAAAGAAAACTACAGGCCTATTTCCATGATGAACTTCGACGCAAAGATCCTGAACAAAATCCTGGCAAACTGAATTCAACAACACATCAAATCCATTTATCCACCTTGATCAAGTGGGCTTCATGCCAGGAACACAGGGGTGGTTCAACATACAGAAATCTGTCAATATAATACACCATGTAAACAAGGCTAAACACAAAAAAACACATGATCATTTTGATAGACTCAGAAAAGGCCTTTGATAAAATACAATATCACTTCATGATCAAAACATTGGGGAAAATAGACATAGTCAGTTTATATCTCAACACAATAAAGGCTATATATGAAGCTCCTAAAGCCCAAATAATACTTAATGGAGAGAGACTGGAGGAATTCCCATTGAGATTAGGAACAACACAAGGGTGTCCACTCTCACCTATGCTCTTCAACATAGTACTGGAAGTCCTAGCTCAAGCAATAAGACAGGAGAAAGAAAAAAAAAGGGGAGGGGGATACAATTTGGAAAGGAAGAAGTTAAGTTAGCATTTTTTAAATTTACTTTTAAATTCCCAATTATTATTGTCCTGTTTTGTTCTTTTCTTTTTTTCTTTATTAGTTAGTTTTGTATTCATCAAATACAGTCAGTTTGGTACCATTATTAGGCTCATCCATGACCTACCCCCTCCCCTTGGTCCCTCCTTGTTGAGGTATATGGGTCATGCATCGTGCAGATAGCCCACAGTTATGGGTAAGATAAATGTCTCTGCATATCATGACCCAATGTTTGGCTCTGACATTTTTTCCGCTCCCTCGTCCACAAAATTTCCCTGAGCCATGTTGGGTTCATTTTTGGTCTGCTTCAGTGATGAGGTGTTGGGGGCCTCTGAGGCTCTGGCTCTCTGATTTGGTAGGAGTTAATTTTTCTCTGTGTTGATCTCTATCCCCCTTCTGCTGGTATCCAGTTCATCAGGAAAACAGCACCCTTGCTATTTTGCCAATTTTTGTTAGTTTCAGCCAGGACCCTTTTGAGGTATGATGCGGTGGCTCTCTCCGTAGGATCTACATCTATCTGAAAAAGAGAAGCAGATTCTCCAATGGAGAGTAAGTTAGCACCAGGACAAATGAGATAACCCTTACTTTTTTTAATAGAGAATTTAATAGGTGTAGGCCCTCTTGTAGCCCATGATTGATGGTAGCTTGATATTGGCGAGTGGGCTTATGTTTGGATATGGTCTGACTTGTTTCCCAGCTCCAGCTATGGGTTCCTTACCACTGAGGATATCAGTTAGCCAAATTAAGAGCAGTTGGTTCCCCACCATGGCTGTGTGCCACTATTGCACTTGTGTGGGCAGCACAACAAGTTATTTGCTGCTAAGTAGGTTAGACCATCAGTTGTTTGGACAGATATTGGTCATTTTCCCCAGTCGCCCATGTAGCACCTTCTGGCACCAGATGCGCTGACTGTCTGGGGACTGACTCTCCTCCAACTTCCAGCCATGCCATTCTGTTTTGCATGTCAACCACATAAGGTGTCTTCAGCAGTAGGGTCTTACCACTAACCTTTGGTGGATCATCCAGTACTCTGATGGAAATCTGTCTTTTAGGAAACCTTGTAGGTCTCTCTGATCAAAAGCTCATTGTGGATGATAGCCCCATGCTGGTACTGGGAGTTACCTGTCAGTGCCCACTAAAGAAATGAGGAAAAAGCTAACTAATATACAAGAGTTAGAGAGAAGATAGAGAGAGAGGGAGAGGGTGAGGGAGGGAGGGAAGATGCAGAAGATTAAGGTTAGTCTTGATCCTACCCTCTCCAGTGTCTTGTGGTTCAGGTGTTTCCTGTAAGGGCCTGGTGAAGGATCAGCCATTTGGACTGTCTTTTAGTAAGTGGAATTTTATGGTACCATTGCCGTTTGGGTCTAGATTTGTGTTTCCCACCCCTTTGTTGCCCTCCCTTCCCTCCCCTTCCACCCTACTGTGTAGTCCATGAGATGCTTACTGGATATGTAAGGTATCTTAGGTAGATTCAGGTTAGGTGCTGTAGATGAGTGAGACTATGTGGTGATTTTTTTTTCTGTGATTGGGTAAGTTCACTGAGAATGATCTGTACCAGGTTCAACCATTTTTCCTCAAATTTCATTGTGTCATTGTTACTATTTATTATTATTATTATTAACATAATCTGTATGGATACATCATGTGTTGATGCCCTCTTTTCCTTTGTCCCATCCCACATTCCACTGAGGGACCCTCCTCAACAGGTATTACCTATGGGGTTGGAGATTATGCATTGTGGGAGCCGTAGTCAGTTCTTTTGGTCTGGAAAGAATGCCTCTGGGTGTGATGTCTCATTTTATTCTTAAACCATCTCCCCAGCTTTGCAAATACTTTTTGTAGACATGTATTTTAGTGTATACTAATAGAATTATATATTTTGAGAAGAAAAACAGGATCAAAATCGGCTTAATGAGAAACTTTCATATGTAATATCCATGATGTTAATTATCACATTGATTTATGCAGCTCTCATATATCTATAGTGTGCTGATAAGATGGATCAGCAGTTAAGTGCACTTCCTTTGCAAGTACAAGGGCCTAAGGAGCCTGTGACATAACTTCAGTTCATTCCCAGGACCCAAATAAACAGTTGGGAATGGGAAAACATCTATCACCATAGTCCCATAGAGGAGCAGAAACCCTAGAATCTCAGAAGATCAGGACAAAAAAGTTAAGCTCTGAGATCAGTAAGATACTATAACTCAAATAAATACAGGAAGAAGAACAATGGACCAAGAGAGCTGATGTTCCCTTTTGGACATAATACAGAAGCACGCCCCACCACAGATGTGTGCATGGGCTGTGGAAGGGGAGTAAAAATGTATAGATATAGATATAGATATAGACATAGATATAGATATCACTGACCTTGTACACACTTGCATGCACGCATGCACACACACACACACACACACACACACACATGCACAAACACACATGAACAAAAGACAAAGTATGTGATGCTCACAGTTTGGAATCATAGCTCAATAAATTGCTGCTGTTATGTGATATATTCCAATTTTATACACACATAAAATAAAACAAATACAATCACAAATTTTGAGGTGCCCAACATGCAGCTATTTCTACAACTTTTAAGTGAAAGGGGATTTTCTTAGTTTCCAATGACAGTGAAACACACCAGTGTGCCGGATAATATTTGAACAGAGCCTCTGATTAGTGACAGGCATAAAACAGAGCTGGAATAATCTCATTTGAAGTCATCATTTTCTATCTTCACAGTGGAATATTGGGGTTTTAATCAGAGCTTCTGTTTCATATAAAGCAAGAAGCATATCATAAGAATTTAGCTTTCCACCGAGGTGTAGGGAGTTGTTCACTCCACAGACCTGTGTGCAGTGTGCTTTAGGGTCAAACGTTCTGTGAATTTGAGGGTTAAAATCAAGCACACTTAAAGTTCATGAGTCGTATGTTGTGATAAATTCACTAGGGCAGTCTCTAGCCTGCCATTAGTGGAGAAATGTTGACAATGGGTTAGGACAAGTTCGTTATGAATTAGGTGGGGGAAAATAATAATAATGTCTTTACTAACTTTGCATATATATGAAATAATGGATCATAAGGAATTCTGTTAATTAACCATGTACACTAAGAAAACAAAAACTATTTCTAAGCCTTGGTTTCCTTATCAGAAAAATAGTATTTACCAATCCACACATTTAATCCTAGCACTCTGGAGTCTGAAGTAGACGGTTATCTGTGAATTTGAAGCCACTCTGGACTGCTGAATGACTTCCGGGGAAGCATGGGTTAGCGTGAGCCCCTGCCTAAACAAATAGCATTTACAGTATTTTCTTGTGGAAATATAAGTCTTAAATGTGTAAATGGGATATATGTCTGCCTTATCCAAGTTACGATTATGGTGACATTTTTTTTTATGTTTTAATACATTTTGCCATGCACTATTTTGTTTTAACGTCAATGATACTTCATGGGGAACAGGGCATGTTTGTGATCATCGTGTATTGTGAAAACCTGTTCTGATTTATACATGGCTCTTTGAAAGCATTAAAACATGGTTAGCTTCTCCTTGAACTTGTGTCACTTTCCTACCTTGCCTTTTTTTTTCTAATGAAGTCATACTTTTTTAACATCTGACATGTCAATAAACATGAGTGCTATAAAGAAGAGCTGTTTTAAGCTATTCCAGTATTAGGTGATTTTTTGTTATTCATTCAAAGTGTTCTGCCCTGGCTCCCTCACATCTGGAGTGCAGAGTGTCACAGAAGTAAATAGTTCCAAGTTTCTCACTGATGTACTTTCTTTGCTAGTTCTGAATCACATTGCTTTCTGAAAGCAGAGAACTCTTCTGTAGTGTGTGTGTGCTTACTATGATCCTCTGTTTTCCTCCAGAGAAGATGCCCAGTTCATTCCAGCTCTGATCTCTCTTGATTTGTGCCCCATTCCTTAACATTGACACTTGCCAACTTTGATGACTGCCTTCTAGGGTATGGACACCAATTAGTAGCTTTTCACAAGCTATGAATTCAAGTACTTATTGTCTCTTGCTCTTATTATTAAATTATGTCTATGATTATTTTTTAATTCATATGCCAGATAATCTATTATAATACTTCACAGCCTTATGCTGTCTCCCAGAGTGACACTAAAGAGAAATGAGATTTGATTGTCATAGCAATTGAGTTTCAACTTGAAGGAACACTGCCTGCAAAGGTTAAAAGTCTCTGAATTAGTTCCTGAGAAATCTTTGAAGCCATTCTCCTTAGAGATCTTTTGTAAGTGTCTAAGCAGGCTTATGGAAATCTAGAAATGTTTGACTGTGTGGAAGGCAGAGGTGAGAACTCAAGTTGTGAGTCAGATTATAACCAAATCATTCCATACCTCGAAAACTTCCACAGAACATTCAGAATGACCAGCTTTGAAAACAGATGAAATATCCTCTGGATTTCCTGAGGGTTTCAAAGGGCATTTGGAGGATATATGTCTCAGCAAGTCACTGAATGATTCTGGAGCATGTACAGGTTATGAAGTATGGCCTATGTCACTTCTTGGTCCTATAGGTCAGGGAGTTCTCCAGAAGGCCTGTGTCATTGGGAGCATGAGGACAGTGTGTCTGAGAATAAACACCTGTATTGCTGTACACATAAGAGAAAGCTTGTGAGACTTGGATTCAAATCATGGTGCTTTGGAGATATTGCTTTATTTCTCTAAGACCAATGTTTCTCATTGAGAAGAAATAATATTTTTGAAAACTAATGAAAGCATTACATATTGTAATTGCATGATAAAATCTATGGGTGGATTATTTATTAAAGTTATATACTTTAATCTTTTCATTTCATACTCTTGTAATGTTGGTAACAAACTAGAAAGTCATGGAGCAAGAGTCATGGGGAACAGATTGAGGCAGGCCTTTCATATCAAGTCTTCATGAGCACACAAGGTCAAGATAGTAAGAGGCAGGATAACACCAGTCCAGAAATGGCTCACAAGAAATGTGGTTAAGCTAGTCTCCAATAAAGACGCACCTTATTTCCTGAGCTACTGTGCTCCAATTCAGAAAGCCTTTCCTTACATCTATGTCTTGAAATTTTCTCCCTGCTTTTTCTTCTGCTCATTTTAGGGTCCCAGGTCTTACATTAAGGTCATTGAAACACAATGGTTAGTGGTGAGAGGTGGTGATGGTGACTGTGGGTGGAGCTATATGACAGAGAGGATTGAGACCTTTCAAAAACCTGTCCATCACTCCACACTGGCTGGTGCTTAGGGTGCATGTAGGTGGAGGAGTAGGTTGGAGAGGATTTACATCCTTCACAAACCTGTCTATCCACCTGCAATCAAAAAAGTATCTTTTAATGAACTCTAGAGCTTATGGATTCTGCTAGACCAGATAGCCTGCCCTAAGGGACCTCCTGTCTCCATCTCCTCAGTGCTGGGATTACAGGTGTATGCCATCATATCCCACTTTTTTGAGGGTCCTGGGAATCTGAACTCAGGACCTTATGCTCTGCTGGCTAATACTTTACCCACAGAGCCATCTCTCTAACCCCAAATGATTTTCAGTGTGAGAGAATTAAACTGTGCAATGTGCACAGTGTAGACAAATGTATACAACTCCAATACACAATTCTCTATTGCTTTGTTTTGTCTATGGCTTTAGTTAAATTGGATAAGTGATCTTCTATAGTTTAGGTTATTTAATTTTTACTTGAGAATAATATCACTAACATTAATAAAGATTAGAAAACCATTTCCTGTTGCAGGGAGCTAGTTATGTACACAGACCTTAAAGAACATGTATGGCTTCCGGGCGTGGTGGCGCATGCCTTTAATCTCAGCACTCAGGAGGCAGAGGTAGGAGGATCGCCATGATGAGTTCAAGGCCACCCTGAGAGTACATAGTGAATTCCAGGTCAGCCTGAGCTAGAGTGAGACCCTACCTTAAGAAACCAAAAAAAAGCCGGGCGTGGTGGCGCACGCCTTTAATCCCAGCACTCGGGAGGCAGAGGTAGGAGGATCACTGAGAGTTCGAGGCCACCCTGAGACTACAGAGTGAATTCCAGGTCAGCCTGAGCTAGAGTGAGACCCTACCTCGAAAAACCAAAAAAAAAAAAAAAAAAAAAAAAAAAAAAAAAAAAAAAAAAAAACATGTATGGCAACTTGCCCTAGAAAGACTAGAAGGGAATTACAGACTGACTCAATATAGAGATGAAAAATAATTTCCTTGCTCCTCCTTCTAGGAAATCATTTTTCAGTCTTTGTCAACCTGCTTGTTGAGCTCTTTCAATGTCTGTGCTCTTCCCCCTGGCCTGCTAAACAATCATTGTCCCCATATGTGGTGATTTGATTCAGGTGTTCCCCATAAACTTAAGTATTCTGAATGCTAGTCTCCTCAGCTGATGGCAATTGGAAATTAAAGCCTTCTGGAGGCAGTATATTGTTGGGGGGCAGGCTTATGGGTGTTATAGACAGTTTCCAGCTGCCAATGTTTGTTACATTCTCCTGTTGCTATTGTCCATCTTATGTTAGCTAGGGGGTGATGTCCACCCTCTGCTCATGCCATCATTTTCCCCTGCCATGATGGAGCTTCCCCTTGAGTCTATAAGCCAAAATAAACCTTTTTTTTTTCTTCAAAAGCTCCTCTTAATTGGGTGATTTCTACCAGCAATGTGAACCTGACTACAACACCATACATTTGAACTTGGAAATGAAGCTCATTCCAATTGGATGCCTAATTTATATATCTAAGTTGATAAGTAAATTCAATCCATGCCATGCAGAATTTCCCCCTGAACCTCTCCAAGCTCTTAGTAGATTTTCTATTTTACTTTCTGGTTAATTTTCCTAAAATATTCTTTTATTACATACTGTGGTACTTTGAATGGATGTCCCTCAATCGAGTCAGGGGTTTTATTAAACTTGTAACTTGTTGTCACTGGGCAGATTCTAGGGTCCAGCCCTAAGGTGTTGGGGTGGATTTGGAATTCCAGTCTAAAGATATGCAATGTGCCTGAATGCTGCCTGGATTTCTGAAGTGTGATTGCTTATGGTGCTGATGGTGGCTCTGTGAAAGGGGGCCCTACTTCTTGTGCCATTATGGTACATGCCCTTCTTCATATCTACCCGTATCAATTGTTTGTTTATAATAAGACAATAACTCCAGAGACACAGTGTCTTAGGGAATTACAGTGTGCAGGTATTCTAATACCTAAGCTACACCTATACACATTTGAGAAAATCTGTCATACTCACTCAATTCCTGTAACAATGATACCAACAAGAAAGATATGGTTTCTTTAAGTTGGAACATGGGGGAAAGTTTAATCAAGCATCTATTTGTAAAGATGAGAATCAGGCACTGGACACTAAGAGTGAACTGGTATTGGCCCTCCTAAGTTTAAATGGGAAAGAGAATGAACCATAGTGAAAAAGCAAATATGTATTCCCATTCATCTTTACCATTATTACTGCTGCTAATGTGGCCCGAAATGCAGAGGGAAAAATTACCTTTACTAGCCTCCTCATTGAAATCAACTTTTCAGTGTCAAAACCACAGGCCCAAGAGAAAAGGATCTCACTGACATAGGTCCTGTGGACCAGAGATCTGGGGACAGAGCAGGTGGAGAAATGTAGGAACAGATCAAGAGGACAATTATATGTAAGCTGTGCCTGCACATCTATCTTCATTATGGCCCATTTGTAATTGGGTTTCAATCATTTGCAAACTAGAACAGTCTTGATTCATTCACTTGAAAATTTTCTTTCTTCTATTTAATCAAGTGCTGGATTTGTCTATTTAAATCATCCTTACCTAAGGAATTGGGCAGAGGGTCGAGATGAAAGAGATGGAATTAGTGCCTGGTGTATCAGCCAGTCAATTAACCCAAGAGACTCACACCATCTTTTCCAGAAAATAAGCATAAAAAATTCATAGCTTTAAATACTTTATCTAAGCCAGTGAAAAGGCTGCACATATCTGCTCTTTCATTCAACTCAGTCAGGAATTAAATTTCTCCAAATTTGCCCCCTGGCACAAGACTACCTGTCCCAATCATAAATGTTTTATTTGTCTCTATCATAGCACTTCAATGCACTGCCTGACGTCACAATAACCACCGGAAGTCAACCTTGCAGTTGCTAAATGAGGAGGTTATACACCTGCTCATGCTTGCCAGGATGCTCTGTATTCTGCCTCTTCACTCCTCATCACATTTGCACAACCAAGCAGAGGGAGAAAGTGAAGTCACCCGACATATTCTCGTAGGATAAATGAAAAATCTGATGCCAAACCTTCTACTTCCTGAACTCTAAAACCCACACTCAGAAGAAAGAAAGTGAAAGCCTGTGTTGTCAGAGGCACCGATATCCAGCTCTCCATACACTCACTTGTTCTGCTGGAAAAGACTAAGACTTGATGGGTAGGGAAACAGTGTACATCATAAAAACAGCTAGATAATGGCAGTCATTCTACTGAGCATTTCCTGGTTAAGAATACTGTGTCATTTTAAAACCATATGTGACACCAATGTCTGCTGTCAAGATGTGAATGAAAACAAGTGCTGAAAAGCAGCCTAGAGCTGGACGAGGTGGTGCAGACCTTAAATCCCAGCACTGGGGAAGTAGAGGTAGGAGGATCGCCATGAGTTCAAGCCTACCCTGAGACTACATGGTGAATTCCAGGTCAGCCTGGATTAGAGTGAAACCCTACCTCTAAAAACCAAAAGAAGAAAAGAAAAGATAAGAAAAGAAAAGAAAAGCAGTCTAGCATTCAGAGAGTATGCCAGGTTCATGAAAAATAATGACAGAAAAAGAAAATCTGTCTTCCTCCCTCCTTTCTTTACTACCTCCCTCTTTTCCTCCCTTCCTTCCTATCATATAAGTAACTTTTAAGTGATTCAAGTATCATGTTTTCATTCAATCTTTATAATGCTAGAAGTATATATATATATATATATATATATATATATATATATATATATATATAAAACATGGTGCAGTTTACATGCACCAAGCCCAAACTCTTATCAATGCAGTGCAAATCAAGATCTGTGAGAACTATAGTTTCCAGGATGTGATCTGGGCATCATCTGAAACATTTACCTAAAATACTATAAAATAAGGTGGCATTAGAAAGTATAGCATGGATGACAGAAGTAGGCAAAAGAGTCATCAAATTAGAGAAGAGGGATGGGGAGATGGTTTAGCAAAGAAAGACACTGGCTTGCAAAGCTTGTTGGCCCTGGTTTGAATCCCTGGGACCCACAAAATGCCAGTTGCACAAAGTAACACATGCCTATGGAGTTCATTTGCAGTGACAAAAGACCCTGGCATACCCGTATTATCTCCCTCAAAAAAATGATAAAAAACAATTTTAAGTTTAAAACATAGAGAAGGGACTAATTGGAAAGGAGTTCTATGGAAGGAAAGAGAGGAAGGGGCAAAAGAAAGCATTGAGAGGGTAATATTATCAAATTATTTTATGTTCAAGTACAAAAATTATCAATTAAAAAAAATAAAACAAACTAAAAAAAAAAAGTCTGACCATCTAGAATCTGACCAACACCCTTCAGCACACTCACATGTTCGCAGTGCTAGGGGCTACCCACTATCATCAATACTACACTCCATGCATAGGGAAACTGAGGCACAGGAGGACTGAATAACATGCTGGAGATCAAATGTCTGGTAGAAAGTCGAGTCATGATTCAAATCTAGGAAGATTATATTTAGAAAATTTATAAAATATTTTGTTACAACTATAGTCACTGCTACTTTCCTTATGATATATTCATAAGTATGGTCTTTTTAATATTCAATGCAATCATCAACTATGAAACTATATATTAAAGACACATAAATGTGGTCAATTTGTTGTAATGTAATATGGGATATTTAAATAAACCTATATTAACATAACATCTCAAGTATTAAACATGTTTAGGCTTGCAAAAATTAAAATTTACTGTTAGACATTTCTAAAAAAATATAATATTCAATTATTAGCAATATTTACCACACTGCAATAGATATCCAAAGTATGGTCAATGTAAAATAAGATAAAGTAAGAAAATAGTATGTAAAAATTAAAATAGTTAAAATTTGGTTTATTTTGATATTTTTAATTATTTATTTGCACACATACAGAGATAGAGATGAGAAATAGAGAGAGAATGTGTACACTAGAGCCTCCAGCAGCTGCAAACCAACTCCAGATACATGTGCCATTGTGCATCAGGCTTCACGTGGGTACTAGGAAATTAAACATTGGTTGTGAAGGTTTGCAAGCAAGTGCTTTAACTACTGAGCCATCTCTCTAGCTCACAATTTGGTTTCTTAAGAGGAGTAAACTTACAGATAGAAAATGATGTTTTTTTAATTTTTTTTATGACAGAGAGACAGAGAGAGAAAGAATGGACATGACAGTTCCTTTAGCCACTGCAAATGAATTCCAGACACATGTGCCACCATATGCATCTGACTTACATGAGTACTGGGGAATAAAACTTGGGTTTTTAGGCTTCACAGACAAATGCCTTTACCACCAAGCCATCTCTCCAGCCCCATGGAAAGATATCTGATTCCTAAATAGTTATTCCATGAAATAAACTACAATGCCTCAAAAATACAGGGCCAAATATTTATAATTTTACATCTTGTAGTCTCAAGTAATCTTCTAGTTTTCCTATGGGAAACTCAATCTTAAATGTAATTTCCTGATCAAAGATGAATACAAGCTTATGTTTTCCATAATATCTAAGCTTCACTACTACCCAGAGAGAACCTTCAAACATAAACCAATTGCGAAACTATTATTCTTATTTAATTCATATAAGAACAAGAAGCTCATTGATTAAATGAAAGATTTATGATCAGAAGGATAACAAGGTCAGAATCATTTTCCACCATTAAATCTGTCTCAATATCAGGCCAAGGTTCTAAAAGTTATATCATAAAGGTGGCTGGGAAACAGAGGTTTAAATCAACTATAAAGTTTTTTTTCATTGAATCACAAGTAGATCCAACTACTCCTTTCACAACTAGGGAAGGTTTGAGAAAACCTATTCAGAAAGTCCAGTCATTTAGCATATTAACTGGATGCATTTACCAACTGCACAAGTGTGATGTTTCTCCAGGATAGTAGCATCAATTATACAAGATGGGACCTAACTTTCCCCACCTGGTGCATGAAAAGTGACTGAAAAACATCATGATTCCTCCATTATTATGAATGACTGAACATTGGCACACAATATAATAATCATAAGAACTTTAGCAAATGTAGAAAGGATGAAGTTCTTTTAAAAACTGGTCAAGATAAGATTCTGGGACAGAAAGATGCTTAAGCTTCTAGACAAATGCATAGGAAAGACATAAATAAAGCCTAGGTAATTAGGGATGACTGTGATGTGAAATAATATTTGACTCTTCATGTTCTCAGGAATCAAATGTGCAGCAAATCCAAGCTCACATGGAGTCTGCTTGACCACTGATTACCTCAATAGTTGGGAAAGATCAGTCTCAGCATTAGTGCTCAATAAATGTTTCCTAAAAGAATGACAGATTTCTGTCAGAGTACTTGATGACCCACCAAAGGCTAGTGGTAAGACCCTACTGCTGAAGACACCATATGCAGTTCGCACGTAAAATGAAATGACAAGGCTGGAAGCTGGAAGAGAGTCAGTCCCCAGACAGTCAGTGCATCTAGTGCCAGAAGGTGCTACATGGGTGACTGGGGGAAAATGACAAATATCTGCCCAAGCAACTCATGGTCTAACCTATTTAGAAGCAAATATCCTGTCATGATACTCAGACAAGTGCAATAGTGGCACACAGCCATGGTGGGGAACCAGCTGCTCTTGATTTGGCTAACTGATCCCCTCAGTAGAACAGAACCCATAGCTGGAGCTGGGAAACAAGTCAGAACCATATCCAAAAATGAGCCCACTCCCTATTATCAAGCTACCACCAATCGTGGGCTACAAGAGGGCTTATACCTATTAAATTCTCTCTAAAAAAATAAGGGTGGAGCATGGTGGCACATGCCTTTAATCCCAGCACTCACTCAGGAGGCAGAGGTAGGAGGATTGCCATGAGTTCAAGGCCATCCTGAGGCTCCATAGTGAATTCCAGGTCAGCCTGGGCTAGAGTGAGACCCTACCTCGAAAATAAATAAATAAATAAATAAATAAATAAATAAATAAATAAAGGTTATTCCATTTATCTGGTGCTAACTTTACTCTCCGTTGGAGAATCTGCTTCTCTTTTTCAGGTAGCCACAGACAGATCTCAAGGACAGAACCACCCCATCATACCTCAAAAGGGTCCCAGCTGAAACTAAGAATAATTGGTGAAACAAGCAAGGGTGCTGTTTTCTTGGTGAACCTGGTACCAGCAGAAGGGTGAAGGAGATTGACACAGAGAACAATCAACTACCAAATCAGATATCCAGAGACACAGAGGATCCCAAAACCTCATCACTGAAGCAGACCCAAAATGAAGCCAACATGGCTCAGGGAAATTTTGTGGAAGAGGGGATGGAAAGAATGTCAGAGCCACACATTGGGTCATGATACACAGAGACATTTCTTCCTACCATAACTCTGGGCTAACTCCACAATACATGACCCATATGCCTCAACAAGGAGTGGCCAGAGGGAGGGGAAGGAAATGGACGAGCCTAACAATGGTACCAACTTGACTGTATTCACTGAGTACAAAACTAATAAAAAAAATTAAAAAAAATGGATCCTTCTTTTAACTGGATTCAATTAAGAATGTATTGATGTGTGTTTATATTTCTATAACTACTCCTCATATCATCAAAAGTGAATTAAATGTAGGGTCAAATACCTGAGCTTTCATATTACATAGTATATGGGCATTTAGAACACCATGAAGGGTCTCAGGGAAATAGGGAAATAGCCAGGAAGTCATTACGCTCCTTGTCCATCTCCAAGCATGCACTGAGTATCTACTACATGCCAGAAACCAGAGCATATGAGGAGAAGGACATCATGGTCCCTTAATGGCAGAGGGTTCTGATAGATGGTGGTACTTCTGTGTAGCATTTCCTCCTGGGGACTTTTACAAAGACACAGTACCAGCACTCTGTAGGTGATAGTTATTGTCTGTGCATTTAGCTGCTCTTCTCATACATACTGAATTCAAGTAGCATTTCTCATTTATCAGGTGAGATAAAAATATAGCCTTGAGGGCTGGAGAGATGACTTAGCAGTTAATGCACATGACTGCGAATCCTAAGAACCCAGGTTCAATTCTCCAGGTCCCACATAAGCCAGATGCACATGCTGGCGGATACGTCTGGAGTTCATTTGCAGTGGCTAAAGGCCCTGTAGTGCCCAGTGACCATTCCCTCTCTCTCTCTCCCTCTCTGTCTCATATATATATATATATATATATATATATATATATATATATATATATATTCTTGAATATTAAAATGACCATTTAAGGAGGCTGATCGGTTTCTGGTTGAGAATTGCATTTATAACAAATAAAACCTAATCTTAGCTTTGAGCAGCTGCTATCCAAGTAAATCAAGGAGACTATGGGGAAGTATATCCACAAACACAGCTGCCTCTGTTCCTCCTCACAGACAGTGCATGCCAAAGCCAGGAGCCCCAGGGAAGAGTCACTTTAGAAAACTGCATGCTACTCAGTTCATCTAATGCCTATGATTAGGAGGAATCAGGGTCCAGGAGAATGATAAAATATACAGACAATAAATTCTCAGTTAATTCTTAACAATGGTAGATGCATATATACAAGTACTACACACATATGCTTATATCTTTTATATTATATGTATCAATTTGTGTGACTTTGACAAACAACATTTATGTACAGAATAACAGATGACATGTGTGTGAAGAGGTCCAGAACAATATGAGAAACACATCTCCCTTTGAAATTCTCATTTTCTCTATAAATATAAAACTTACAGGATATAACCTTCTTTTGTTCCCAAAACATACACCATCAAGATACACAGATGGAATTAAGGCAATACAGTGAATTGAATATCTCAGTTCTTTCTTAGGGGTGTTAGAATCATCTAAATTCAGAATGCTTTATGTGAAAATCAACCCCAGCTGTTGTCATAGCTGAGGCTGCATCAATGAAAGTATCTACATGTATTACCATTCACAGTACCTCTGATCCAAGGGCTATCATTTCATCCACCTGACTAATATCATTTTATTTATTGGCAATAGGCTAGCACACACATCAAGCATAAAATGAATTGTAAAAGAAAGAGCCAGATTTCTAGGGTTTTGTTATTCACTTTGGAAACAGTGAAATAAATTTTGCTACTCAGTAATAGTTATTTAAAACTTACAACTGTCAGCTAATTTAAATATGAAGAATGCAGCTGTTCAGGTGGTCTTGTGATTCCAGAAAAGACTGGCTAAGCAGACTGTAACCCACCCACTGAAATGAGGATTGCAACAGAAATATTAGTGTTCACTCTGTAAATGTTAATTTTCTTCCTTTTATGCAAACTAAAATTCATAAGTGGAGAGAGGTGTCACTTATTTGCATTCACTCAAAATATTTGTAGAAAAAAACAGTTTATTTGACAGAAAAATATGGAATGTTATCCATTTTTGTTTCACAGATGTAAATGTGTTTGTATATAGATAGTAATTTGTGAATTTCTATGAAATCTTTTTTAATTAAGTGGGATTTTTTCTTTAAACATTTGTATAATCAATGCCTAAATTTGAAATGTATTTTGTGTTTTAATTTACGGAATCATTTTTATTTACATTTGTTTTAATAGATATTTTGATCCTAACCTGAAGATTCTCCTCAAATTGTCTCCTGCTGACTTCTGCATCACAGCTTCTGGCCACAAGCACACATCCATGTCCACTCTTCCAAGCTATTTACTCCTCTTTACCTCCCATAACAGAAGTTGAGCTGGTAAACACATTGTCTGACCACATACCAGAAATCTTTTTGACATAGATTGTCATCACTATTATAATTGTAAGATACAGGTTGGTCATGTACTATTAGGGCTTTCATGCACAATATCGATTAATGAATTTTCCTTTTTAAATTTCATGCTTATTATGTTATGATTCCCCCATAAAATAAAATTACTGAGATGTACCCACTCTTCTTTATTTCAATTAATTTTCCCACAGTAATAATTAATCTGACATGATATGAACATAGCTGTAAGCTGTTATTTCAGTTTTAATGGAGTTATACCTTCACTAACTAGAATCATAGCTGTTGACAGACAAAGAATTGCTCAAAATATTTAAAATCATCAGTATTTTTTAAACAAGGTAAATTAAATAATAAAGAAAATTCTACATTTATGATAACAGTGGTATTTTTATCTAAAAGAGACCTTCAGGACCTCACCAGTTTCAACATTATTTTTAGAAAATTCTACTACATGCCCTGACTGCTGCAGATTGCACTGTTGACAGTGGACCGTTACTGCACAAGGGCTCCAGATCCTTAGATGTGGCCAGGCAATCCTCACAGAACCACTGAGAGAAAATGTAACATTTTCCTCTGCCTCACATAGAAGCAGTCACAAGAGTGTGCTGGAAGAGGGCAATTGGACAATGAGACACTGAAAAAGTTCTCATAAAAACAAATCTCAATGCAGTGCATATTTTGTGCAGGGAGGGGGACATCAACCCGGAGTGGGGATCAGTTGATATATTGTGAAGGAAGTGTCGATGTTTGGGTCCTTTCCATTTATAAGTTGAAATCCTAATTCACTATTCGGTGATGAGGAAAAGACTTAGCAATTGGGACAGTCCCTTTTTGGATGAAACCACACCATACCCCATCTACTGGGTGAGAACATAGCAAGAAGGCCATTGTTTCTTTATTTAGAAAGTGTACCTCAACACACACTAAAACTCCTTGCATCCTACAGAAGTGGGAGGAAAACGTTCCATATAAGTCACCCAACTTTTGGCATATTATTTTTATATTTTTGTAGGAATGAGTACGTATGGGTATGTGTATGCACGTGTGTGAGGGAACATGTGTATTGTTGATGACATTCGTGGATATCAGATGTCTTCATTCATTACTCCCTACCTTATTTTATAAGATTATCTCTCCCACAGAATTTAAAGTAAAATGATTCAGCTAAACTGGAAAGCCCAAAAGCCCCAGAAAACTTCTTTCTTCACAGCCATGGCCAGCATTTGTGTAGTTGCTGAGGCAAAGCTTATACTCTCAGCCTTGGGAGGCAAACATGTTACTGACTGAACCTTCTTCCTATCCCTGTGCGTTTTACGATGCTCTGAATGGCCATTGTATGACTGTCCACATGAAAGCTAGGTCGGTCTGGATCTTCCTGATGTGAGGCAAGTTGCTGCATTTTCTCTCATGCTGCTGAAGTTAATGCACTGGATAAACATGTTCCAGGCGGCCTCTGTTAGTTCCAGCTCTCTGCACTTATTGGCAAATTGGACTCTGGATGCTAATGTCTTTTTCCTAAGAACTTCAGGTGTGGACTACTAAAGGGCTCTGCAGAGAAGTACGTTCCACCTCATACAGACATATTTGCAGTGAGACAATACAAGGAGCTAGCTCACTGGACTATAAAGGCTTTCTTTCTCTTCCCCATATGTTGTTTCCTTCTTTTATTTTCCTCCCCAGAATCATAAAGTCACAGTGCTTCAGAACATAAATTTTGGGGACATGTATTTATTTCAAGTAGCCAAATTGAGTTAAAATACACTAGATTCTAAACAAACCATTGAACAGAGTGACTTGTTTCATTATGAAGTGAGCCTTGGCAGTGGAGATTTGCAGTACGCAGGTGAGGGCTCCTTCATCAGGGAAGGGGTACGTCCAGGATGCTCTCATGTCAGCAGAACAATTAGTTTCTTATTCTGCACAAAAATCAAAGCCTTTTAAACGTGTGCTGCCCAGCCATATGCAAGCACAGCTGTGAAGGAGGCTCATCATAGTCACCTTCTGTTTATCCTATGCAAGTCTGTTACTTCAAAGAAAATGAGTCAGTGTCTTACCCATTTTACCCAAGCTGAGGGTCTTTTCCTCTGTCAGTATATACAGGAAACTGGGGCCCATTTCTGATGTGGAACATATAGCTAGCAGGCATGGAAGTTGCAGGTATGATATGGCACTATCCATGAGAGAACGTATAAACTATAGGAATGTTTCTTCCTGTACTTTGGGTTAAATGCAACTAGGATTGAGAAAACAGTAAGATGCCAGTGCAGGTGTCTACAGAATTTTCAAATGAAATGCCTTGCATAAGGTACTGAAAAATCAAGCTGGAGCTGAGCTGGAAACTTCCTCCCTGTTGACTAGCTTCCATGAAGCTAAAAAGAGCAATGCAACCTATTAGGAGAGAAAAGCATCAATGAGATTAACCAGAAGTGGACCCTATCAGTTTCAAGGCTTGTCAGCCAGGCAAAAGGTAACACCTGATACAATGGTGGCATGTCTGTTATGGGGTAAACCAACTGATCTTTTGATTGGATTTGAGGGACAAATTCTTTCCTTGTACTAAAACCCAATCAAAAGTGTAAATACTTATGGTTTGTCCATATTTTAAAACTACTCTCAATTTTGGTTAGAATCAGTTCTTTTGTTCGGACAGTGATGACCACTGGTGTGAGTCAAAATGCACCAAAGTGCTGAGAAGTGCTGATAGTGGAGTACTCAGCAGTGAGACATCTCTATCACACCCTCAAAGATTCGGGGCCATTACAGAAGAGGTGACTGTAAGAATGCAAGAGCCAAAGGAAGGAGAGAAGTAGTTTGCAACACTGTCTTCCATACACAAAGAGACCATGATATTCATGATCTTATTGTGGCTAAAGCTACATACACAAGACTGAATAATAGGAGGGATTAAAATGATGACATCACAATAAAGCAGGGACTAAAAAAAAGAAAAAAAGAAAGAAGGAAATCAGTGGAAATGAGGTAGGAGAGGGGAAAAATTAGGGTAGTAGGAGGGGATTGTTCATGGTATATCATCTACATGTATGGATGGTGTCAATATAAATTTAAATAAATAAATACAATGTCCTGCATAGTTGCACAGTTTATTGTATACATATACCACAGCCACTCACCTATTGAAAGGCATGTTTGTTAACAGCTTTTTTGGTAATCATTAATAGGGTTGAAATAAGTGTCCATATAGAGATTTGTGGAACTATGTAGTCAGCTCATTAATGTGCATACTTAGGGACAGGCTTGCTTAAGCATACAGTGTATTTGATTTCTATATGTAGTATAATATGCTAGCACAAACTCAGAGGCTTTGTATGAAGGAGTCATACTGTCTCACAGCTCTGGAGACAGAAGTCTTAAATGTAGTACTGGGCTGGCTGTGGTCCCAGTGAACCTACATGGGGAAGCAGAACTGAAATCTTCCCTTCTCATACTTCTGGGGAATCAAAGTCTGAAATCACAGTGATAATCCTGCTGAATCCCATTCAAAAAGAAATATTGGAAACTTGCTTTCTTACAGTTTAGAGAGATAAATGTCTGAAATCAAGGAGTTGGCCTGGCCATGGACCTACTGAACCCCACAGGGGTAATGATCCTTTGCTTTCCAAACTTCTTCAGATGACACAGGCTGGGATGGTCAGAGGTGGATAATACCTTGCCTGCATACAGAAGGCACGCAGGAGCTAGAGTTAGTACTGGCCACCCTTAGCATCAGTTAAACTGTGATATGGGCTCTAGTAAAGTAGTTTTCTCAGTAAGCAGGCTCCAACAAAAAGAGCTCTGTTAAGGATGTATTTCAAAGAAATTACCTTTCAACTTTTGCTGCTGGAAGGAGCCTGTATTCGTTACTTTCTTGTTGCCATGACCAAATACTTTACCAGAAATAAGGAAGGAAGGCTTGTTTTGGCTTACAGCTACATAAAATACATTCCTTTATGCTGGGGAAGGCATTGTGGACAGGGCATGAAGGAGATGGTCACATTGCAGCATGGTTAGTAAGCAAAGTATAGAGATGAAGAAGAGGAAGAAGAAGGGCTATAAAACCTAAAGTTTTTTTTTTTTTTCCCCTCCCATAGCAATCTACTTCCTCTAACAAGGTCTCACAAACTTCTCAAACAACACCACCAGCTAGAGACCAAGTGTCTAGGCACATGAGTCCATGAGGAACATTTCATATTCAAACCAATAACATTCTCAGCATTTATCTCCGAGGGCTGGTAGGCATAGTAGAGGTAAAATTTGTTTAGTGATGTGGTCCTTTAAGACTTACTACCAATAGCACAATTTTATACCTCAAACTACTCCCTGCTCAATATCAATGAATTAATCACTGAGGCCTTTAGGGTCACCATGCTTCTGACAAATTGTATCCATTTTATCTGTCTGCCTGTTTGTCTTTCTAGATTGTAAAACAATTACCCTGTGATCTCAGTTTCTTGGTGGATCTCAGAAGAGTTCTTGAGTTTCCATCTGTTTAGCTAGTTTTAATTTCTCTAATTTTGCTGGGGAGAGTGGTAATTTCCAAGCTCTTTACATGTGAGAAAATAAAATGAAATCTGATATTTTAGCTTTGTCTATGGTGCTCCTGGTCTGGGTTTATTGTATTTTGTTTTCCTTATTTGCATCTGGCCTTGCCAATTTCTTCCTTCCTGATTCCTGCCAAGTAACATAAATCTAATGCATTCAATTTATAAATTTTCCCTTTGTAAGGGTTTCAATTGACTCATTTTCCTTTCAACTTTTTAAAATATATATGTGTGTGTGTGTGTGTGTGTGTGTGTGTGTGTGTGCGACACATGAGTGTGCAGATGCTTGTCCATATATGAATGTGGTGTACAAGCACCAGCAGGTGCTCATGCATATGTGTCCATAAAAAGACTGGAGATTAACATTAAGTATCTTACTTAATCTGCATCTTATTCTTTGAGACAGGATATCTCTTTGAACCCAGATCACACAGTTTTGGCTAAACTTGATAGCCAGGAAGCTCTGGAAATCCTCTTGTTTCTGCCTTTCTAGTGCTGAGATTAGAGCTGTGTACAGCCATCATCACACCTTGCATTTTACATGGATGCTGGGGTCTTGAACTTAGTCCTTCATGGTCACACAGTAAGCACTTTACCTACTGATGCATCTCTAATTCTAGCTGTTCATTTTTGACACTGTTGTTTATATTGATTTACCATTTCAAGCAGTGGCATTACAGCATCTCAAATACATTTCCATTATTTCTCTTCCTGGGTGCATTAATTCTGTTGTTTGTGCCTACAAGCCCTCCAAATATAACTTTATTTCTCATTATTATTTTATTTTATTGTGAACTTCCTAGTCATCTGACTTTGATAATACTTTGGTGTCTTGCCTAGCCTGGAATGGGAAGTGTCTATTATAAATCAGTTGACAGCTTGTTTCCTGATTCAGCTGCAAGAAGTTTAATCATCTAGGATCAGATTTCATTTAATTTTGAGGCTTGGGTGTTCATGCATAAGTCCATTCTAAATTTGAGCTATCAATCTTAATGAAGAGAGAACGGAAGTTTCAGTTTCTCACTGGTAAAATTTTCTTAGACAATACTTTAGAAAATTGAAATGATTTTTTTTTACCATTTCTATATCATTAAGTTGAAGATTTTCTATTCTATGAAAACAGAATAGTCATTTGAAGTACTGAAAAGCTCTCAGGCATAGCTTCCTCTTGTCAGGTAGCTCTCTGTAGAATCTCCCATCTAGCATTTAAACTGGTTTCTTCCCCAAAATTTAGTGTCGTCCAAAAACCCCTCAGCCTAGGCTACAGGTTAAGATATCATAACAATCATTCAATCAATCAATCAATAAATAAGTAGATATGTAAATGTAAAAAGGAACAGAAAATCCACTAAGGATGATATTTATCCTTAAAGAAAAATCTTCATAGTTATATATTATCATATGAACATAAAATATGTATTCCTCATGTTTGAGATCCAAGAGACAATGTTTATTTACATTTTGCTCTTTTGGAAATTATATTCTGAAAGTATCTTGCTAGAAGTTGAGAGACCCATCCCCCCAAAAAACCTATACTACATGGGCTGGCTGATCAATGACATGCTGGTTTCTCGCCTACTGCCCAGACAGCAACTTTCACATTCATAACAAGTTTGTGAATTTACCTTAACTTTACATGTTTACCAAGATTAAAGATATTTTATCATTTTAAGTGTTTCTTGGGGCTTTGAATTTTTCATACACTATCCACTAGATATACAAAATTATATTTTTCATTAAAATTTAAATAAAATGAAATCCCACTTAGGACAATATTTGGAGCAAGTCCAGAAAGAATTTTCATTTATGGATGTGCCAAATGAGATCTTTTTTCTACTACTATCCATATCTCATTACTAAACTACTGAGACTGCATTTTTCTCCCCCTGCCCACTTTTTTTTTTTTTTTTTTTTTGCATAACTCTAGCTGACTTCAAAGAGAGGAAATAAAGGAAAGTTTTCTTTAGTTTCTGCAAATCAGGTGGAAATACTTTTTAACATTTAACAAAACAAGGCAGAAAAGAGCATACCTAACTGAAAACAACATCTGTCAAAGGGTGCTGCTCCCTCACGTGGGAGATGGATGCTTGTGGGAATGTGAACCAACATGTGGACAAGAAAGCCTAGGTCTGGACATTACTCCAATCTCTTCCAGTGTACAAACAGAGGCAGAAAAGATGGATGATTTCCTTTTTAATATATTTGTTTGCAACCAGAGTGACAGAGAGACAGTGGATGAACCAGGGCCTCCAGGCACTAAAAATGAACTCCAGATACATGCACCACTTTTGCACCTGGCTTAGTTACTGAAACTCAAGTTACACTTTACAGGCTAGTGTATTAACCACTGAGCAATGTCTCTAGCCCAACATAATTTTTTAAAGTGGTCCGTTTATTTATTTTGAGAGAGAAAGGGAAAGAGAAAGGAAGATATATAGAGAGAATGGGCATGTGAGGGCTTCCAGCCACTGTAAACCAACTCCAGATGCATACACCTACCCTAAAGGCTCCACTCTTCGCTGGAGAGATATTTGCTCAACCATGTTTATAGCTGATCAATTCACAATAGCTAGAAACTGGTGTCAATCCAGATGCCCATCATTTAGTGATTGGATAATAAAGATGTAGTACATATACACAATGGAATTCTACTCAGCAGTAAGGAAAGATGATCCAATGAAACCTGCAGGAAAATGAATCGACTTGGAACAAATCCTGCTAAGTGAACTCACACAAGCATAGAGAGACAAACACTGAATGTTCTCCTTAATCTGTGGTTCCCACATGGAACACCTTGAGTTGCAGGCATAGCTGACAGGAAACTCAAGGGTCAGAAAACAGAGATAGAAGTTTGTCAGGGAAAGGGAATGGTAGGACAGGGAAAATACACACAAAATTAAATCCAAAATGATTTTTTTTTCCATAGAAAACTTTCTCCTGCATAGCAGACTAAATGATATAACCATCAACAGAAGTATGCAGGGATTATCAGGTAATCAGGGCCCTTGAGAGTGTGGGATGAAGTTTATCCCTAAAACATTTGGCTCTGGCATGTAACTTCCAGTACCAGAAGTCAGTTGCAATCCACATTGAGCTGTTGATCAGAGAGACCTATGAGGTCCCCAAAACATGACAAGTTTCTGGCAAAGTATTGATTACCTGTATGAGTTCAAAGGTAAGACCATATTACTATAGAGACACCATATGCTGCTGACACAGAACATCTAGAGATCTGGCTGGAATCTGGAAAGAAGCCAATTTGCAGATGATCTGCCCACATAATGGTAGAAAGCACTACATGACCTGCTTAGGGAAATTGGCCAACAACTTTGTGTGCTAACAAAAGAAACCAGCCTGCAAAGATGGACAGGCCTGTGCAGTAGTGGTACCTATCTTAGGTGGGTAACCAATGGCTCTCTTATCGGATAAGGGATCCACTCAGACTCCAGCAAGAAGCCCCCACTAGTCTTTTGCCAAAAGAGAGAATACACCTACCAAAAGCTCTCTTAATTAATAATGCTTATCCCATCAAACATATGCTGACTTCAGTCAGTTTGCATACCCTACCCCCCTGGTACATCAGCCGAAGCCCGGGTGAACCCCAGAGGAATTGTCAATATAAGCAAGAATGCTGCTTCAATAGCAAGCTTGTCAACCAGTGCTAGAGTCATGGAGACAGACACAGAGGCTACTCAAAACATACTAAAGCATAAATCCAGAGCCTGCTGAGAACACAGCACTAAAGTAGTCTCAAAACACACTCACCAAGGCTCAGGGAATTTCGTGGAAGAGGGTGAAGAGATTATAAGAGCCACAGAGTGGGAGAAAATGTCCACTGACACTCCCTCTCCCCATTGCAATGACTGACTGACGCCCTCACATCTCATAACCGACAAACCTAAGGAGAATACCAGCAATCCCACGGAGGAGGACCCTCCGTGGAATAGTTGCAGGGAGGAGAAAAATGATGGCATTAACATATGATGTATCCATATAACTTTGTGCTTAAAAGTAAAAAAAAAATTAAAACAAAACAAAACAAATATATAAAAGAATGAGCCTGATTGCATCAAGTTGGGGGTGAGCCTGGTTGGAATATTTGAGCATACATGGGAGATTCTATTTGGTCAAGGGATCTGGTGGAAGAGTGCAGACTGAGAAAAAGACCAAAGAAAAATGTCTGCTAAAAGTTCCAAAGAGGAGGAAGATCCAGCAAGTTAAAAAGAACAAAGTCTGAGGGTCAGAGAACATCTTGGTAAGTGGGGACCTTTTTGGATTTTCGCTCATGAGTACTTGGTTCCTTCTTCGGGCTTATCACTAATGTCCAGAGTTCCTTATAAACTGTGTCCTCTGAGTGGGATAGTGGTCCACTAGGCATGTAGCCATTATGTACTTCCTGGGTCTGTGCCCTAACTAGTTACCTAAACAATGGGGTTACCTTGCTCCTAGTTGCTACCATCGCTGCCAGTTCCATAATTATGATAAATGTGCTGAGAGTCTGTAGAGGACACATAGTTTTCTTAGCTAGGTAGGAAAATAGGGAAAAGGCTCTTTGATATTCGCTTTATGAAGTGTGCCATCATGGTGAACAAAGATAGTGGAGAGAAAAGCCCACTTCTTGGTTCTCCTCTGAAAACAAAGGTCACAGGGACACAGTTTCTCACCTTTGAGCTCACCTGACCTATTTGCCTGTAACATGTGCAGCGCTGGATTCATTGTGAAGCAGCTTTGCCTTTGTCTTTTTGAAAGCTGACCAATCCATATTGGACTCTGGGTCCTTGGACTTCCCCTCAGTCAAGAAAATGCCCAGATCCCACAAGGGTGGCTGAATAGTATATTTGGAAACCCCTCCTCATGTGAGGAGTCTGATCTTTGATGCCTCTGTACTTTTGCTTTTGAATAAACATTGATCTTCTTTATCTTTCAACTTTTTCCTGCCTCTTAATTCTTTAGTGGGCAAAGAGAACCTAATCCCTTGACAGCAGGATAATGTTAACTGTACCCATGAAAATAAAGTGCCAGTAAGGAGAGAAATGTTCTTGAATCTGTAAGAGTATACCTGGTCCTTCCTTATCTCTTTTTAGGTAAAGAAGTGCCCACGTGTCTAGAAATCTGACAAAGTGCTTGCATATGGTACAAGGAATAAACTGACTGGCTCAGCCCCCTATTTAGTCTTCTTTCCTTCTTTTAAACTCTATAAAAAATCTTTCTAAATTTTACCCTGCATGGTCTGTAGATTTCATTTGTCAAAATGTGTATGACAAGAAGCCTAGGACACTGACTCAGTGGGAGGTTTGTATAGCTGTGAGCTCTGGGCACCAAAGCTCCTGGGTTATAGTACATCAAAGAGCTGAGAAAGGCTCCATCACCCCACATTCCCATATGTGTTTCACACTCATGTAAGGCAAGAACCTCAGCAGAAACACTGTGTAGAGACAGAGAATACATATTGATTCTCTGTACCATTTGCTTAATTGCTCTATGAACATAAAATAGTGTTAATAATATTTATAATAAATAAACATCAATATTTTTAAATTAACAATATCACTAGCCATTAATAAATATATTTATAAAATATGCTAATAATGTCATTTACATCACTTTTCAATTCATAAAGTACCTGCCAGTAAATCTACCAAAAGCTATACAATACCTCCATGCAGAAAATAGAGATTATTTTTTAAATATTTTTTTCTGATTTGTTTTTTATTTATTTACTAGAGACAGAGAGAAGAACAGGGAGAGTGAGAGAAAGAGAGATAATTGGCATGCCAGGGCCTCTAGCCACTGCAGACGAACTCCAGATGCTTGCACCACCATGTGCACCTGACTCATGTGGGACCTAGAGAATCAAATCTGGGTTCTTAGGCTTCACATGGAACTGCCTTAACTGCTAAGCCATCTCTCCAGCCCAGAAAATAGAGATAATTTAATGAAAATATTTATGGGCTACCATACTCACTCATGGACTGCATGACTTAAAACAATAAAAATCTCAAATTTCCCAAGTGAATATCTGTATTTTATGAAATTTTAGTTGAAAAAATAGGTTAGAGACACAGTGTTTGGTGTATTTCCACCTGAGTATGAACACATGTTTATGGCTGAGACTGTGTGTTTTCTTTGTTCAGGAGATTTTAGAATTCAATGGAAAGGCCAAAGGCCTACAATGAACAAGAAAAACTGAATATATATATTTCTTTGAGGATATGTAGGATGACCAGTAACATATTACTTACTAGATGGAAATACTGGCAGGGGAAAAGAAACATGGATTTGTATAAAAAATGGATATATCAGAGAAAAGTACAAAATTGTAGCATTGTAGATCAAAGGGTCAAGTTGGGAGATTCTATGAACATTTCTTTTTTTTTTTGTCTTTTTTTAAAATTAATTAATTAATTTTTTTTACAGTCAGTTTGGTACCATTGTTAGGCTCATCCGTGACCTACCCCCTCCCCTTGGCCCCTCCTTGTTGAGGTATACAGGTCATGCATTGTGGAGTTAGCCCACAGTTATGGGTAAGCTAAATGTCTCTGCAGCTCATGACGCAACATGGGGCTCTGACATTCTTTCCGCCCCCTCTTCCGCAAAATTTCCCTGAGCCATGTTGGGTTCATTTTTGGTCTGCTTCAGTGATGAGGTGTTGGGGGCCTCTGAGGCTCTGGCTCTCTGATTTGGTAGGAGTTGATTTTTCTCTGTGTTGATCTCCTTCCCCCTTGTGCTGGTATCCGGTTCATCAGGAAAACAGCCCCCTTGCTTGTTTCTCCAATTTTTCTTTCTATGAACATTCTGGAGACCAATATCCATAAATATTAATACAATTGAATCTGAGTATTAATACAAACCTAAATATTTTCAAATCAGTTCATTGAGATTATAAACATCTGTGGTAATGGCCAACGATTACAGAAGAAATATGGACAACTGAAGAATTTATACCAGATTACTGAGTCACTTCATTAACCAACAGACTAAGTATAAAGTATAAATCAGATAAATAGATCAATTTATTTCTAATTAAGATTATATTTTCACAGACTGGACATATACACAGCAAAATAATCAGCAGTACAGGTATAAAAGATATTTACTTGTAACACATGACCAAAGAAGGGATGATATCAGGTATGTTAACAACCTGTGTATAAAATATTTAGAATGACTATGAACAATTGAATGGAAAAATAAAAACATGAAATATGAATACTATTACAGAAGAAGTGTCAGAAGTCTATAAATTTCAGGTAAAATGTTAAAGTACATGGACAATCCACAAATTTATCTTCAGTGACATATTCAAATAGTGTGAGGATCTATGAAGCATTTTTCCATTTATGTGAAGTAAGTACTTTACATAAACTAGGATTGCTTTAGAATTTTGGAATACTCGACTATTTTACAAAAAAAAAAAGGAGGGCTGAGAGATGCTTTGGCAGTTAAGGCACTTGCCTGCAAAGCCAAAGCACACAGGTTTGATTCCCCAGGACCCATGTCAGCCAAGGTGACACATGCATCTGGTTTATTTACAGTGGCTGAAGGCCCCTGCGCAAACCACCCTCTCTATCTCTCTTTCCCTATCTCTCTCTCTATCCATGCCCCTCCTCTCAAATAAATAAAATAAATTAAGGAGAAATATAAAAGGTATAAAAAATGTGAAGACATATATATATATATATATATATATATATATATATAATTACAGTAAAAAGGTGCAACATTAGCACTGGAGAGTTGGCTGAGCAGTTACAGGTACTTGCCTGTCAAGCCTACCAGCCCAGGTTCAATTCCATATACTAATGTAAAGCCTGGTGTACAAAGTGGTATACTTTTCTGGAGTTCATTTGCAGTAGCAGGAAACCCTGGTGATCTTTCTCTCTCTCTAATAGGTAAAAATATGTTTTTTTCATAAATGCAACAATATGTTATTCATCCTGCAACAATCTGCCCTGATAAGGAACAAAAGTAATATTCCACAACAGCCAGTAAGTAAAAGAAAAAAAATGTTTAAACTAATCCACATTTAAATGTTGATGGCTAAAATTCAATAGATATTAGTGAGAAAAATAAAATAAAAATGTAAGAAAGTTATATAAAATTTGGACTTTTTCCTGAAAATCAATACTCATAATGTTTTATATGTTCAGACATATAATCTACTTAAATGAAAGCTAAAACAAATTATGACAATGAATTCTAAATTAATTAAAATTGATATAGAGGCTATTAAAGCATGCATATTTCAAATGAAATGTTTTTAAATTATTTATTTATTTGACAGAGAAAGAAGAAGGGGGTGAGACAGAGAGAGAATGGGCCTGCCAGGGCCTCCAGCCACTGCAAAGGAACTTCAGACACGTGTGCCCCTTGTGCACCTGGCTAACGTGGGTCCTGGAGAGTCAAACCTGGGTCCTTTGGCTTTGCAGGCAAATGCCTTAACCACGAAGCCATTCATCCAGCCCATAAAATGAAATCTTAATTAAAATAGGATTCTGAGAATTAAGTAGCACATTAACAATTACAAGTAATGAAATACTCAGGAGCAATATCTCCAGAAACAAATAAAAACAGATAATTTTTTTTTTTTTTTTTTTGGTTTTTCGAGGTAGGGTCTCACTCTAGCCCAGGCTGACCTGGAATTCACTATGGAGTCTCAGGGTGGCCTCGAACTCACGGCAATCCTCCTACCTCTGCCTCCCGAGTGCTGGGATTAAAGGCGTGCGCCACCATGCCCGGCTAAAAACAGATAATTTTTATAAAACATGCTTTGTAACACCTGTAATAACTAACAAATTGCTTAATCACCTAATTATAAAGCAATTTTTAACAAATAAAAAATTACAGAAAACATTTAAATGGGAGAAACATGAATTTATGTTACAGTAACAAATAATTATTTGTATTAATTCTCACAACCTAACCTTAGTTCCTAACATCATTTAATTAACTTTTCTAGCACTGACATTAACATATAATGTTCCTAACATTTATTCGTCAGTTTTCTTCTACCATATTTTGTTTTGTGTTTACAATAATTAAAGAATGAAGAGTATGGATCAGATAACATAATATAGAAACTCTTGTGCAATTGTTGGTTGCTACAGGTATACAGGAACACTGAGCCCTGCTATCAATGTAACATAGTGTTCAAATAATCAATATTGTGTCCACCCTGAGAGTATTTTAACACTCCTGCTCTTACTTAGCTCTACAAAGTGTCACCAGACAAGATCTGTTTTCTATATCAGTGCATTGATAGACTAGAAGAATATATGTTTTAGTAAAAATCAGTAGACAAATATTTTTGGTAAAAGTGAGATAAGCAAAACATACTTTGTAGTTTCTTCCAGAGTGTGTTTGAATATGGGTGGCTGTGTATGATTACAGAGGGTGGATTTGATGTATGGATTTGATTCTGGACCCTGCAATTTCAATGTGTAAAATGCAATCATTTTAAGTCATTTATTTTTAATTCTGAACGAGAACAAAATTAAGAATGGATATTCACAGAGAGCTCTCTTTTGAGATTGCACATGATTGGAGAAAGGAAGAAACACACTCTAAGCAAGTATACTTTAGTGGAACAAGAAGTCCCAAGTACACGGGCTGATAAAAAGTACTCCAGAACTGAGAAACCACAGTGGCACATTGCTAAGTTCCAGAACCTGCTTATGTTCTGTGTGGGAAGGGGCCAGCTGGAAGAATAAAATGTCTGAAAAACAAAATGGAATAAGGGCTGGAGAGATGGCTTAATGGTTAAGATACTTACCTGCAAAGCCAAAGGACCCAGGTTCAATTTCCCAGGACCTACGTAAGTCAGATGCACAAGGTAGTACATGGGTCTGGAGTTCCTTTGAGGGGCTGGAATTCCTGGCATGCCCATTCTCTATCTGTCTCTCCCTTCCTCTCTCTTCTCTCTCTCTCTCTCTCTCTCTCTCTCTCTCTCTACATCTCTCCCTCTTTCTCTCAAATGAACAAATGAGTAATACAATTAAAAAAGAAATAAGAGTTAAGTCCCCTCTTGTCCTTACATATTACTGCCTTTATTTTTTATTTATTTAAGTTTTGCTTTTCCAAGAAAAGCATAATAGTTTTAAAATTTATTGTTTTCAAATATATTGTAATTGCACCCAGCCATCTTAGTAGTGTTGGGCTTATTTAAGGGAATCAAACAACATGAGACAATAAGGCATGATTTGATAAAACAATTGGAAGACAAAGAATGAACATAGAAGTCAACCATCTTCACAGGCTTTAAATGATTTGGAAGGCCATGAGAGACTGATAGACCAGCTTGCAAAGATTAGTGAGGGTTGGGAAGATGGCTGAATGGGGAAGAACACGTGCTGTTCTTTGTTTTACATTTATGGCTGAGACATGAGTTGCATCCTAACACCCACATAAAAATCAGTATGGATACATATGCCTGTAACCCCATAATGAGGGGTTGTGGAGGTAGGAAAACCGCGGGAGCCAGGCAGCCAGTCTGACCACAAACGTGGAGCCCCAGATTCCGTGAGAGTCTCTGTCTTACGGACATAAGAAAGGAGAGTAATAGCGGAAGACACCCATTCTCCTCTGACCTCAGCACATGTATATACTGTCATGTGTCACTGCACCCAACAAGCGCGCACACACACACACACACACACACACACAGAGAGAGAGAGAGAGAGAGAGAGAGAGAGAGAGAGAGAGAGAGAGAGAGGCAGAGACACAGTGAGAATTTGTGAAGTTTCTGAAGACCCTATCACTAAGTGGATGGAAAGTGATTTGAAACTTTTTTCTTGTTTAAGTAAAGGGTATCACATATAAGGTTTGTAATTTTTGGTAATCCAAATAGTTCAGAAAGTAATATGCTATTTCAATCTATATGGATATTGTCTCTGCTTAATGAGTGCCTGGACACAACGTGGGTTAGGAACCTTAAGGAAAGAAAAGCCAGACACAATAAAGGCTTTGTACATTCCAAAAACATGCCACATATGTATTTTCATTAAGTACTGACAAATGCTTGAACTGGAATAAACAGCATCACAGTTGAGATATCCAACACGTGGACAGGGTCTCACTTTATAAACCAGGCTGTTTAAAACTCACTGGAGAGCCTAGATTAACACTGAGCTCTCAGCAATCCTCCCGTCTCAGCTTTCTATGTACTTGCATACCTATTTGTGTACATAGAAGAGTATTTGACAACACTTGATAACATTTCAATGATTTTCTTTGTGCTTATGGTTAAATTATAAGTGCATACTGTCTTTTAGATTGTTGCACAGACTGCTCTCTGACACAATTCCTTGTCTTCATGATTTTTTTCTACATGTTCTATTATAATCTTTAAATACTCTTCAGAATTCAAATTCCTGAAAGTCTTTTTGTAATTTGGATCAAATCACTAAGTCTGGCTATATTCATCCTAAGCTTTTCTCTTGTCATTTTATATTGGATTCTGGCTATTATGTTTAGCATATTTATAGAGATTGAGGTGAATTACATCTGCACCAGGAATAGATATGCATTTACTCTCTGCATGGAGAGTTGAGTTGCTCTACTAGTTTTTCAGGGGACTTAGGGAGTTAGTGTTGCTATAGTTACCTTTGAGGCACAACCGTGAAGGACTGCTGCTTTGTGCTGATTAGGTTGGGTCTCCAGGTATATATTTCCTTGGCAGTTTCAGTTCTCTGCTCGGCATGAATGCAGCAGGACCTTCTCTGGAGAAAGGTAGTGTTTTCCCTAGCATTTGCCTTGTTTTACATATTACTTTGTACCAGGTTTAATAATGCAGTCCTCCAATCCAATCGTAGGGAGTCATAGGGAGGTTCTATCGCCTGGCCAGAAAGGTATGAAGGTCTGCTTGTTCTTTATGTCAGTCAAAGTCCGCTTTTGTGTGGGAAGGGGATGCTTATCAATGGGAAGAGTTTTTTCCCCTTCATCCAGGAAATTGACTTGCTCTGTGGGTCATGCAGTGTTAACTAAACACAGAACCAGTTTCTCACACCTGCCTCAGTGACAATGTTTTCTTTCCTATGTCTTCATTATTGTTTCTTTGCATGACTGTAGAAATGGACCAATTTTGAGTCCCTTTACTATTTTTTTCTTTATTACAAAAGAAAGATGTGAAGAATTGGTGAAATTTTGTTCTTTGCATTATGAGAAGTTGTTCTCTCCTTATGTCTTACAGTTGAACTTGATGATAGAAAAGAGCTTAGGGCTGAAGAGATGACTCAGCAGTTAAAGACACTTGCTTGCAAAGCCTGCCATGCTGGGGTTTGGTTACCCAGTACCCATGTAAAGTCAGATGCACAAAATGGCACATGTGTCTCGAGTTCATTTGAAGCAACAAGAGGCCCTGGTGTACCACACATGTTCTTTCTCACTCCTGTTTCTTTCTCCCTCTCTCTCTGTATCACTCTCTTTCTCAAATAAAACAACTTAATAGAAAATATCTTATAGGAGGATGCAGGTACCGCTCAAATTCACATTTACTCTAAATTGCCATAGTACTTATAGTTAACCTAAAGGAAATCAGTTAAAGAAGATTTGTTTGTTTCTAAGCTTCTTTTACAGGGGCCAACTATTTTTCTTAGGGTACGGTAAGAGAAAAAACAATTTGATAATTTATCTCCTTATAGAGACCGGTCACTTTTTGTTTACATACCTTAATTATAAAAAGCAAGGAGTTTGAGCTGGGTGTGGTGGCGCAAGCCTTTAATCCCAGCACTTGGGAGGCAGAGGTAGGAGGATGACTGTGATTTCAAGACCACCCTGTCAGCCTGAGCTAGAGTGAGACACTATCTTAAAAAAAAGAAGCAAGGAATTTCATTATTCCATTTCAATACATGCATCAACCACACATTGATCACACTCACCCCTTGGCTCTTTCTCAGTCCCTAACATATTTTCTCCTTCTTCTGTATTCCTACTACTCACTCTTTAAAATTCAATTTAATTATTTGCTCTCCAAACTTAATTATAATGCATTTAAGAAAAATAAAATTTTTCTCATAGATAGTGAAGACCAATATTCTTCACAGTCTCCCACCTTCTAAGCAGAAGCACGACTCTATGTTGAAGTGTTATGAGGAATTTTTTGAGTGTGTGTGTGTGTGTGTCTGTGTGTCTGTGTGTGTGTGTGATTTAGCACATGTGCACTAGTGTCCATGTGGTGAATTTGGTGTGCATGACGTTTGTATGTGCAGGGTGCGTGTGTTTGTGAGTGCGTGTACATGTGTATTTGAATGCACATATGCATGGGGAAGGCAGAAGTTGACATACAGCACCTTCGTTCATCACTCTCCCATTTATTTATATTGTATCAAAATGTCTTACAATTTAGTAATCAGTGCCACAAAAGGAAGATATGTAAGAGTAGCTCTAAACAATCTTCCACAAAGTCCCAGGGAAAAAAAAAATGTAGCCAATATTAACAGCTCAATTCATGGCTGAGAAGGAAAAATAAAAAAATAAAAATAAAAAAACTGGAGATAGATGTAAGCAGAAAAACAGTCCAAACTACTAAATGATTTAAACTGATAGCACCAGGTCACTCTTCTAGCTAAACTCAATTGTTAGCTACTTCTTATCAACCTATTGAAAATTAAGGTCAGGTTCTCATTCTAAGAAATAAGAATGAGGGATTGTAAAAAAAAAAAAAAAAGTAACATTCTGGAAAGAAGCAGAAAATGCTAGCTGAATGTTGTAATTCTTCCATTTATGTTACTTGCAGAAGAAACTTAAGAGAATGTCAGTAATAACACATTCAACCACATGTGAACATTGGAGATTATCCAGCATCCCCTAATAACGTCAGCAGAAATGTGCCATGGCCATAACAAATATTTTCCTTACATCTTATTTTAAGTGTTGCATCCAGGTTCACATAGCTGGTATAAATCACCCAACCAAGAGCAGCTTGTTGGGGGGAAAGAGGCTTATTTTGGCTCATAGATGCAAGGGGAAGCTCCATGATGGCAGGGAAAATCATGGCATGAGCAAAGGGTGGACATCACCCCCTGGCCAACATAAGGTGGACAATAACAAAAGGAGAATGTGCCAAACACTGGCATGGGAAAACTGGCTAAAACACCCATAAGCCCACCCCCAACAATACACCACCTTCAGGAGGGTTTAATTTCCAATGCCATCAGCTGAGGAGACTAGCATTCACAATAACTAAGTTTATGTGGGACACCTGAATCAAACCACCGTATTCTGTCCCTGGCCCCCATAAACTGATAAGCATTCATGATTTAAAATCCAATGTACTCATTCAACTTTAAGAGTCTCCATAGTTTTTATCAACCCCAATGATGTTCAAACATCCCCGTAATCCAAGGTCTTTTAACTGAGCCAGTATACAAAAAAGAAATCCACCAAAAACCCATAATGGCACAGAATAAACATTCATACTGCAAAAGATGGCATTGGGCATAACAAAGAAATATTCAGCCAATACAAGATTTAAAACAACCAGGGCAAACATCAAACTCTGTAGCTCTAAGTCCAACAACTGTAGTCCGTGGCAAATCCCCAACTCTGCTAATTCTAACCAGCCACAAGTCTCTGAAGTTCCAATTCCATACTTCCAGCTAGGCTACTCACAGTCCTGGAAAACTTCATCTGGGGCTTGCAGCTCTCCTCAGCAGCCATGTCCTGGTCCCAGCATCTCCACTGGGTCTCATTGCAATTCATGGTTCATCCTCATGATTCCATTGGGTCTCCATGCAGGCATACAGCAAACCTGCTTCACCCTGCCCATGGCCATTTCCAAAACACAAGACTGCATTTAAAACTCAATGAACTTCTCTTTCCTGCATCTCTTATACTCCACAATACCAGGTAGGGTGCGAATTTGTTAATCCAGGTGGGAATAAAGCAGACTTTGAAGAACAGGACACCTCTTGGGCACTCAGGCCCCTTCAAAAGAGTATACATTCTTCCTGTTGCACAGTGCAGGTCAGCTGGCCCAATCTCAATAGTTGTAATCTCTTATATAATTTCAGCTGAACAAGCAGAAGTTTTGGCCAAAAGATACCTTTCTGTGCCATATACCTCTGTACACAGCCCATTTCCCCACAAAGCAACCCTGCACAAATTCTCTGGATGCAGGCATGACAGAAAGCCTCTCACACAAAGTGCTCTAAGCCCAGCTCAGGCAGAGGTCTTTCTCACCCTCATAAGCCAAACCTCACAGTCCATAGTTCTTACTGCATTCTGGTCTTTCAACTCTGACCAGAATAGTCCCTCAAGCTGTACTTACAGTACTGCAAGGCATGCTTGGTCTGAGGTTTCAAATCCTTCCACATTCCTCTTGAAAATCAGCTCCAAAAGGCCAAAAACCACATCATCAGGTATCTAGTAGCAATCCCACTCCTTTGTCACAACATTATTGTAGCAGTCAGGTTTGTGTTACTGGTAGAATTCACTCAACCAGTATTAGTTTGTGGGGAACAAAAGAGGTTTATTTTGGCTTACAGACTTGAGGGGAAGTACCATGATGGCAGGGAAAATGATGGCATGTGCAGAGGGTGGACATCACCCCCTGGCCAACATAAGGTGGACAATAGCATCAGGAGAGTGTGCCAAACACTGGCATGGGTAAACTGGCTATGACACCCATAAGACTGCCTCCAACAGTACACCACATCTAGGAGGCTTTAATTTACAATTTCCATCAGCTGGGGAGACTAGCAAAAGTTTATGGGGGACACCTGAATCAAACCACTACAAAAAGTAATATTATAAGTGACTTAGAAATGGTTGGGCAAAAGGTTTAAAATCCTCATTATTTGTTTTATTTGATTTAATTACAAAATAGGGATAATTGTACTTTAATTCAGTATAAATAGATATGATTAGCTCTATAAGTTCACTTTCAGCTCCTGTTTTTGAAGTAATCTACACATTCTGAGGTAGGGATCTTTATCAGATATAAAAGTTATAAATACAGACAGAACCTGTTATCACTCTTGAAAACAATACAAATCTAAACCAATAATTTAACCTAGAAATTATCAGAAAAGGACAAGTAAGACAGTATAAAGTCTTAGCACCTGTGTTTGAAAACATCTTTAATTAGTCCAGACCTGTGTGGGTACCAATTACCCAGGGAACATTAGAAAAAGAACCACAGAACTTGAAATTATTTTTCTCAGATGAGGACCATTATTTGAATATGAGGCTATACCATAAAGTAGGGAATATGTCTTAAGAGTTAATTTTGTTATAAGCACTGGATTTGAGATGTCAGAAGTGAGACAGTTACTTTACATATAATAGAGCAAACTCTGGTCATTGTTGAGTCAAAACAGCTAAGCTCTAATATAACCATTGACAAATCTGTTTTGAAAGAGAAACATCATTTGACAACCAATGTTTTTAGTTTAATCTTGATAGCTTGATTTTATATACCATAGGAATTATTAACCTAAAATAATTTTATATCTTACCCATGACTGAAAGTTGATAAAGCTTAGGAAAGCTATTGCAACATACCTAACAGGAAGATGAAAGTTATCATTACTGAAATTAAATCATTTAAACCTAAGTGATTAGACCTAGTGATGACCATTCAATAGAATTAAAATAAAATGTAAGTTACCTTTTTTTTTAATCAGGAGAAATAGATTCTTATTATTTTAAAAAATATTTTATTTTTATTTACTTGACAGAGAAATGGGGGGGGGGGAGAGAGAGTGGGCACATCAGGGCCTCCAGCCACTGCAAATGAACTCCAGATGCAGCTCCCCCCACTCGTGCATCTGGCTAACATGGGTCCTGAGGAATCGAACCTGGGTCCTTTGGAATTGCAGACAAGCCCCTTAGCTGCTAAGCCATCCCTCCAGCCCAGAAGTTACTTTTAAAGTCACAATGTCTTTAGGTATGAGTACCTCATCTTTGGAAATTAAACAATTATATGTGAACTTTAATCTTAAGTCTCAGTTTCTCCAGTACTTAAAACCTTGATGAATAGAGGAACCTAATTTACTTTACTGAGAGCCTTAAAGCCAGTTTTTATACCCTTAAACCATAACAAATTGTCATCAGTGAGCTGTTAATGAGTGAGGCCTTAACCATAAGACTGTTCTCTACTGATTAAAACCTTGGCATCAGGTAAACATTAGGTTTTATCCAATTAAATGATCTACCCTGAGCAATTTCCATTACCATTAATGATGTCCTAGTAACATCTACACTTTTTTCTTCTCCCTTTCTGGGTCCCCCCCCCCTTGACTTTCTGATTATAATAAAACAGAAGTTGCCTCCTGAAGCAACTATTTTAAAGTTCTTACCTAGTTTGCTTACCAATTTTTGTAGTTTCTTACAAATATCAAGTGTTGCCTAAGTTAAGAATTTATCTTTAAGAAGAATTCCTCCTCCATGGTATCTGGAATTACATTAGTATGTTTTCTAATTGTCTTTTTAAGTCTCTGAAGAGAAGTAATGGACAATACCTGTTCTCCCTGTATTATCTAAATAAGCCCAGTTTTTAAGAAGACAGGCTAGCAGAGACATCTGGGGTATCTTGGAACCAATTGTCCCATCTGAAACAAAGTGGAGGAAAGTGAAAGAAGAGTCTAGAGTCAGGTTATGCCCAGTCCTGGTTTGCATCTTCTCATAGAAGGGGGGCATCCCTACGAACACCTTTGGGAGAAGAAATTAGGGCTTTTTTATCTCCTTCCTACAGGTACCCTCACCCAAATTTCACTGTTTTCTCCCCACCCAAACACATAGCACAGGGATATAGTGTGGTCTATGTGCCTCTGGGACCAAGGAAGGTACAGGAGAGGATACTCATCCTCCTGGCCAGCTCCCAAGCTCGAGTACCTCCAGCATTCCCTCAGCCCTGCATTTGTCTTACATTGTGGCATGTAGGCAGTGCCGTTGGTAAAGTAGGCAAGAGTGGTGGTTTGATTTATGTGTCCCCCATAAACTTAGGTGTCCTGAATGCTAGGTTCCCAGCTGAAGGAGATTTGGGAATTAATGCCTCCTGGAGGGAGCATATTTTGGGGGGCAGGCATATGGGTATTATAGAGAGTTTCCCCAAGCCAGTGTTTGGGATACTCTCCTGTTACTGTTGTCCACCTTATGTTGGCCAGGGAGTGATGTCCACCCTCTGCTCATGCCATTGTTTTCCCCTGCCATTGTGGAGCTTCCCCTTTAGCCTGTAAGCCAAAATAAACCTCTTTGTGTCACAAGCTGCTCTTAGTTGGATGATTTCTACCAGCAATGAGAACCTGACTGCAACAGCAAGTGTGAAGAATTCTGCATCTACTCCTGTCTTGACAGCCTATATGTCCTTCTGGGGGAAGGTGTTTCCTGGGACTACTTTCCTTTCTCTGCTATGTGGGAGCTTGGGATATGGGTCCCGCCCTATTTGCAAATGTTTCAGAATGATCTAGGGACTAAAGGGTATTATTTTAAAGGTAATCTTTGGTTTTATTACCTTAAATATAGGGATCCTACCCTTTGTTGATATTAGAGAAAGAGACAGATGAGAGAGAGTATGCCAGGGTTTCTAGCCACTGCATGCAAATTTCAGACACATGTGACTCCTTGTGCATCTGGCTTAAATGGGTGCTGGGAAATTGAACCTAGGTCTTTAGGCTTCCCAGGCTAGCACCTAAACCACTAATCTATAATTTATTTGGTGTCTTTTTATGATATGTGTTTATATGCTGATATACATTTTAGGTAAGTCTGATGTTTGTCTTATATAAGAACTTTGAACCTGATCAAGTACCTTGACTCAGTTTACCTATTTGAACTTTTTGTCTAGTGAGAAATTTCATATAACAGGTATCATTTTAAGTGTTCAAAAGAGAGGAACTATAAAAAGAAACAAATTTATATGCTGTTTTTCATTCCTTTTCCCTTGTTAGAGACAATTGGCCATTTTGTCTCTGGACAGGGTCTGGGGGACACATGGCTTAAAATTGTATGGGGTCTGACCTGTAGGGGGTGCCATCCCTTTCTTCAGAGTCAAGCTTGTCTTGAATTTAGACAGCACATAAAAGTAAGCAAGAGTAAAAGGAAATGACAGAGCAGAGAGCTAAGCATCCTGACATTCCTTGTCTTACTCTGAAGTTTGTTTTTACCTAGGAAATTTATTTTACCCATTTGCAATAGCCAAGGTGGTAGGGTCTTGTCTAGGTCTAACCTGGTTAGACTTCCAAAGAATGTGAATAATATCTATGCTTATGGCTTTGTGACCCACCTAGCATATGGTGTCACCTGTCTCTAATGTAGGCTGAATTTATATTAAGTCCATGTCCCTATATAAAACTTTTAGAGCATCCTTAAGAATCTGTAAGCAGCTGATAGATTTTCAAATTTAGGCATGGTGTTTAGGTTTAGCCTGAAAATTAGCTTTCTGTTCCTTGTAAGAGAAAATTAATTTTTATTCAAAATTTGGTCTTTTTAGATATCCCATGCCCTTTCTACATATGTACACCTTCATCCACATACTTTAACATTTTGATCTAAATTCCACTTTAAAAAGCATTTTTAACAAGCATTCTATGTCCAACACTGAACAATTCCTTCCCAGTTCCATCAATCATCTTATTTCAATCCATAATTGGCCATCTTTTTTATAAGGTTATTAAGAGAAACTCCATCAAATTGATTAATCCTATTACCCACTGACAAAGAAGCAAGTAGTGAAGCTTCAAAGTCTTAACCGGCTTACTGTTGGAAATTTGTAGATAAACAGCCTTAGCAGAAAATCTTACAACTTCCTTAGTGTTTATGTCACCAAAATTCTCTACCTGGCAACCAGGCTTGTTTTATAATACCAGTACATATACTTATAGATTTTATATAACCCCTTGATTTGAGATATCTCCTGTTAATAAACTCCATGAAATACACTTATAAGTTATAAGCCTATGAATACAGGCAAAGCATAGCAACCATTTGGGGGATAATCTTTATTAATACCTCAAACACTCTTGGAAATGCTTTTATTAAGAGTAACTGAGACTGTGCTGGAGAGGTGGCTTAGCAGTTAAGCGCTTCCCTGTGAAGCCTAAGGACCCCGGTTTGAGGCTCAATTCCCCAGGACCCACGTTAGCCAGATGCACAAGAGGGCACAGGCATCTGGAGTTCGTTTGCAATGGCTGGAAGCCCTGCCGTGCCCATTCTCTCTATATATATATCTGCCTCTCTCTCTCTGTGTCTGTCACTCTCAAATAAATAAATAAAAATACAAAAAAAAGTTTAAAAAAAAAGAGTAACTGAGATAAATTTTGATTTTTGTCTTGAGGCAGGCTGGCCTAGAACTCAAGCCAGTTGCTTCCTCCTTTTAAGTAATAGGACATTACAATATTTTATTTAAAAAAAAACATTTTATTTTTATTTATTTATTTGAGAGAGGGAAAGAGGGAGAGGGAGAGACAGAGAGAGGGAGGTTGAGAGAGAGAGAGAGACTGAGAATAGGCATGCCAGGGCTTCCAGCCACTGCAAACAAACTCCAGACGCATGCGGCACCTTGTGTATCTGGCTTACGTGGGACCTGGGGAATTGAACGGAGGTCCTATAGCTTTGCAGGCAAGCACCTTAACCACTAAGCCATCTCTCCAGCCAAACATTGCAATCTTTTAAAATACCTGGCAGATTATGAGCCACCACCTCAGAGAGAGTTTTGTTGTTTTCAATAATCCTTCATGTAAGTTCTGACCTAGAACATAAACTCAGTAATTATATTTATGATATAATGTAAGAAAGTATTACTTTGTTTGTGTAAAATTTCAGCTTATCATAGGCTTTAGTTAAATCTGACTTTTAAAGAAAAAAAAAAAAAAGCCTTGAAGTAAATCAAATGCCAACAAGAACTTTAGGAGAGACCTGTTTGACTATTTGGATTAACAAAGAAACCAAAATGGGTCTATAAACAAGATTTTATTTGCTTTGTAGTAAGTCCCAGACCAGAAATGAACAGAAGACCACCTGAGTAAAAATTAAAAAGGAGTCTTTATTAAGCTGGCTGGCATCTGTCCCCTCACAGCAATAACAGCCCTGTCCTACTTTTACAGTGAGTTTTTTTCTTTTTCTTTTCTTTTTGAGGCCCCATTATCATTATTTATTTTAAAATTTTGGTGGTCTATTCATTGATTTTTCAAAAAACATTTTCATTTATTTGAAAGCAGAGATATAGAGACAGAGAGTGTGAGAATGGATGCATTAGAGTTTCTTGAACTTTAGATACGCAAGCCACATTATATATCTGATTTCATGTGAGTACTGGGGAATTGAACCCAGGCTGTCAGGCTTTGAAATCAAAGGTCTTTAACTTCTGAACCACCTCTCCAGCCCTGATTTTTATTTTATTTATTTATTTATTTTTGAGGTAGGGTCTCACTCTAGTTCAGACTGACCTGGAATTCACTGTGTAGTCTCAGGGTGACCTCGAACCCATGGTGATCCTCCTACCTCTGCTCCCAAGTACAGTGAGGTTTTAAAGGTAAAAACGACATTCCTTTACAATTATCTACCCCTTACTCTTCAGTCATCTCCCCACCCCAGTTATCTTTTGCAAGAGCAAGCAAACATGATTTATGAAAGCAGAACTTGGTCAGAGGGCTCAAGATAAGAGCAAGACTGAGCACCAGATGAAGCTCTTATGGAGAACTAGGCCACCTTGACCTCACAGCAAGACTAACCTCAGATGTATTTACTGGAATCATGCCCTTAGGCTTGTAGTTACTGCTCTGGGTTAACCTTTACTCTTTTATGGCTCCTTGAGAATGTCAAGATGGCTGAGTGGCCTAACATGGCTTCCCTTAGGTCGGTTCACCGGAGGTGGTCTCAGTTTAAAGCCAAAACTGAGAGGAAATGTCAGACACAGTTCAAATTAAAATTATTTACTTATTTTTACCAAGCAGTTTAAAAGCCACATGGCTTAAAAATGTGGAGTCAGGCTATCACTGGTGATCCTCCTGTCTCAGCTTCCCAAGTAGCTAGGATAGTAGGCCTGTGCCATCAGGCCTAGCTCATTTTACGGTTTATAATACCTGCATGAATAAATGACTTATAATTGTATAAAGATATATTTGTCGTAGAGTAATTTGGCAGAAAGTCAAAGCAAGTAGTGAGCACCATGAGGCATGTCTTTCCCATTGTGTCCTGATCCTGGGGCACAGACAGCATGGTTGCTTTTGTACCCAGTTCACATATCCACAAGCCTCAGCTCCATGGTTGGGGAGAGGAGGCCTGCAGTTAGGACCCAGGCCTGTTGAAAAGTCTTTTTGAGCCAAGTATTTAGATTCTGGGCTTGGCTGGAGCATTTTCAGTTTCCCCTTCAGCTAGGTGGCCAGAGACTTATAGACTCTGGTTGGTGGTGTGAGGTCTAGGTTTGTGCTTCAGGATGGGCAGAGCCCAGAGTAGGAATGGGAGCTCTACCTCCCACCACCCACAGGCAGCCATGTGTCTTGTGGCATAATAGCTTGTAATGGAAAAAGTAAAAAAGAAAAAAAAAATCTAGAAGACATTCAGGTCAGGGAACTTTGGTTCTGGGCCTCCATGTGGCCATGAGGCCCCTCCCCCTCACCTCAGCAGAACAAGTTCACAAACTCTGGAGGAGTTAGGCCTTGGGGTCCCTGAAAAAGTTGTCACTTTACAAAAGAGGCCCGCCTTTCAATATACCATTTTGCGCTCACATGATAGTGCATTTCAATAGGGTTCCAGTCTCAGCAGGGTGGAGCAGTCCAGGCCAAGAGGCCATGGCATAGTCCAAAGAGAGAGAGAGAAAGAGAGAGAGAATGCAAATGCAATAAAAGCATAAATCTAATTTCTGTTCAGTTTCTATCTTCCTCAGTGTGAGGCTACAAGAAATGAGTGACATTTTTGTGGGGGAGGTTGTTTATTCCCAGAAACTGCTGAAGTCTAAAGGATCTGGAGTTCCCATGGAACCAATGGGAGCAGCAATCAGAGCATACCAGTGGCTCATAGAAGTAAAGTAGGGATACAGCATTAAAATGTGTCTATTTGTTAAAAAAAAATCACTCTCAAGATCTCTTGGTGGGACCTCCATTATGTAACAGAGAAATTGGGGTTCTGGAGTGCTTCCTGAAATCCCAAGCCCTGAGTTCATAATGTGCAAATAACTAAAGAATTGGCAATTCCAGATTCAAGGGGATGCTTTTTCAAATACCACATCTTATTCAGATTTTACAACGGAGTGCAGAAAGGGGAAGCCTGAGAGGTAAGGGGAGATAATGTGGGGAGAAGTACACCTTGTGGAGCCCAAAAGCCTATGTGGGCTACGTATAGCTCAGGAGTACATATGACCAGATAGAGATCTGGGAAAAAAAGTGTGGAAAGAGAAAAGAAAGTTCAAGGAACTCCTGCCATGTGGGAATTCTGAGTGGCTAAAGAACCCATGTGGACAGTAAGGGCTGGGGAGGGGGGAGTGTCCTGGCTGGGCCTGGGCCTGAGCAGCAGAGAGAAAAACTCACCCACACCTGGAAGTTCCCAAATGGTTAGAAAGTAAGACCTCTCCTCCCCTTGAAAAGCTATTTATAACCTAAGAGTAGTGGGCTGTGTTTTGGCCCAGGTGAACCAGGGGGCCAGCTGTTGGTCAGGGCTAGGGTTTGTCTCAGGAACAGATTAGCTTTGGCACCTAAACTTGACCAGCCACAATATTTAAATACTGTGAAAGTCCTTTCTCCCAGGAGAAGTCTTGATTGTGATAAAACAGTTCTTTGGGACTAGGCAAATGATAAAAACAACAAAAACAACAAAAAGGCTTTCCTGCCTTTTTATCTTCAGGGGTCCAGTCACCCTAACTCTACCCCTCCCATTATCTCAACAGAATAAATTTAAATTGCTGCCTACTGCTCAGTTTAAAAATAGTCTCTTATTGTGGAAAATATAGTTCCTAACTTCATTATTTTGTCTTTTATATTGTAAGCATTAACAACTATAAATATTCCTTTGGACTTCTGTTTTATTGCATAAAATTTTGAGTGTTGGATTTCTGTTTCCTTGTCTCAAGATGTATGTTATTTCACCTTAGTATATATTCTTTGTGCACTTGTGTTTGAGAATATGCGTTAATTTCTACATTTGTGAAATTTCCAATTATACTTTCAGTGTTGATTTCCAGTACCATTCAGTTGTGATTAGCAAATATAATGTAAACACAATCTTTCAAAATATATTCAAGTTTTTATGAGCATCATAATTTTTTTTCCTGAAAAATGTTCCATGTATTTTTAGAAAAGTGTCATATGCCCTTGAGAAGAGTCCAGTCTGTCTATACAAGTTATCGTTTAAGTCCTGTACTTCCTTACTGATACTCTTGCTGTTATACCAATTATTAAAAGTTGATATTTAAGTTATGTATGGTTATAATGCTTCTTAGCACATGCCTTGGCATATTTTTATCTCATCTTATCTTCTATCCTTTTTCATTCTTCACCACTTTTTTTGCTTTCATTCAAAAAGGACTTCTACTTTATATTTCAAATCTTCAAGTCTCTTTTCTAATTGCCTGCATATTGGCAACTATTTTTTCTGTTATTTGTATATTTATGTTTCTTGGAACATAGCTTATTTTTCACAAGTCCCTATGTTTTCTTATATACTCTAAATATTAGTTGTGTGATCTAATGGGTCTTCCTTAGACAGGAGAAATCGCATGTTCTTTGTTTAAATTGTCAGATTTCATCCAATATCTATAGGTAAAACTAAGAAGATTAATACTACTTCATATGTACTGTTGTTCTATAAGGTTGAGCTGGTCAGAATCACCACAGGAAACTATTACAGCTTTCTACATAGTGTCTGTATAGCAGTATATAGCATATAAAATTCCGTAGCTTTCTATATAGCTATAAAGTGAAAACCTGAGGATCAGATGTTCTCAGCCAGTGGGAGGAAAACACTGAAGATTTCTAGTACACATGCACATCCAATACCAGATTTCAAATTCACACCGCGCTCAACCCTACATGGAATTGTTTGTTGGGATATTATAACCGTGTTGACTTCTGGTCATATAATTTGGGGCCTGGAGTAAATATTTCTCTTATGCCTGTGTAAATTGTTATATTCCTGTTTAGATTTGGGTGAACCTTCAGTAGGTTATATTTTGCTCTTTTAATGATAGTGAATGTAAAGTTCATTCAACACCAAGTTTTTTTGCCATCAACATTTTTATACTTTTCAGCACTAATGCTTTCCTCATTTATGCTAGTGGATTCATGAAAACATTTAGACTGCATTGTAGAGATTGTCGCATTGACAACAACATCACATGCGCATGGTCAGTGATTTCTTCCAAATCACTGTATGTTTGTTTCACCTTTAATGTCTAGCATTGTCATATTTGGGTTTGTTCCTCAGTTACATTTTTATCTTGATGAGTCAATTTCCTCTTTCACTGATTTACTTTCATACAGGTTTCATGTGAGTTCCTCCCTGGAAAATAAGGAGCAGAAAACCTCCCCAGTGTTGTCAGCAGCGTGGACTCAGGGCTCAGCTGCCAACCCCAGCATGGTGTGAAGGAAGAAGCATGACTGGCCGCTGGCCCTGCTGCACCCGTTACATATACTTTGATTTGTGAGTTGACAATGAGGGAGTTTGAGTTTCATGCTAGTTACTCAATGTTGCTATACATGGTGACTACAATTTAACTCATATGTCAGTTATTGTTCAAGTAGACTATGCTGAGATTATTTGTGATTATTATGATTCTTTGTGCTGTACAAGGAAAGACAGATTTAAAAATACTGAAAGGAATACCACGGTATTGTGCCTAGTATACCCACACTGAAGGAGGTGCCAGCCTTCTGCTTGGCGTTACAATTTTCAGTTATTCCGTATTCTGATCATTCTGATTCTTATTCTAACACAGGGACACTCTTCTGTCCATGGGCCTACAATGGTACATTTTACATCATGATTTATCAAATAGATCTTCTTTCATAAACTATTGCATGTTATTAAATGCCAGCCTATGCATATAAATTCTATTAATGAGCTAATGGTTTTGACTGATAAAACTTATAATAAATTGGATATTTATAATAGTAATCATTGTCAACTATAAATATCACATTATATTTCTGTTAGAATGTGTTCCTTTAAATACTTTAGAGTTGTAGCTAACAGAGAAAAAGAGATGCAAAACATTCAATTTTATCACTGAACACGGTATTCCTCTCTTTGGGTGTTTCTGATATTCTACTGGCTGTTAGAGGTGGGGGTCTCTTCTGTCTTATGTCTTTTAAAAGGCTCCTTCCTAAAGGAGGAGTCTGGAGACCAACTGAAGAGACAGTCCTTTCAGCTGAGTTTCTCCCTAGGGAGTGGCACACTTGCTGTTTTTGTTGCTATTGTTTTAGGCCTTTTAAGCTTATACTTTTGAAGCACCCCATCGAACTTATATTCTCCTCAGAGTAACTCTGTAGGCTTCTTGAACCCTGACCAAGACAAAATATTAATATATACTGAGATCAAGGGCTTCCCCATTGAAAAGATACAGCCCAAAGCCAACACAAAGCAATCAAGAAAATAGAGGGTACCTACATGTGTCTGTCAGTCATTAGCAGCTATGATGTATGCTCAGAAAAGCATGATCTACCTCTGACATGGGTCAGATATTTTTCTTTTTCTTTTGAGGTAGGGCCTCTGTCTAGCACATGCTGGCTTAGAATTCACTATGTAGTGTCAGTCTGGCCTTGAATTCACAGTGATCCTCCCACTTCTGCCTCCTGAAAGCTGGGATTAAAGATGTTCACCACCACACATGGCAGTGATATTTGTAATAATAATTGATTTGGAATTCAGAAAGCAAATAATTACATTAACTCATATGACACCAACTGGAGTGAGGAAGAAGATGAATGAATATAAGTTTATAAATCAGGACACAGCAAGGGAAAGAGGTTTTCAGTTACACTACAAATTTAGTATTTGTGCATAGGCTTATGTTGATTAGAAACCACATCTAAAGAGGACAGAAAAAAAAATAATCCAAGCTGAGCTATTAAAATGAAAGCAAAATGTCATTGTGAGCACTGATGACTTTTTTTCATATAGTCAAACTGGATTATGAGCATCATTTTCCACAGTGTCCTGGTGTTTAATAATTGTGTACTCTTGTTCTGACTCTTCAGACAGGTACAAAAAGGGAAAGGAGTGAAATCATGACAATTGCCTATCCAGTGGTCTGGAAACCCTCACCTTAGTCTTCCATTCACACATGCAGCGTCCTGTTATCTGTCCCCATCAGGATTCTTTACGGGGCTATTTCTGGTACTCCTATGCATCGCCCCAGCTAATGAGCTTTCATCGTTTTGCATCATTTGAGAGGAGGTGACAAATAAGCATTTTTCTCTAAATAAATTGTAATTGGGGTTGAGAGGCAGCATTGTGCTATTTTCTCTTCGTTTCCTCAATGGCACATCCATCTGCAGTTTGTTTGCAGGGGCTGAAGGCCCTGGTGCCCCCATTCTCTCTTTCTCTTTCTGTCTGTTGCTCTCAAATAAATAAATAAAGATACCATCCTGTGGAAACTGTTCAGTGTCATTTCTAAGAGGCACTCTATTTATAATTAACATGTTGTATGGCTTTGAAATACTTTTTTTATATATTACTAGTGTTGTGACTGTTGTCTTCTCCATTTTTCTCTAATCTTTTATAAAAGCATGCATATTGTTTTTAAAAATGAAAATGTTATTTTCAAGGCTATGCTTTGGGATAATGGAATTGCCAGAGGGTCATTAAATGTTTCAGGGTTTTGCGGTTGATTTTTTTTTATTGTTGCAGTAATTTAATAAAGTGTATGTGCATGTATTGAGTGAGCCCATGCAGGTATTCATGCCTTGCTGCAAATTTTGCATTGCGAAATGGACATGCATCTCTGAAGATGGTCCTCAGTGGATACTTCTCATTAATAGAGACACAAAATTGTGTTGAGTGCAGAGAATTCTCAAGTATTCTTCCCTATTTGTTGAGAGAAGTTTTATGAGAGAAATTAAGAACTACTCCTCGGGCATGTTCATTAAACTCAGTGAGACAAGGATTCTCTTTGTGACCATAAACTTTAACATGCCATTGATCTTCTACTCAAACTTTAGAACACTCCCGGGGGTTGGAAGTTAGGTATTACACAGAAACACACCAAAATCCCAGTTAGCAGCTGTTCACAGCCCAATGCAAAAAGTGTTTAAAGCGTAAGACCAAGTAAGACAGTCCTAAATAGGACCCCATTCTCTTTCAGTAGTAATGGTTCTAGTACTTTTTATTAAAAGACTGGTTAATTGGGCTGGAGAGATATTTTATAGGTTAAGCACTTGCCTGTGAGGTCTAAGGACCCAAGTTTGAGGCTCGATTCCCCAGTACCCATATAAGGCAGAATCACAAGGTGGCACATCCATCTGGAGTTAGTTTGCAGGGGCTGAAGGCCCTGGTGCCCCCATTCTCTCTTTCTCTTTCTGTCTGTCTGTTGCTCTCAAATAAATAAATAAAAATAAACAACAACAAAGAAATTTGGTTAATCTGATCCATGTTTCATGAGGAAAGAAGAATCAGGGTTGTACTCTGATGTATAGCTTATTTATCAGAACATTATATTTTTATCTATTTCCATATATATTAAAGTTGATTTCTTTGTATTGCTAACAGATGTGTGTGTGTGTGTGTGTGTGAAATAGAGAGGGAGGCTACTGCTTATGTACCTATTCTCTTGTTTTGGGTATTTTCTAGCTTGGTGTGAGACCTGCAGACTATCAGGACATACTTTCTTGATATAGATCTCGGCACTGAGAGGGGCAGATGCTAGCATGGCTTCTAGCACTATGAGAGCACATGCCTAAAATAACTGTAGTCTCCATTCAAATGCATGTCTGAGCTAGCTCTCTATTGCCACTGTGCCTTCTAGCTTACCAAGTCTTAGCAGCAAAAGGGGTCAAGGAAGTTACTGCACCATTGATCTTATTAAATTGACTGTCCCTCCCACTCTGTCAAATGGTAGAAATGCATCCAGAGAACAACTAGCTACAAAAGCAAGAGTAGGGCTAGAGAGATTGCTTAGTGGTTAAGCCGCTTGCCTGTGAAGCCTGTGGACCCATGTTCAACTCCTCAGATCCCACATTTGCCAGGCACACAAGGTGATGTAGTAAGGTCACACATGCGCACAAGGTGATACATTAGTCTGGAGTTTGGTTCCAGTGGCTGGAGGCCCTGGCATGCCAATTCTCTCTCTTGCTCTCACTCTCACTCTCCCTTTCTCATATAAAACAAAGGCCAGTCTGTTGGGCTTGCCTCAAAGTAAATAAATTAAATAAATAAATTACAAAAGGAGAGTATGCTCTTTGCTAGCATGGTGAAGAACCTTACACTCATAGACCTGCTACTCTGGCACTCCATGAAAATAGACGTGGGCATTGCTGGACTTTAAACTGTATGTGTCCCTCTACAGCACAGTGATTGCTGCTTTGCAGTACATAGATGATGCCTGTTTGACCTCTGTGAAGACACTAGCTTGTGTGCTATCTATGCCAAATATAGAGCAATTAGGCCAAAGACATCATTACCCATACTATACCACATAGGTGAAGGATGTGGTTAAGAATCCACTATAAGGCTCAGGAGTTGAGTCAAAATGTAAATTGCTTGCTGCACAAGTATGAGGACCTGAATTTGGATCCCTAGAACCCATGTAAAATACCAGGTATGGCAACATGTGCCTATAATCCCAGTGTTGGTGAGGCAGAGACTGGAAGATCCCTGGTGCATGCTCGTTATCTAGTCTAGCCAACTCAGTGAAACCTAAATTCAGAGAGAGATCCTGTTCCAAAAAATAAGGTACAGAGTGATTGAGAAAGATACTGATGTCAACATCTAGCCTCCACATGCATGCACACACACACACACACACACACACACACACACACACATACATACGAACATGCATACATACACACATTCCTCACTCATATACATGAAGGAAAATATACACAATAAGACAATATTTTACTTTTCTTAATTCTATCAGCAGTTCTAAATGTAAGATTTCTTTCCTACTAATGGGTCAAAGGAGATTCTTGCATAGCATGAAGATCATATATGTGACAACAGACACTAGGCAGGGAAGCGACCACTGAGCTCAGTGCCTTGTGCTGGAATATCAGCCTGCAATCTGCTGCCCTCAAGATACTGAGCTGAGCTTACCTCATAGGAAAAGATACAGGCTGCTTACTGACCACAGTGACCTGGTCAAAAATCTTGTTGCCTTGCCAGAGTTTATTAGTTGGTTAATTTATAACATTTTTGGACTTAGAATCCTTCCTCTTCTAACCCCTGTTCTTTGTCTGCTCCTAATAAAAACCCATGTTGACTTCAACATGAGGTCATCAGTATACAGCTGCTTTCCACTAAAGGTAGTGGCCCTTGCGTCTCTGGTTCATCTTAAACACATAAGTTTATCATGAAAATCCTTTCAAATCTCATACCACATAGACTAAAAAGATTCACCTACATGGTTACAGGTGAAAACATAGCAGAAGGAAATCAGGTATTGCCAGTTTCTCTTTCCATTTTTCATTTGTATGTGAACATTTATAAACATAGATGCAGGAGTATAAATCATTATAGAAACAAAAATGTAACTGAACAAATTCCAATACTTCAACATCACAATCATAAATAAACCTGTTAAAGTTTTGTGGCCAGTGTCAGCAGTTGGCAAGTTGTTGCTGTTGTATTACCGGGCATGTTTCTAACCAAAAGCAAATAAATGTAACATTTAGATCACACAACTGAGCTCATTCATTCACTAATTTCCTGAGCTGTCCTCTATACAAATACCATTTTCACTGTCACTGCCTTCTGTATTATTCCCTTAGCTTTGATAATTAAAAACAAACAAACAAAGAAAACCATTAAGATGCAGTAAAATGAATTACTCACTAATTCAGTAAACTCAGGTAAGGCAGATTTTACTGCTTATTTCAGCAAACACCATTTATAGTCCCTGCCTGATCTACATATAACCTCTGGCTTTTTTTTTTTTTTTAATCTCAGGCTTTCTCATAACCCAGGCTGGTCTCCAACTTGCCAGGAGCCAAAGCTGGCCTTGAATTTCTCCTACGTCCATCTCACAAGTCCTGGGATTACATGCCTTCCAGACTTCCTTTTCTAAGAGTATATACTAAAACACCAGCCGGGCTTGGTGGTGCATGCCTTTAATCCCAGCATTCAGGAGGCAGAGGTAGGAGGTTCACAGTGAGTTCAAGGCCACCTTGAGATTACATAGTGAATTCCACGTCAGTTTGAGACAAAGTGAGACACTACCTCAAGAAAACAAACAAACAAACAAATAAACAAAAAATATAAATAAATTAACAAATAAATAAAATAAAATAAAATAAACTTCCAATTGTGGATCCTTTCCCCATCCTTTTAAGGCTCAACTGTGTCCCTTACAACTCAAGAGTATGTTTCAAGGGAACTTAAAAACCATTGATGTGTATACCAGGAGAGAGCAAGCTGGGAAGATAGAGCCTCACTTTGACACACCTGGCCTGATTGTATCTCTGCTACCCATTTTAGCCCTTCCTCACTTGAGCCTTTTACTTCTTTACCTACTCATGAGAATGAAAAATAAGTAACTCATGTAGACATGGACTCAGGGGAATAACTTACAAACCTCAAGCACTGAGTTCTGATAACTCAGAGGTTTTATAAACAGCATGACAGGCTATATCCCATCACCTTTAAGTTTTTACACTATTTGTCAGTTACATGTTTCTAAGGTTACATGATTTTAGCGTACAAACAGAAAATTCCTCAGCAACCAGTCAGTGATAAGGAAGTACAATAGAACAGAAGTTCAGGTTTTAGTTTTATTCATGATTTGGTCTTGTAAGGTACCTGACTGACCCAAGAAGGGACTCAGGAACACAGCTGTGCTTGGTTATAATAAGAATAGGGCAAGTTTGTTTACAGTCTTTTCAGCTTAGAATCTGAGACATTTGTAAAACATTGCTCAGCCCAGAAAAAGGGAGAGGGGCTTTAGTTTGATTGAAATCTCTACCTATCTGCTTTTGTCCCAATATTTGAGCTGAAGATTCAGTCTTTTGTCTTATTTTATTTAAAGAGTTTTACCTAAAGAATATAAATATATATATAAATATATACATATATATATATATATATAACTATATCTCTATCTATCTATCTGTCTATCTATCTATCTACATATTCCTTTATAAATTTGTAAATCTTATTAGTTAAATTATATCTTCCACTATTTTGCTAGTACATATAGAAACAATATTAATTGCACTGAGTTTATAATATCAAATTAGATGAAAAATTTATTATTTATTGCAGAGATTTATACATATCATTAATTTCTCAAATTTTCTAATGGTGAATCGATTTTATATTTTATCAACTGTTCTCTTATATCTCTTAAGTTGATTATATGGTTAATTAATTTTTGAAGATTCTACTAAATATAAATTCTTCAAATAAATTCTACTTCATCTTATTATATTTTAATGTCAATATTTCTGACATCAATTTGCTAATATTCTCAAAAAAACAGACTTGGATCTTTCATCTCTGGCTTGAAACAAAAATGTTTCCCAAAGTGATATTATTTCTGGTGATTGTATAGTTTTGCCTCAGGTTTGCAGGTGTCTTCTCAGATGAGAGTGAGTATTTCTGCTTTGTTACCAATATTTGAGCTGAAGCATCTTGGTCTTCTGCCTTTCTTTTTTTTTTTTTAATTCTGTATTTTATGCAGAGTTTCCTCAGTTTTTTTTTAAACATATACACTTTCCTTTACGAGCTTGCAAGTCTCATTTACTTCAGGTTTAGATTCCACTACTTTTGCCAGCGCATGTTCTCTCCCCTCTACTTCTTCTCCCCTCCCTCCTCCTTCTCTTTGTGTTCTCACTGTTCTAATCCTGGCTGGAATGACCTCTGGAAGTGCAAGCATGGCACCATTAGTAGCTTTGGTCCCTTCTCCCTAAGCAGTGACTGGAAACTCTGCAACAATCACCCACCTCATTTGCTTCTTTTCAAGTATAGATACCCATCCTACACTTTCAATGAGTGAATGCCTGAAAATTCATTGAATTCCAAATTACTAGTCATTTTTGTGGGTTTTGAGAGTGTGGCATCTTTTCTGGGCTCTGGGTATATACATGACTTGGGTATTAAAATTCCAGCACTCAACTTTCACTAAAACTTCCCTGGCCAGTGGTTTTCAAGTTCTTTGTGTCCTGTTCACATAGGACGGCCAATAAGGGCAGGAGGGAATGCATGGAAGGACATGCAAGTAAGATTTATTGGGCTGGAGGGATGGCTTCGCAGTTAAGGTGTTTGTGCGCAAAGCCAAAGGACCCACGTTTGATTCCCCAGGACCCACTGAAGGCAGATGCACAAGGGGGTGCATGCGTCCGGAGTTTGTTTGCAGTAGCTGGAGCCTTGGTGTGCCCAGTCTCATTCTCCCACCCCCTCTCTTTCTTCCTCTCTTTCTCTCTGTCAAATAAATAAAAACAATTAAAAAGAAGATTTATTGAAGAGAGAGCTTTGTTCTAAAGGTGTCTATGAAAAGGGTGGGGGTGTCTCTTAAAGGTTTCCCATGAGCACTCAGGACTACAGTGGCTTTTATAGGTTTGGAATGAGTCCAAGTTATGACATATGGAAATTAGGCATTGAACATGTTCAGATATGATAAATCTATTTAAACACATCCAGGGGTCTCTGATTGGTGAAGAGGTAAGGTGAGATTGCTCAGGCTTAAGGGGAACCTGCCAGAATTATGCGGAGTCAGACTGTGACCAGCCAGGAAAACTCTAAGTAAGTTGTGGGTTCAGGAAATAGGGATAAGAAAGGAAAAGGCAGGTGGTCAGCTTGCATTCCAATTAGTTAGTGTCAGGTATTAGTCAGGGCATAGATATTTATTTTTCCTTGAGGACCTGTAACCCTGACTAAATTGCCTAATTACCTGGCTCCTGATGTCTATCAATTTATTTCATTTTGACGTGACAGAGTGATTTCAGTCTCTGTAAACTCCATCAGGAAGTCACCATTTTCCATGCTTTTAAGTTTTGTACAATAGTATGCTACCAATCATGGATAGCAGGAAAATGTCACTGAGTCATCTATGTAAAGTTTTCATTGAAAACTTTTCAAATATGTTTAGGAATAAGAAGAGTAAGGAGAAAGGTAATTAATGAACAGAGAAAAACTGTCAAGGCATACAGACAATGGGATGTGGTTGCAATGGCCAGTTCATAGGTAGTCCACAATGCTTTCTTTTAAAATGTATTACCAAGTCATTCTCACAACAAAACTCATAAAATAAGAAGCCATCCAACAGATCAAATTGCAGTTAACCATTTCTGAAATCAATGTAATCAAAATTATCCTATTACATCAAGTTTAAGTTGGATTTGGAAACTGTTAACTCTTCTGTAAACTTCTACTTCAAGTCCTTTCCTATTTTGTGCTATATATTGACCTGTCTGGGGAAGGTCCCTTGCCCATATCCTTGACACATTCTCTTTCCTGTGCCAGGAACATCCTTATTTTCCTCTTTGGCTAAGATCTGCTTCAGTTTAAAGTCTTCATCAGCTAGATACTAACATTTTTGGCATTTTTGGTGGGTTTTTTTCTTCATTTTCCTTGGCATATTCAAAGTTTTCATTATTTTTTTAACCACTATGATATGTAGCTTCTACTTTGTCAACAAATTCTATTTTATTATAATTGACTTCCTATAAAAGTCTTATAATTTGGGCTCTACAAAGATAGAAGTCTTATCTTTTCACTTTTGGATAACTAGATTCTAATACTTTGCCAAAAAGTAAATTATTTACTAATCACATGCTACATTAATCAATGATTGAAGGAGTATATAAACTAATGAAGCCACTTATTACTAACTCCACTGTTAATAATTTCTCTGTAACTTCTGGAAAAAATCTAATTATAAGCTAGTGCAATTATGCTTTAATAAAATATGTCTCTAATACCCTGAAATGCTCACAGTGTATTCAGAATCCAATAGGTTAGAGAAGGTTCTATATAATAGCTTTCAGTGAATTGAGAAATACGTTATTTAGCCCTCTTGACCTTAAAGCAAATGCATATTACAAAAATTGAAAACTGCAGCAGATATGTGTAACTCTTCTCATTATTTAGTATGTATCATGCATATTCTACCATGAATGAGCATGTAATTACTTTTCATATTTCCTCAACAATGATTAGAAAACAACTTGAGTTCTAGAGCTGGGAAAGTGACTTCATTCTGTAAAAGGTCTATAGTGATGTAATAAAGTTCTAATACATATTCATCTTAGATTATCTGCTGGTCCCTAAAAGTAATGAAATGAGTCTTACATTGAACAGTTAGGAGGATAACTAGAGAAATTCCATGTGAGCAAAGGCAGAAAGTGGATTTCAGATTTGTAAATTGAGAGCCCTGGCAAAATAATGTCTAAGCTGTTTTGGCACTTTTTAAAATTCCAAGTGTATTGTGGATGATGGCAATTCAGTTCTCCCTTAAAGGAAACTTGGTCGATGTTTAAAATCTAGATTTTTCTTCTCTTTTCCTGTCTTACAGAATGAGCAGATTCTGTTACTGCCTTACACTCAGTTATATGCATGTCAGATATCACCGTCCTCTCTAGCACACCTCTCTCTGCTTCAGCTTGTGTATTTTGGCCATAATGAGCTGGCAACACACAGATTTTACATTGTTACTATTTAAACATTTGCTAACCCAATATCAAGACCATTTAACAAACCATAATTTGGCTGAGGAAAACATTGTCCATGTATCATAAAGTAGATAATTTCATTTCCTTTAGTAAGTATTCTTAGTGAAGTATTGTTCTTGGTACTATGATGGAACAATGCCTGTCAGGGACTTTCTCTCTTTCTCTTGCAAAATGTATCACCGGTAACACTGGAAAGAACAAGAAATATATTAAATTTCAGATATTACAGTAAAACAGGTATTTTTATTCACACGTTAACACTTGTCATGGTGACTCTTTTTAAAAACGATTACATATTAGAGTAGAAGTTTAAACTTGCCATCATTTACTGAATGTCTACAGATGTAATGCCTGTCATATGGATACATTATATAAATGTTTTCCTGTAAGTATATTATGACACTGAAATTTCAGAACTCATACTGAGAAATAACAATGTTGCGATATGATATTGCAAAACGATAGAGAAATATTTAAGTGGCCCTTTAAAACCTATTAATTTGGATTTAAAGTCTATGATTTTTATCTACACTAGTCTGCTTAGTGGGTTCAAGATAAAATTGTAAGCAGGAAAATATATTAAAATTCAGACATACAGACAGATGATATATGAAATAAATCAAAGCTGGTATTGAAACTTTTTGTTCATCACAGTCACCTATACACTTTTTTTTTTTTTTTTTTTTTTTTTGAGGTAGGGTCTCACTTCTAGCTCAGGCTGACCTGGAATTCACTATGTAGTCTCAAACTCATGGAGATCCTCCTACCTCTGCCTTCTGAGTGCTGGGATTAAAGGCATGTGCCACCACGCCAGTCTTCACCTATACACTTTTAAAACACTAATCACTGATTCAGAAATTTGTAATTTCCAACAAGTTCTGAGCTAAGCTTGCTTATATGAGTCTGTGTTTACCATGCCCACTTCTGAGCATGTGTGAGACCCCAAGATGTCAGCATGCTCTTTCTTTAACTTGGATATAACACCTAAAACATGATCAATATGCAAAGTATTACTTATTTGGTGGGCAGTGTTGGAGATTCTGTCATCTATTTCTGAAGCAAGATCTTGTGAGGAACTGGGCTGGACTAAACCTGCAATGGAGAGTGTTGCTGACTTTAAGTCTAGCTAACAAATGCTGGGGTAGGGAGAGTTGTTTCAAGCAAGTCAGAGCTACATTCTTTTAGAATGGGCATGAGGAGGGTTGTATAGTTTCTTAAAATACATGTGATAGGAACTCTCAATTCCAAAACACAAACTTAGAATATCACCACAAAGGAAAATGACAGCAGCAAACACATCCTACAGATCTGAAAACATAGCACCCCATGAATAATGATGTAGGAAGTCATTCTGATTCTTGTTGGGGAAAAAGCTGGTGCTTGTGGTCAGAAGATGGGCTTCAACACATGTTGTAGAAGTTATCTTCTCATTGCTGGGACAGAATACTAGGCCAGAAGCAGCTTATAGGAGGAATGGGTTTATTTCAGGCTTCCAGTTTCCAAGGGAAGCTTCATCGTGGTGGAGGAAGCTGGCTCACTTCATCATACATTAGCAACACAGAGAGAAACAGTGGTTATGACCTGCTCTAAAGACACACAACAGGCTCAGGGTATACCCCAGCAATACACCTCCACAGTAAGGCTCCATGTCCCAAAGACTCCACCAAATGGGGACTAAGTAGGACATTTAATCACAGTCACCTGAGGCTATGAGGGGTCATTTACATTCAAATCACCATGTGTGTGTTTACTTATGTTGCTCAAGTAGTTTCTACTAAGTGTTTGATCTATCTGACTTTTTTTATGATAAATGAAAAATCTTGGTCTAAAGTAGTATATGAAGCAAGGAATACATATCTGGTACAAAGATTGTTTTAATAGTTTAGCATGAATAGCTATGATTTTATTTTATTATCAGCCATATTGGTATGTAGGTATTTTGAAATACCAGGGCAGAGACTAGAGCAAACAGGGCCACAACCATAAGGTGAAAGAAGAGAATTTGTTGTTTATATTTGTTCCATTCCCAATTTTCTTCTGCAGCCAATAGCATCCTTTAGTGGAGTGATAAAGAGAAAATCAACATGACATTCACAATTTCTTAGGCAAGTCAAAGTACCTTCCTAGGGGGATTTTCATAATGAAATACTGCCATTCACTTCATACATCTCAAAATCAAATTGAAGGCCTGAGGGAAAAACCTCCCTGAGGAATTAGCACTCTTCAGATTGCATGTGTGTATAATACAATAATTCTTGAAGCAGAGGCAATATTTTTCCAGAGTGTCATAAAAAGGGTGAAATGATAAATTGGAAGGAACCTTATGGGGATCAGAATGCGGGATCTTTTGCATGCTAAGCAAGCATTCTATCACTGAGGTACATCTTCCGTCTATCTCTTGCTTTCACTCTCTTAAATTTTTTAAAAAGGGTCTCACTAAGTTGCCTCGACTCGCTCTATAGTCCAGATCGGTCATTCGCTTGCGCTCCTCTGCTTCGGCTTCCTGGATACTTAGGTTTCAGGACTGTGCCTCCATGTCTCATGCCTGATTGAATTTCTCATGCACATGACAAATCATTTTCTCTTGGTGATTTTAGGGCTTTCACTTTGTCTCTTAAGAGATTGACTATGATTTGTTTAGGAGTAGAACTTTGCCTTTATCTTTCCTGGATTTCATTGAGCTTCTTGGTATGTAGATCATTTTTGTACAAAATTCACAAGTTTTCAAACATACCAGACATCTGTTCGTCAGCTACATCATATCTATAGATTGAGCCTCTGGTGAACTTTCATTTCGGCTCTTGTACTTTTTGACTTGGGGGTGGCTATGTGGTTTCTCTCTCATGTTATTGCTCTTTATTTCTATTGTTTATTCTGCAGAATGTTTCAATTACCACCAGTCCGTTTTTCAAACCAGGCTTTCTTTATTTCTTTAAATGCAGGTATAGTGAGTAACTTCTATGCCCCATCTGCTAAGTAATTCTTTTGGACACAATCAAAAGATGATTTTAGTACATAATTTTCTTTTCATTCCTGTTTGTGAGGATTTCTTTTTATTCAAAACTAGACATTTTAAATATTGGAATTAAAATCAATCTGCAAATTCAATACCCAACCCATGCACCAAAGTATGAGTCATCAGTCGACTGACTTGACTGTACTATTTCAGCGAAGACCATTTCACTGCAGCGAGTGCCTTCCAGTGGCACAAACAGAAGGCAACGCTCAGGCAGGTGCACAGGTTCTGTGCCAGTCAGAGATGACTGTGGTCTCAGCCAGCCTTTCGGATCCTAGCTGATTGAACTTTCAGGAGTTTCTAGATGGTCTCCTTTGCTTGATGCCACATCCAGCTATTAGCCTATATTAGCCGCCAGCTGTTAGTTTTAGTTGTTAAATTTTGTTGACAATGCACCATGAACATACTTGCTTCAAATTCTAATCCAATTTAAGGTGGACAATTTTGCCTGTGCAAGGTATATTCCCTGTCTGTCAGAGGCTTGCTCTGATTTTTTTTTTTCTGTTTTTTGGTTTTTCAAGGTAGGGTTTCACTCTAGCACAAGCTGACCTAGAACTCGCTATGTAGTCTCAGGATGGCCTTGAACTCACGGCAATCCTCCCACCTCTGCCTCCTGAGTGCTGGGATTAAAGGCGTGTGCCACCATGCCAAGCTTGCTCCCATTTTAGGAAGGCAGTTCTTCCCTGTCTCCTTCCCTACTTCTGCCCGTTTAACTTATAGTGAATCTAATCTTTCACTTGCTGTTACTATGAACATGGAGTTGCCAGACCCCTTTATTATTATTATTATTATTATTCTTATTTTTTACCACACATATGCTTTTCATATCATGTCCCCAGATGCTGAGGTACACAGATTACAGTCTGCCTCACTTCTGGGCAGGAAACACACTGTGACATTGCTTTGGACCTGGAGTTAGTGACAGCAGCCTGCTTCTCTCAGGTGGTCCCATATACTTACTGAGAGGGATGTTTGATAGGGATAGCAGCCTTCCAACCTTGTGATGTGCAATGTTTGACTTCCATGCAAGATTGGCAGCAAATACTTAGTATTCTTGACCTGCTCTCCTTGAGATATAGCTTCTGCCAATGAGTGCATTGTTTGTTTGTTTGGCTGGGCAAAACATGAATGCACTTGCCAGGACTAGACATAGCTCATGCAATATAGAGATAGAGGGGGTTAAAGATCTAGGTTTCTAGCAGTTCTATAACATAGATGCAGTAGAACCTGATTGTATTGGCAGTCAAATAGTTAAAGTCAAATTCCTATCTAATTGAGCTAGATATAATATAATATAGATGTGGAGAAGGCTTAGTCAATAAACTACCTGCTACACAGGCTCGAGATTCTGAGTTCAGATCCCCAGCACCCACTTAAAAAGCTGGGAGGGAAAAAAAAGCTGGGAGAAGCAGCAAATGTTTGAACAACAGCATTGGGGAGGTGGAGGTAAGAAGATACCTGGAGTTTGCTGGCCAGCTTGTTTAGCTGAATTTGATTTGTCAGCTCCAAGTACAATGAGAAATACTGACTCTATCAAAAACTAAGATGGAAGGGCTAGGGAGATGGCTCAGTGGTTAAAGACACTTGTTTGCAAGGCTGGTAGCCTAAATTTGACTATCTAGATCCCATGTACGGCCAGACACAAAATGACACATACTCCTATAATTGCAATATAAATATAGCAATGGGAAGTAAATCCAGGAGACTCCCAAAACTTACAATTTAACTATTAAGTAAAACAAACAAACAAACGAAAAGCAGTATTACCTTACCTGAAACAAAGTGGAAGGGAAGGACAGATATCCTGGGGTTATTCTCAGAACTTCACATGTACACCATGGTAAGTGAATTATAAAACACACACACACACACACACACACACACACACACACATACACACTAAGGTAGAAAGAAATCTGGGAGGGCACTCAATGTTTACCTCTGGCCTACACTCATACCTACAAACATTTGCATGCCAAAACATGCACTCACATATGCATGAGCCCACATATATACACATTAAAAAATTCATCAATCAATGCAAGCGCTAATCAAATAACTGGATATCTGGGCCCCCAAATAGTTATCTTATCAGAAAATACTTATTTAGTTCATAGTATTTTGTAGATATTTACTCCATATTGAAACAGTCCTTTCTGGAGAGAGGAAAAAGGATTATTGTTTACAGAAAACTAAACAGTCTATATAGATACATACAAATTTGAAAGAACAATTAATTAGTAAATATTGGGTTATAAAATCAAAATGCAAAAGGAAGTACATTTCTGAACACTAATAGTACATCATCCAAAAGAAAATTAAGAAAATAATTTCAGTTCCAGTTGAATAAAAATCCTTAATAATAAATTTAACTAGGGATATAAAAAATATGCTTACATGGTTGGGGATATGGTTCAGGGTGAAAGAAGCTGGACTGCAAAGCCTGATGGCTTGAGGAGATTAATTCCCAAGATCACCCTTAAAGATGAATGCAAAGTGGTACATGCATGACAATGGGAGGCAATCCCAAACTCATGAGGCTTGCTAGACAGATGTCCATTTGCAATCTGGAAGTTCCTTCTCAAAGGCCAGAGACTCTATCTCAAAGAAGGTGGAGCATATATATCTCAAAGTTGCATTGTGACCCCCACGTATGTTCCATTGCATGTAAGCTGATACATGCATGAGTATGCACATGCACACACACACACACACACACACACACACACATGCATAAATACACTTTAAAAAAGTTAAACACAGCTGAAATGACAAAATGTTTCTGAAAGAATGAACAAAGTGATTTGCTTGTTAATGGACTTTAATTTTTACTTAAAACACTATTGCTGAGATGCTAATATTACCAAAAGAACCCAAATCTTCAATGCAATGTTCATACAATCACCCTGATAATATTTTTGCAGAAATTGAGGAGTCTGTGATGATTTTATGTGACTTCAAGGACTTCTGAATACTAAAAATAAATTTGAAAAAATTCAAAGAGAGCTGAGCATCATGGCACATGCCTTTAATCCCAGCACTTGGAAGGCAGAGGTAGGAGGATTGCCTTGAGATTGAGGCCACCCTGAGACTATGTAGAGAATTCCAGGTCAGCCTGGACCAGAGTGGAACCCTACCTCAAAAAAAAAAAAAAAAATCAAAGAGGTTGGGCATGATCATATACATCTTAACCTCAGTCCACAGGGATTGGGGTCAGAAACTGAGAATCACTGGGACTTAATCACGAAAAATAGAAGTTTTGGGTTGAGAGACAGACCCCAACTCACGGAAGTACATAGGTGAGCAATAGAGAATGGTACCCAAAGTTCCCTTCTAGCCACCATAGTCATGTACATCTGGGCACATGCCTGCATACACTATACATACATCGCATGCAACAATAAACACATACACACAAGAAAAGAATAAACTTTTAAATTCTCACATTTGGTGATTCCAGTTTTTACTGGAAAAGTATGATTATAATATAATATAAAACATAATAATAAAATGACAGATACATTGACCAATGAAATAGGACAGAGAACTCAGAAATCTTTGAACCCTTCCTCAATAGCAAAAGGTTTGCACAAGGTGTCAAATCTGTTGAATAGAAAGCTGACAGCCTTTCAAACAAATGGTACTGGGAAAATTGAATGTTTTCATGTAAAATAATATTGGATGCTTGCTTTCAATGAAAGCTAAGTAAGTATAAGCATCTCATAAAATGAGTTTCAACAGTTATATCAGCAAAATAAACACAAAAAACCTACCACTAATATGTCCTGTATTGAGGGATTGCTACTTTTAAAAAAAATCTGAGGGCATGCAGGGATGTGTGTAGTGGAAGTTAGTGACTATGTCAAGCAAGAGCAGAAATCAATGATTTGTAAAGTCCAAGGATTGCAACCTGCTCTCAGGCATTGGCAAATTATTGGCACTGTTGCAGTGGTCACTCAACTCAGGTTGCCAGTAGGCTGGGCGACATATTTTGAGTGGGTTTCTAATGTTTCTTGTTTGTTGTTTGTTTGTTTGTTTGCTTGTTTGTTTCGTTTTGGGTTCTATGATCTCCTTCTAATTTCTCCTGCCTTCCAGATCCACTCATAAAATTTAGCATGAAAATACACATTGCCTATTGATTTTCCCTGAGTCAGTTCTCCAGTTGTTTCATTAAGTTTATAGATATCTTTGTAGTTTTCTAGTCTCCAAATTACACAGGACACATTTGTAAGACTGGACATACATGATCATATTGACCGCTCCTCTTCTAGTAAAAAAATACTTGTTTATAAACTGTTGTTGCTAAAGCCAGTGGGAAAATCCCAGTCTCTCTTATGGGGTAAAATTTCTGTGAAACCCACTTACCACAAAACTTCTGTTTAGCTATTCATAGCATGAAACTCCATAAAAATTATTTAAAGCACATTAATTCAAATCAGCTCAGCCTACATCCGTGAGAAAGTTGTTGCATAAAGGAAATGGTTCTTCTAATTAAATCTAAAAACTCTACAGCTGTGAAACTATAAATTTTTATCTATGCTAGCAGTAGCTCTGAAAGGGACTCTAAATTAAAATATTAACCACTCCCCTACTCGATGATGCCACTCACCCACACAGTAGAGGACTTCCTCTTTCCATCTTTCCTGGGAGTGACTGGGGTTGCTTTGGCCTTTCCTAGTGGAAGAAGGCTTTTCCTACTTCAGGATAAAGTGGTTAATTACTATTTTCCATGCTGTTTCATGCTCAGTGTTTCTTTCAAATATTTTCACAACATGACTCGCCTGTGTTGGTGATGATAAAGGGTTTGTGGGGAATCCAGCAAAGTCCTTGGAGCCCAAACCCTAGGCTTATGTCTGTTTTAAACCAAAGAATTGGATAGAATAAGACTGAGAAGGATAATTATTACTATATTTTGTTTAGAGAAATACAAAATCAAGAGAAGAAAATAGATACGCATACATGGTCTGAGAACCTATGTGGTAGACTTGGAAGAAATGTAAAAATAGAGTTAGAAGAGGAAAGAAAAGGAAGTAGAAAGAGCTCCTGCCATGTGGAGGCAGGGAGGAATAAAGAGCCCATGTGGGAGGTGGGGCAGGGGTTCTGCACCCCTCTCAGCCCAGTTGAAATGAGGGGGAAACTTACCAGGACCTGGAGGTTCATGAGTGATGAACATGCCATGGAGAAAGCTTGCCTCCTCTCATAAATGTGTTTGTGTCCTTACTGTAGTGAGCTTACATTCTGGCTCACCTGAGCCAGAAAGACAGTTGATTGTTCCAAGCTGGAGGCTGGCTCAGGAAGAGGCTAGCCATGATACCAAGTTCTAGGGACTGAGCTTGACCAACCCCAATGTCAGGATTATATTTAAATTCTAGGAAGGGGGACCTACCTCCCAGCGGGGGCCAGGTGTGTGGAAAAACATCTAGGGAAGAGTTAACAAATAAGATCATTCTATTATCTCTGCCAAAATGAAGTCTGTCAGGATAGGCCCAAAGAAATTCCAGGTTTTTATATTCAGGAGCTCAATCACCCTAAACCTCTTCACAATGCTACCTCATGCCCTCTAAGTGCTTACCATGATGCATGTGAAAATCTGTGTAGGACTTTCTCTCTTTCTGTTTCATATATATGTATATATATGCATATATACATATATATACAACTTGTTGTTGTTATTGAATCGATCAGTTGTTCCTAATCTGCCTGTTGCAACAAACACCATCTGGTCTCTTGCCGAATGGATATTTAAATCTTTTCTCTCCAGAACAGGAAAACCTGTTTTCCAATGCTAAGGTATAGATTTTACACGTATTTAATTAAATATGCATGTCCAACACCTTGGCTCCCACCTCAACTAAAATGCCTGCCAAATGATGGCTTCCCAGAAAGTCATCACTTAGAAAACACGTGGCTAAGTGTTGAAGCCTGGAAAACTTGCTGCTAGTTAGTTTTTCAATTGCTCCACTAATTCTGTTTCTGCTTGGCAAGGTTTATCATTTTTTAATTTTTTTTATTTTCAAAAGAAAAATCAGACATCTTTGCAAGCTAGAGCTGGCCTTGTTGAAATGACCTAGCATATGTTACCTCTGGCACTGCTGCTAGAAGTTGCATCACCCTGAAGAAGTGGACTCCCCAATGATCACTTTCTAAATGGTATGTGTTGGGCGGGGGCTTGCCGGTGTGTCCATGATCGCTTCTCTCCTGGAAAGGAGTCCCTTACTTATTACTGTCAGTCAAAGAGGCTCTATGCTATCCCTGTGTACAGCATTTTCAAATTATTTAATGATTGCTTAAACCTTAAAGACATCTAAAAATAGTGCTGAAAATAATGGGAAAATATAAGTGGCCTCAGAGGTGCTAAATAAAACATTATCAAATTGTGTGATCACTAGCCCATCTTATCAGTGGAAAAGAACTAGTGATATCCTTATTTGAAGTATAGCATTTTTAACAAAGAGTTATTTTGTGTTAAACTTTTCTCAAATAATATATGGTAAATATTTGAATAATATATAGGGAGGCTGTAGCTGAATGAGTCAAAAAGTGATAGTTGCTGGGTGTAGGACAATGACTCAGGTGGTAAGGGGGTTACCATGCAAGCATGAAGACCTGAGTTTGATCCTCAGCACCCATATGAAATGCCAGGTGTGGTGGTAATGCTTGCCTGGAATCCTGTTGCTGGGGTAGCACAGGCAGGCGGAATACTAGTGATTCAGTAGAATTGGTGAGCTCTGGGTTCAGAGAGAGACCCTGACTCAAAACACTATGGTGGACATTGAAAACACTTGAAATCGACCTCTGTGCTCCACTTGTACTCACCTACGCAAGTGCGCTCTCATGTATATGAACACACACACATAACAGACACATGCACACACATAACACACATGAGAGTTGCCATTCAAAAAGAGACAGGGGAAATCATTTTGCCCTCCACTTCTATCCTCTGGCAAAACATATAAGAAATTGCTTTTCTTATATGGGATGGACAAGCCTCTCTAGCTTAGTTACCAAAATGAGAGTCCAGAGACAAAATGAGATAACAGTGGTTTCTGGATCTTCTCCAGAAGAAGTTATCCGGGGTTTCATACACTCACTGAAAAGGCAGAAAGGCATGAAATGTGTCTGAGAAAGAATCCTATCCAAAATGTTTAAAATAAATTTTGGCACTTCCTATTTCAGCCATCTGGAAAATTCTTTTATCTCAAATAGTTCAGTCTTGGTTAAGGCCACAGAACAAAATACTGTTTTGGTTATCTGATGATGAAAAATGAGTTAACTACTTTTGTAAATTACACTGAGCAGAGGGGCATGAAAGAACAGATTAAATGAGCTTGGGATGAAATGGAATTTAGTTCTAGCTTTTGAATTCCTTTCAGTTTTCCAGCATTTGCTAAGTTCTTTTGTATGCCAAAGTTTCATCTGTATAATGGGACCAATAAGATTCAATTCATGGACATGTTTTACATAAAGATTGAGGAGACTGATACTCTAAGCATAGAGGCTAGTATATTTTAAACTCACCTTACATGGTTAAATTGTGAATAGTACCCTAATTAGTAATTATCAACAATTATTTCAATTCCTATACTCCTCCTCCAAAAATGATTTACAATAAATGAAAAGAACTTTATACTTCACAGTGATATTTTAAAGAGATCATATCCGTTTGCCCTAAATTCCCCTTCATTCAACACTTTCGTGTTTTGCCATCTCCAAAAGAAATCAAAGAGGGATGTACTGCCAGAGTGTGGAGCAGAGCTGTTAAGCTTCAAGAAAGGGGAATAGTTTCCTGCTTTAAACAACTAAGTATGTTATCCTGCCAGACTCAATAAGCAAACTTTTTTTTCCTAATTTTGAATCAAATTTTTGGGCTGATAAAGAAACAAGTATGGTTTGTTTCATGCTTCTGTGAGAAATTATGCATATGGCAATAAAATAACTGCCTCTTGGAATTTACTAATTTACTAATTTAATAATAATTCAATTACCTGGCATCTAGTACAGGGTATGAGAAATTGTCTAACTGATTAAACTTTGTGAGATTGCTTTGTGTGGAGATATATGCATAAGAGTTCGCATAAAAACTTGTTTTTTTAATTATTTATGATTCTTCAGTGGTACTCCCTAACAATCTTTATTTTTAATGCTATTTATTTATTTATTGGAGAGAGAGAGGTAGGTAAACAGAGAGTATGTATGGGATGGGTGCATCAGGGCCTCTTGCCACTGCAAACAAACTCCAGACTCATGCACCACTTTGTGCATCTGGCTTTACATGGGTACTCGGGAATCAAATCTGTGCCATCAGGCTTTGCAAGCCAGCACCATTAGCCACTGAGTCATCTCCTCTGCCCTCGGTTGATCTTTGACCCTTAGGTTTATGCTCAGGTTGAATCACTGGATATGATGGTGTGTGTTTTACAAGCATGTTCATAATCAGCATTGTGGCTTCCACCACCGATTCTTAGATGGCTGATTCTCAGGGATGACAATGGTCACAGTGTGAGTATACTGAAGCCACCTGTCGAGAGGTCCATGTAGTGTGGGACTGAGGCTTCCAGGCTACAGATGTGTGACTAACCATCCTGAAAGTGTGTCCAAAAGACCCAGTCATACCTTGGGTGAATGAAGTCCCAGGGGATGGCTGAGGCTACTGAGACACCATTCCAGAACCATTTAGCTTTGGTTCTTGTGCCAAAGAAACCGTGAGGGTTAACACATAATTAGTATTTTTTCTTATATATCATCAGGTAACTAACACAAACTCCTGGGCCGTTGTTGACTTTCTTTCCATTTCCTTTGTGCTTTTTATGACTTTTTAAAAATTATTGTCGATTTTCATACATGTATATAATTATTTCAATCATGATTTCTTCCTATTACCCTCTTTTGAAGCCATTCTCATTCCCCTTCAACTGAGCCTTTTTTTCCTATTAGCCCTTTAACTTTGATTTTTTTTTTAGTTCTTAACCCAGCATTCATATTTGCAAAATTAGAAAAAATAGTTTTATTCACAAGATTTTTTATTTGTTTTGTGTGAATGTGTGTATGTAAAGATTAAAAATCTCAGGATCTCCACACAAACTTCTGTATTTTAGACACTCAAAAAATATGATCTGTCTTTCTTATCCTCACTTACAGGGAAAGCAATGCTTTTCCTAAAGTACCTTGAACATAATAATAAGAGAGATACTGAACATTCAGCTCAAGTTCCCAGAGATTAATATAAATATGTGCATAGTTAAGCCCTTACGGTGATATAGTAGAATGGGGTTCTACTACTGGCTAATATTTTAAACTAAGGTTCCTTAGCAATCCACTAGTAATTGTTAAAATATTCCCCCGGACTCTGAGATATAATTTGTCAAAAGATCATGGGCTAGCTACAATCAAGGAAGGAAGCAGTGTCTACCTTCATGTCTTTGTATGCCTGACAATACACAGGAAGAAGGATTCACAATGCAATCTGAGCAAAAGCAGCCTATCCAGGATCTAGTGTAGCTAAGATGTATAATATGTGAGGTAATATGGGTTGTGCTGTAACTGCAGACTGATTCACCTTACATAGCCAGCCCAAGGTAAGCAAGGAAGGTAAAGACAGTGACTGACCCTTAGAGGTCTGTATGCGAGTCCCAACACTGTTGTAATCTTTGCCATCCTATTAACTCCTTCCTGTCAGCAGGCCAGCACCATACCAACAGCTTCCAATTTCATGGTAACTAGAGGTTAGAAGTATAAAGGACTGAGGGATTCACAAATGATTTCAGGAATTCTATTTACCTACAGCATATGGACTATGGTTGTATTATGTAGACACAGACATGCATGGATCATTAAGAAAATGGATTTGTCAGCTCAGTATTGAGTCCCTATTACAGTTTTGCTGGTCAAAAATAAATTGAACTGGGTATTGATTTAGGCAACCAGCTATACATATTACACTAACTTGCTGGAACAAAAACAGAATTGAGATGGAGGAGAAGGAGTCTATGTGCGTAAACTTAAAAAAAAATCAATTAAAATAAACAATAATGGTACCGTAAAATTTTACTTACTAAAAGACAGACCAAATGGCTGATCCTTCAACAGGCCCTTACAGGGAACACCTGAACCACAAGACACTGGAGAGGGTAGGATCAAGACTAACCTTAATCTTCTACATCTTCCCTCCCTCTCCCTCCCTCTCCCTCTGTCTTTCTCTTATCTCTAACTCTTGTATATTAGTTATCTTTTTCCTCATTTTCTTAGTGGGCACTGACCTGTAACTCCCACTACCAGCATGGGGCTATCAACCACAGTGATCTTTTGATCAGAGAGACTTACAAGGTTTCCTAAAAGACAGACAGATTTCTGTCAGAGTACTTGATGACCCACCAAAGGTTAGTGGTAAGACCCTACTGCTGAAGACACCTTATGTGGTTGACATGCGAAATAGAATGGCATGGCTGGAAGTTGGAAGAGAGTCAGTCCCCAGACAGTCAGTGCATCTAGTGCCAGAGGTGCTACATGGGCAACTGGGGGAAAATGACCAATATCTGTCCAAGCAACTCATGGTCTAACCTACTTAGCAGCAAATAACTTGTGATGCGCACACAAGTGCAATAGTGGCACACAGCCATGGTGGGGAACCAACTGCTCTTAATTTGGCTAACTGATCTCCTCAGTGGTAAGGAACCCATAGCTGTTGCTGGGAAACAAGTGAGAACCATATCCAAACAAAAGCCCACTCGCCAATATCAAGCTACCATTAATCATGGGCTACATGAGGGCCTACACGTATTAAATTCTCTATAAAAAAAAAAAAGTAAGGGTTATCTCATTTGTCCTGGTGCTAACTTACTCTGCATTGGAGAATCTGCTTCTCTTTTTCAGATAGATGTAGATCCTAAGGAGAGAGCCACCCTATCATACCTCAAAAGGGCCCCAGCTGAAACTAAGGAAAATTGGTGAAACAAGCAAGGGTGCCGTTTTCCTGATGAACCAGATACCAGCACAAGGGGGAAGGAGATCAACAGAGAGAAAAATCAACTCCTACCAAATCAGACAGCCAGAGCCTCAGAGGCTCCCAACACCTCATCACTGAAGCAGACCAAAAATGAACCCAACATGGCTCAGGGAAATTTTGTGGAAGAGGGGGCGGAAAGAATGTCAGAGCCACATGTTGGGTCATGATATGCAGAGACATTTATCTTACCCATAACTGTGGGCTAATCCCACAATGCATGACCCATATACCTCAACAAGGAGGGACCAAGGGGAGGGGGTAGGTCACGGATGAGCCTAATAATGGTACCAAACTGACTGTATTTGCTGAATACAAAACTAAGTAATAAAGAAAAAAATCAAAAAATAATGGATGACAATAAAAAATAAATAAATAAATAAAATAGGAAAAAAGAACATGCAGCTGATTTTTATTTTTAAGATCCTGATATTTCTTAAAGTCACCACCAGTGTTGAGTTAATGAACCTGAAGCATAATTTCTAGAGGAAATACAGGGTCAGGCTCCTAGGAGCTACCTGTAAAACACATTCTCATCAACTGAACAGAACATAATCACGATTTATACTTGTTTCTATTTAAGACACCTTATTTATAGTATACTGCTATTAAGTAACATTGAGCTTACTGCCAACAACATTACAACACATCCCCAGATATCATGTGACTCATGTATTTCCTCCAAAAGACACATCACAACCTTCTTGTGATTAGTCACACAAGGCATGCCTTCCACAGTAGGTTTGGAGACCATATAGAGCAGGCAATCACCAACAAAAAGCACAAAAGTGTGAAAACTGTGGTGCTAACTCCTGCAAAAACAGGCTCTTGCTTACTGTATGAGAGTGGAAATACAAAGTTGGTGTCCCGCTTATGTAATTTCAGCTTGGGATGTGTTCTCCTGGCAATTAAAATCTTGCTGCTTTGAACATTTCTGCAAAGGACCATAAGAACATTGTGAGAATTTTTCCAGAGGCAACAATCAATCTCACTGAGTAAGAAAATTCATAAATACAGAGTGAGTAAATTGAGATGATCAAATGTATATTTTGTGGTGTTAGTTTGAAGGAAATGGGGAAGAGATATGTTTAAAGTGTCACTATCTGCTTGAAAGGACAGTTAAGTCAAGACCTAAATATTGAATATCTGTTTTGAAAAAGTGGAAGAATGTTCCAAAAACAGGAAAAGCTATCTATACACTGAACTGAGAAGTAATTTCTTGGTGTGTCTTTTCATTTCATATTTGATGAAGAGGAAAAATATTAGTTCAGTGAAGAAATTTGTGGTGGTCAATTTCTGTTGTCAACTTGAGTAGAATGGGAGTTAAGTAAGAGGCACGCTTCTGGGGCAGATCTGTGAGGACATTTTCAGGAAGGATTAGCTGAGAGATGAAAAAGAAAGATCTTCCTCACAATGTGTAGACATCCAGTGACAGCCTTTTATTTCTGCCTGGCTGTCCTTGTTACTTGCTGGTGATTTCATAATCTTACTGCTTTTATCCTTTGCTGACATTAGAACTCAGCTTCTTTGACCGGCCAATGTGAACTGAAGACCAGCAGCTCTCCAGGAATCCTATAGGCCTACAGGGCTAGATTGAGACTTCTGAACCATCCAACCATGTAAACTGCAGGGCTATCAGTTTCTCTGAGTCTACAGAGTGGAGACAATAATTGTTGGAATGCACAGTCTTCATTGTGTAGACTAATCTAACAAATCTTTTTTTTTTTTTTTTTTTTGGTTTTTCGAGGTAGGGTCTCACTCTAGCCCAGGCTGACCTGGAATTCACTATGTAGTCTCAGGGTGGCCTCGAACTCACAGCGATCCTCCTACCACTGCCTCCCGAGTGCTGGGATTAAAGGCGTGCGCCACCACGCCCGGCTCATAACAAATCTTATTTATAGTAAATATTCTGTCACTTCTGTAACTCTAGAGAACCCTGACTAATATAGAATCCATGTAATTTGAAATAAATGTTATATATTATCTTTCTTTTCTCAAATGATCTTGCTACCACAAGAATCATTTCATTGGGATTAGACTTGAGAAAGATTATGGTCTGTCTGATTGCACATTAATACATAGACTGTACAAACAATTTCTAAGTGATCAGTATGTCAATGTCATGTGAATATTACCCTTTCTGACCTTCACTGACATGCTCCCTGTAGAAGGGATTTGCCTGCTAGGGACTCAAGTTGTAAGCTCAATTTTAACAAAACACATGAGTCTATGATGTAACTCATTCAAACTATCATGTTCAAACTACCACTTGTACCAAATATAATGCAATACATAGATAGTAAACATTCTTTTTTGTTTGTTTGTTTTTGGTTTTGCTTTTGTTTTTCAAGGTTGGGTCTCACTCTTGCCCAAGGCTGACCTGGGATTCACTATATAGTCTCAGGGTGACTCTCAACTCATGTTGATCCCCCAACTCTGCTTCCCAAGTGCTGGGATTAAAGGCATGCGCCACCATGCCAGGCAGTAAGCACTTTTTATACTAAATGTATTCATTCTGAAACAGTAGAAATGACATAAACAAACCAGTAAGTAGTCTAAAACAGAATGGCATATTTGAATTTATATATGAGCCTCTGTACTTATAGTAATATTGTGGAAAAGTATTGAATTAAAAACAGCAAAGGCAATCTGGCTCACTCCCATTCTCAGTTTTCTCTTAATGAACTGTCTGTTTCTACCACTGATTTATAAATAAATAAATGAACATTATATGTTGTCAATAATTTCTCTATGGCCACAGTTTAGTAAATGCAACAGAAATAACTATAAGTAATACAGGTCTGGTTTCTTAATTTTTTTCTTATTAACTCAATGCAAAACTGAGAAACTAAATAAGATAAACCTAGCTGTATTCTAACTTATTGTTGAGGTTTTTGAAATTCAATGATTTAATGGAGAGAGTTATTAAGATAAAATTTTTTTGAAAAGGAGATTTAGAATGTGAAACAAATGTTTTAGATGATATAAAGGAAAGTAGAATTAATTGTTACTACAAAAATATATCATTGATTCATCTCAAATGTAGAGACTTATAATCCCTCTTTCTTTACTGGCATATTCAGTACCAAGGAGCCTGAGAATGTATTAGTGCCTGTGGTGGTTTAAATGGATGTCCCCCAATTGATTCAAGAGTTTATTCAAGTTTGTAACTTAATGTCACTGTGGTGGATCTTAGGGCCCAGCCCTGAGGTGCTTGGGAACAGATAATGGAATTTCCAGCTAAAGATATACAAAGTGCCTGAGTTCTGCATTGAGTTCCTAGAGTATGTTTGCTTGTACTGCTGGTGGTTTCTCTTTTCCCTATACATAGACCTGTAAAGGCAGGCCACCTTCTTCTGCCATTGTGGAACTTCCCCTGTATCTGTAAGCTTCAATAAATCCATTCCTCTTATAACTGTGCCTGGTTTGAAAGTTCATCCCAGCAACTGAGGTTGACTGCAACAGTGCCAATAGTGACATTATAGAGAAAGAATGTGAGTGTTGATATGGCTACAATAAGGCTAAGGATGTAGCTCCACTGGTAAGGTACTTCGCTAGTGTCCACAAAGCCCTGGGTTCAATGTAGGGTCTTACAGAACTCAAAAGTAAAGACATAATAAGTTCAGCTGTTTCGGAAAGGTGCAAGCCAAAGAACGTTGGCTAAAATATAAGATTCGCTATGAAACAATAAATTCTTCATTTAAAATGTCTTGTAGTTCACTGGTTATATTATGAAGGTATACTCATCTGTAACATTATAGTTCATAATAATTTATTACATTTTTCCATAGTAATCACCTGGATAGAAAGAAAATGAAGCAAAAGTTAACAAACTCTTTAAGACATACAAAGAGGCCAAGATATAAGGTTCTAATGTGTCATTCCTTCATCCATGTCATGCAGTAAATATTTTACATATTCCATTATCGATTGATAGCTTTAAATACAATGAAATGGAAACTGCTGCTGACACTTGAAAGCATAATAAGACATAATATTGAAATTGTGCTAAAATATTAATTATAATAATGAATTGTGTCCCCCTGAGACCATATGCTCAAACCCAATCCAAGTAGCAATTAGTATTAAATAAAATCATAGTAGTAGGCCCCATTCAAGACAGCTGGTAACCTCAGGACAGTGAAGCAATTTCACAGGTACATACACAGAGAGAGAAAAGATCGTAGGAGAGCACAGTAGGAATTCAGTCATCTTCAAGACAAGGAGAGAGGCCTCAGATTAGGCCAACACTTCCTGTGTACATGACAGTCAATTATGCAGCTAAAGCATTCCCTTCTGAATGAGGGCTCATGATGCTCCTGACTCTCACATGAAGCTCAAAAGGCTCATGGGTCTCCAATTCTATATATAAACAGTAAATAACTGCTGTGGTAGAGGAGGCTCTTCAGTGACGTAACTGCCTGCAAGTTACTAGGATAATGCAGCTTTCCCGAGACGTCACCTAATGAGGGTGGAGCTAGTTGGTGAAGCAAGTGCCAGAAGCGCAATGATTTTCCAAGGTGTCTTTGGACTGCTGTCACCCCTCTCTCTAGGGTGAATATAAATTCCCAGGAAAAACATTGTTCTAGAAAAACCAAAAGGAAAGTTTCTGCTGTATTGGCCAGCAGGTCTGTGGTGTTTTGTTACATATGCCCAAGCAGCCTACTATAATTTCCTATTACTTCTATTACCAGAACTAAGCTAGGTAGAGATAGAACCTCTTATAGAAAATGCTTGAGGGCTGGAGAGATGGCTTAGTGGTTAAACACTTGCCTGTGAAGCCTAAGGACCTTGGTTCGAGGCTCGATTCCCCAGGTCCCACGTAAGCCAGATGCACAAGGGGGCGCACGCGTCTGGAGTTCCTTTGCAGTGGCTGTAGGCCTACTTATCTGTCTCTTTCTCTCTCTGTCTGTCTGTCACTCTCAAGTAAATAAGAAAAATAAAACAACAACAAAAAAGAAAATACTTGAATTGGTTGTATTATATATAACAATTATATACATTCTTAAAATACAGCTAGATAGTGCTAAAGTAAAGAAGTCTTCTAAAAACAAACCACCCAATTGCAAAGTTTATAAAACATATCCTGCCACACTTGGGATGAGGCACTGCCTAGGGTCTAGATTTCAAGGGTTGAAATCTGTGAGTCAACTGAGGTGGGAGTTCAGAATTTGGGTCTACAGATAAACCTAAGAATGCAGATGGTGTTCCCCCTCAAAGTCAGTCACTCATCATTCTTTATGGAGAACTTACAAACATAATTCTTACTTGATAATATATGTATAAAATTATATATATATATATATGTGTGTGTGTGTGTGTGTATATATATATATATGTTATATATACAATTTTTTATATATTTGTGAGTTCAAGACCATATTTATTATGGCTTGTATTTTTAGATACATAAAGCTAGAACACATGTAACATATGATATAAGACTCAATATATTCTTTAGAACTGCTTAAATAACTCAGCACCTGTCAAACAACATGAATTTTGCCTGTAGAAATCCTTTTTAAACACAAACCCAGTTCCAAGATATGAGAGCAAAGAAATCACCTAACCCATTACAAATGATGGTTAACAATAATGATTCATTGTAAATTAAGAGTTAAAATTTTGTAGGGAGAAAGAACAAATAGAAAACAATGAAATAAAATAAAAGAATAAATAACAAAACAATGTGATTAGATATATAATGGGTTATAGCTTCATAATGACAATCTCATATAACATCAAAATTTGTATTGCAATTTGACAAACGTATATGAAGAAAAACATTTAATAAATTTATGCAAGGAATGCAATGCATGCCTGTAAATGTTAGGTGTCTCATATATCCTACACCAAAGTACATAAAAGACAAAACTTATATGTTGAAAGCAACTATAACAAACTTTAAATTAGTATTGATGGGCAGATTTCAAGATTTAATGTGAATAAAACATCTCTAGATAAACCTAAATTTTGGAGTTTGATGATTGCTTAACTGCAATAATCATGGTTGAATAAGCATGGGTGGTGAGTATATCAAGAAATTTCTAAAGATTTAACAGTAAATAAGACCCACCTTAGTTGTGGGAGTCACCATCTCATGGAATGGGATCTGTGACTGAATAAATACAAAAAAGAAAATAGAATGAGTCAGCTGATGTAATTTGAATCTGATGTCATCCATAAACTCATGTGTTTTGAATGCTTGGTCCCTGGCTGATGGCAGCTTTGAAGATGGAGCCTTGCTGGAGGAGGTGAGCTTTGGGGGGCAGGTTTGGGGCTGTTATAGCCAGTTTCACCTTGCCAGAGCTCAGATCACTCTCCTGCTGTTGTTTTTCCACCTCTGTGGCCGAGGTGGTGTCCAGCCTCTGCTAATGCCAGGCTTTCCTCTGCCATGGTGAAGCTTCCCCTTCAGACTGCAAGCTAAACTACAAACTTTCCTCCCATTAACTGCTTTTTGTTGGGTGCTTTGTACAAGCAATGAGAAGGAAACTGCAACACATGATAACCACAGCTCCTTTTTCTGTGCTTCCTTATTTGTCCACATGTGAGCAAGCATCCTCATGTTCCGGCCACGACAGCTGTGACCCTCCCCTACCGCCATGCCTTCTCCACAATGATGAACTTCACCCTCCTGGACCATGAACCAAGACATGCCTCTCCTCTATTAAGTTACTGCTCTCAAGTATTTGCTCACAGCAATGAGAAAATTAGTTAATACCATGACAAAAAATAAATTCATACTGGGATAGCCACAGTGAAAGATTGATATCAAACATACCTCTAAACAAAGAAGGTACATTATCGATAACTCTTACCAATTTTCTTTCACTTCTTTTGAATATATCTAGGGTACTAATTGAAATTCTTGGGGAACCAATATTTCCCCACAGTAACTGTGTAATTTAAAAATTTTAACAACAATACAAATGTGTCAATTTTTCTACATATACATTTAGAGTTTTTATTGATTAATAATTTTGTTTTTATGACTTTAATTTCCCTAATGATATTTTTCTAATGATTATGGTATTGATCATCTTTTCACATACAATTTTCATCATTTGTATGTCTTATTTAGAGACACATTTATCAGATCTATGATATACAAATAATTTATCTCATTTCATAGATTTCCTTTTACCTCTTTGGATTGTGTTCTTCAACATATTCTGGTATGTTTTTTGTGAGAAAATTGAGAAAGTCATCCCAACTCAGTAGAAAGAACAACATAACTTTATTTCTAAAAAAAATAGCCAAAAATAATATGAATTAAAAATCACTACCAGGTGTGATGGCACATACCTTTAATCCCAGTACTTGGGAGGCCAAGGGAGGTGAGTTTCTGTGAGTTCGAGGCCAGTCTAAGACTACATGGTGAGTTCCAGGACAGGGGCTACAGCTAGACCCTACCTCAGAGAAACAAACAAAAAAAATTGCTTGCACCCATGACTATGTTAAGTGTGCTCAATTTTATATCTATTTACTACATGCACACATAGTATACATACATAGTATTAGTTTTTTGCCACTATAGTAATAAGTTGAAATAAATCAACTTATAATTTGGAAATTTTTATTTTAACTCTTATATTTGGAGTTTTTATCCATGATCAGGTAACTATTACTTTGGGCCTGTTTAAGGAAGCACATCATGGGGCTAATAAACAGAGATTAACTGAAATTTAAACTAAAAAAGATGGGGCTGGAGAGATGACTTAGCAGTTAAGGCACTTGCCTGTGAAGCCTAAGGACCTATGCTTGACTCTGCAGATTCCATGTAAGCAAGATGCACAAATGTGAGGCAAGCACAAGGTCACACATGCACATTCGGTGGCACAAGCATTTGGAGTTCGATTGCAGTGGCTGAGGCCCTGGAGTGCCAATTCTTTCTTTCTCTGTCTCTGTCTCTCTCTCTCTCTCTCTCTCTCTCTCTCTCACACACACACACACACTTACTCTCTAAAATAAAATTTTTAGAAAAGATAAAACTAGAGCCCTCATTCTCCCTTCCAAAGGTATGTCACCAATTACCCAAGAACCACCTGTTATTTTTCACGCTTACAAGTTCCATCATTTTTCCATAATATTCTACTGGGAACCAAGAAGTTATCACATGGACTTTGCATGTAAACTTAAGGTCCACATGAAAACATGCATCTACTATGTCTAGCAGTATTTTAATATTGAGGGCAAAATTATTTATTATCAAAATGAAAATGGATATGAAAAATGTAAGTATAAAAAGTATGGAGATGTATTTATTCATGTAAACTGGTGCTATAAGTAATAGCTGATGAAGTTAAGGTCATTTATTATAAAATACTGATAAATATCTGTGCCAATTATATTGATAAAGGCACTTTCTTAGCTTATTAAGATGTTTATGCTTGTCATTATACTCAGTGTTAACACAATAAAGCTGATGTCTATCCCAGTGAATAAAGACCAATGATGTCCTGTAGCACTTGTCAGTCAATATATTGAGAGAGATCTCAGCCTGTGCAATGACAGAAAACCTTTTGTCTTTGTGAGTTAATTATCTCAGTTATTCCTCTGTGATGTCATAAGCAGCCTTCCACAGTTACTTTAAATTACTTTGCTATGCAGATTCTAGAAAATTTTACATAATGGAGCCACCAGAATATACTTCTGATAATATACTTCTGATTTGACTGCTTCTTTCACTAAGCATAATGATGGTGATACCCAGTGGTGGTACATAGTCTCCATTCTTTCCTCTGTATTTCTGAGTGCTGTCCCAGCATATTAACATAACACAATATGCTCTTCCATTCTTATATCAAACCAGATTGGGCTGTGTTTGAAACTAGTAAAGAAGCTACCAGGGACATTCAAGAACATGCAGTTCTGTATACAAACTTTTATGTATGTTGACCACAAGCCTAGAAATGAATTGCTGATAGTATAGTTTTATGGTAGGCACAGAATTCATTTTTTAAGAAACTTCCCAACTGTCTTCTGAAATGTTTGTACAAATTTAAATTCCTGCCAGCAATGCGTGTGTGTACCAACTGTTACTTCTTTCTAGCACATGGCAGGGACATTCAATTCTACAATTTTTGGTGTTATGATATCTCATTTTCACTTTATTTGCATTTTCTAGTCACTTGTCTAATTTCTAATTACTTGTCACATGCTCATTGATCATTTGTCATGAAGAATCTGTTCAAATATTCTGTCATTTGAAATTGTTGTTCATCTCGTTATTTGTAAGAAATATTGAAGAGCTATTCTGCTCAGGAGATGGCCTTTCAGAATGGCCATTGAAGAGGCAAACAAAATATCTAATATGGATACATGTTTTCTGATTGATTCTATCTACATAGATTAGTTTGACTCTTAATTTTTTTTCACACTGTCTGAGTTACCTCTTTCCCTACTAGTTTATTTTTCTGACATTGACTGAGCATTTTTGCCCACTCTAAAATTCTAACATATATGGTTCACAGAGCAGAGGTGAGAGTTACAAACTTCACGAATGTGCTATGGTTGGTCTATCAATCAGTGCAAAAGACACAAGTACTTTACTAAACACATTATTTCCTAAAGGCACATATTTCATGAAAAAGAAGCAGCCACCCATGACCAGACTACTTGCTGCATATCCAGAGGACCTCTCTTTGACCTTGAGAGTGCCAAATGTGAAGCTGATGTCTGTCATGAGAAACTACAGTTTGATATCCCTCAGTCCCCATTTATACTTGCCACTTATCAGCCTCCAGGAGAAGTCAGACGATAATTTACACATTTCTACCTCAAGGACAGTTCTTACTGCCAAATTAAATTCAACATTGTTAAGGTGGTATTCTTAAGGAGTAAGAGCCTGGGGAAAGACAATGTGACTTCTCACTAGGTGTCCCTGAATACTATTTAGTTTTTTAACTATTCCACTAAGCAGTATTGTGAGGCTCACAGCTGGAAAGGAAAAGATTTTGTCTTAAACTCACTGTACAGTCAGTCTTTCCTGGACAACTACTGCTGTGTTTGGTTTCTCTTTTCCATATTCCCAGTGGTACTTTTCCTTAGATGGCTACCTTGGTCTGAGGTCTTATCTGTTAAGAGAAAAAGATATTCAATATAGCTTATGAAAAATAAGGACTCTGATTTGATGTTACAGTTATCACAGAGAAATCTAGAACAAAGAGACTAATGGGATGCATAGCAGGTTAGAAAAAAAAAAGGCTTTAAATAATCCATTCCTCTTACTCTCATTCCTATCTTTCTCCTCTTCCCAGCCAAGAACAAAGGACCTCCTCTTTTAGTTTTCTCTGTGGGCTCATTTTCCTCTTTTGTTCCCTTTCTCCTTCAGGGTAAGTTTAATCTCTTGGTACTGTCATCTCCTTTGACTTGCCCTGCCACCTCACTTTAGAACTAGAGTATAGTTGCCTAATCTATGTATTGTATATTCCTGACACAAACGCCCAGAAAAGAGGTGCATATGATATGGGACTCTGGGTGGTCTTTGAGAGCAATGAAACATTTCTTGCCTCTTATCTGAGCTGTAATTCAGGAGTTACAGTGCCAGACACTAATGGTCACACAGAATGTCCACTTAGTCAGTGGCCGCCAGGCTCTTTTTGTCTTACGGATTTTGAAAAAATGAAACTCATAGGTTATGGAAGGTTAAGTTAAGGAAAACACACCCAGAGGCCCAGGTTGGGGCCCTTCATGAGATTTTGCTGGGGCTGAACTGGTTAGTCTGGCCTGGACCAAAGGTATCATGGTGCCATGAAGTTTTAGGAAAGGAAGGAAAATCATTTCCAATTTTCTTGTTCTTTTGGGGGGCGGGGTTTGAGGTGGGGTCTCACTCTAGCCCAGGCTGACCTGGAAATCACAATGTAGTCTCAGGCTTGTCTAGAACTTCATAGTGATCCTCCTACCTCTGCCTCCTGAATGGTGGAATTAAAGACATGTGCCACCTTGCTCTATTTTCTTTTCTGTGAAAGTAAGAGATGAGGTAAAAAGATTTCCCCTTATGTTTCTGACCTCTAGTAAATTGGAGGCTGCAAGGACTCCTTTAGGTGGAAAGACATAAGGGATAAAAAACAAATTCTACCTTATAGGCTCAAGGATATTCATCGCTTTTGCTTTCAGGGGGCACTATTACCCCTATACTGTTTCACTTTTTGGACCAGCCTTGTTGACTCCATATATATGTATGAATAGAAAGGTCCGTGGGAAACTGAGCAGAAACACTGATAATGGATTTAGCTGAGGATAAAGTTCAAGGCATACAACAATGCCATTACCTATATTTCTGAAAAGCTAACATTGTCCCTGCTATTTAATTAGCTATTCATGTATCTTTCACAGAATTTGTGAGCTCCCTGAGGTCAAAAGTTTTACATTCATATGTTAAGAAGAGGCTTTCTCCTCCTCCTAACACTTGCTTTCATACTTGCCAACATTAATCTAAAATGACCTGGAGTAAACTTAAAAATGCTTCTGTCTTTTATCCTATGCATAAATTCCTACATCAATAGGCTTTATCCTACTTTTTCCCAAGAGTATTTATTATTCATTCCTCCTTTCAAACTTTTCTCATTTCCTACAACCAATCCTGGTCACCTCATATTTGCATAAGCTGAAGGCTTTTAATTAACCTCTCTATCTTCAATACCTTGCCATTCAGATATATGCTTCCTGCTATCACTAGAAGGAAAGCTACATAAACATTGTTTTTAACAGGTAATTTACTTTTAAAAAGTGGTCACAGATTCAGACAAAACCGACAGGTGTACAGACTGAGGCTTTGACAAGGTTAGTAAATCATTGTGCCCAAAGTGGTTAAAACAAGTACAAATACCTTTTGTCCAACTTCTGAGGACCCAGAGGAAGAAGTAAGCAATTTTAATTAAGATGACTTTTTGTTTTTAAGTCACCACTATCATCAACTCTAATTGTTTTCTAGTCTGAACAATTTCCACAACTTTTATTATTTTATTGTTTTATCTGTCAATATTAAAATACTTCACTTTCTACTGTGGTGTTGAAGATTATACTATGGTTTACATATCTTTTGGCACTAGGGAGTATATAGTGAATATTTTTATTTTATTTCTTAGATGAAGGAAAAGGCATTTGATCCCTTTTGAATTAACATTTTAGCCCTTATAACTTTATTTTGTAGTGTATCAAAACCTTGCAAACATTTTTCACCCCACTTTAAGAGAAGAATATATTTTAATATACTTTGGCATTAACTCAAGGCTAATAGACAATAAATAAATAGACATTAATTACCCATGGTCCATTACATGGGTATCAATATTATTGCCTCAACAATCTGAAAAAAAATATTTTTAACCTTGTTTTTTAAATATATATATCAATACTGAGTTAAACTGCACAATGCAATGCTAGAAAGCATGGGCTTTGGATTCTGCAAAATTGACTTTATAATCATTGACATACATAATTCCCTTCCACTGACTCAGTTGTCTCATCAGTAAAAAGGTTGTGGGGACTTGGGTCATAGCTAAGTAGGTAGAGGGCATATGTGGAAATCTGAGTTCCTCTGAGAACCCACATAAAATATGCTAGGCATGGTGGTAAGTGCCTGTCATTTTAGCATTTGAAAGAAGAGACAGTAGAATCTCTGGAGCTTACATGCTAGACAATCCAACCTAACCCACTTGGTGAGTTTCCAGGCTAATGAAAGACTCTTAGTCAAAAAAAAAAGGAAAATAGAAAAAAGATGGATCATTTTCCAGAGAAGTGATACAGAAGGCTGTCCTCTGGGCTCCATGCGTGCATTCACACACATTCATACACACTCACATACATGCACAGATGCAAAAACACAAATATCTAAGCAATTACCTTTTCTGGTTTGATGTAAAAATGAAATAATGCAAGCTGTATCAAGACCTAGCATATAAGAAATAAAATGGAAATGGTAGCCATGGCGAAAATGAGCCAGAAATCATGCATAATTTCAAGTGAATTTTAAAACCATCCCCAACTTAATTCTTTCTATCTCAACTCAAATGTGCTAGACGTCTAAATACTTTTTTGATTTTCCTTAAAAAATTCAAAATGAACCAGAAGAAAGGGAAAATAGTTTGAATTAATTTTCTCTCAGCACTAGCGCATAAGAAGAAAGTGCTCTAATTTAGTGATCCAAATATTCTTAGAGATGCATGAAGTGAGAATGGACTTTCACAGATACATTCCTTCATTGCTTGGGAGGTCATTATGATGGAAAAAGTGAAAGTACTCCTAACTAAATGAAATGCTGTATCAATGCCACAATTCCCTCAGTTACACACTTGGGCTTTGAAATGGAAAGAGAATCATTTTCCTAGATTTACAGCATTGATATAATCTCTACTGCTATTCCACTATCTAAAGATATGATATGACCTACAAGATGAAACAATCTACAGTGTCTCAGTTAAAAATTTTGAATGTTTAGCTTAATATTAAGCTATACTTAAAAGGTTTAATTAATATAATGCACATTTTCATTAAATTATAGATAAATCTATAATATAATTAAGAATTCAAACCAAAAAATAATAAAAATCAGTGGAAGCTGGGAGTGATGGCGCACCTTTAATCCCAGCACTTGGGAAGCTGAGGTAGGAGGATCACTGTGAGTTCAAGGCCACCCTGAGACTATAATGAATTCCAGGTCAGCCTGGACTAGAGCGAAACCTTACCTTGAAAAACCAATAAATAAATAAATAAATTATCAGAAGGTCTTAAAATAAGTCTATAGCCATTATTGTTAAATGACACACAAAAAGCATTTTGATCATTCTCTTCGACACTATTAATTCAGGAAAATAAGGAGAACACAGCACAAATTTAATCTTTTGTGTAACCCATGTTTAAATGACAGGAGGTCAGGTAACTTTGTAGGCAGTTAGGGTGACTGGGCCTCTGAAATACATAGCAGTAATGTCTTTGAGCTTTGCTAGAGATCAGAGTGGAAGCTGGCTTTTCCATATCACCTGCTTGATCTATTTTTCCACAAACAATCTTATCCCCTCCTGGGAGGTAACTCCCCTTAGCTAGAATTTAAATCTAATCCTCACATTGTGGTTGGTCAAACTCAGCCCCCAGAACTTGGAATCATGGTTGTCAAAGGTGGGGCACACTACCCTAAGGTGATAAATAAGCTTACCATAAGAGGGCAAGCTGTCCTGACAGCCAATTCGTTCATCACTCCTGAACCTCCAGGTCTGGTAAGTTCCCCTCCCCTCTTCTCAGCTCAGTTGGTCAGGGGAGGGGAGAACCCCCTTGATCCTTCTCTACCCCCTCCTGCCCTCCACATGGCAAGAACTCTGTAACTTTTCCTCTTTTCTTTATAAATCTCTCTCACATTTCTTCCAGGCCCACATGGGCTTTCAGATCACATAGGTCTACTATCTTTCCTTCCCTTGGTTTTATACTTTCTTAAATATAATAATTTAATAATTACCCTTCTCAGTTTGGTTTTCCCAATTCTTTGGGTAAATACAATCATAAGGGTTTGTGGTTAAAGAACTTTCCTGGACTCCCCCACAGAGCCCATATCATAATAAGGTAACATAAAAGAGTGTATAATTAGCCGGGTGTGGTGGCACATGCCTTTAATCCCAACACTTAGGAGACAGAGGTAGAAGGATCTTCATGACTTTGAGGCCACCCTTAATTCCAGGTCAGCCTAGACTACAGTGAAACCCTACCTCAAAAAAACCAAAAATGAAAGAAGAGTGTATAAATTATATGTTTGACATATTTATCTTTAAAGATCTCAGACCTAAAAACCTGACTTGATAACTAACAGGCAAATATCACTTTTTCTGTGTCTTTACATTTTTTCTTAATGAAGTAATGATGACGTATTTTTAACTTTTTTGTGGGGGGGTAGAGATTTCAAAGCAAGGTCTCTTGCCTAGGCTGACCTGGAACTCACTAGGTAGCCCCAAACCAGCATTAAATTCATGGCAAACCTCCTAACTCAGTTCTCCTAACTCAGTGCTGGGACTGTGGGAACCACCATGCCTAACAACATATTTTTGCAACATATTTTTAATTGAACTAAAATTAATATACTTAGAAACTACCCATTTTAAAGTGCACAGTTTAGTTGCCATATACAATCATGGTGTGGCACAAACTTTGCACACCTCCAACACCAAGTACGTTTTGTCTAAAAAGATAGACTAATAAAGCCATTAGTGCTCTCTCCACCCTCACCCTTGCCCCTAGTCACCATCAGTGTGCTGCCTATTTTTGTGTGCTTCTATTTATTTATTGTATATACTTCACGTGAAATAACCATGTACTCTGTGGCATTTGCATCTATTTTCTTTCACTTAATATGCTTTTGAAGTCCATATATATCTTGCCAACTGTCATTACTTCATTTCTTTTTATGACTTCTACTCTATGGTGTGTACTACACAATTGACTTATCCAGTTATCTTTTTTATTTAAAGTGTTTTATTTAGTTGTTTGCAGGTGTATGTGTATGTATGTGTGTGTATGCGTATATGGATGTACTTACTACTGCAAATGAGTACTAGACATTTGCACTAATTGCAGCACTTTTTGCATCCAACTTACTTAAGTGGGTTAGGAATTGAATCCAAGATGGCAGACTTTGCAAGCAAGTGCTTTTGACTGCTAATCCATCTTCCTGCTCCTCTTTATATTCAGATAACCTGTAGGTAGTGCTACTATGAATAATGAACACTGCTACTCTGAATATTTGTTTACAAGTATCTGTTTGAATATTTGTTTTCATTTCTTTCAGGTAAGGGGAAATTGTTGGATATGTTTTCTATAGAAATGTAATTCTGCATTTTAATATTTTAAAAAGAAAACAAATAAAATAAAAATTTAAAAAGTATACTTGCCATACACAGCAATTGTAAATTCATAGAAAAACTGAAAAAATAGTACAAAGAACTTCCATATACTCCTTCCTCTCTTCATGTATAGCCTCCTTTTTCATTGAATTCTGTACTAGAATGGAAAATTGGTTAAAAATAATGAGCATATATCAGCACACCATTATCACCCAGTATACATTATGATTATATATATATATATATATATATATATATATATATATATATATATATGTGTGTGTGTGTGTGTGTGTGTGTGTCTGTGTGTCTGTGTGTGTATGTGTGTGTATAAACTCACAGAGAGTCTCACATAGACACACACACATATAGTTTTACTCTTATTTTTAAATTGAGAATATTCAAATATAAATTTTCTAATTATGTGCAATGAAATGGAACAAATTGCACAGATGCAACCACGGTGGAAATCTGTGCGCAGAAAGACATGGAATCAGCATAGTCTAATCATCTATGGAGATGGAGGCTGAAGCATGATATTCCACCCAGAAACCAAGATTCTTTGCAGACAACTTGAAGTGAATAGCCCAAGAAGGAAGCATCCTGCCACTACTTCTGTGAGACTTACAGATGCAGTGTAAGAACTGAGAATGCATTTGAGTTCAGCACAGACAGTCGTGTCAGAACCAGGTAACCACTGGTTTTGAACTGCCCAGACGTGCTACTATGGAGAGGGCTGTGGACATGACTCAGAGGTAAGAACACTTGCAGCATAAGTATGAGGACCTGCGTTCAATGCCAACAACTCACATGAAATTTTATGTGTGGCCATACATACTGTGGTAGTTTGACTAGATGGCCCCCAATATATTCACTGTTTTATTACAGTTTGTAATTTAGATCTGTAGCCACTTGGCTGGAGGAGGTATCACCAGAAACCTAAGGTGCTATGGTGGATTTGAAATTCCAATCTAAAGATACACAAAGCACCTGGAGTTCCTAAGGTGTGCTGTGTGGTGTGGCTTTTGGCTTTTACATTTTTCTCTTTCTACTTGGATCTGTGCGACCAAATTCTTCTGCCATTATGGAACTTCCCCTGGATCTGTAAGCTTCAGTAAATCTCTTCCTCCATAACACTGCCTGGTCTGGAAGTTCATCTCAGTAACCTGAAGGTGTCTGCTACACATACCTAATAACCCCAGTACTGAGGTGAATGGAGACAGTAGGGTCCCTGGAGATTGCTGGCAAGCCAGTCAAACTGGAAAACAAAACAAAGAGCTCTAGGTTGAGTGAAAGACTCTGTCTGAAGGAAGGAATGTAGAACAGTAAAGGGAACAATATTCTTCTCTAGCCTCCACATTCGTGTGTACAGGGCATGCTCATCTGCAATACCCAGTGACCCTAATGTCCACATGTATACACCACACATATAACCATGCATACCAATAAATGAATGAATAATGATGAGGAGATCATGGAAGCAGAATCAAATCCTGGTAAGAATTCAGGTGTGAGTGGGCCAGCTCATTACCTGAGAGTTATAAATACAAACAGAGGAAATGGACCATCCATCACATATAGAACAAAAATGGGTGAAAACGACCAGAAAGCAACCTTCCATGCTGAGGGCTGTGAGAAACTCAAGGAAGGGTGGATGCCTACTGGTCACTGAGCAGAGGCTTGACCCCAAAGGGAATTTGCACTCCACTGGAACATGCAGGTACATAAATCTGGTTTTATAACATTTTCCCCTGCACAAATCTTTAAATGGAAGGGATAATTTTCAAATTCATCCTAAATTCATCCTGCTAAGGAAGGAAGTGTGGTTGATGTGCATATATATTTATTTTACTTTCACTTCACTTATATATTTTAATGTTTTAAATCTTTACTGTGGTGTAACTATCTTTAAAGAGTTTGCTTTACACTTTATATTACTCAATTAGACTTTATGATTGTTCTGCTTGTTTCTGTATCCATCCTGTTGTGTACTCTCAACCACTCTTCCTATACATGGCTCTTTACATCAGAAGCCTTAACCTACAGAAAACTAGTGCTTCAATAATTTGAAATATTGAAGGTCAGAACTTCTGGCTACTAGAACATACAGAAAAGCATAGGTGGAAGATACTGGAAAGAAATGGACCATAGAGAGATTAAGGTCCCTGTGGTGGTTTGATTAAGGTGTCCTCCATAAACATAGATGCTCTGAATGCTAGGTTTTCAGCTGATGGAGATTTGGGAATTAACACCTCCTGGAGGCAGTGTATTGTTGGGGGCAGGCTTATGGGTGTTATAGCCAGTTTACCCTTGCCAATGTTTCGCACACTTTCTTGTCACTGTTCACTGTAGTTTGGCTATGGGGTGATGTCCACCCTCTGCTCATGCCATTGTTTTCCCCTGCCATTATGGAGCTTCTCCTCAAGATACTAAGCCAAAGTAAACCTTTTCTTCGCCCCCCCCCCACAAGCTGTTCTTGGATGGGTGATTTCTGCCAGCAGTACAAACCTGACTGCAACAGTAAAGTTGGTACCAAGGAGTGGGATTGCTACTAGACACCTCACTGTGTGGCTTTGGCCTTTTGAAGCTTATTTTCAAGAGGAATGTGGAAGGATTTGAAACTTTGGCCTTAGAGATGCCTTACAGTGCTGTAAGTACAGCTTGATAAACTATTCTGGTCAGAGTTGAAAGACCTGAATACAGTAAGAACTATGGACTGTGACGTTTGGCTTATGAGGGTGAGAAAGAGCTTTGTCTGGACTGGGCTAGAAGCAGATTGTGTGAGAGGCTTGCTGTTATGCCTTTGTCCTGAGAACTTGTGCAGTCTTGCATTGCATAGAAATTAACTGGCGTGAGCATAGGGATATGGAACAGAAAAAAATGAAATCTTTGGGCTGAAATTTCTGCTCATTCAGCTGCAATTATATGAGTGATTACAACTTTTGAGATTAGGTCAGCTGATCTGCATTGGAACCACAGAAAGAATTCACTCTTTGGATGGGGTCTGAATGTTCAAGGAGTATCCTGTTCTTCAAAGTCTGTTTTATCCCCCCACCACACACCCTGGATTAACAAATTGGCACCCTACCTGGTATTATGGAATATAAGAAATGCAGGAAAAGAGATTCATTGAATTTGGAACATGGTCTTGTGTTTTGGAAATGGCCATAGGCAGTGTGTAACAGTTTTGCTGGATGCCTGCATGGATACCCAATGGAGCCATGAGGATGAAGGGGGGATTGCAGTGGAGACCCAGTGGAGATGCCTGGACTTCGAGATGGTTGCTAAGCAGAGCTGCTGGCCCAGAGAAAGTTTTCCAGGACTGTGAGTAGCCTAGCTGGAGGGGTGGAATTGGACTTGGAGATTTGTCACTGACTAGATTTGTTGGACTTAGAGCTACAGAGTTTGATGTTTGCCCTGCTTAACTCGTGTATTGGTTGACTATTTCTTCATTATGCTCAATGCCATCTTTTGCAGTGTGTTTATTCTATGCCATTATGGTTTTTATTGTTGTTGTTGTTTACTTTTGGTATTATGGCTCAATTAAAAGACTTTGGACTATGGGGATGTTTGAACATCATCGAGAGTGATAAAAACTATGGGAACTTTTAGTGTTGGATAAATGCATTGCATTTTGCATCATGTATGGTTATCAGTTTATGGGGGCTAGGCGCAAATGTGGTGTTTGATTGTAGTTTTCCCCATAAACTTAGGTGTTCTGGACGCTAGGTCCCCAGCTGATGGGGATTTGGGAATTAACGCTTCCTGGAGGCAGTGCATTGTTGGAGGCGTGCCTATGGGTGTTATAAGTCAGTTTCTCCTTGCCAGTGTTTGGCACACTCTCCTGTTCCTATTGTCCACGTTATGTTGGCCAGGCATACTGTCCACCCTCTGCTCATCCCATTGTTTCCCACTGAAGTCATGGAGCTTCCCCTCGAGTCTGTAAGCCAAAATAAACCTTTCTTTCCCAAAAGCTGCTCTTGGGTTATTTCTGCCAGCAGTGTGAACCTGACTGCAATAGTCCCAAATCCATGTTTTTAATTATTGATTTCTTTCTTTACAAAAAGTTTGCAAAGATGGACCCCCTGCCCCTACTCTAATTCTGTGGAGGGTGTTTTTCCAGTTTTAAATTTCACCTACCAGATTTCTTGTCCAGTGATGTGATCCTGTTCTGTTGTGATGATTCTTGAGCTCTATCGAATAATACTATAGAAACTGTCTGTGTTGTATAAGTATGTGTGGGAAGGCTAAACTAATTTACTCAAAATTTACCAAACAACTTTGAATCTTAATTTTGTTTTTCCTTCATTTCCAGCAATTACACTGATTACTGATTTAATTAACTTGCCATTTCTTTATGACTTCTACTTGCATTTACTTTCAAACTATAAACTGCTGCCTTTATATACATGTACACATTTTTGTATGCATTTAACGCAGTCATATCTAAAACCTTATTTTGATATTTTGTACTAACTCTCATGGGCATGCAGTTACTCTTGGTCCTATGCTCCCTATTTTCCTTCAGAGTGTCCGTGATCTAGGTTGAAAGTACTTGGACAGAGAATTCTAAGATATGGTTCATGTACATGTCTAGGGATATTACTAACTTAAGTTACTAAAGTCTCAGCTGGGAAATTTTCTTTAGCACCAAAGCTAAAAACAAACCTGATTTCTGTTTTATTTCAAATATTCAGTCATTATTCTATCCCTCATTCTTTTTTTCAAAATATGGTATTTCCATGTCATTGGCTTCATCTGGAGATATGACTAAGTTAATAATGGAGCGTAACTCTTCAATACCTACATATTATTTGAGAGAACATCCCATTTGATTCTCTACTTTGTTTAGTACCATAAAGAGCCAATATCCAGTCCTACTGTGTACCTTAAAGTGAAAACTTTATGAGTACTTGCTTATGGGTCTGTATTTCCACATTTCTTGCTCTAAAAATCCTTACAAATCGCTTGTACTTTTATGACATTTTAAATAGCTTCATGTGACACACTTATAAACTGGGTTTAGGGGGAAACAAAATTATTAGCATAAAATCACATTGACCTTTATTTTACCAGAGTCTCATATGTTAGACAAGGAGCAGTCACATGCTTAAAAAGCAGTAGTGCTATGATTGGAATGCAAGTCTCTCTCATACAAAAAACAGTGAGGGTTTTTTTTGGGGGGGTTGGTATGTGTATGTGTGTGTGATATGAGTGTGTATATACATGTTTTTAGGTGTATATGTGCACAGGTACATGAGTATGTGTGTGTATAGAGGCCAGAACTCAACTTTTAGTATAATACTCAATTACTATTCATGTTATTTGTTGAAATGTGGTCTTTTTATGTACCTAGAACCCACTGATTTGCCTAGAGAAGTTAGCTAGCAACCCCTAGGGACTCTCGTATCTCCAACTCCAACACTAGGATCACAAACAGGCATCACCATACCCAGCAATTTACAGGGATTCTGGGAACCCAAATGTCCTCATGCTGTTAGTGCAGCAAGCTTTTTACTAAATGACTCTTCTGCCAACTCCCAAATCCAGTGTTTCTTCCAACACAAACTTAGGTTTGAACATTAGTTCACCTTGCCACTGACTGCAAAGATGGATTGGGAATTTTCAATATATAATGGAACAATAAATGCTATCATGATTGAATCACTAATGTTAGTGGAGATGGTACAAGCTTGGATATATTAAACAATATATGTGAACCCATTTCCAGAGAGAACTTGAAATGATAGTTGCTATAAGTAGCAAGCTGTAAGTGTGTGTGTGTGTGTGTGTGTGTGTTTCAAGGTAGGGTCTTGTTCTGGCCCAGGATCACTTGGAATTCACTATGTAGTCGCAGAGTGGCCTCACATTTATGATGATCCTCCTACTTCTGCCTTGTGACTACTGGGGTTAAAGGCATGAGCCACCATGCCTGACTTAAATGTATGTTTTGCATGATATAATGTTCATACATCTTCAAATTTAAAAACAATTCATTATTTTGTTATTGGTTGCTAAATGAAAGTTAAATACTTGCATGAAGATATAGATTTACATGCAATTATCTCCTAGAACAGGATTAATTTACTTTAATTAATAAAACTATTTGCAATGATGGTATTTTCCATCTAATGAAATAGCCATCCCCATCATTCTGCCCTCAGTGTTTCTGCATTTTCTAAGCATTTTCAAAGGTATTTGATCCAGAACACAGTTCAGAGAGTCTGTGTTCCCAAGAACAGTTTAAACTGTTTTCTAAACATTTGTTTTATACTTAGAAAGTGTCATGGCCAAGTGGTCTGAGCAATCAAATCCTGATGTTGGAAGTCTGATCTTGACATTGGCTCCCAGTGCTGCTGCAAGCAAATCACTTAACCTTGAAAATCAAGTTTTTGATCTGTAAAATTGGAATAAAAAACTTACCTGCCCCTCAGGAAAATGTGAAGACTACTGAAAGTAAATGTCTGAGAAAAGGTTTTGAGTATGAGTACAATGCCTGAAATAGAAAAGAATGAATGTCACACTTCTCCTTACAATTCCCACTGCTGTGCCCTTGTCCAATCAAGTGATAAGATTTGGTAGAACTTCAAGTAATCAAAATCCAGAAATCAGAAAATCTTCAATGTGCTTCAGTGTGGAACAGTTTGGCTGCTCATGCAGGTTGCCATCAGGCAAATTAAGATAGTGCTTTAAACTATCTATATATTGAGTTTTCTGGGCCTGCATACTAGGGCTATTTTAAAATTTTTTATCGGTGTTCTTAATAATCCTTAGGAGCAGGGTTGACCTGAGAAAAGTTTGGAAATTTGAAAATCTACTGAGACAATAAATCTGGCAAAATTTAAGTTTATCACTGAAGTTTTCAGTGAGAAAAAAGTAAAATAAAAAATGAGGTTTCTAAGGCCCAGTCTGCTTAGGGCCATTTTCCATTCTTTCTTAAGCTCTGGAGACACAAAAGTCTATCTGTATGCTTGTTATCAACTGTTGTGTTCTGTTTGGTTTGCAACTAAAGTAGAAACCCAGGGAACTTCTGAATGAGCAATCAATTAGACTGCTGTGCACAGGGAGACAGAAGCACAAAGCAGCTAGCTAAACACTTAGAAATCATAAGGAAGAAACTTCTGCTCTATAGAAAAATTCTGGCCTGGACAACTTTCCAGAACTAAAGCAGAGCTATATTAATTAACATGGATGTGGTTATTGGAATGGAAAAATGACCCCTATAGCCTCATCTGTTTGTGATTAAACTTCATACTTAATCCCAAGCTTGGGGAACCTTTAGGAGGCGGGGTCTCACTGTAGGAGGTATGTTGTTGAGGACACACCTTGGAGTTTTATAGTGCAGATCTGCTTGCCACACTGAGTGAGCTCAATCTGTCTCCTTTTTCCCTGTGGTTGGGAGATGCTATGTGCAGCTATCTGCTCTTGCTGTGCTGTCTCCACCGTGGTGAAATGTACCTTTGAAACTGTTAACTAGAAATGAACCCTTTCCTTCCATGAGATGCTTCTGTTAGGGTATTTTGTCCCAGCAATAACAAAAACTGTAAAAATGGACAGGAAGAGAGATGACATAGGTGTTCAAATTCTATAGCTCTATGTTGCAAACACAGAACACGGTGTGAGTTGACCTGAGCCATCTTCTTATCTCAGAGTCAGAAAATATTCAAAACCTCAAGCTGTCAATGCATCTGTTCTTTTTTAAAAAAATATTTTATTATTTATTTATTTGACAGAGAAAGAGGGGGAGAGAGAGGGAGAGAGAGAGAATGGGCTTGCCAGGGCCTCCAGCTACTGCAAATGAACTCCGGATGAGTGTGCCCCTTGTGCATCTGGCTAACGTGGGTCCTGGGGAATCAAACCTGGGTCCTTTGACTTTGTAGGCAAATGCCTTAACTGCTAAACAATCCCTCCAGCCCATTCCATCTGTTCTTATACCCCACCACAGACTATCAACAGGCAACAAAAGGAAGGAACAAGGGCAAGAGGCTTCAAGCACTTCCAGATCATCATCTTGACTGTCTTGACTTGGGTGAGAATGTAATTCTCAGACATGTTTAAATGTGAGGAGTGGGCATCCATCTCTGCTCCTTAGGGACAGTCTGAGAAGCTTAAAACCTTAGTAAGAGATAAGTGGGACCATCCCTCACACTGTGTCACACAGGACAGAGTAGTATATTTTTCTCTCTGTTTACGATAAGCAACAATTATTTACCCTTTTATAATATATTTTAATATTTTATTATTTGTTTGAGAGAGAGAGAGAGAGAGAGAGAGAGAGAGAGAGAGAATGAACTCGAGTACCAGGGCCTCCAGCCACTGCAGATTCCAGATGCATGCACCTTGTGCATTCAGCTTATGTGGATATTGAGGAATCAACCTGGCACCTTAGGCTTCGTAGGCCAGCACCTTAACCACTAAACCATCTTTCCAGCCCTATTTACCCTTTTTAACATCATATGTTTTAATCTTTTTAACTGATGTCTAGCGCTTAGACCTATTTATGGGTAGGACTAGTAATTCAGTACATGCATGTTATGTGTAATGCCCAACCTTTCAAATATTTATGTTAATCTTTCTAAACTATTCGTACTGTGCATTTTTTGTTTGAATAAAGACATATAGCCAGTATTGCTACTTTAAGCATTTTCCTCATACTGGGAAGAATTTTCTGCCTTGAGGATACTTATTAGTTCCTCTAAGAACAAACATCCCCAGTGATAGACTTGAGGGCCATGATGATCTACCTTTATCCATCTATTTTTATAGATGTCTTCATATATGGAGCTAGCAAAACACACACAAACACACACACACACACACACACACACAGCATCATGTAATAAAGGACAGTTCTATGAAACAAGCATTAGCAGTGTGTTTGGGATAATAAAAGTGATCAATCATCAAGCATATATTGTAGCAATTTCTCACTCCAGCTAATGCTTGTCATTTTAAGCATCATGCGATCACATCCATCATTTTCCTTCCCTCCTGCAATGTTTTTACCACACCTGATGCTATTTTTGTATCAGACATTAGGTATCTCCAAATAGAAAAAGCCAAAGAATGGCTATCAAAAGGGAGGGAAATCAGCAGTTAACAACAGTCTAAATGCAAACTTACATGAAATGGGCTTTTCTTGGCCCTCCAGTTTTCTACAGATTTCTTTGTATTGTTCTTTTCTGTCTGTCTGTCTGTCTGTCTGTCTGTCTTTCTTTCTTTCTTTCTTTCTGTCTGTCTGTCTGTCTGTCTTTCTTTCTTTTTTCTTTTCTTTTCTTTTTTTGTTTGTTTTTCAAGGTAGGGTCTCACTGTAGTCCAGGCTAACCTGCAATTCACTATGTAGTCTCAGGGTGGTCTTGAACTTATGGTGATCCTCCTACCTCTGCCTCCCGAGTGCTGGGATTAAAGGTGTGCACCACCATGCCCAGCTAAGTATTTTTTCCTCTTACTGCTGAGTAGAATTTCATTGTGTAAATGTACCACAACTTCATTATCCATTCATCCAATGATGGGCACATGAGTTGATTCCAGTTCTAAGGTATAATGAATTAAGCAGCCATAAACATGTTTGAGCAAATATCTCTGTAGTGAAACATTATAAGCAAGAATGTGAACTTGGAGTCAGGGCCAGGGTAAAGGAGACAGACCCTGAAGATACGCAACACCTACCAATGCAGAGATCCAGAGGCTCCTAAGACCTCATCACTGAAGTAGATTTAAAACTCACTCACCACGGCTCAGAGAATTTTGAGGAAGAAGGGAAAAAAAGATTGTAAGAGCTATAGGTTGAGACATCATGCCCAGAGGCATTCCTGACCCACCCCCAAAAAGATGACTGATGCTCTCACAACGCATAACCCACAACCCTATGGGGAATACCTGCAACCCCACTGAGGAGGGTCCCCAGCCGAATGGGGCCAGGGACAAGTGAAAAGAGGGTATCAACACATGAATATGTCCATACAAAATATGTCATTAGTAATAATAAAAATTTTTTAAAAACCTTAGTAACACCTGCCATTCTTTTATGTTTTTGAATGATATAGAGAATACTTTGTACAATCTTTCCTACAAGCCCCTTAGCACCAGGTTAGCCTAGGCTAGAGAAAGGCCCTACCTCAAAAACAAACTAATAATAATTTTAGTTCAGGAAGGGACTGCTTTCTATATCAAAATCAATTTCAACACAAATAGAAGCAGGTATATGTGTGCAAATTCACCTAAACTGATTAATATGGTATTTAAGCTATCAGTACTTGAAATAGATTAACAATAATAAAGGCAAAATTTGTTCAATGAGAATTGGTAGAAAGTAGAGAGTTTGCTCAGTGGTTAAAGGCCCTTGTTTACAAAGCCTGATGACCCAGGTGCAACTCCCCAGCATACATGTAAAGCACAAAGTGACACATGCATCTGGCTTGCACTGGCAATAGGCCCTGGCATGCTCATACTCTCTCTCTCTCTCTCTGTCAGTCTCTTTATCTTCCTCTTTCAAATAAATAAATAATATATATATATATTTTAAAATAATTGGTAAAAAGCTAGGTGTGGTGGCACACTCCTTTAATCCCAGCACACGGGAGGCAGAGGTAGGAGAATCACTGTGAGTTCAAGGCCAGCCTGAGACTACATAGTGAATTCCAGGTCAGCCTGGGCAAGAGTTGAGACCCTACCTCAAAAACCCAAAAGAACAAAAAACAAACAAACAAAAAAAAAAACAAACAAACAAACAAAAAGGAATTGGCAAAGCTTATAGGTACAGGATTGATGAATCTATGTTTAATGGGGCTAGTGGAAGGTTGTGGTGATTTGATTAAGGTGTCCCCATGAACTTAGGTGTTCAGAATCCTAGGTTCCCAGCTGATGGTGATTTGGAAATTAACGCTTCCTGGAGGCAGTGTATTGTCAGGAGCGGGCTTATATGTGTTATAGCCAGTTTCCCCTTGCCAGTGTTTGGCACACTCTTCTATTCCTGTTGTCCACCTTATGTTGGCTAAGGGGTAATTTCCACCCTCTGCTCATGCCATCATTTTTCCCTGCCATCGTGGAGCTTCCCCCTCGAGCCTATAAGCTAAAATAAACCTCTTTGATCCCACAAGCTTTTTTTGGTTGTGTGATTTCTGCCAGCAATGCGAACCTGACTGCAACAAAGGTTTACTGAGGGAAAGTGATATTTAGTTAAAAATTTTTGAACACTGTCAAACATTCACAATGAAATGGTCTCAGCTTGTGAGCTAAGATTCATTCCTGTCACTGTTTCCTCTTCCTGATTTCATGCTTCCAAAGCACCTCAAGGCTTGCATAATGGGAGATGAGGACATTAACCAAGAGAACTTTTAATCTTAGTTTTCATAAAAGAGCAGTTCTTCATAATGAAAAAAACAAAGAAGAAAATAGTGAGGATGATTAATGTTTTGTTTTTGTTTTGATTTTCTGACATAGGATCTTATGTAGCCCAAGGTGGGTCAAACTCACCATGTAGCCAAAGATGGCCTTGAACTCCTGATCCTCCAGTCTATGCCTCCCAAATGCTGACATGACAGGCATATGCCACCATGCCTGGTAATGGTGAGGACTTCATGGGAGAACACATGTTACTGTGAATGAGTAAACTGGCACGCTACTTTATTATATCAAGGTAAAATTTGTTAAAGTTTATCTACTTTAGAGAACCAGACCTGCTATTCAATGGTGGCAACAAATGAGTCAACTAGGTTTGTAGACTTAGATATTGGAAAAATTACCTAAATGCTAAATGCTTCCCAGGAAGTATTTAGCTTTAAAAGCTTTACCTCGGGCTTTATGAAAGTGATATCCAAGCTTTATCTTGTGGCTGAGAAATGAGAATTTCCTGTTTTATATAGCATATACTTGATATCACTGGGGACAATCTCAGATCCATTTTATCACCTTATGAAATTGAGTTAAAGTAGATTAAGGGCACTAGTGGTAGAAAGCCACTTTGTTAGAGCTCTAGTAGACAGACAAGCCCTTCCTCCCAAGGGTCTAACGTATGCCTGCACAAAATATAGATAGGAGTGATATGCTAATAACCTAAGTCAGAAAGAAATAACACCAATCATGGCATCATATTAATCATGAAACAAGGACATTAAAGAATGATTCCTTGCCTAAAGGGAGAAATGGAAAAATGTGTATTGTTGAAGAAGTTGGTCTTTAGAGACCTTGTCATACCCACAGAAAATGAGAGTCACAGGTGGAGAATCTGCATAGAATATGATGGATACTTTCCCTCTTGTGTAACTCATGAAGCAAGAAGCCACAGGCTTAGAGTGCTTAGGTTGTGAGGCCTATTGTATTCGGGTACTGCTGATGCCTGCTCACCTCTGCATACCTAATGAGAAAGGCCAGTGTGCTCCCAGTTATGAGCTTGGCTGTACATTGATTCGTTTCACATACATAATCTACCTTCATAGCCTTTTGGAAATCCGGTGATGACAGGGCTATAATCACTCAGAGAGTTAAATGTATTGGTTCAAGTTCATGCACTCAATAATCAGTGTTTTACTTACCCAGGGCATATCTGGGACAAAACACCAGACCAAAAGGAGCTGATGGGAGGAAAGGATTGATTTTGGCTATAGTCTCAAGGAGAAGCTTCATGATGGCAAGGGAAAGCATGGCACAAGTAGAGTATAGGCATCAAATCTTGCCATAGTATGTGGAAGATAGGAGCAAGAGAGTGAGATGGCCTCTGGCAAGGGGGAGTTGACTATAATACCCCAAAACCTGTCCCTAGGAACACACTGCCTCCAGCAAGGCTCCATTTCCCCAATCACCACTAACTGGGAACTAATCATTCAAAATACGTGAGTTTTTGTGGGGCATCTGATTTTCAAACTACCTCAAGTGATAGAACTAAAACTGAAACTAAGGTTAGCTTCAACTCTTCTTGCTTTATTTTATATTGGAAGTCCCTGTTGGCTTACATGCAAGAGTTGAAGTGGGCACAGTTTCAAATAAAGTTTAAACATTATTCATTCATTTGCCATTCAAAATTGTTTTGATGATTAAGGCTTAATGAGAAAGACATAGCAATGACAACAGTTGTATGTTTTGATGTGAAAAAATGAAGAAATGTTCTCTGTAGGTCTTCATATATTTATTCTCACTCTAATATTACTTTCAAAATTACTTTATAGATGTTTGTGTTATAAGGGAATTTACAGCAGCAGTGTTTCATTTTCCACTTTATTACAAAGGAGCCAGCCAAGTAATTCCCTTCTAATTTCAATGTAAATTCCAAGTATGCTATGCAGCTTCTTATGATTTAAAAAATATTTATATATTTCATTTCCCATTGATTGCTACCTGGTAATGCTCAGTTTGGGCTGCAGCACAATAATGCAATTGTGTTGTAAAACTACCTTCCTGTGTTAAAACAATTTTGTACATTTCATTATATGGAGTAGATCATTTTAGATATATGTCTTTCATGTCTGTTTAATGAGAAAAATCTCATTCTACTTTAGTTGGTTTACAAATGCAGTTTTGAAAAAAAAATTCATTAAAAATTCATATTAAAATGTGTATCGGGGTTACTAGACCAGCCCAGTCACTGTGAAAGGCTCTGACAATCACTAGTGTAATTGTAGTATGCCACATCAGCATATGAGCATTCAGAATTGAATGCCTGACAGAAGGTAGACAAAGCAAGTTTAACCCAAACATCACCAGAGGCCTTGTGCAACCTCAAAATTTTCCCCACTCCATCTTTGAAATGGAATAAGCATAGTTCTATATCCTCATGAAGGGGAAATATTCCAATTCATTTCACTCAGAATGGTAATCATTAAAAAAGAAAATAACAACCAGTGCTGGTGAGGGTGTTGACAAAAGGAAATATTTTTAAAAATATTTATTTATTATTTGAGAGAGAGAATGGGCACACCAGGGCCTCTGCTGCCACTGCAAGCCTTTATGCACTGCTGGTAGGAAAGTAATCAAGTCCAACCACTATGGGAGTCTTCGCTGAGGCTTCCCAATAAAAAACAAAAAACAAACCAAAAAAAGAAAGAAATAAATAAAACAACTCATAATAAACTCCATATGACCCAGCTATACCTCTCCTGGGTATTTACCCAGAAGAATCAAAGTCAACATACCACAGAGATAATTGCACATCAATGTTTTATGGCAGCAGTATTCACAATAGCTAAGCCATGTAAGCAACCTGGATATCCCCCCCCCCAAAAAAAATGGATGAAGAAAATGTGTTACATACACACAATTCAATGTTTTTAGCAATAAAGGAGAATGAAGCCATGTCACTTACAAGAAAATGGATGCAGCCAGGTTAATCATATTAAGCACATGAAGCTTATCTCATAATTGTTTTTTCACATTTATGGTTCCTAGATTTTATATAGATCTATAAAATCATGTATGTGCATATTACATAAAAGTAGAAGCAGAATAGCCTAGGGGGACATGGGGAAGTTATGGGAGGAGATAAAGGGAAGGCAGAAATAAGCTGAACATATAGTAAATAGGTATATTAAACATCAAAAACTAAGGCAAGAGATAAAAGATAAATATCATTTGTCAGAGACTAGAAGAAACAATCATGACACAAATAAGGAGCATTGTATATGCTGGAGCTGAAAACAAGACAGCCACATCACAAGCCAGAGCCTATCACTGGGTGAAAGGGAGTGATGACACTCCTTAATTATTTGGATTTTCTGTTTCACACACATGTGTGAAGGTTGCTTCTTTCTTGTGCTGTCTTTGGTCCTTCTGGATGTGAGCAAGGCCAGTTTGAACATTTATCTTCCCTGCATCTTGCATGATCAGCAGGAGTTATTTCTAGGATTAATATCAGGACCTATGAGAAAGCCCATCAGCCACCAGTGCCTTGAGCTGATCTTTTCTGATGACCTGTGACCACAGCAGATGGACTCATTTTGTATCAACAGCTATGTCATAATGGACCAAAAATTTTAACACTGGAAACCCAATACCAGATTGCCCCTTGAGTTTCAGCTCACAGGGCATCGTTCAAGAAAAGCTGGGACATGAGCATGCTGTATACCATTTTGTTCTCTGGCTGAGGATACACCTGCTCTTACATCTGAAGCCTGTGTGGTCCAGAATTCCAGCAGTGCTAGAAAAGCCAGTGAGCATAGGTTTGTTCCTACTTTCAATGAAAGATGTAGAGCTCACAGCCAAATAAACAATACCAGAAAGGTGTTAGGTTGAATGGTGTGAAGTTAATCCTTGCATTTGTACTCCTCCATTTTAACATTTTGGGGATTCCATTTAACAAATCTGTAAAGAGAAATATCCTTTTTCCAAGCTCCCCCAGCACAGAGGTTTTGGATAGTACTCAGTCGAGGGGACAGCAATAGCTGAATCCTAAAATGTGCTGGGAGCATCACATATGTTATCGTTCATGATCCTCATGGCAGCCCTGGGTGGCATATTTGCCATGATCAAGGTTCACTATTGTGTATGTATTCCTGATAACTCTGCTAATGTCTCAACTGTTTTACAAGACCTACAGGAACAGATTCAGACAAAGTCAGACACTACTGTGCCTTTCAGTGAGCAGTTCTGGGAGTAGATCTCAGCTCATGCTCAGATGGTCCTGAGACAATCTAGCTCTGTTTACCTGGGTTCCCTCAAATGCTGTCCAAGGCCTGAAGCCTATAGGAATAGAAACCCTAAAGGTTTGCTATATGCCTACTTCCCCTTAACTCTTTGCTTTTATTCTTTCTCCCCAACATTTTCATCCAGGGCTGTCTTCCTGCACTCCACCAATACACTTTTTGGGTCCCTTAGATAATTCTACTGGAGAAGTTTCTCAATTACCACATCCATCAACTCTACTCAGCTTGAAGAAGCCAGATTGCTTTCTACTCTGTTTCCCTAGCAGCAGTTAGGGTTACTGCTTCAGACAGGGGATTAAGACAGGGTAACTGGGCCTCTGAAAGTAAAGGCAGAAATATCCTTAAGTCTCACCTTGCAATCTCTACTTTGCTAGAGATCAAAGAATGATCTGACAATTCTTATCTCTTGCCTAAAGGCATTCCCTTCACCTGTTTTCCCATGAACAACCTGCCCTGGAAGGGAGTTGCCATTTTCTAGAATTTAAATCTGATCCTAATATTGGGGATGGCTAAGCTATGCTCCAGGTGGTATCCTGGCTGGCCTCTTTTTGTGTCGGCTTCTAGTGCAGTCCAATTAGCTCTCACTCTGGAAGTTGACAGCGCCACCATAAAGTTATAAATAGACCCTACCAGGGGACACACTCTTTCTTGGCTGCCTGATCATCTCTCCTGAAGCTCCAGGTTCTGGTAAGCCATTCTAAGATGAGGGGAGACCCCCACCCTCACCACTACTCCCACATGGGCTCTCTACCCACTCCTGCCTCCACATGGCTACAGCTCTCTGCACTTTCTTCTCTTTCCTTCTCTTAATCTAATAAAGTCTCTCTAAACCTTACCCTCTGGTATATGGCTTTTAATTCTTTAAATTCACAACACAAGTATATGAGGTACCCTAAATTTACTGGTGAATTGGTATGCCGGTGTGTGGTGTGTTGGCAAGGAACCTCAAAATTTTCACTTCAAAGGGGTGGACCAAGGAGGGTGGTGGGAAGGGTTTATGACTATGGTATATTGTGTATGTGTATAGTGGCTATCAGTTAAAAGCTTTGAAAAGAGAAAATTAGGCTGAAGTCGTGGCCTGGCGTTAAGGCACTTGTCTGCAAAGCCTAAGGACCCAGGTTCAATTTCCCAGCACCCACAGAAGCCAGATGCAGAAGGTGGCACATGCATATGGAATTCATTTGCAGTGTCTAGAGCCCTGGCATGCCCATTCTCTTTCTCTCTCTCTCTCTCTCTCTCTCTCTCTCTCTCTCTCTCTCTCACACACACACATACACACACACACATCTGCCTCTCTGCCTCTACTTTTTTTCTCTTTTTCACTCTCAAATAAGTAAATGCATGGAGAAAATTATTTCCTTTGAAACCAGTTAGAACAGTTACTACATTTAGATCTTCCTAGAACTGAGCATAAAACTGGAGTAGGAAAGAAAAACATCTCTTTTATGATACACTATTCTTAGATTATTAATATATAATACTAGTACCTTACTGAGCTTTTTCCCACTGAAAATACACTAAACATATTTGTATTATATGTCAGTGCAACCAGACACATGAATATGCTTTTATAGGCAGCAATCGTAATACTCTTGGTAAGCATTTTGAACTAAGAGAAAATAACTGATATTGAATATTAAAATTATAATTGGTACCTCAAAACACATAAATATCATTCTATAAAGAAAAACTGTAAAGATGGAAAAGTCATTCAATAACAGCCTGACACATTGTGAGAAAGATATTGTGGATCAGTTGGGTGTGAGGAAGTTAAAATAATTGTCTATATAACCTACAACCTTTTAGACTTTAAGTTCCTTGCAAATACCTATTGTAATGTATTCAATACTCTAGAAATGAGACTGACAGCATTCATAGCACATGAACAGTACAAATACACCACCCTCTATGAGAGGTCATTGCCTAGTAAAATGCATGGTGGCCTTTGAAGAGCTCTCAATTTCTCTTCACTTAAACCATCCCTGGATCCTGTATATGTAAAGTTAGTTAAATGCCTTATGGTGACTTTGAAACACAAGTTCTGTGAGAGGATATTGCTAGTGAAATGCAGAGCCTATTACAAGATCTCAGTGAATGGTAATTTATTTTCACTTATTTAATTAATCCAGGTAGTGAGTTCGTTGATAAATATCTTGTACTTATTTACCTACCTAATCTTCAAGCATGTGATTGTCTTCATATATATAGTTTACAATGAAAACGTCTAATTGATGAACTTTACTTTGGTCCTTTATAGATAATTTATCATATGCATGTCCTATTACAAAGTAGATTATACGTTTTCAACTTTGTCTCTCTTGCCATAATAAATGCACTAAAAATTCTAAAGAAATCTACTGAAATCCTAAACTGCCAGTTAAAATATGAGGGGCTTCAGGAGTAACCTGGATACAGTATGGCATATGCTTAGATTACAACTGCTTTCTCCTTGGCTGGTTTGAAACATCTGCAGTTTGCAGATGGGTAACGTGCCATTGAAATATTTTCTTATGCATGCAAAATATTCTTTCAATTAATTTAGTCTACATAGTTTTAATTACAATTAGTTTATTCTAACTTTTTTTCTCAATTTTGTTGTTAAAGATATTTTGAAAATATACTCATCTATTTCAGGCATTTTCTTTAAAATTTTGTTAAAAATAGTCTAAAAATCTACTCATGTACTTCTGTCCTTTAGTTTATTTGGGAAAATATTTCCTACACAATCAAATTTCATTATTTTAATGTAAATTTGAAACAAAGTCCCCATGTCTCCAAATGTACCACAGAAACTATTGTTTTTTCAAAAAGTAATAGAAAGCAAGGATTTACTTATTTTAACTGCAGGGAAAGAAACGATCAGACAAATGCTATTCACTACTCAGAATTTCTCGAGGCAGTATGAATTTCTTTAGAATGAAGACAAGGGTATGGATAGCAAATGTTGATTACATCTCTCATGCTTTCTCTCTCTGGCTGAAAAATAATCAGTGACAGAAGTGAGTTGCCTGTAGCTGACACACTGGAGACTAGCCAACCGTTTCAGAACACAATCTTCTCTGGGGAGCATTTGCTTCTGGTTATGCATTAGATTGAATGCTTCTGACAAATCACACCATTGCAATAGGAGCTATTTGATAATTAAGAAGTTCATATATTTATAGTGAAAATGTGATGGTTAATAAATGCATAATGTATAGAATGATGAAACCAAGATTATTATGATATCTATCACTTCACATGCACAATATTTTCTGAGCAGTAGGTCTCAAAGCTAATTCCTCCTAAGAAGAATTTTGTACTTCTTGACCAACATTTCTCCTGCAACTACATACTCCCTTGCTTCCATCTCTAGTAACCACTATTCTTTTCTATACTTTTTTGTTTTGTTTTGTTTTGTTTTGACAATGTATGCACCACAGGATCAAATAGAAGAGAGCCTGCTGACCCTTTCTCCTGAGTACTGGGGTTATAGGCATTTGCATCACCATGCCATGCTTTATGTTCAACTACAATGCATTTGACTTTTTACACCTCAAGTCTAAGTGAGATGATATGGTATTTGTATCTCTGATTCTGGTTTATGTCAGTTGCATAATTTGTTCCAGGCTCATCCTAGGGTCAAAAAGAAAAGAATTTAAAAGAATAAGAGCTAAATATACAGAATGGTATTCCATTGTGTTTGTATTATAATTTCTTTATCCATTTAATTATTGATGGATACCTGGGTTGCTTCCATACTTGGCGACTGTGAATAATAATGTAACAAACATGGGTGTTCAGATACCTTTTCGATATGCTAATTTCCTTTCCTTTAGAAATGAGGATGTTTGATCATCTCACAAATCTACTATTCCTTATGTTCTTTGGAGGGACCTCCACAACGTCAGTACATCAAGGCTGCACTAATTCCCATTCACTCCAACAGTGTTCGAGTGCTCCCCCTTGTGGACAGGTAAGAGGACATGCCTGACTGGTTATAACTTGAATTTTTCCTGATGATTAGTTATGTTGAGCATTTTTCCGTGTACCTGTTTCTCATTTGTTCACCTTCGTTTAAGAAATGTCTGTGTGCTCTCTTAGCATGGTGCAGTTATTTTCTTGCTTCCGAGTTAACTGAGGCAGTTAGCAAATATTTTATCTGTAAGGCTGAGTCTGAGAAATCATAGTGCAGAGACATTTAATGTAGTTTACTCTCTGTATTCTTCATCTCAGTACTTTGGTCTTCTCATTCTTCTGCTTTTTCCTTGACTAAACTAATCAAAATAAGAGTTCAACTCAACTGAATGGACATGATACTAATTCTCTTTTATTTTATTGTAATTCCATATGCTTTATGATATATATTTGGGTGGATTTATTTTCCTATTTGCTACAAGAAAATATAATTTGAAATGCACATATATTTACATAAGTATTAAAATAATAGTGTATGCTATGTGTGTGCATATACTTGTAATGAAATTGGGTTTAAGTCATGAAAAACAGATATAATACCAGAGAACAAACCTAAGTGGAATATTAGATTTGGAACAAAAGGTTATTATCATTGTATGTCAACACTGAATCAAAAACATGATCTTGACCTTTTAAATAGTCAAAGCTAAGGGTAAAATACTTGACACAAGACCCAGTGAGACAGTATTTGAAGACATGACTATCTGAAATGTCAATCTAATAACTTAAAGAAAGTTTTTGGAAGTGTCAGTGACACTCAAATAGAGACAATATTTGTGATGTGTAATATTGTCAACTTGATAAACTGAGAAACACCTAGAAGTTGTAGAAAGCACACCTCTGGGTACATCTGTGATGGGAGAGATTATTAGATCACAAGGAATAGATTCTCTCCCCCCTCATCTTCTCTCTCTCTCCCCCTTTCTCTCTCTCTCTCTCTCTCTCTCTCTCACACACACACACACACACACACACACACACACACACACGTTGGGGATTAAACCAGAGCATTGAGGGCTGTAGAGATGGCTTAGCGGTTAAGGTCTTGCCTGTGAAACCTAAAGACCCCGGTTCGAGGTTCGATTCCCCAGGACCCACGTTAGCCAGATGCACAAGGGGGCACATGTGTCTGGAGTTCCTTTGCAGTGGCTAGAGGCCCTGGCACGCCCATTCTCTCTCTCTGTCACTTTCAAATAAATAAAAATAAACAAACAAAAAGAACAAATTGTTGTTGAGGAACTAAAAAAAAAATGTTTAAAAAAATAAACCAGGGCACTGAACATGATGTATAAACACACTACTACTGAGCTACATTCCTAGCCCACATTAATACCTTGATAGGTTCATATGGTAGCATTGCTGAGATGCAGTCAAAGGTAAGAAGCAGAGCATAGTTGGAGGAAGCAAGTGACTAGGGTTATATCACTGAAGGCTATATATTGTCCTTTTCTATATTCTTTTTCCCTGTCTTCCTTGATCTCAACTCCCTACCTGCCACTACAAACTAAGTCTTCTGAAACTATTAGTTAAAATAAATCTGTTACTTTTGAAATTACTTTTCTCAGATATTTGATCAGAGCAACATAAAAGCCTCAGGAACATTCTGTTTAATTACAGTCATTTGCTATACCTTCAATTCATGGTAATTTAAGGTCATTTTTCTATTTATTTATTTATTTGTGTTGGAGGATGCCAGGGTCTTCCTGCTGCAAAAGAACATCAGATGCACAGGCAAATAGCTTTTTCAAATAGCTTTGCATGGATGCTAGGGAAACAAATTTGGGCCAGCAGGCTTTGTAAACAAGTGCCTTAACTGCTGCATCATTTCCCTACCCCCCAAAACATTTTTTAATCTATAAATGTGGGTCCCAAACTTGTAAAATGTTACTAAAATGTACTTACTTTATAAGATCCTATTCCTCAGTTCTTTGTCTGACTTATACAATCAGACCTTACCAACAAGAGTCCAAGACCCTGTCTTTGTTTTAAGTTTGATTTTGTTAAATAATCTTATTAAGTTATTTTTCTTATATATGAATTCAAATCAAACCCAACTATTACTTTTGGTCCAACATCTTTTGCTTGACAAACCATATGTGAATTAATTAAACTCTTAGGATTATGTATAAATACAGTGAGTATCTCATAAAATGTTTTGAAGACAACCCACACAGCACACCACTCAGATACATGGTGGATACCTTTTGAATTGTAGCTATCATACTTTTTCTTTTTCTTTAAGGAAGCATTCTGTTCAGTGCTAAAAATGCTTTATATTGGAGGAAATCACTGTATAATCAGTTTGTTCTTCTTGTCCTTTAAATACTACCATGTTAAAAAGAGAATACTTCAAAAGCAGCAATAATATACCCCTGGTATGAGATCTAACATAATTAAAAATATACTGCCTTATTGTCATTTACAATTTTAGGCCTTCTTCCTTCATCAATGTGTCTGTCGTCTGCATAATAATTGCTAGTGTCTGCTTCAGTCAGGGACTAGTTTGAATGGAGAGATTAAAGATTAAATCCTTTAGTTCTTTTTTTTTTTTCTTTTCTTTTGGTTTTTCGATGTAGGGTTTTACTTTAGCCCAGGCTGACCTGGAATTCATTATGTAGTCTCAAGGTGGCCTTCAAATTTATGGCAATCCTCCTACTTCTGCCTTCCAAATGCTGGGATTAAAGGCATGTGCCACCATGCTAAGCTTTCCTTTGTCTCTTTTTTTAAAAAAAAATTTTGTTCACTTTTATTTATTTATTTGAGAGCAACAGACAGAAAGAGAAAGTGGCAGAGATAGATAGATAGAGAGAGAGAGAGAGAGAGGGACAGAATGGGTGCACCAGGGCCTCCAGCTGCTGCAAACGAACTCCAGATGCATGCGCCCCCTTGTGCATCTGGCCTACATTGTTCCTGGGGAACCAAGCCTCGAACTGGGGTCCTTAGGCTTCACAGGCAAGCGTTTAACCGCTAAGCCATCTCCCCAGGCCTCCAGGCCTCCTTTGTCTCTTAATCCATATCCTTTCTCTGCTTTTAATAATGCATTAGCCCCATGTAAGTGCAAGGTCCATTTCCAGGGCATGTCCATGAAGATTTCATTTAGTTCTCCACACAAATTAATAATGTGCATCTTATTTTCTATGTGATTTTCCATATGAAGGAACGAAGGCACTAGGAGTTCAAGAAAATGGACTCATGATCACAGAGCAGTGTTGACTGAGTTTTTACTATGAAATAGGGGCTTCTGACTCTAATACAGAGTTCTATCCATGTGGATATGCATTCCTTATTCATTTTTTATTGTGAAAAGATACACACAATGTAAAATTGAATATCTTATCTGTATTAATTGTACAGTTCAGTGCTATTAAATTATTCCTAATGTTATACAGACATCATCATTGTCAATCACCATGACTATTCTTATCTTAGAGAAGTGAAAGTATGTATCATTAATAACAATAAATCCTCATGGGCCTCCTATGCCCCAGTTTCTTGCAACCACCATTCTACTTTTTGTATTGAAGATTTTACTATTTCTAATACCTTGTGTTGCAGTTACCTTCTCATTGCTAGGACAAACCCCAGACCAGAAGTAGCTTGCAGGAAGAAAGGGTTTGCAGATTCCAAGGGATGCTTCACCATGGCAGAAGAAGCTGGCTCACTCCATCCTTCATCCACAACAAAGAGAGAGAAGTGGGCACCAGCAAGCTCAAGCTGCCTCTCCGCACACCTAATAGGACTGGACATGAGATCTGCCCTGCCCCCGCCATGACACACCTCTTCCAGCAGGGCTCTGCCCGACAGAGACTTAAGTAGGAAGCTTAATGTTAGTGAAAAATACCACAGGCTACAGGAAGCATACATTTACATTCAAACCACCACATTTTGTAAGATTTCAATTATACAATTTATACTTTTGTGACTTACTTCATTTAGCTCTATGTCTCCAACCCTGTAACTTTATGTCAGAATTGTGTTCACTTTTTACACTGAGTAAAATTCTGAGCATGCCAGGTTTTGTCTCTTCATTCACTCCAAGATGTACAATTGGGCTGTTGCCAACATTGGTGTTAATTTGTTCCTTTTAATCTGGTAGAATTCACCAACACAGCCATTAATTAACTAGGGCTCTCTTTGTCACTATTGATAACTATTAATAGCTGATTCAACCCCTTCTCTAATTACAGATATAGTCAGATTTTCTGTTTCTTCTTAGAGTTGGTAGCCTTTATGTTTCCAAAATCTGTCTATCTAGATTGTCCAATTTGTTAGCATAGAATTGCTCATAGAACTTTTTAAATATTCCTTTTATTTGCATGGAATCAGTAGTAGTAGTTTTACCATTTACATCTGTAATGTACTACGTTGATATGCCTGTCATGATTTCTTGGTATGTGTAGCTAAAAGTGTTCATTTGTTGATCTTTATAAATATCCATGTCTGTTTTCATTGATTTCTCCACTGTTGCTCAATTCTCTGCATCATTTATGCCTGCCCTGATATTTACTACTTCTGAAAGTTTGGGTTTACCATGTTCTTTGTCTAGTTTCTTACCTTAAAAAGCTATCTTGGGGCAGGAGAGATGGCTTAGTGGTTAAGGTGTTTTCCTGCAAAGGCAAAGAACCCAAGTTCGGTCCCCTAGGACCCACATAAGCCAAATGCAGAAGGTGACACATGCATCTGGAGTTTGTTTGCAGTGGCTGGGGGCCCTGGCATTCCTTTCCTTTCTTTCTTTCTCTGTCTGTCTGTCTGTCTGTCTGTCTGTCTACTTATCTGCCTCTCCCTCTCTCTCAAATAAATAAAAATAAAACAAAGTTAAAAGAAGCTATCTTGATGTCATGAGACCGTGTCTGTGAATAACATAAGCATTCTTAGCTACATGTTTCCCTCTTCGCACTTGCTTTCACTGGGTCCCACCTATGCCTCTGCACATTAATTTCTTGTCCATTCATCCCAAAGTATTTTATAATTTCCCTGCCAATTTTCATTCATCCATTGTTTAAGAATATGTTGCTTAATTTCCAAAACCCTGGATTTCTTTTTTCTTTTTGGAATATTACTTGCTACATATTCACTTGTGCAAATAACCCTGGTATCTTTTGGTTTCTTTTTGCAAGGAATCTAATTTTTTTTAACCCTTTGAATTTCAGTTTGGATCTTTTAAGCTGAGTCTCTTCTAAACAGTGTATAGTTTTACCATGGTTATAAGGTTTTAAATCACTATGCTGGATTCTTTGCATTTTTTCCATTTCACTCTGAAGACTCCATGATCTCCTCTTATGGCAGGTCTGGTAGTAAAAACAATCTAAGCTTTTGTTTATCTTAGACTGCCTTCATGTCTTCTTCAATATTATATAATCCTTGTATCAGATCCTGGGTTGGTAGTTTTAGTTTGTTCCTTAAGCACATTGAATTTATGTTATATATATTATTATATTATATTATATTATATTATATTATATTATTTATATGTATTAGATTACATATAACTCATGCCATTAGATTGCCAGTGCTTCAGATGGAATCTATAAATGACTGTGCACAATGAGTTGTTTCTGTCTTCCTGCTTCCAAACTGTCTTTATCTTTGTCCGGGGACCTTCACTGGTAACATGGAGAGCTTTGCCTTTGTCTCTGTTAATGTACATACAGCTTCTTCCATATCTACATTACATTCCTTCATCAAATCTCCTCTTTGTCAGTCTTCCACAGTACATTTACTGGACATATTTTTGGTGCCACATGGGTTTCCTAGGCTCTCTGTTCACTTTCCTTATGTCTTCCTTTTCTTTCTGTATTTTGTGGTTAATTTCTGTTATTTCATCTTCAGATTCACAGATTTTTTCATCCATCTATTCAACTCAACCTTAAATTCTTCTAGTGAATTAATATATATATATATTTTTTTCTTCAGAATATTTCTTTATTTTTTTCTCAATTTTTATTAACATTTTCCATGATTATAAAAAATATCCCATGGTAGTACCCTCCCGCCCCCCCCTTTCCCCTTTGAAATTCTATTCTCCATCATATCCCCTCCCCATCTCAATCTTTCTACTTACATATATACAATACCAACCTGATAAATACCCTCTTCCCTTCGTTTCTCTTAATTTCAGTTTTCATCTGGTTCAAGACGTGAACCATCATGTAAACATATAGTAGGAGAAACTGAGTCTGGTATCTACATATTGCCTTGTGCTTTCATAGATTTTGTTTGGTGTGCCTCATGAGATTTTCTGTGAAAAATGGAGTTTGAATTTAGTAATACATAAACTCTCCATATTAGTGTCCCCCATTGGCTTCCTCTTTACTCGTTTGCTTTGTACTCTTTTTGCTTGTATTAATTTGATTTTGATTTTCTGACTGCTTCATTTTCTCTCTGAAGCAAGTGGCCAACCTGATATAGAAACTGACAGTTTTCACAGAACTTTCTCTGGGTATACATGGCCAGTTTTCTAATTTTTTTTTTCTGTACTAACAGTTGCCTTTGAACATTTAAGTCTTTAATATTTGCCTCTGAAAAGGAAAATGAGAAAGGAAGGTAGGAAAGATGGCTTAATCTTTATTGTCGATGGAAATGATTAAACCACATGGAGAGGATCCTATGATAACACAGGGGAAGACCATCAGTGCACACCACAAATATTCTGGTGCTGAGAGAAGTATTTCATTCCAATGCATGGCATATGGTCTATGGTATAGTCAAAATATCATTAAACTGAGCCCCATAGCCTCTCCTGTCTTTGTTGGGCCCCACCCTCTCTCCTTCCTTCCTTCTTTCTCTCTCTCTTTTTTTCTTTCCCTCCATTCCTCTCTCTCTCTCTCTCTCTCTCTCTCTCTCTCTCCCTCTCTCTCTCTTTCTCTTATCTCCATGCTATCATTGTGAACACAGAAAGTCATGTAAACAAGATCATTGCTGTTTTCCAATCTATCTTGGAAGCACTGACATGGAATGACGTTCTTTCTAAGTCTTATATTGTTTTATTAGCTATCTTTATACTTTATGTTCTAACAACAGTATAGAGTCACAAGCAGGCCTCTCGACATCCCTAGGACATCAATATTGTCAAATTCAATTGAATCAAAGCTTACAGAGTTATAAATGGAGTGTAGCTTGTCAAACATAAGGAAATGGAAAAAAAATAAGAGATATATTCAACCAATATTTTCATTTTAAGACATTCCCTGAGGAGAATACTGGGGTCTTCTAGAAACTTCTTTCCAAAATTTCTAACCCTTTTACTCATTATGATGTTTTTCTTCATTCATAAATACTTATCCCTACCAGAACCGATTGTCATTCTGTACAAATTAAATGTGTACCAGGGCAGAACATGTTACTCTGTAATGGAAAATCATCTGTTTCTGAGGAGGCTGGTTTTGGTGATAGAGAACAGCTTCCAATCACCACACATCTTCTAAAACCCCAAACATTGTCTTTGATAGTTCCATTTTACATGTGCCCCTGGGTAACCAATGAATTCCATGCCAAGGAAAATGTTCTTCCCCTTGATCTGAACATTGATTATGATGGTGTTGATGTCTGTGTATGAAAAGCTACTTTACTTAGGGTTTGTGGATGAGCAAGGTATATATAATATTAAGAGGGGAAATATGAGATGGCTTATCTAGTTCTACAATGGCTGCGTGCAGGCGGGAGAGTGGGGAAGCCAAAACGACTCAGGCAATGAAGCAAGCCTCAGGGAAAGGAGAGCCGATGATGCAGTCCATGCGGAGGCTGGAGTCCTGGAAGCTCCCTAGAGAGTTTATTGATGTGCACTCATATTCAAAGGCTGAGAAAAAGTTGAGTTTGATGCTCATGGAAAATGGCAGCAACACAAAAAGTCATACACACGGGAAGAATTATGCTTAGGCTCTGGAGTCAGCTTCCTTCCTCTTTCACTTTTTTCCCCCAATTTGGACTCCAGCATATTGAGCAGCACTACTAACATCTAGCACAGTTATGTGTTTACACTCCAACCCTCTCTGTAAACAACTTTACAGACACACACAGGAATGTGCTTTACCTATTTTCTTGATCCTCTTAATCCCGTAGCATTGACCACCAAGATTAGCCACCACATTTTTGTTTCTGCCATGGTAGCCTCATACCTGATCTGAGGTGCCCATGCAGCATAGCTCAGTGTCTTCCTCCACCAGGTAGTTGATCAGATGTTAGTTGATAGCTAACTCTGAAGAAACAGTCACAAATACAGAGATGAAATTGGACATAACATTCACTCTGCTGATAAACATAAAAGGAAAACTAGAAAAAAAATCAATATTGGAAAGATGAGGGGAATTATGATCTTTTACTCAGATAACTTATTATAGTTTCTAATGGGAATGATTAAATATTGTTCATAGCAATATTAGAAAATCAAATCCTTTAATTTAAATAATTTAGTACAAAATTACCCACATAGTTTGATCTTCAAATATAAGAAAAATTTAAAAGCCCTCGTAAATAGCTATATAGGTATATATTTTTATGTACTTAAACTTATATTACTTTATTAACTGAAAATTTGAGACTCCAAACAGTTAATAAGTTACTAATTGTGCATTTCCTTTTCTTGCTTTTAACTTTTAATGTGTCCATGTTCGCCCATGTAAAAATATTTATTGTATTGAGATTTATTAATTATATATATATTAATGAGTTTCAGTATGACAAATGAGTAGAAAATATTTTTGTCATATTCACCTGTCATTACCCTGTTTTGTTTCCTTCCCACTCCCATTGAACCATTTTCCTTACCAGCTCTCTTCTACTTTCATATTTATTTATTAATTATTTATTTATTTTTATAACCCAGTGAGTTTCACTAGGGTTGCTAACCCACACTTGGTTGGAAACGAAGGGTTAATAGTTCTCCCTGAAAACCAGAGGAAACTGAAAAGTTAATAACTATCCCTAAAACTAGAAGGTCTTCAAGAAACAGCCATTCAATCCCGTACAAGCCTGACAACTCTCCTGATTGATGTACTTCCCTTAGTTCAGCAGGCCTTGAAGGAACAGAAACCATTTGGGGTATCCTCCCTTAGACAATTCTTGCTGAAAAAGCCTATTCTGAGAAAGGACACAAACATCTACAAGTTCCTTATTTACTGCACCGGGTCCAGTCTGTTTTTGGTAGGATTCTCCTTATAAACTTGAACCCCAGCCTAGCTCAGCACTTCAGCCTCCATCCCGCAGGAAGGCTGCAGCCCCTCAATGTAATAAACAGTCTCTGTCCATGGAGATCAAGTCCCATGTTTTCCTTTGCTTTTCTCTTTCTCTGTCTTTCTCTTTCACTTTCCTTTTTTTTCTCCCAAGGTAGGGTCTCATTCTAGCCCAGGCTGATCTGGAATTCACTATGAAGTCTCAGGGTGGCTTCTAACTCACGGTGATCCTCCTACCTCTGCCTCCCAAGCGCTGGGGTTAAAGGCATGCACTACCATGCCCGGCTCACTTTCACTTTCTTTACAGGAAAGTTCTTTACAGGAGCATAGACTTCTTACAGGGGTGATGCTGCTGAAGAAATGTCTTTCCACATTGCTTTTCGTTGAAACTATCATGCACTGCCCTAGAAATTCAAAAGCATATGATTATTTGGGGGAAAAATAAACAACCTTAAAGAGGTTTCCAGTTCCTCAAGGGATTTTTGCCTACTTGGATAAAACCAAGGAGGAAATTAGAATGTGGATAGATGCAGTGTCTCACAGGTGTCCCATCCTCCTGTATGCCAGTCCACACATCTTAGCTGTCTGCCCTTGCCAGGTTACAGTCTAACTGACCACTGTTGCTTCTCTCTGGTTGTCCTATATTTTATTTTAAGTTGTTGTTTCTACTTGCAATATTTCAGAACATCTTTGAAGAATAATTTTTAACCATTCCTATCTAAACTCCCCACCTTTCCTCTGTCCCTAACTATAATTTTATAGGGAAATACTTTGAGTGTCTTTTTTCATATATTTTCTATTCAAAGAGAGAGTATGTACTACATACTAAACTAGATAATTTTAAAAATCAGCTTACAAATAAACAGGTATTAGTACAGCGATTTTTATCCTCACACGGTTTGTTTTGCATGATTCTCCCCCCCCTTTTTTTTCCTCCTCACCATTTCACCACCTAACTTTCCCCACTACAATGTTTTGGCCCATTATCATCCCTTCCACTTTACTATACTATCTCATGTGTTTTAATGCCTTTCTCGTGCCTCTCCCCTAAAGCCTTTTTTCCCCCTGTCTTATGGACCCCTTTCTAGTCTCCTGGTTTCTACCCACATTTACTCCCACATACATATACATATTTAGTAGTTAGAATCTAGGATCCACATATAAGAGAGAACATATGGTATTTGTCTTCATGGGCCTGGATTATCTTCCTTAATGTAATGTTTCCAGTTCCATCTCTTTTCTTGCAAATTTAAATTTTCTTGTGTGTGCAGAGTGAATATACTGTGGATAGAGTATGAGCATGTATGTGCAGGTGTGTGTACCCAGTGTGCATGTGTGCAGAGGCCAAGGGAGAACACTGGGTGTTCTGATGTGTCACTCTTACACTTTGTTTTCTTGAGATGGAGGCTCTCATGAGCCTGGAGTTGCCATTTGTTGGCCAGACTGGCTAAGCACTGAGCCCCAGTAATTCTGACTCTTCTGTTTCTGCCACCCACCAGGTTGCAGTTACCAGCTTGTGCGGCCCATCTCACCTTCTTCTTTTGTTTTTTCTATATGAATATCAGGGATCAAACTCAAGCCCTCATGCTTGACTCGCAAGTGTCCCCTTCCCCAACCACTTCATTTCCCTTTATGAAAGAATAAAATACCTTTGTGCATAGTACCACCTTTTCATTATTCACTCTTCAGCTGATGGATATCTAGGCTGATTCTATTTCCTTGCTATTGTGAAAACAGCAGCAACATGCACAGACATTCAAGTTAATACAGTAGATGTAGAGTATATTAGGGTATATTCCCAAGGAGTGATAATAGGTATACATATGGTAGTTCTATTTATAGTTTTTTTAAGTTTATTTATTTGCAAGCAGAGACAAAGAGACAGAGAGAACAAAAACAGAGAGACAGACAGACAGACAGAATGGGTGCACCACGGATTCCAGCCACTGTAACCAAAAACCAGGTGCATGTGCCACTTTGTGCATCTGGATTTATGAGGGTAATGGGGAATTAAACCCTTGTTATTAGGCTTTGCATGAAAATGCCCTAACTGCTAAGCCATATCTTTAACCTGAGATTTGTTTTCAGAGGCCTCCGCACTATTACCCATGGAGGTGTCACTAGTTCACACTCTACCAGCAGTAGCTAAGGGTTCCTCCTTCCCTACAGCTTTTGGTTACCTTGATGCTAGCCATTCTCACTGGGGTGAGATGTAAACTCTAAGTAGTTTTAATTTCATTCCTCTGATGTTCAGATATGTTGAACACTTCTTAAAATATGTATCGGCTATTTGGATTTCTTCTTTTGGGAACTGTCTGCTCACATCATTGGCTGGTTGTTTTTAGTTATATATGCTTCCATCCATTCCTTCATTTCATTTTCCTATTGAAAAATATAAAACTCATGAGGAAATGCTGCTGGAGCATACCACTTCTCACAAATGATCAGGCATGCATTTACTTGCTATCAAAGTTATCAAAATGCATTCACATCTGCCCTTAATCACCATCCTCTGTCATCCTAAGAAACTGAGTACTCTAACTTTTGTGGAAATACTTTCCCACTTTGCTAACTTAAGATGGCTCACAAAGATGCATATTTATTTTCTTGATATTCAGAGTATTTATAATATAGAAATACATTTGGAAAGGCACAGTGTGAGTGTCCTGTTGGTGCCCTGCTCCATTTAAGCAGCATGTTTCTGAGGTCCATGTGCATTACACTGAATGACCTTCATGTGTTCCCTTTGCTATCTACCAATGAGTGGATTGTTCTATCCAGTACAACTACTGTTGAATGTTACTACGTTATGTGAACAGTTTCCTTGTTTTTCCACTGTACATGTTTATCCACAATGGGTTGATTGCCTCCTTACTATCATATGTTATCTGATAGTTTGATAGTTGTCCATGATCATTAATTATTCTGGTGACTGTATCACTACATACTGCTCTCATTTTTAAATAAATTTCTCTGACACTATGGCACACATTATTGCATTTTGTGTACATAGCCCTGATTATTCAAATATATACTATTGTGGTTTTAAAATGTGGTGCCCAGTGCCAGAAGGTGCTCCATGGGCGACTGGGGGAAAATGACCAATATCTGTCTAAGCAACGCATGGTCTAACCAACTTAGCAGCAAATAACTTGTTGTGATGCCCACACAAGTGCAGTGGTGGCACACAGCCATGGTGGGGAACCAACTGCTCTCAATTTGGCTAACTGATCCCCTCAGTGTTATGGGACCCATAGCTGGAGCTGGGAAACAAGTCAGAACCATATCCAAACATAAGCCCACTCTCCAATATCAAGCTACCATCAATTGTGGGCTACAAGAGGGCCTACACCTATTAAATTCTCTATTAAAAAAAAAAAAAAAGGTTATCTCATTTGTCCTGGTGCTAACTTACTCTCCATTGGAGAATCTGCTTCTCTTTTTCAGATTGATGTAGATCCTAAGGAGAGAGCCACCCCCTCATACCTCAAAAGGGCCCCGGCTGAAACTAAGAAAAATTGGAGAAACAAGCAAGGGGGCTGTCTTCCTGATGAACCGGATACCAGCACAAGGGGGACGGAGATCAACACAGAGAAAAATCAACTCCTACCAAATCAGAGAGCCAGAGCCTCAGAGGCCCTCAACACCTCATCACTGAAGTAGACCAAAAATGAACCCAACATGGCTCAGGGAAATTTTGCGGAAGAGGGGGCAGAAAGAATGTCAGAGCCACATGTTGGGTCATGATATGCAGAGACATTTAGCTTACCCATAACTGTGGGCTAACTCCACAATGCATGACCCGTATACCTCAACAAGGAGGGGCCAAGGGGAGGGGGTAGGTCACGGATGAGCCTAATAATGGTACCAAACTGACTGTATTTGCTGAATACAAAACTAACTAATAAAGAAAAAAAAATGTGGTGCCATTTCGCTGTGTTGTCCTACAAATCATATTGTAATCAGTTATTTGGATGCCCTACTCATTGTATTTCCATCTATAATTCTATGGTATCCACATAGTTAATCTCTTATTTCATTTTTAGCTCAAGAAATTTCTCCTTACTCTTTTTTCTCAGTGAGAAGTTTGTAAAAGCATGTATTAATTATGAACTTTTCAAAATAACAGGCTTCTGGTTTCATTGATTTTTCTCTTTTAAGCTCACATTCACTACTTCATCAACTTCTGCTCTGAACTTATTATTTACTTCCTTTCTTCCTTCTGGAGGCTTAGTTTCCTCTTCCTTTTCAAGTTCCTTGTGGATTTAAAGTAAAAGAACTGACATGGGTGGCTAGGACACGGGACTTAGATCTTTGTCATCCTTACTTACATATGGGCATTTATAACAACAACTTTTCACTGAGCACAACTATTCCTGCACCTACAATTATTAATATGTCATGTCATGATTCTTAGGCATCTCGAAGTATCATGTAATTTTTTATATCTTTTATTTTGATTATTTGGGAATATGTTACTTTATTTTCAAATATTTGGGAACTTTTACAGTATCTCTCTGCCACTGATTTCCCATTCAGTGTGTGTGTGTGTGTGTGTGTGTGTGTGTGTGTGTGTGATCATAAGCTATTGTGTGCATTAGTTTTATTCTTATTAATGCATTGAGGTTTATTTTTTGTGGATATATGATTAATACTGGAAAGCATTCCATGTATACTTAAGGAGAAGGTGTTTTCTGTTGTTTGTTGGGAACATTCTGTAGATAGTAGTCACACTAAATAAATTTGTAACTCCATCAAGATCTTTGTTCTTGTGGAGAGGCCACATCATTGCGCTACCTGTTACCAAGGGAGAACTACAGAGACCATCCGTTACTACTTCTCAGCTCTTTTCTTCTTTCTTTCACTGTTTGCTTTACATACTTTGCTATAGTTATCAGATGTGTGGATGCTTACAGTTGCCCTTATTTTCTCAATACATTATCCCTTTATGCAATGTCTTTATTAAATGTCTCTTTTTATCTAGTAGTGTTTTTATTTTAGAATCTATTTTGTTCTCCTGTAAAGCTCCTTCAAATTTGAGGTTGCTATTTACATAATATATCAGTTTTAGTTCATTTAGCTTCAATCTATTTGAATTTTAAATTTCTCACATAGAAAGTAGATAGTTTGGTTATGGCTTTCAATTAGTATTACAATCTCTTTTCTGTTGAATAGCTTAATATTTTAATGTATTAATTCGATATTTGGGACCTGTCTGGGATTTTGCTTTCAGTTTTTTATGTTTCATGCCATGTTTTGCCATTTTTGCTTTTCTATTTCAACTTTCCAATTTCATTTTCATTAAGCTGTATTCTAATTTAGCATTCAAGTTAATCTGATGAATTGTTTACTATATTATGAATTATTTTGTTACCAGTTGATATAAGGTTTGCCTTATAGATTCTAGTATCCTATTCATACTAATTTAATTCTAATCATGTATAGAAATGTTGTTTCCATCTAGATTTTATTTTACCCCCTTCCCTTATAATATTATGTCATACATATACAGTGTACATGCTCCTAAACCTATCTGTGCCCTTTGTTCTTCTCTAACATCTTCTGCACATAATCACCATATAGCTCCATTTGTAGTGTTATATTTTTCACACACATTGTACAGGCTCTAAATCTATGTGAGCTATCACCTTTCTGTAACCTCTTCTGCACCCTACCACTACACCTCCCTTTTTGGTATCATGTTATACACACACTCTGTGCTGGTGTATAAGTCTCCAATCTTGTGTGTACCATTGCCTTCCTCTTGTGCTATCACCCTTCTCTAAACCCTTTGCACATGCCCACTCCCTGAGCAGTCTGTTGAAGTACTCTTGCTGAGTGGATGCATCACTTTCTTCAACTTTTCTCCTTGCTGTGGAATACTCTTTACCTTAGAGCATACTGCTTTCTTGTAGATTAATCTTAAGGTTATTCAGCAGTCAACTAATGCAACTAAAGTGCTCTGAACTGTTCTGCCGCGGTATTCTCACCACCCCATCGAAACAGTGACGGTTTCTATGGTTTTATCACTGGCTCTACCAACTGCTGATTGAATCTTACCACATTGTTCTGTGAATTGTCTCATGTTTCTTCCGTCTCATGGAACTTTAGCTTGAACCTAGATAGCACAAAAAAGGGTGCATTGTCTAGCATTCAGTGGGACCTATTAATAATATTAAATAATAGTTTACATATAATAGAAATGAAAGGTGAAACAGAAGTAAGAAAGAAACAAAAAATATGGAAGAAGCAATGATGAGACACAGAACTTATACTTCTAGCCTCAATGACAACTACACAATGACTTCCTCAGCCACCTTTTTCTGCAAGGATCTACAGTGGTTCATCCCATAGCCTGTCTGAATTCAATTTTTAAGCGTCTCTTATGCTTTTGATACCATTTTTCCAGCGTCCTTTACTACTCATTGATGTCTTGTTACTGCCTTAGAGTTCTTGCTCCTGGTGTTACCCTCCCCTGACCCCAAGTTCTGCCAGGGTTTCACATTCCTGAACAGTTTGGTCAAATTTGAGCTTCTTGTGGAGTGCTTCACTCAGCAACCCATTTGAACTTTCAATTTATGCCCTAATGGATTCTATTTCCCCTATGTGCTCACATTGGAATCATCACTAACAATTGTGCCTTTTTGTTTGTTTGTTTGTTTGTTGCTGTTGCTTTCTCAAAGTAGGGTCTTGCTCTAGCCCAGGCTGACCTGGAATTCACTATGGAGTCTCGGGGTGGCCTCTCAAATTTACAGTGATCCTCCTACCTCTGCCTCCTGAGTGCTGGGATCAAAGGCATGCACCACCATGCCTTGCAAAATTCTTTGTATTTTAATTGTCTATGTACAGCAAAAATTACACAATGTGCAGCCCTTTGTGGTATAATGCTCAGTATTGACACTACTAAACAGTTCCAGTGTTTGAGCTAATCCAATTCTGTTACAACTATTGATATGGGTTACAAGCAAGAGATAGCATTATTTCTGGTGGGTAGTTAGCTAAGGACTGGCCCACGGAAACATGGATACTACCTTGCCTGCCCTGGCAAGACTAGAGCTTGTGTCTGATTCTGTTTCATTCAAGATGGCTGTAAGCAACAACTCCTCAGCAACTGCTTTTTGCTTCTTCTTCAGCTTTTCCTGGATTTAGGACATCTGTGCGCTGTCCCTTTCTGATTCAGCCTCTAAAATTCACCAACCAACCAAAGTACACCTTACTTATCTGAGTGGGAAGTCATTCAATCTTTACGGAGATCTAATCACTCCAAGACTCCGATCCCATATCAACATTTCCCATGAGAGTAGCTGGGTCGGGTATGCAATGGAACAGGATAAACCTTGAAAGACTGTTTGTACACTATATATATACATATATATATATATATATATATATATATATATATATATATATATATGATGAGATTGTCCTTACCAGATTCTTGAAGGCTTTATTCTCTAGTGATGCATGCAAATTCTGCAACCTTTTTGCCAGTCTGGGAGTAAGTATAAAGTCAAAGTTTGCATGTACAAGACAAGTGAACAGAAATTTAAATATCTGCATCCTCGATAACATCAGTTACACAGAGAGGCCACCAAATGATGCTCACCCTACTGCTGGACTTGTCACTATGCAAAGTCAATGTTATGTTTCTCAAGTCAATCTGATGCTGAGCTTTCTAACAGGCAAATAAATACATCTCAGAACACATTACAGACGCGCTAAGGGTATTCCAGAAACAATGTTGGTGAGTTCATTTTGAAGGACACTGACACAACTTTATACTTTTCTCTATTCTAATAATGTTTTCAATTCTGAAAATTTAACATTTATATGTACAATTGATTAATTGGCTGCTTTATGTAGAAAGACAGGCTGGAAAGTAAGATAGGTGATTGGTGTTGATTATTCAGGAAGAGTAGATCACCAGTTTCTGAAGATTATGTCTGATTTTCATTTATAGTATAAGTAGCTATTTTTATACACAGAGTTTGGGGATATTTCAAATTACTTTAGGACTGAAGGAAGTGCCAAAGAGATGAATGTCAAAGAAAAGACCATTGGCATATGCACATGGGTACCCAATCCTCATGTGTTTTCATATTTCAAAGGCAAAAGCTAATGGAAAATTTGTGTTTACTAAATTTCTCAATTATGATCTTTCTTTTTGCTGTGTATCTTGTGTGTGTGTGTGTGTGTGTGTGTGTGTGTGTATGATCATATGTGGGTAAACACAGATGGTGTGTGCATGAGTGCTGTGTGTGTGTGTGTGTGTGTGTGTGTGTGTAAGCCAGAAGTCAGTGTTTCCTCTATTGATACAAAGTCTTTCATTGTATTGAGAACTCACTCATCTACACTAGGTAGCCTTGAGCCTTTCCTGTCTCTACCTTCCCAGTGCTGGGATTCCAGAACGCATCTCCATGCATGTCATTTTATGTGGGTTTCTGTGAATCTAAAATCAGGTTCTCATACTTGTGTGACAAGAACTACCCACCTAGTCACCTGCTCAGCATTAGATGAGAAAACTTTAAAGGTATATTATAATAAATGGGTCCCCTCAGTTATAAGACAACCATTATATTAACAGTAAATATTTATTTCATAATTGGTTTAAAAATAAATATGACATCAAACATACATACATTAAGTATAAATATGCTATCTGAATACATTTAACAAAAACATACTGTTAAAAAACAGGGAATATATAAACTGGATGTAAAATTGTAGGTAGGGAGCTGGAGAGATGACTTAGTGGTTAAGGTATTTGCCTGCAAAGCCAATGCACCTAGGTTCAATTCGCCAGTACCCACATAAGCCAGGTCACAAAGTGGCATATACATTTGGAGTTTGTTTGCAGCAGCTGGAGGCCCTGACATGCCAATTCTCTATCAGCCTCCCCCCACCCCCTCTCTCTCCTTCTTTCTCTTTCCTTATCTCTCACTCTCTCTCAAATAAATAAAAATAAAATTTTTAAAAAGAAGGAAAATTTTATTTAAAAATTGTAGGTAGGAAAGTTGTTAGTTATGTGCAAGTTTTCCTCCATATATAATTCCCACATATATAATACCCATTAGTTTTCCATTGAAAATACCTGAGACATATTATGTTTTATTTATTTTTCAATTTATTTTTATTTTATTATGTGTTCATATACCCTAGTGACTAAATGTTCAGAATGTACTCAACAAGCATGAACACTCAATTTTCAAGAGGTTTCAATTTAGCCCCATGCTGGTGATACCCATAGTAACTCCACATATTGCAGGCTCAGAAACCACACACAAATATCAGAGTTATTTATAGATCAAATTATCAAACTATTGCTCTACCAAGCTACTTGTCCCTGTATCTCTCAACATAACAAGTATGTTACTGGCCCAGGGAGCTATCCACCTGTGTGCTCCATTATTTGAAACTGAACTCTGTCCTGGCTTCTGTACTATCAGTTTGAAGGTTAATGTGGCAGACTGAGAGTGTGGACATGTGATCACTGTGAAGTATGGGATTCAGTAGTGATAAGCACCCATCTCACTTGCATCCTATTCTAAGTGTCTTCACATAAAATCTCTTTTCTTAGCTTTGTGATTTAAAATAACCTAATAAGCTGTGTGAATAAAGCACTTTCATTTGAACCATAAGCTGTGCTGTTCAATCCTTTCTTGGATGGCTTTTCTGGGGACACATCTGGACCCTCCACTAGACAAAGACATTTTCCCACACAATGGTTACCTTCTACATTATATGTACATTTGAAAGTTTCATGAAGAAATCACCCTAGAAGTATTTATAGAGTGTGACACCAAAACTAAAAATGTTGTTCCCTAGTGTTCACCCTGTTGTGACAGTGGGCTCCTGTGTAGAACATTATGTAACTTCTCTACTAGAATATGAACCAGCTGCAAGACAGAAGCACTCATATTTGTCCATGAACTATTTTAAGTGTATAAAATACTTGATAATCACGAAGTAAACTATATATTTTTTGTACTAAGAGAAAAAAGTTTACATAGGACCTGGTATAATTTTAAGTAATTTTCATATAATGAGTATTTGAAGGTGGAGTCAAGAGGATCATATGTTCATGCCAGCCTGGGTAACTGTAGTGGTTTGAATCAGATGTCTCCCGTAACTCATGTGTTTGCATTTCTTTACATATTTTATGTAGTTATTTGCAACGAGAGAGAGAGAGAGAAAGAAAGAGAAAGAGAGATACAGAGAGATGGAGGGAAGAAATGAGAGACAACTAACATGCTGGGTCCTCTTGTGACCACAAATGAACTCGAGGTACATGTGTGACTTTGTGCACTTGGCTTTACGTGGGAACTGGGGAATCAAACCTGGGCAGTCAGGTTTTGCAAGCAAGTACCTTTAATCACTGAGCTATCTCTCTAGCCCATACTTTCTTTTACTTCTTGGTCTCCAGTCAGTGGTAATTTGGGTGGTGGAGACTTGCGGGAGGGGTTGTCTTGTTGGGGGCAGGTTTTAGAATGATTTAGCCCTGTTTCCCCTTGCTAGAGCTCAGATCACTCTCTTACTTCTATTTTCAACCTGTGGCACGAAGTGATGTCCAACCTCCTCTCCATTCCCTGCCATTGTAAAGCTGCCTCTTAAGACTGTAAACCAAAGTAAATCCTTTCCTCACATCAGCTACATTTATTGAGGTGTTTTATTCCAGGAACACAGAAGTAACTGCAACAGTAACATAGTGAAATCATTTTTTAATAAATTAAAAATTCAAAACTTTGAGGCAGATGGTATTCAGGGGTAGAATGCTCAGCTATCACCCAGGAGACCCTGGCTTTAGACCCAAGAGCCACACATACACATATGTACACACTTATTTCCCTTACCTCAGACTTATTATTTTTTATTTTTAAAATTTTATTTATTTATTTTATTAATTATTTTTGTACTCAGTGAATACAGTCAAGTTGGTACCATTGTTAGTCTTGTCCATGACCTACCCCTCTCCCTGTACCCACTCCCTGTTGAGGTATATGGGTCATGCATTGTGGAGTTAGCCCACAGTTATGGGTAGGAGAAATGTCTCTGCATATCATGACCCAATGTGTGGCTCTGAAATTCTTTCCTCCCCCTCTTCCACAAAAATTTCCCTGAGCCATATTGGGTTCATTTTTGGTCTGCTTCAGTGATGAGGTGTTGGGAGCCTCTGGGTCTCTGGATATCTGATTTGGTAGGAGTTGATTGCTCTCTGTGTCAATCTCCTTCACCCTTGTGGTGGTACCCAGTTCACCAAGAAAACAGCACCCTTGCTTGTTTTGCCAAGTATTCTTAGTTTCAGCTGGGGCCCTTTTGAGGTATGATGGAGTGATTCTGTCCTTGGGATCTGCATCTATCTGAAAAAGAGAAGCAGATTCTCCATTGGAGAGTAAAGTTAGCACCAGACAAATGGGATAACCCTTATTTTTATAGAGAATTTAATAGGTGTAGGCCCTCTTGTAGCCCTCGATTGGTGGTAGCTTGGTAATTGAGAGTGGGCTCATGTTTGGATATGGGTTCTGACTTGTTTCCCAGCTATGGGTTCCCTTCCACTGAGGGGATCAGTTAGCCAAATCAAGAGCAGTTGGTTCCCCACCATGGCTGTGTGCCACTATTGCACTTATGTGAGCATCACAACAGGTTATTTGCTGCTAAGTAGGTCATACCATGAGTTGCATGAACAGATATTGCTCATTTTCCCCCAGTGGCCCATGTAGCACCTTCTGAGACTAGACATGCTGACTGTCTGGGGACTGACTCTCTTCCAGCTTCCAGCCATGCCATTCCATTTTACATGTTGACCACATAAGGTGTCTTCAGCAGTAGGGTCTTACCACTGACCTTCGGTGGGTCATCAAGTACTCTGACAGAAATCTGTCTTTCTTTTAGGAAACCTTGTATGTTTCTCTGATCAAAAGCTCATTGTGGATGATAGCCACATGCTGGTACTGGGAGTTACAGGTCAGTGCCCACTAAGAAAAGGAAGAAAAAGATAACTAATATAAAAGTGTTAGAGAGAAGAGAGAGGGAGATTGTGTGTGTGTGTGTGTGTGTGAGAGAGAGAGAGAGAAAGAGAGAGAAAGAGAGAGAGAAGATGTAGAAGATTAAGGTCAGTCTTCATCATACCCTCCAGTGTCTTGTGGGTCAGGTGTTCCCTCTAAGGGCCTGGTGAAGGATCAACCATTTGGTCTGTCTTTTAGGATGTATAATTTTGTGGTACTATTGCCATTTGGGTCTAAATTTGTGTCTCCCACCCCCTCCCTTGACCTCCCCTCCCTCGCCAATGACCCTATTGTCTAGTCCTTGATATGCTTGCTGGGTATGTCGGCATCTTGGGTAGATTCAGCTTAGGTGCTGTAGATGAGTGAGACTATGCGGCAATTATCTTTCTGTGATTGGGTAAGTTCACTGAGAATGATCTGTTCCAGGGAACTGGGAAATGGCTTAGCCATTACAGCATTTGACTCTGAACCCAGAGGATTTATTTATTTTGAATGTGATTCTTTTTAAGTGGACTTTCATTTTTTTGTTTTTGATTTTTGCTGTTGTTGTTGTTTTATTTTGATCCCCATGTGCTTATTGTTAGTGTATAGAAATACAACTGAAAATGTAGCTGCTATACCTAACCAGAGTACTGCAAAATATCACTTGTTTACCTGTATACCACAAGGTCAGTGGTTGACCCAGAGCTGTGGCTCTACTGCTGCTTAGCATTGCAAGGACTATCATGTTGCATATTGGTAGCTTGGGAAAAGATTATAATGCAAAATTCACTTTAAGGAGTCTGTTGAATGTGTGTAGATTCTGCACAATCACAAAGTTAAAAAAAAAAAAAAAAGAACAACTAAATCCCAACACTGCCGACTAGGGGCTGTATTCATAAATGGTGCAATATATTAAGGGAATATATTAAGGGCTTTGATTGCATGATTATGGAGGCCAGGACGTACAGTTTCTGCTGTCTACAAGCTTAAATCTCAGGAATATTGTGCTATGCTAATATAGTGCAGGTCTCAAGATGTGAGAACCAAGAGCACCCATGTGTGAGTAGGAGAGAGATGCCTCAGATAAAATGGAAAAAGAGTGAATTCACCTGCATTTGGTGAGATGGCACAGTGAATCAAGTGTTTGCTATATAAATATGAAGACACCACCCACATTACAAACTGAGAGTGAATATAATCACAGCACAGAGGAAGTTGAGAAAAGGGATGCTGGAGGTTGCTAGTGAGCTTATCTAGCTGAACCAGGAAGCCCCAGGTTCATGTAGAGAACCTGTCTCAAATATGAAGCTAAAGAGCATGAAGGACACTTTATATCAACCTCTGATATCCACACTCATGCACACACACACACACACACACACGAATGCACACTAACATATATGAACACACACATGAACATGCACCAAGTATATTATATAAAATAAACACAAAAAATGAAAAAAAAAACTTCAAAGGAATGAATTCATCCATCACCTGCCTTTTCACTGTTCAGGCTCTTTATGGATTTCCTGACACCCTCACTGGTAAAGACAATATTCTTAATAGTAAACCTACTGATGTTTAAATAGTAATGTCTCCCAGAGATAGCGGACATCTCTCAACCATATGTGACATATTTTAAAACCAGACACTACACCATCTTAAAACAAAAGCATTCAATTTCTCATCACTATAAGTAATGTTAACAGAAAGGAATTTGAAGTACATGTTCTTTATTAATATGAAGTTATCTTTATTTCTCTTTTATGAGACTTATTCTAATGAATGAGTGTCAAAAAATATTTTCACACCAAATTAAAGGACTGTATGATTGTACTTCTTTACTCTAAACATCTGGGAAAGAGATCTGATTGGTTTTGTGAAGGCAAGTTGCATTTTAAGAATAATTCTTTTCGTTTTGTTTAATTTTCTCTTCTTTAACTTGTAAAGGATTTTATTATGATCTATATTCACGACAGATAGCCTCAGCCTATGGTGTTCTATATATATTGTATTTATCTGCTTTTGAAATGAGAGTAATATCAACCAGTTATAATAAATTAATGAATGTTATATATTCTAACATTTGGGGAGAAAATATGTTAAGTCATATCAATTCTTCTTTATATTTCTTTAATTGCCCACTTAAAACACTTGTACCTAACAAGGACATTTTCGTTTTTCTCTATTGAAATTTGAAATTAATGAAATCAATTCCCTTAATGTTTAGAGTGCTATTAAAATCATCCATTTTAAATTCTACTCCGCAGTAAGAAAAGACAATACAATGAAATTTATAGAAAAATGGACAGCCTTGGTGTAGATCACACTCAGTTAACTCACATAATCACAAAAAGACAAATGCCACATGGTATCACCTATCTGTGGTTCCTAATTTGGATGTGCTCAAGTTGCTGACATACCTAGTAGACAACTCAAGGCCCAGACAATAGGGATGAAAGGGTTTGGGGGGAAGGGAAAGATGGGGGAGGGGAAACAAACACAAAATTAATTCCAAATGAGCTGATGCCATAGAAATCTTTATCCTTGGAGAGAGCCTAAAAGATATAACCTTCAAAAGAAGTAATGGGGAAGAACCTGAAATGTAGGGCTCTGGTGAGGGTGGGATGTAGCCTAAGCTTAAAAGATTTTTTTTTTTTTTTTCTGTCTCTGGCCTGAAATTCCCTGTACCAGAGATTGGTTACTACCCACATTGAGCAGTTGATGAGAGAGACCTACAGGGTCCCCAAATCAAGACAGGTTTCTGTCAAAGTACTTGATTGCCTGCCAGAGGCAAAAGATAAGACCCTATTGCTGAAGACACCATATGCTGCTGACACCGAGCATGGAGAGACATGGCTAGAACCTGGAAGAGAGCCAGTCCCCAGACTGTTAGCTTGTCCAGTGCTAGAAAGTGCTACACGAGCTCCTGGGGGGGAAAATGGCCAACAAGAATCTGAGCAACCAGAGGTCTAAGCTGCTCAAAAGCAAACACACTGCCATGATGTACACACCAGTGCAACAGTGGCACACAGCCTTGGTGGGTAACCAATAGCTTTCTCACTGGCTAAGAGACCCACTTAGTGTAAAGGAACCCATATCTGGAATTGGGAACCAGATCAGAACCCTATGGAGACAAAGATTATATTTTCCAGTGTCAAACTCGCACTAGCATTTGGCTAACAGAGGGGTTACATCCATCAAATTCTCCCTAAATTAATAATGTTCATCCCATTTAAACTATGTTGATTTCACCCTCCACTGGAAAATCTGTTTTTCTTAGAAGGTAGCAAGACCAGAGGAGATAAACTAGCCCTCACATTTCAGCCAAGCAATAGCTGAAACCACAAAGGAACTGGGGAGACGAGTAAGAGAGCTCTTCCATGATGTACCTGATAATCAATGCCAGGGTAAAGGAGACAGACCCTGAGGATATTCAACACCTACCAAAACAGAGATCCAGAGGCTCCTAGGAGCTCATCACTGAAGTAGAGTTAAAACTCACCCACCATGGCTCAGGGAATTTTGTTGAAGAGGGGCAAAAAAGATTGTAAGAGCCACAGGTTGACATCATACCCAGAGGCATTCCCTCCCCCTAAAATAACTGACTGCTGCTCCCACAAAATATAAATTATAACCCCATGGGGAATACCTACAATGCCACTGAGGAGCATCCCCAACAGAATGAGGGCAGGGATGAGGTAAAAGAAGGCACCAACAAATGATGCAGCGATACGAAACATGTTGTTAATAATAATAATAAACATTTCAAAAATCCATTTAATATACAAGGAATTGTATTAGTTCATACTTTTGTGTAAAATGTTCCATCTTATCTAGTATATCATATTTACCTGTCAGGATTTCTTCCTAATAAAACAATACCTTTAGTTCTAGTATTCTCTATCACATTAGGGTTAACAGAGTCATAATCTGTTCATTATATGCATTTATGAAAGCATTACACTATGCTTATAAATATGCATGCTTCTTTATATCAAATTTTGATAAAAGTTGATTTCAAATTTTTCAGTTGTTTTACTGATTTGCATTTTTCTTACTTCCTTTATTTGAAGTTATATTTGACCTTTATTCTATAGATATTTAAAATGAAAGTGACTGGACTGATCAGGCCTTGTCTTGTAATTCAGCATTCATTTGCGTGTGTACATCCCATCCTGTCAGGGAAAGCACAGATAGCTGGCATCACATCAGCAGTAAGGAAGTAGAGAACGAGATCAGCAAGCCAGACTGCACTACCACACCTCAAAGTCCACCCAAGTAATTCACTTCCTTCAGCAAAGTACCACCACCTTAAGGTCTACAACATTGCCAAACAGTGATACCATTTTGGGATTAAGTATTCAAACACATGATTCTATGGTGAAGCCTTTACAGTGAAACCACCACATCCTGTCCTTCATACTGTGGTTTACGAGTCTACATTTTTCTTGGTGTTTTTCCTAGGTAGAGCAGGATTTGGAGGATATTTTTGTTTGCATACTATGACATTAAAGGACATTATCCAAACGGCATGATCAGATTTTTTTAGCTTCAAGCCTGGGATTTGTGAGGCATAAACATCAGAAAACCCATCACTGTACCATTTCTTGGTTTTCTCTCCAACATTTACATCTCCGTATGTTGTCAGGCACTTCCAGGCACAGGCTGGAGCCTTCAGGAGATGGGCCTGAACTGCCAGGCATGGCTAAGAACCCTCAGACTACAGGAGGCCACTCCCTCTCCAAGCCTGGCACACCTGAACTTAGGCTTTGCTTATAGCCCTGTGACCTTTGGCCAATTGCGTAGGAAACTCCTTATCAGCCAGCAGCCTTCACACAGCCCATCCCTCTGCAACCCTCTTCCCACCACTGACTAACTAAGTGCTGGAATGAACGTCCCTAGGCATCAGCTAGCAAACTTTGAACCCACCAATCCTCTTAGGACACTCTTCCCGCTCTCAACTGCTTATAAACCCATTTCTCTACTGAATAAATGGAACCACTCTCTGAGGCTGTCTCCTAGGTGTACAACCCTTCCCACACATGGCCACTCAAGGTCCTGCTTTCCGTGGTTGCCTGGACGCCTTTGGGGAACCACAGCCCCAAGGATCCAGGGACCCACAGCTGGCACCTGAACAGAGACTTGAACCCTGGACCCTAAGACCCACATTATGTTATCTTTTTCTTTATCAAAAATAAAAATTGAAACACAAACAATATGTCTTATGCTTTTAGCTATTCTTAGCAAAAGGATGGGAGTCTGCATCTCACTAGAAGAAGAAAATCGACTGTTCTCACTCATCTATGGTTCTGAACCTGGAGCAGCTTCAGTAGCTGGCATACATGACAGGCAACCTGACACCCAGATAATAAGGGATGGAAGGGCTTGAGGGGAGGGGAAGGAGAGGTGAGGGGAAATAAACACAAAGCTAAACCCAAAATGACAGTACCATAGAAACCTTTATTCTTGAAGGTAGACTAAAAGACTTAACCACAAAAGGAGTATGGAGGGAGCAGTTGGACAAAGGCCGTGGAGAGTGTGGGATGAAGCCTAACCTTAAAACATTTGGCCCTGGCCTTTAACTCTCAGTACCAGAAATCAGTGCTTCCCTCATTGAGGTGTTGATTGGAGAAATATATGAGGTCCTCAAAACAAGACAGGCTTCTGTCAAAGCACTTGCTTACCCACCTGAAAGGCAAGACACTATTGCTAAAAACACCATAAGCTGCCAACACAGACACCAAGAGACCAGGCTAGAATGGCCGGAATCTAAAAGAGAGTCAGTCCCCAGACAGTTAGCCTGTCTAGTGCTGGAAAGTGCTACATAAGCTACTAGGGAACAGTGGCCAACAGCAGTGTGAGAAAATAGGGGTCTAAGTTCCTCAGAAGCAACCAGCCTAACAAGAAGTAGGCAGCAGTCCAATGGAGGCACACAGCCTTGGTGGGTAAACAATGGCTTTCTGATTAGCTGAAAGACCCACTCAGTGGAAAGGAACCAGTAGCTGGAACTGGGAACCAGATAAGACTCCTATGGAGACCAAAATTATGGTCTCTAACAATAAGGTGCCACTAGTCTTTGGCCAAAAGAGGGGGCTACATCCATCAAAATCTCCCTGAATTAACAATGTTTATCACATTTAACCTGTGCTGACTTCATTCTCTATGGGGGAATCTTTTGAATCTTTTTTTTTTCTTTTTCATAAAGTAGTGATAAAAGGGTGATACAGTTAGGGTGACTAGACCCCTGAAGGTAAAAAAGACAGAAATGTTCATATTTGTTAAAAATCAAAGAAGATATCTAACTTTTTATCTCTTGTTTAGTATCCTAAAGCTGTTGTTTTTACAAACAACCAAGACTCCTCCTGGGTGGGAGATTTTTTTTTTTTTTTCATAAGATTATGGTTGGTAAAGTTTAGCCCTTGGAATTTGTTGTCACGTCTAGCCTCCTTCTGAGACAGCCCCTAACCCAAACCAACGATTTTTTTTTTGGGGGGGGGAGGGTACCTGAGCTGGAAGACAGCTCACTACTATAAGTTTATAAATACCTTTATTCATGGAGGGCAGGCTGCCTGACCACTTCAGAATTTCTAGTTGTGGGTGAGTTTTTTTCTCTGCTGTTCCTGGGCTGGCTAGGCCCAGGTCTAGGTTCAGGCGCAGCGGGATGGTCCCCTAGGCCTTACTCTCTACATGGACTCTTTTATCCCCTCTAATTCCCCACATGATAGGAGATCCTTGAAATTTTTTTTTTTGTGTGTGTGTGTGTGTGTTTTTTTTTTTTTCTAGGCCTTCCATGTGGGATCTCTAGCCACATGGGTGTCTTTTCTTAATTCTGTACTTTCCTCAACAAATATAATAATTTAATAATTATTCTAAGACTGTTTTTCCACAAACAACCAGGACCCCTCCTGGGGAGGAGGTCTTTCGTAATATTTAAATATTGTGGTTGGTCAAGTTCAGACCACAAAACTTGGTGCGAGGGCTAGCCTCTTCCTGAAACAGCTCCTAGCCCTAACCAACCAGCTGTCCCTCCCAGAAGACCATCCACTACTATAAGGTTATACACACCTTTGCAAAGAGAGGTCAGGCTCTTGGAACACTTGAGTACTTCCATTTGTAGGAGACTTTTTTCCCTCAGTTGGGGCCAGACCCAGCCAGGAGGAGCCCCTAGCCTTTACTCTCCACATGGGCTCCTTTACCCCCTCCAGCTCCCCACATAAAAGGAGTTCCTTAAACTTTCTTTTCTTTGCTTCCTGCACTTTTTTTCCAGGCCCTCCACATGGGATTTCTAGCCATGTGGGTGTTTTTCATTGGCTTTGTACTTCCCTCAATAAATATAATAATTTAAAAATTATCCTTTTCAATCTTCATTCAATTGTTTGATTACTTTTTTAAAAAAACGCCTAGGGTTTGGGGTTCAAGGACTTTCCTAAACCTCTAACACCCCACCAAAGTGAGACCTGAGGAGATAAACCACCCCTCACACTTCAGCCAAGACACAGCTGAAACCACAAAGGAATTGGAGAAATGAGCAAGAGTGCTGCTTCCATGGTAAACCTGATAATCAGTGCCAGGGTGTAGGAGACAGACTCTGAGGCCACTCAACACCTACCAAAGCAGAGATCCAGACGCTCCTCAGAACTCGTTGTTGAAGTACACTTAAAACACACCCACCATAGCCTAGGGAATTTCATGGAAGAGGAGGTGGAAAGATTATAAGAGCCACAGGTTGAGACATCATGCCCAGAGACATTGCCTGCCCCCAAAATTGACTGCTCCTCCCACAACACATGACCCACAATCCCATGACAAATATCCGAAACCCCATTTGAGGAGGTCCCTAGCAGAATGGGGGACATAGAGGAGGGAAAAGGAGGTACAAACACATGATGTATCCATACTAAGTTTGTTCTTAATTAAAAAAGAAGGAGGAGGAGGAGGAAAAGGAGGAGAAGAAGGAGGAGGAGTAAGAGGAGGAGGAGGAGAAGAAGAAGGAGGAGGAAGAAGAGGAGAAGGAGGAGGAGAAGAAGAAGGAGGAGGAGAAGGAGGAGGAAGAGGAGGAGGAGAAGGAGGAGAGAAGGAGGAAAAGGAGAAGGAGGAAGAAGAGGAGGAGAAGAAGAAGAAAGAGGAGGAGGAGAAGAAGAAGGAGGAGGAGGAAGAGGAGAAGGAGAAGAAGAAGAAGGAGGAGGAGAAGAAGTATCCTGGTTACATATTGTTTAAATGTCTCTTCAGATGCATTACATTAGCCCCACCCCACCTCCATAATAGTTCCACTTTACACAATTTAGCCATGCTCAAACATGGTCCGGAAATATTAAATGGAAAATTCCAGAAATAAGCAATTCATAAGCTTAAGATTTCATACCATTCTGAGTAGTCTGATAAAATTTCAGAGATGGACTCCTCTCTGATTCCAACATGGATCATTCCTTCGTCCCGTGTATCCATGCTGCATGCAACCTGCCCATAAGTCACTTCAAAGCCATCAATTGTTAGGGTATCACTCTGCTTCTGTTCTGATAACTTTACCTGAGGAGTTGAGTGCTAGGCCACAATGCCTGCATCATTTCCCCTCAGCTCACAAGAGTGCTGCTGCATTTCATACCTTCTTACGAAGAATGATGAGGCCAGCACAGCAATACATTTTAAGAGAAACAGCTACATGACTTCTTTTTTTGCAGTTTATTGCCATAATTATTATATAATTTTATTTATTATTGCTCTTAATTTCTTATTGTACCTAACTTATAAATTAAACTTTATCATAAGTATGTATGCTTAGGAACATTATGCATAGAGTTTGGTATTATATAGTTTCAACCAATCACTGGTGTATTGGAATGTATCTCCCAAGATATTACAGCATTTTCTATAGAAACAAGTCTCATTCAATCTTTCCTTCAAATTTTTAAAGTATTTTAAATTTTTAGAAGTATTTATTTATTTATTTACTTATTATGAGGAGAGAAAAAGAGAGAGAGAAGGGGAGGAAAGGAGAAGGGAAGAGACACACAGAGAGAATGTGTGTCTAGAGCATGTTCCTAGATATTGGGGAATTGAATCTGGGTGGTCAGGTTTTTCCATGAAGTGCTTTTAATTGCTGAGCCATCTCTCAAGCCCTGATTTAACTATTTTAGCATTATTTATGGGTTTTTATGTGTATGTAATGTGCATGCATGTGTGTATGTGTGTTCATATGCATGTGGTTCTACATGTGCATGTGTGTGTAGAGATCAGAAGTTGACAACAGGTGTCTTCCTCCATCACTTCTCCACCTTATTTTTTTGTTTATTTTTATTTATTTATTTGAGAGTGACAGAGAGAGAAAGAGGCAGGCAGAGAGAGAATGAGAGAGAATGGGTGCCCCAGGCCTCCAGCCACTGCAAACGAACTCCAGATGCATGCACCCCCTTGTGCATCTGGCTAACATGTGTCCTGGGGAATCGAGCCTCAAACTGGGGTCCTTAGGCTGATAATCAGTGCCAGGGTGTAACCAACCGCTAAGCCATCTCTCCAGCCCCCTATGCCTTAGTTTGTAAAGATTCTTTCTGAATTATTAATTTATTTGCAAGAGGATAGATAAAGAGGGAGAATTAATGGGTATGTCAGGGCCTTTTGCCATTGCAAACAAACTCAAAATGTATGGACCATCTTGTACATCTGGCTTTACATGTGTACTGGGGAATTGAACCCTGGCTGTCAGGCTTTGTCTGAAAGCACCTTTAACCACTGATCCATCTCCCTAGTGAGCCCCTCTGCCTTATTTCTATGAGATAGAGAATCTCATTGAACCTAGAGTTCACCTATTCAGCTAGACAAGCTAGTCCGTAAGTTCCAGGGATCCTACTGACTCTGTCCCCAGGCCCCCATCCAAGCACTGGGACTACAGGTGCAGACCCTTATATTTTTCTTGAGTGATACAGATCCAGTTTCAGCTCCTCACGCTTGTGTAGCAAGCATTTCACCTGCTGCACCATCTTCTCAGGCTCCATTCTGGATGTTTCTTTAACTTTTCCTACAGATTTACTTCTCATTTTAAGAAAGTCCCCATCTGCTCTACCTCAAACAGCTTCTTGTTCATAATCACTTTTTGTCAAGAGTCAAGTCCTCAGGGGATAGCCGGGATTTATTCCATTTTAGTATCATACCAGGTAGCCTCCCACATATTCTTAATTATGCAAAACCCCTCCACTGGGAAACCAGAGTCCTACTCCAATGTATAGTTTGTAACTTTGGTACAAGAGACTTACATTCTTCAGAACAGGCTGTCAGGAGGTTGCGGTCCTGGAAGACTGGGTGATGGTGATACAGCCTGGCGGAGATGGTTGTTTGACCGGTGCCTATCTAAACACGTAAATAAGAAACTACAAAGTTCAAGTTGGTGCAGCTTCAAAATTAAATCCAAAGGAAAAGCAAATAAAGTTGAAATTTATTTGAATTTCGTGAAGTGTATTTTTTTGGCAATTTAATTTCATTTGAGCGAAACTTTCTATGTTCATTCTTTCGAGGAAATGGGACAGCTAAGTAGAATAGCACAACTGGGAGAGACTTAACCAATGAGAAGGAAATAATAAAAATATAAACCCAAAGGCTTTAAGCATTATTTGCAGAAAAATGTGACTAATTATGTAATAAAATCTACCCCGTGTGGTAGTTTATGCCTGCAATCCCAGAACTAAGGTGGCTGAGGCAAGAAGATCAAAATTTCAAGCCTAGCCTGATCTGCCAAGCCTGACCCTTTCTCAAACAAAGAATTACAATACCATACCTCTCAAAGAATCTCATGTTGGCAATGCTTTTTTTTCTAATTTTATTATGTTTTTCCATATGCCAGCTTATTTGAAATTGCACAAAATGATATATGAGAGACACAACAAAGAGCATAAGATGCATTTTCCTGATATTCTAGTTCTACTTATTTCCTACATAATAAACTGGTTCACATCCACATAGGCTATGATGCCATTCCCTCCAAGGAGCATTATACTACATCCTTCACACATAGTGATTGGTTGTTTCACATGTTTTCGATATTTTGCATTTATAACCTCTCTCAGAGACAGTTGCTGGCTATGGTTTGATTTTTGTCCTCCATGAGTTAGCTCATATGTTTGTATATTATCACAGGACTGGTTGTTAAAGGAGATGGTTACCTTTGAGATTGGAGCCTAGTGAAGGCATTATGGCTTCTGTCTTTAGAAGGAATTAAGGAAGTTCTCATGGGACCACAGGGTTATTTCTCAGGAGAATGAGTTGTGAGTGAGCATGCCCTCTGAATCATCCTGGGGCTGGTTACCACTCTGTGTGTCCTCCTCAGCTTGTATGCATCTACACCACGATGGCCTCGGCCATGAGGTCCATACCAGGAGCCAAACACCTGGTGCTTTTCAACCTCTGACTTTCAGTGTCCTAAAGCATAATCTCAAAAGACTTCTTTTTACAATACAATAATCAGTCTCATGTATTTTACTACAGTCATGGAAAAGACTAATACATTATTATTCTTATCAATGTATTACAGATAAAGAACTATACTCAGAAACACTGAATAATGGTTTAAACTCAAATATGTGATAAATGGCAGAGCTAAGAGCCAAATTCTGGATCCAGGATATTTGTGTGAAAACTGTGTGCAAACCACTCCCCCACCCCCGACAGACTTCAACATTCTCTGAGCTTAGCATCTTATCCACCAATTACTAGGCCTTTAACAAACTTTCCTTCCAGTTTCTGCCTCCAATAATATGGTTGCATCAGTGTCTCGTCTATAAGTTCCATCACCAATAGTCCCTACCACTTTCAAATTCCATGTAAAAACCATAAGGAGGAGGAGTTCATTGGGTAAAATTAAGACTCATAACATTAAATGACCATGTCTAAGAAGGTAGGTAATAAATACCTCTTGGTATGGCTTCTCCTTAAGCAATCCTAATAATGATATTTACCTAAAAGCATATTAAGAAAAAATAACAGCAACAATGCTGCTAAAGTGTTATAAAGCAGTTTTCCTCTATTGAGGTAAGCAGTAAATTGAGCATGGTCTTAATATTGGATTGAGTTGATAAGGTTTGGCAATCAGCTCTGTCTTCCCCATTGTCCAATCACCTTCCTTCAGTGCTGTTGTCCTTGCTGGGACCCAGGGTTACTATGGTACTGTTTACTCTGATTATACACTCCTTAAAGGTGCTTGCTTATAATCCTGCCAACCTGTTTCAATGCCCAACACCCATCTAAAGCCAGGTACACGTTGTGGCACATGTGTCTAGAATTCTTTACAGAGGCAAGAAGCCCTGGTGCTAGCACTTTCTCCCTTTTTTTCAATGCCTTTGCTCCTCTTCCTCTCTCCCACCTCTCTCTATCAAGTAAATAAAAATATTTTTAAAAATAACTATAATTTACATTCCTGTAGCATGGTTCCTTTCAAATAAATATTGTTAAATTTTATAATCTTTACTAGTGTAATATTGAAAAACTTCTGATACATAAGACAAAATCAAATAGCAGTATAGCCCAGGACTTCCTCCTCAGCTCTCCACAGAATTTCCAAGGTTACAACAATAAGGAATGTGTGACAAACAGCCTCAGCAAAGAGAAGGCTGAAGAAACACCAACCAAATGTCATGCCATGTCCTGGGTGGGATCTTGGAAAAATGAACAGACATTTGGTAACAACAGACTATGTAAACAAACTATGGGATTAGGTTAGTAATGTCTTGATGTCGGTTCTCTAAATTGTACAAAATTTTATCACACTAATATAAGTTTAACAAACAAGAAATTTGAGAAGGGTCTGTATGCTAATCTCTTTTCTTACCTTAGTTATTCTATAAGCCATGCTTCTGAACACTAGACATCTCTGAAGTGATGAATACCTTTCTTGAGTACTTGCATTTAAATCTTGACAATCACTTCTTTGAAAAAGAATAGTATTGCTGCAACTCTTAACTTTATTAGACAGAGTTATATAAGGTCATTTTCATGTAAGTATATAATGTTCTCTGAGCATACTGCCTCTCATACTCCCCTTCCTCCTCTACTTGCTCCTATTAGACTTCCTTGTTCTCCAAACATTTTGCTTCATCTTTCATGAAAGAAGGGATATGACCGTCTGTGCTCCTCCTTTCCTCTGCACCTGATGACAAGCTCAATCCCCCAGCCAGTTACATCAGCGGCATAAGCGAGCTCACTATGCGTCTCCTTCTCTGCCAAATTCCGGCCTCCACAAAACCTGCCCTGTACCTGGTCTTGTCTCTTCTGTTCTGTTTTTCTCTATGAAAACTTTCTCAGTTGACTCTTTTATCATTGTGTTTTACTGGCTATAATTCCCATTACTACAATAGGCAGAGAAAATTCTTAGAAACCATAGGTTAAAAGGTTTATAGTTGAAAGGACAGGGGTTATGAATAATTGCTATAACCATGTTTTCTAATGTGACATAATTAGTACCCCATGAGATTTAGTGTTTCCTTAATATGAAATAAGGATGATGACAGGTTTGGATTACGGGGATAATTATTGAAATAAGGTAAAAGTTCTTGTGGTTGAGCATTTAGAAGGGTGGAATATTTTGTCAATGGAGAAAAATATCTACTGAGGAGGGACCAAATGGGAAGACATGTTTTTAGTCATTGCTGTGAAAAAATAAAAAGACATAATTTATTTCTCACTTCATAATTGATTGAGATTAGAAGTAAATAGAACTTTGGCCAATAACTTAAGAGCTCTTTTAGGATCAAGGAAAAATTATCAGCAACAAGAGTTAAAAAAAAATAATATTGTAACTCATGTCTTAACCCTTAAGATTTTCTGAGAAAAAAAAACACATTATGTTCATTAAACATGGAACAGGCTTCATTAAAGCAAATAGAATTAGATAAACCAACACAAAGAATCATGAAACAACCCAGAAGATTTGGGAGTATGCATACAGTTCATTACTTTAGAGCATAAACTGAAGACAGGTCATCATTTGAGAAGAAAGCAGATGATGGAAGTCCCTGCAGGTTAGGTGGAAATACCACAGTTACCTTGAAAAGAGCCCTGGCAGAGAACTAATAATGCTGGTGGAGGAAGGTGAGAAGCGGATGTTTTGGTGGGAGGAAATTCATCAAAAAGTTATGATGAAATGTACAAAATAATTCAGACCAGTTTTACTGAATAAGGTAGGGATTTTTTTCTACCTAGAAAACAGTCATCACGGAGCTTAGCAGATGAGTCATAAAGAATACCTTCTAATTTGTGAGAAATTGGGCACTTATTCACTGCTGTCTATCTGTGGTTAAAAATAAATAAATAAATAAATAAACAAATAAATAAATAAAACAAAGGCGCAGGAACGAGGTGGCACACACCTTTAAGCCCAGCAGTCAGGAGGCAGGAGGATTGCTGTGAGTTCAAGACCACCTATATATTGAATTCCTGGTCGGCCTGGGCTAGAGTGAGACCCTACCTCAAAAAAAAAAAAAAAAAAAGACACAGCCAAGTAAGCCAAGCCAATACCAGTATCTCATCACCACATTCCTAAGCAAATTCACTCTGACTTTTGCCAGCTTGAGTTCTTTCTTTATTTGTTTATTTTTCATTTATATGGGTAAGCGGTGTACAAGTCTATATATATGTGCATGTGAGTGCACATGTGTGCTGGTGTGCAAGCCCGTGTGTGTGTGGGGGGGTACACACACATATATAAACTAGAAGTTGATTTTGAGTGTCTCCCTTAATAACTTTGCACCTAATTTATTTTTATTTTTATTTGAGAGTGGAGGGCAGAGAAAAGGAAAGAGAGAGAGAAAGAAAGAGAGAGAGAGAGAGAGAGAATGGGCATGCCATGACCTCCAGCTGCTGCAAACTCCAGAAGTCATGGCCACCTTATATGTCTGGCTTACGTGAGTCATGGGGAATCAAAACTTGGTCCTTTGGCTTTTCAGGCAAGTGCTTTAACCATTAAGCAATCCCTCCAGCCCTGTACCTTATTTTTTGAGAGAGAATTATTTATCTCACTGAGCCTAGAGTGCGCTGATTTAGGTAAACCTTCTAGCCAGTAAACCCTAACGGCTCTCCTGTCACTGCCTGCCCAGTGGTGGGATAAGAAGTGCACTCTGCTGCACTCGGATTTTATGCTGGTTCCGAAGATCTGAGCTCAGGTCCTCGTGCTTCTGTTTCAAGCGCTTTACCAGCTGAGCCACCTCCCCCACCCTTCTGCCAGTTTTGCTCCTGTGACACCTGACCCTAAATGGCTTTTCCATGGAAGATTCTCTCTCCCTCTGCTTGCATTCCATTCCCGTTCCCTGTGGAAGGAACTCACTAAGAACAGCCCGAACTGAAGAAGCAGGGGGTACGGTCCATTCATTGACAGCAAAGAATTTTTATAAATATTTGCACAAAGCTTTCCCAGGTCTAATTTGGCCTGTGTTCTCAGTCTTCAGAGTTTACAAAGTTGAGAAAAGTGAATCATTAAGTGGAATGTATGTAAGGTGTGTGTGTGTGTGTGTGTGTGTGTGTGTATTATTCACTTTTGTGGAAGAGGTAAATAAGACTAGACAAGTGAATTAAATACAAGATAGCAGAGTTCTTAAGAAGACATAAATGACCTATTTTACTTGACTCTAAATCTATATTTTTTTCTATCACTTTCTAAGGAAGAAATATTGAGAAAGTTTAGTCTTTCTTTCAAGTAAGTTGGTTTGTATCCAAACTTGCTAATTCCCTGGCACTCTGTTGGATCTCCAGATGGCTCAAGAGCACTGTGGGACGCTCACAGCTAACAAAACCATCCCACACAACCCTCAGGTGGACCACTCCTTGGCAGGCAGCATGCACCCACCAGCTGTGTGAGGAATTCTGGGTATGCAGAATCCTTTTCTGCAGTCAGAAGATGCCACAGTTGCTTTGGGGCTGTCACTTCTTCTGGTCCGAGCAAACCTGGCAGTTGTCAGAAACACAGCCCAAGGAACAGAAATGAGTAACTGTCTTAGAGACATTAGGTACTTCTCCCATTGCACCTATGAACACTCCATCAACACTGGAAACAGACGGCTTGCCATTTGGCTTTTGATGTATCTTAAGAAGACAATTTGGAAGGAAGAAAAGGATGGATCATTTGGGCATGAAAATAAGCAGGAAGTGTGAAAACAGGCAAGACTATTTTAGGGAGTTTGTGAACTGAGTGCATGGAGAACATGGAATTAGTAAGAGAAGTGTAGAGGGAAGGAGCTGCCTAGAATAACAGGAAGAGAATAGAATGATGGTGAAGGAGACTGGGAGTAAAGTTCTGAGATTTTAAATGAAAATACAACATAAAATAAGAGACAATATTACTGCATACTATATATGTATTAAAATAAATTATTAAAGTCAGAATTTGGTGTCCAATAATTCTGTATTCAGAGTTAGAAAATGATATCAATAACTAACATGACTGACAATTTATATTTTTTCCTATATCGTTATTTGAAATCTAATTAAAATATAAACAAATTATTAATAATAAATTATACATTGCCTGATGCAGATAATTCAGATAATTATATTCTTTTTTTGGTTTATTTTTGTTTATTCACTTGAGAGCGAGAGAGAGAAAGAGGCAGAAAAAGAGAGAGAGAATGGGCTTGCCAGGGTCTCCAGCCACTGCAAACAACTCCAGACGTGTGTGTCCGCTTGTGTATCTGGCTAACGTGGGTTCTGGGGAATCAAGCCTTGAATCATGGTCCTTAGGCTTCACAGGCAAGTGCTTAACCACTAAGCAATCTCTCCAGCACAGATAATTGTATTCTTTCTTTGTCATGTATGTGCCTTCCTTAGTGAGGTGGCTGTTAGGCCGCTGGTCCATATTTTGTTTTTCAAGCACTATATGGGCTAACCATCTGGAAACTGGCTTCCTTCCAGATTCCAGTCAGCTCTCTCAACATTCTGTGTCAGCAGCATGTATGTCTTCAGCAATAGGGTCTTACCTTTTACCTCAGGTGAATAATCAAGTGCTTTGACAGAGCTGTGTCTTATTTTTAGAAACTTGTAGGTCTCTGATCAACAGCTCAATGTAGGTTGTAACCAATTTCTGGTACTGGGAGTTATAAGCCAGAGCCAAATGTTTTAGGGTTATGCTTCATCGCACCCTCTCCAGGGCCCCTCTTACCAGATGATCCCTCCATACTCCTATTTACAGATTATATATATGTATATATACATATATATGTATATATACATATATATATATATATATATATATATATATATATATATACATATATATACATACATATATAATTTGCTATCCATGAGGAAGTTTCTATGGCACCAATTCATTTTCGATTAAGTTTTGTTTGTATCTCCTCCCACCCTCCCTTTCCTCTCCCCTACAACTTTTCCATCCCTACTATTTGTCCCTCAAGTTGCCTGTCAGTTTGATTCCAGTTCTTAGCTATTGTGAATTGAGCAGTTATAAACATGGTTGAACAAATATCTCTACAGTGAAGAATGGAGGCTTTAGGGTACATGCCCAGTAGAGCAATAACTGGGTCCAATGGTAGCTCTATTTTCATCTTTTTCAGGAGTCTCCATATTGATTTCCATAGTGGTTGTACAGGTTTTCACTCGTACCAGCAGTGAATGAAGTTTTCTTTTTCTCCACAACCTTGCCTTCATTCATTGTCATTTGAATTGTTTAATGATTGCCATCCACACATTTTCTTAAGTGAGTATTAGCCATTTATGTTTCTTCCTTAAGAATTCCCTATTAATGGGCTGGAGAGATGGCTTAGTGGTTAAGTGCTGGCCTGTGAAGCCTAAGGACCCCAGTTCAAGGCTCAATTCACCCGGACCCACATAAGGCAGATGCACAAGGTGGCACATGCATCTGGAGTTCATTTGCAGTGGCTGGAGACCTGGTGCACCCATTCTCTCTCTCTCTCTCCCTATTTCTCTCTGTCTATCACTCTCAAATAAATAAAAAAAATAAAAACAACAAAAAAGAATTCCCTATTAAGTTATCTGCCCCATTTTTGAGTAGATTGAATATTTTATTGCTTAGATTTTTTTTGTAGATTCTAGATATTAACCTCTGTCAAACACTGGAGAGAATGGGCATGGAGGGTATATATCTCAACCTAATAAAGGCTAAACATAAAGCACCTAAAGCCTAATTTTTAATTGAGTCTTTTCATGGTTTATTTTCAATTGCTTTGTATATTTTCAAAGGTAGACATATCAGATGAGTCATGAAACATCTTCCAATCTGAGACTTATCTTTATATTTTATTTTATTTTAAAGTAAATTTTTTAAATTTTCACAATTAACTCCTTCTTGGATGCTATTTTCAGTCCTGTACTTTCAAAAACTCATTTGCATACCCAGAGTTGTCTAGGTTTTTTGATATTTTCTAGGAGATTTATGGTTTTATGCTTTATATTTATTTATTTATTTTGGTTTTTCAAGGTCTCACTCTAGCCCAGGCTGACCTGGAATTCACTATGGAGTCTCAGGGTGGCCTTGAACTCATGGCAATCTTCCTACCTCTGCCTCCTGAGTGCTGGGATGAAAGGCATGCGCCACCACACCCGGCTTATGATTTATATTTAATATATCCTTGTGATTAATTTTAACTCTTACAAAAGGAATAAGATCTGTTGCTACATTCTTTTTATCTGTTCATCTCGTTTTCACTATCATTTATTGAAATGTCCATCTGCAGCATTGCATTTCCTATGCTCCATTGTCAAAAATCAGTTGATGATTCCTGCCTGGTACTGAAAACGTAATCAAAAGCCTATGGCTAAGCCTGAGTGAAGTAACTACAAATGTTGTCTGGATAAATAGATATATTATGACTACCAAACTGCCCTTTAAATACTTATACTTATGCCAACATATTAACATTACTTTCACTTTTTGTTGGAGAACCTTCTCTTTTCAGATGATGGTGAGTCAGAGCTCACCAAAGTGATAAGAAGCAACAGCAGAGTGGTCAACACGAAGTGAGACATCTCTACCACACCCTCCAAAGCTCTGGGACAATTGTGGAAGAGTTGGTAGAAAGAATGTAAAAGCCAAAGGGGGTGGGGGAGAGAAGTGCTTATACTACAGTCTTTCAGACACAAAACAGCCATGATATTCATGGCCTCACAGTGGCTGACACTAGTTATACAAGACTTGCATGATTGGAGAAAAACAATGATGACATCAAAATAGAAAAGAGAATTGAGGGCTGGAGAGATGGCTTAGTGGTTAAGCGCTTGCCTGTGAAGCCTAAGGACCCCGGTTCAAGGTTCGCTTCCCCAGGACCCATGTTAGCAAGATGCACACAGGGGCACACTTATCTGGAATTTGTTTGCAGTGGCTGGAAGTCCTGGTGTGCCCATTCTCTCTCTCTCTCTCTCTCTCTCTCTCTCTCTCTCTCATTCTCTGTCACTGTCAAATAAATAAATAAGAATGAGTCAAATACTTTCTCTTAATATAAAGAAAAGAAAAGAGAAGTGAGACAAAAGAAGAGAATCAGTGGAGGATGCATTGGGGAGGGTGAGTGGATGGTGGCATGAGGGGATTATGATAATGTACATAGTCTATATGTATGGAAGTTGTCAATAAAATGTCAAAAAGATTGAGTTAATGATATTTGTGTGGGCTGGTGTTCTATTGGTCTTGTGGGAGCTGAAATAAAATCATAACTAATATTTAAAGATAAGATATTCAGGGAAATGGACAATAGACACCAAAGAAGAAGAAGGAGGAGGAGGAGGAGAAGGAGAAGGAGAAGGAGGAGAAGAAGGAGATCAGCAAGCAGAAGTAGGGAAAATAGAACGGGGAGGGGATCATGAATAAACACAAAATAGAATGACAGATATGTATGGAAATGGCATAATGAAACTCACAACCTTGTAGAATAATTTTAAACAGTAATTTAAAAATGAACAAAATCAAATAAACACAAAACCTAAATTGCTAGAAGTAAAATAGTAACTTTGAAGAGAATGAATATCCCTGAAGTCACAGTAGTCATATAATATGATGTTGACATCAGTTACATAAAAATCATAAAATGAGATGGTGAAATGTTATGAATAAAATAAACAAAAATACCTATAGATTGCTTTAAGATGGAGTACAGCAAATCTACTGATGTACATCTCAAGTCACATTCTAGGACATAGTTGTTTAAGTGAATGGAAGGAAATTTATAGGACAAATGAAATTTGGCAATTAATAATGAAAACAAAAATGTATCTAAAGTTCATTTCTCAATGTAGAATTAAAATTATTATCTGTAAATTTCACATTTAGATCTTACTTTCACCATATTATAGTCAGTTCCTACACATATTTCTCCACAGCTCATCTTTACTGCTTGGATGGCTTTGAGTAACCCGTGTATCTGACTTCACAAATAGAATCAGGGCTTGGTTTTATGTGTTGGCCCCCCAGTAGAACATATAAGACACTATGGCCAGCTTCTGTGAACAACCCTCAGGGATTTAGCAGGCCTTCAGCATCTGTTCTACATGCCAGCAAAGCATGTTAAATACCTTTTAAATACTCACAACTTCTGGTGTATTCTCTAGGGATCCACAAGACTTTTGCTAACAGCTGTGTCTCAGTGTTAAAACTACTGTTCTTGGATGGATATAAAGTTTTTGGACCTTTCTCTAACCTACCTCCAGGAGAGAGATTTTAATCCGTTTCTGTTTCCTTTTTAATTGTAGCAAAAACAAGCTATCACCTAAGGGGGAGGTAAATAGAGAACACAGAATGAAAGCCCTTCTGGTACTACAGAAAACATGTCATACAGGGATTGACAGAAATTCAGGTGTTAAGTTTTGAACTATTGTTACTTGAAAATTAAAAAAGAGAATACTGCAGGTTTGGAGAGATGGCTTTGTGGCTAAGGGAACTTGCTTATAAAGCCTGATGACCTGGGTTCAATTCTCCAGCACCCACATAAAGCCAGCTATACAAAGTGGTGTATACAACTGGAATTTGCTTGCTGAGGCATCAGACCCTGGCATGCTCATATTCTCTATCTCTCCCCCTGTCGCTCTTTTTCTCTCTCAATTAAGTAAATGAAAATATAAAAACAAAAATCACAGCAGTATTGGTGTATTAGAATTAAAAGAGGTCTAGAAGGAGACAATGTATAGTGTTTCAAACTTATTTCTATTTTTAAAAATTGGGTCAATAAAACAATAAAAAATACTTTAAAAGGATGGATATTCAGCATAAAAGGCATAACACACACCAGCCCTCTACCCTGAGCAATTAAAACTGCATTTAGGTTCTCAAACCTGTTGTTACTTCCAAGAACCATTTAACCAGCCAGAAAACAAAATCTACATTAAAAGCATGAGACAGAAAGTTCATCAGCATCTAATAATGGGATTACTTTCCAAAGGTGATAAACATTTAGTTAAGAGCTTATTGCCACATGATTATGTAGACAGAATTTTGTACTTGTTCAAGACATTTTGGCGACAGTATTCCATAAAAGTGTGTGTGTGTGTGTGTGTGTGTGTGTGTGTGTGTGTGTGTTTATAAATTGTCTACCCTCATTCTGATCCTGAGCAGGACAAGCTTCCCTGAGGAGTAAGGTCAGTTTCAGACTGGGCAGGCTCTTACAATGCAGAAGGGCTAAGCGTCACATGAGGTGCTGATCATGTCCACACTGTGATGGGCTCCTCTGCATCTTCAGACGTGTGCTTTGCACCCATTTTTCTGGGTTTAGGATGGTTTGTCTTCCTTTATTTGTTTGTTTGTTTGCTTGTTTTTGCTTTTAATAAATAATGTGTTAATGTTTTTTTTGTTTTTTTTTTCCCATGACTTGTGATCAGTCTCTGCAAGAATGAGACTTTTTTCCTATAAACTTTCCACTGTTAAAAGAATGGAGTTTCAACAGGATGTCAAATGGAATGAGATCTTCACTCTGTTAGTGTGGCAAGAGGAAAAAATAAATCCAAAGACTTAAGAGATACATGTCAGCCACATGGAAACTATTGCATGTAAGTTCTGAGGAAGTGTATGCATGAGTATCTGGCTTTCCACAGCTATGACCAGACACTGAAAAGCTTATGTAATATCTTATAATACACCAAATCTTCCTGTCCTTTATTTCTTGTTGGTGAGACAGATGTACAGTAGCAATTTTAGTCGCATATTATAGGAATATATGCCAAATATCAAGTGGTCATAAATGTTTCACACCACAATTAATTCCTGAGAGGAAAATAATGAACTTACAACCAATGCAACACCACTGCCACCACTCCCTAAAATAAATCCTTATCTTCCTACTTACTGAGCACTTAAATGCAACTACAGTTAATTGGAGTTGTCGATAGTGGGATCTGAAAAGATTTTTACCTCTCACCAAGAGATATAATTTAAGGTGATGAATTCTTTTCTTCTAAAACAACATTCAAAATACATATTCAAACGAAGAGCATGTCTATAGAGATCATAAACTTGTCCCTAGTCAGAAAAGATAGTAAGAAAAGTAGTGGCGCACACCTTTAATCCCAGCACTTAGGAGGCAGAGGTAGGTGGATCACTGTGAGTTTGAGCCCACCCTGAGACTATGTAGTGAGTTCCAGGTCAGCCTGGACTAGAGTGAGACCCTACCTCAAAAAAACAAAAAATTCTAGAGGAAGATGGAGAGATGGTTTAGTGGTTATGGCACTTGCCTAAGAAGTGTAAAGATTCATGTCAAACTCTCCAGGCCTCATGTAAGCTAGATGCACCGTGATGAAAGCACACGAGGTTGTACATGCACACAAGGGGGTGCACATGCATCTGGAATTTGATTGCAGTGGCTGCAGGCCCTGGTGCACCAATTCTCTTTCTCACTCTCACATAAAAAAAAAAAAAAAACAAGAGGGTGAATTAAGGAGGAGCAAAGGATAAATGAAGGCTTGTCTGGAGAGATCTGAGAGTGGGAGAGGTTCTCTGTTGCTAATAATGTTAAAGGTGTGAGGCATCCAGGCACTGACAAGAAAGATCAGCCCCTTTGATATCTATGGATTCACTCATTGATGTAAACTTACCTGTCTACCCACAAACTATAAATGGAGCCTGCTGGAGATAATCCCTTAAAGTGATTATGGCTGTTGTAGGAGAGTGAAGACTTACAGCTGGGAGTAGATGATTAAAAGGACGATGGTAGAAATGATAGCTGCCATTCCCAGGTTAGGGGAAAGGCAGTGGCCTTCACTTCCTTTTTATTATTATTATATATTTTATATTTATTTATTTATTTGACAGAGAAAGAGGGAGAGAGAGACAGAGAATGGGTGTGCCAGGACCTCCAGCCACTGCAAACGACCTCCAGACATGTGTGCCTCCTTGTGCATCTGGCTAGCATAGGTCCTGGGGAATCAAACCAGGATCCTCTGGTTTTGCAGGCAAATGCCTTATCCACTAAGCCATACCTCTAGCCCAGCCTTCACTTTCTGATATGTTTGGACTTCGTCCAGTTATTCATATAATGATTCAAGGCATGGTTGCATGTACCTGTAATCTTAGCACTCTGCTCCCAGGAGAAGATATGCAGATCCTGCAGCTCCCTGGCTAGCTAGTGCAGCTGAGTTGACAATTTTGAAGTTCAATGAGAGATCCTGTCTTAAAGAAAATAAGGTCAAGAGTGACTGACAAAGATACCTCCTGTTGACCTCTGAACTCCTGCAAGCACATATGTGCAACAAAAATACAAGCATACTTACACACATGCATACCACACATACAAAAAGGAAGATTTCTCACAATAATTGGCCAGTTCACGCAATCTAAATTTAAATTATAAATTTATCTTTCTGAACCTTTCAAAATATTTTCAAAATTAATGATTATAGAAAGAGAAAAATAGAAAAATGATTTTTGTACAAAGATAATTATAGATGACTAATACTAAGGTCATGTAAAACTTTATTAGATAGCAGCAGCCTGCCTCTGCAGATCCCTAACCCAGTCTTTTCTCTTTGATCACATGCTTTCTCTGCTAGCTTATCAGCCCAGGAGAGCACATTGCCAATGGCTAAGAAAATGGTGTGGATAATGTTTCCTTTATAAATTCAGAGAAATTAAAACACTCTCTCCAAGATAAATTGATCAGACATCACTGTTTGAAAAGTTATGGATTAAGGTAAGCTTCTCATTTTCCAAGATTTGTAGAGAAGAAGAAAACATGAACCTCTCCTACATAAGAGAAATAATGGGAAAAAAAAACTTCATAATAAGGCCTTAATTAACCATTCTTAAATAATAAAATTGAGCAGCTTAGACTAAAGTAAGACATGTAATTCATTCTTTCCCTCATTTATAATATCTTCTCAGAGGATATACAGTATGTGAGCTATTACCATACAATCTATGAAATTTCATATGAAAATGACAGAAATAGAGAAAAAGGACTAAGGCATAACCTGCAGAAAAAAAATAAAAGAGGCTGGATCAAGTGCACTAAGGCCAGGTCTCTTCCATATGAAAAAGCAGAGAAATGAGCTGTAAACCCAGATGATATCACCAAGCTTCCCCGGGTTAAGACACTTGATTCAGCAGCAAAAAGAAACTGCTTAGAGATCAGACATCTTTTCCCAGAGCATACACAGAAGCACTAGCATTTCCAGAGACTTTGCAGAACCATCAATGATCCTTTCATTCATAGTTATAGGACCTATTTCTCTTCATACTTTGCTTCCTGTCATCAGCAGAGGTGATGTGATTGTGATCACAACCATCCTCCTACCTCTGCTCCCGAGTGTTGGGATTAAAAGTGTGCACCATCACAGACAGCTTTGAAAGTTTTCTTTCTTTCTTTTTTTTAACATAGAGCAGAGTTTCATGGTTGTGATTCTCCCCCCCCAATATATACTTTATAGTTTATAGGCAATAAATTCCTGTGGTTTTGCTATTATTGGTTTTTATATTCCTTCTTGCTTTACTTTAAGTTTCTCTCTTCAACCCCTTCCTACTCTCCTGTCAGTCTCTATGTAACAGGTGTCTGGATTGAAAGAGCATCTAACATCCCATGTAATCACCACAGAGTGAACTACTAGGCCTGCTGGTGGCACAGGTAATGTGCTGGATTCAGGAGTGCCCTGGGGGATATGAGAATTGTTCTTGGATATAGAGATTCAGAGCTTGACTCTTACCCTCATACACATCTGAAACTGATCTAATATACCACAATATATAAGTAAATAAGTATTTTATTTATCCTTTTTTTGTTTGTTATTTTGAGGTAGGGATTCATTCAATCTCAGGCTGATTCATTATGTAGTCTCAGGGTGGCCTCAAACTCATGACAATCCTCCTACATCTGCCTCCAGAGTGCTGGGATTAAAGGCATGTGCCACCATGCCTGGCTAAGAAAGTAAGTATTTTTATCCCCCCCTTTTTTGGGAAATTCTTTTATTTGTGCTCAAATTTACATAATCTTTATATTTAATACCTATGATATACTCTAAAAGAGTTAAATAATTGGTCGACGATGAATTCTTTTTGTACAAACTGGGCATATTCTCCTTTAATGATAGCAATCATTTTCTCTACAGTACTTTGAAATTATATATACTATCATTACACCACTCAAAGATTCAGGAATTATAATTTCTCACAAACAAGATAAGTTATTTTTATGAAGAATTTTAGTGTTAGATGGTTTCAAAAAGAAAAGTGAAAGAGGGAAGGTAGAAAGTGGGCACTTCTGCATATTAGATTTAAACACTACTGTTGATATTGAAAAAAAGCAAACTTTTCACAAGTTATTTGTCTTATGGGCTCATAATATGTCTCCACAAAGTAAGACAACACTGCCTTAGAGTTGTAAAGATTATTGGGTATTTATTTGTTTGGTATGATGTTCAGCCCAAAATAAATAATAAATGGTATGAATTATAAATTCATAGGTAAAAACCAGCCTTAGTGTAAGAGACACTTCCAATATCTCAAACTCCTGAACATAAAACTGGGTTTTGTCATACTCAAAGTAGCCAAGTCAGTCTCTGTAGAAGGTTCCACAGAGGTGAGGGAGTGGGGAGAGATGGCTCAGCAGTTGGAGGCACTTGCTTGAAAACCCTGCAGGCCCAGGTTCAAATACTCAGTACACACCTAAAGCCACTTGCTCAAAGTGACACATGAATTTGGAGTTCCTTTGCAGTGCCAATATGCTCTGCCTCCTCACAAATAAAATAATATATATTCAAAAAATGGTTTTACGTGAAGGAACTGAAATAAGCTCACAGAACATCAAGCCCAAACAACACTTGGGCTTTATGGATAATTCTAAGACATAAACAAAATTTAGGCAATTGATCTATTCTTATCAAGTGTTTCCTATAGGAATTAATAAAATTTAATATATAAAGTAAGGCAGAAGCAAATGTCATATTATGTTTGTTTTTTTTTTTTCCTCAGGAATTATTCAATAACAAACTGCCAGTAATATACTTCCTGCAGTGCTGAAGCAGGAAAATCCAGAGCTTAGCAAAGCCTGTCTTATGGGATATTCTCTGGCATGACCCCATCTTTGTCAAGGTCATGCTTCTCCTGTCAATGCTAAAACTTGAGGAATCCTAATCTGTATGGTACAAAGCTAGATAGATCCCTCAAAATCCATGTATGTCATTCACGAGACTGCCCTTCTATGGAAGGATAAAACTTTCCCAAGAGATTGTTATAGCCCTGATGAAAGAGAGTTCAAAATATAGTCACAGTTTTTGATGTGGAAAGAGAATTGAAAATGACAGAAGGAAAATGCCATGGCACTACCTGAGCTAAATCCGAGATGACAGAAAGACTACATGGTTGGAAATCTCTAATTTAGATGATTGTAGTAAAGGATGGTTTTTAAAAGAATAAATCAATAATTTATGATCAGCTACGGGATCAGCTCCTTGGTAGAGTACTTGCCTAGCATACAAGCCCCTAGAAGTCCCAAAATTTCAGAGGTGGAAGGAAAAAGGGAAAGAGAGAAATAAGAGGTGGGAGAAGGAGGAAGAAAGAAAACAGTTAAGAAGAGGAGAAAGAAATAGAAAGGAAAAGACAAAGAAAAAGATGAAGCAAGAAGACAACGAACAACATTTTGGTTTTACTCACAAATGAAAGAACTAATATTATTACAATATAAGCCAGAATTCAGAGAGTATACACATTTGAAATAAGGAATATTGAAGTGAATGTGCAAATTGGAGGCTTACCAGAGTCTTCCCTGGGGAGGGAACTCAATCACAACCCCTTTGGACATTATGCACATGTCCATAGATAAGAGCTGCATGCATTTCTATCTATCTATTTCCTAAAAGCAGACACACTGCAAAAACAAAACAAATACTCCTTATAATCAGAAGGCTGGAGGTCATGCTTCAGAGCTGCCATTTACAAATGACATGTTAACTCATTTTTCTCAGTTTCCATGTCATTATTAAAATTTTGTGTGTTTTGGCTCAATATTCATCTGTTGTTTCAACACCCTCTATAAAATATTATTTGAAAATGATCATAGTGGCCGCATCTAAATGCCTCCAATAAGAAAATAGGCTGATGAACCTTGAGCAGAGAGTGTGTGGGAGGGCACTGTGGTCTGGAGTGAGTAGGCCAGACCCATTTATGGACTCCTCCCACCTCCGAGGGCCTGATTGCCTTGTACTGAGCGTGTGTGGGCAGGCACCACAGTCTGGAGTGAGTAGGCTAGACCCATTTTCAGGCTACTCCCAACTCCCAATCTGAGTTCCTTGCTCTGACAGTTTGTGGGTTAGGGTTATGGTCTGAGTTGCCTACACTTGTCTGTGTGCTGTAGGATCAGCATGAAGTAGACCAGACCCTGTTCCCTTGCTCCTCCCAGTCCCCTGGTCCAGTAGGTCCCATTGTTCCCTACTTGGGAGGCCTGGTTCCTGTGTGAGCTGTGGAATCAGGCCTTTTGCTCTGGTATCCTGATTGGCCACTAGGCACCAACATCCCTGTTCACCTGAGTCAGAGTGTGAACAGGCCTAAGGACCAAAACTTGCTTCTTGCTCTAGCCCAGGCTGACCTGGAATTCACTGTGGAGTCTCACAGTGCCCTCGAACTTACAGCAGTCCTCCTACCTCTGCCTCCCAAGTGCTGGGACTAAAGGCGTGAGCCACCACACCCGGCTAAGAGTCTTCTTAAAATGGGTAGACAACAATGCAAAAAAGCCAATGAAAGTCAGAAAACTGAAAGATTGCCTCCAGGGATGCCTAGTCCTGCAGTGGAAGCTTCCAATGAAGCCACAGAGAAATCAACACAAATTCATTCCCAAAATGAAAGCACAACAACCAATGACACCCTGATTAAAAAAAAAAATATAGCTTAACTTGAAACAAACTACCAAAGAACCAACAGTTATATCAATGAAATTGAACAGAATTATCTCCTAGAGCATTCAGCTTTTGACAGTAGGCTTATCATCATTGAAGAAAATGTTAAAACTCTCCAAAGAGATATGAATAAATTGAAGGTAAGTTAAGAAATGGAAGACCTCAACAACCAGTTGATTAACCATAATGAAAAATTAATCAAATGCAAGAACGAACCCCAGGAAGCATCAAGAAAATCAGAATTCAAATTGAAATCATACCTCAAAAAAGAGATGGACATGATGCAAAGCAACACAACAGAAAACAAAAATCAAATAGAAATTATAAAATCCTCTCTAGAACCACTCACCAACAGAGTTACTCATGTGGAAGACAGAACCTCGGACCTGCAAAATAAGACAGAAACAATAAATCAGGATGCAAAAAAGTTTGCTAGGTTCAAAAAATCAAGTGAACAGAATATGAGGGAACTGTGGAAAACCCTAAAATGACCAAGCATCCAGATCATGGGAATACCAGAAGAAGAGATAATCCTCACCAGAGGCATAGAGGACATATTCAACAAAAATATTGAAGAAAAATTCCCAATCTCATAAAAGAGAGGCCCATCCAGATGCAAGAAGCCCACAAAACACCAGACAGAATCTAAAAGAAACTCTCCAAGACATATCATAGTTAAAACTCTTAATGAAAACAAAGGCAGAGTGTTAAAAGCAGCAAGAGAGAAGCAATGCACAACATACAAAGGCAATTCCATTAGTACATCAGATTTCTCAGTGGAAACCCTGAAAGCCAGAAGGGCCTGGAATGGAACAGTTCAAAGTCTGAAAAACTATGGCTTCCAACCCAAGCTGCTTTACCCAGCAAAAGTATCCCTCATAACAGATGATGAAATAAAAACTTTCCATGAAAAATCTCAACTCTGTGATTATAGGGACACAAAGCCAAACCTACAAAGAATACTGGAGGGAATACTCCACACAGAACAAACAACCAATCTCAAGAGCCAACAAGAAGATCACAATAACCAAAATAAACCAGGCTCAAAACCATACATAACACAAGAAAGCACCAAACCCCATAAAAAAACTCATCATGGCAGGAATTAATTCAAACCTCATAGTAATAACCCTAAATATAAATGGTCTTAACTCACACATCAAAAGACACAGATTATAAGGATGTGTCGGTTCTTGGGTTCTTGCTCTAGGGTCCAGTCACAGTTCCCCTGAGTGCTCAGGCAACTGGGGTGGTCAGCATGTGAAAGTAAAAGACTTTTGTGAAGAGTTTTAGTGTGAATGGCTCTCTCAGTTTATTATCAGGGAAATGGGTTTATAATCATCTGAGGGTGGGGGGAGGGTACAAGGTTCCCATGGGAACATTCATTTGAGCTCATATGCAATTGCGGGGCAGGGGTCAGGTGATCTCGGGTCTCAGGGGGATGGGCTGTGTGAAGGTACTGGCTGATACGGAGTTTCCTAGGCAACTGGTCAAAGGTTACAGGGCTATGGGCAGAGCCTAAGTTCAGGTGTGCTATGCTTGGAAAGGGAGTTGCCTCCTGTAGCCCAGATGTCCTAATCCAGTAAGGAGAGTAAACATTAAAAAATAAGATGACGGAAGAGGGGGCGGAAAGAATGTCAGAGTTACATGTTGGGTCATGATATACAGAGACATTTAGCTTACCCATAACTGTGGGCTAACTCCACAATGCATGGCCCGTATACCTCAACAAGGAGGGGTCAAGGGGAGGGGGTAGGTCACGGATGAGCCTAATAATGGTACCAAACTGACTGTATTTGCTGAATACAGAACTGACTAATAAAGAAAAAAGAAAAAAAAATAAGATGAAAACAAATGTTGGTGAGGCTGTGGGGCAAAAGAAATACTCATTCACTGTTGGTAGGAATGTAGGCTGGTACAACCACTGTGGAAATCAATATGGAGACAACTGAAATGGATGAATAAAGAATTACCAACAGACTCTGTTATTCCCTTACTGGGCATTTACCCTAAAAGCTCCACATCTCAGTTCAGAGATACTTGCTCAACCATGTTTATACTTGCTCAATTCATAACAGCTAAAAACTGCAATTGACCCAGGTGCCCATCATTGGATGAGTGGATAACCAAGATTTGGTATATCTACACAATGGAATTCTGCTCAGTAGTAAGAAAGAATAACACACTGAAATTTGTAGAAAAATTGGAACAGATCATTCTAAGTGATCTCACACAATCACAGAAAGACAACCATCACATGATCTCACTCATCTGCAGTTCCTAACCTTGATCAGCCCAAGTTGCTGACATAACTGAATAGCATCTTGAGGCTTCGATAATAGGGAGGGTAGGACTTGGGGGAAGGGAAAGGAGGGGACACACAACTGAACCCAAATTGAACTGGTACCATAGAATCCTATATCCTGAAAGTCAGTTTAAAGGTGGAATCCTCAACAGGACCTTAGGGGGAGCACCTGAATTGAAGGTCCCTGGAGAGGGTGAAATGAAACCTAACCTCAAATTTCTCCTGTTTCTCTTTCTTTCTGTCTTTTTCTTTTTTCTTTTCCCTTGATGCTGGCCTGTAATTCCCTGTACCAGGATGTGGTCTACATCCACATTGAACTGTTGATCAGAAAGACCTACTAGATCTTCCAAAAGACTTCTGTCAGAGCACTTGATTACCTACCAGAGGTTAATGGTAAGACACTATTGCTGAAAACACCAAATACTGTTGGCATGGACCATAGAGAGACCTGGTTGGAATCTGGAGGAGAGCCAGTCCCCAGACAATTAGCCTGTCTAGTGCTGGAAGGCATTACATGAGCTTCTGGGGGAAAGTGGCCAACATCTGTCCAAGCAACTCAAAGTCTAAGAACTCAGAAGGAAAAAAATCTGATGTGATGCTTGCACAAGTGCAATATAGTGGCACACAGCCATAGTGGGTAACCAACTGCTCTTGGATTTGGCTAATAGATTCACTCAGTGGAAAGGAAACCATATCTGGAACTGGGAAACAAGTCACAATCATATCCAAATAATGATTCTGTTTTCTATGGTCAAGCTCCCACTATAAGAGGGTCTACACCTTTTAATTCTCTCTAAATCAAGAATGGTTAACTTATTTAACCAGTGTTGACTTCATTTACCATTGGAGAATCTGCTTCTCTTTTTCAGACAGAAGCTGGACCTGAGGAGATAAACTATCCAGCGCACTCCACCCAGGCCCCAGATGAAACCACAGAGGAATTGGGGAAATGAGCTACAGACATGCTTTCTCAGTGAATCTTAGATCAGCACAAGGGTGATGGATGTAGACACTGAGGACACTCAACACCTACCAAACCAGAGATCCAGAGGCTCCTAAGTGCCCATCACTGAAGCGGACTTAAAATGCTCCCAGCATGGCTCAGGAAATTTTGCAGAAGAAGGGGATGGGAAGATTGTTAGAACACAAGTTGGGACATTCTGCGCATAGTCATACCCTCTCCCGGCCCCCCATAATGCATGACTCACAATCCCCATTGGGTGGACCTGCACTAAGGAAACAGCAACAACAACAGAACATGAAAACAAAACTTGGATCTTTCTCCTCTAACAATGGGTACTTCTAAGTGTATCTTTACTAGTTTTATCGAGGTGATATTGGCAAGGTAGCCTTTTTCTCTCATAGATAGTTAGTTAGGAACTGGACCACAGAAAGATGGATGTCACCTTGTCTGCTGTGGCAGGAATAGAACCCATGGCTCATCCAGTCTCATCCAAGATGGCTGCAAGCCACAAGTCCACAGCAGAAGCTTCCTGCTTCATTCTCAGCTCAGCACCCCTGAGGGCTGGCCCCTCCTGAGTCAGCCTCTTGAGATAATCAAACCATCAGGTCTCTCCTCTGCATACCTGTGTCTGGAGTTGAAGCCTACTTGGATGCGTGAGCATATAAATGTGCCTAAAACATGTGTGTAGTTCAGTTTCCACTTGTCTCTTGGTCTTACTTGGCTCTCTTGGCCTTGTTGGTAAGATTTTGGCTCTTTCCCTATGTGAGGAGGCTTTCTTTGGTCTCCCAGGTTAGGGTAGGGGAACATTTCCTTTTGCCAGGTAATTTTTCTGCTCTGTTCTGGGTGCTTTCTTGTTTGCTTCTCTGTGTAAGCCCCTTCCCCAGAGATCTCTCTGTGTGAAGGAGATTTTTCTCAGTGTCCCCGGCCACCTCCCCAGCTTTGCTGGGCTTTTGGCTTGGGCTTTTCTGCTTTGCTTTCCCTCCCAGCCCTCCCTAAAACAAATCACATAATTCATAATTTCCCCTCTCTGAGACTGTGTTTTTAATTATTTGATAACTTGGACAAGGACCCAAAGCCAGGGTCCACAGGCCTGTGGTTTTTCTCATTTTTATGAACATCTAATCCCTTCCTGTACTCCAACAGTCCTGCATCACAGGTCATTAAATTATCAACATCTTCCTATTGATAAACTACATGTGATCTTGGGCAACTAACTGTTTCTCCACTCATTAAGTTCTTCCAATATTAAAGTGTGTACAGTTGGTTTTATTTTTCCTTGCCATTGTGACCATGTATTCTCAGTAAAACTATTGAAGGCAATGCTGTTAAGCACATTGAATCACTTAAATAGAGTGTGGTACTAGGTAAATAAGAAACACTGTATCCATGTAGCTGGGCTTCTGAATACAGTCATTTTGTGTGGGATATGTGTTTGCCTGTTGATTTTTGTCTTATGTTGATCTTTCAGTTTATTAGTGTTTTCTTTATGAATGTCACCAAATGAATTAAAAGGAGTTTCTGGAGCTGGGGAGATAGTTCAGTCAGTCAAGTCTTTGCCTTGCAAGCAGGAGTACTTTAGTTCAATCTCCATAAATTATGCCAAAAAAATACAAAGCCGATGTACTCATGTACACTTGAAACACAGTACTGGGGAGGTGGAGACAAGTGGATCCCTGGTGTACTTTTACCAGACAGTCTATCCTACTTGGCAACTTCCAGGTCAATGAGACACCCTGTCTTGCAAAAGTGGACAATGCCTAAGGGAAGACATTTGAAGTTATCCACTGGCTTCCACACACATGTTCACATATACCCCCACACAGGTATATACTCACACAGGAACAAACATGTTAAAAAAATGAGTTTTTGTTATGAGTGCTAAAGCAAGGTAGGAAGTCTCCTTGATTTAAGTCCCCTCCATTTAAATAACTGAGGTTTTTCCTGCAGATTCTTTTTCCTTTGAGAGAAAACATCATCTCTCATTAGTCATTAGAAACCATGGTTTTTGGCTTCAACCCAGGTCCAAGAGATAGATGAAGACTTGGTCTGACAATGTTTCTGTTTCCTTAGAAAGGATTTCTTATGAAGCACCTTTAATCATTCAGGAACATGTTTCATTTGCTGTTTGCTACAAAGCAGTTGCTGAGTCTGACAGCTTTTTGACATTCTGCAAACAGCTGCGATAATAGCCTTGACAATGTCATTTACAAATGAAGCACCAGCTCGATGGACTAAGCCACTGATAGATTCAAAGTCATATGATACTGGAATGGGAAGCAAGATGGAGAACAAGATTGAAATGGGATAGGTGAATTCCTAGAGAGAAGAAAAACATTGTTGAAATACATCACTCAATAGTGTAAATTTTCTAAGGAGGGACTCTGCAGAATGTGGAACACTTAGCCTTTCACTCTTACTGCTAAGGACCACATGAACCATGCACATTACCTCATTTATTCAACCAAATTTTGAAAATGTGCCCATTACTTTTTTTCTTATATGTTTTTGACATTTAATGCATTTAATAAATCTCTGACAATAGCACTACTATTCATCCCTCCTTCAGATTGTCAGTAAGCTTTTAAATACATATGGATTTCTTAAATCACATATATGTTATATGTATGTATGTCAAGACACACAGTGTGAGTATATGAACAGCTATTAACTATAGTTTCATCATGTGTGGCTTTAGAAGTCTGTGATTTGATGTGAATGTCATGTGTGCATAGAATTAATGATTCTGACTCTAATTCTAACTAATTTGAAATAATCATATATGAAAGGATCAACAGGTAATAGAAGGGGATGTTCACAAATCCTCAGCCTCCTTTCATGCTACAATCTTTCCATTATATTATGAGGAGCTTTAGGGCCACAGTAAAATTGAGAATACAATGCAAAGATTTCAGTACACGCTCTGCCCACATAAAATATAGCCTTGCTTTCTGTAAGCATCTTGCCAAATAATGGTCCACTTATCCCCATCAGCAAACCAACACATACATATGACTAATTAATCTGTCACTTTTGTTAGAGTTCACTGTTGGTATTTTACATTTCTCTGTACTGACTATATACTGTGTGCTTATATTGTACAAGGTAATGACCTAAAAAGCCTTCACTATGACATACAGATAACACACACAGATGTAAAGATCCTGTGTGCACCCTTTGTAATTGTCTTTCTTCACCTGACCTCTGAAAACTACTGGTCATTTGAACACATTCACAGTTCACCCACTGACAGAGATCCAATTATGTAGTATGTAGCCTTTTACTGTGAGAACAGCCCGCTGCCAAATGACAATGCTTTACTATCCTATCACAATGTCCACTGCCACAGCACAATCTCCCACTGTCACATCCATATCAGAATGTCCTGGTGTGGCATAACAGTGACTCACACTGACATCACAGTACCTCACTGTGATATCACCATGCCCTACTATCAAGTCACAATGCAACATTTTCACAACATGATGTCCCACTGTGACATCACAATGCCCAGCTGGGATATCATAATGTCCAGTGTCTTATCACAATGCTCCACTGTTACCTCATACCACACTGTTGCATCACAATGTTCTACTATCACATTATAATGCTACACTGTCACCTCACAATGCTGCACTGTTACATCAACAAATCCTACCGTCATATCAATAAGCTCCTCTGTGACATCACAATGTCCATCTGCAACATCACAAGGCCTGCAGACATATGACAATTCCCAAGTATAACATTGCCCTGTCCCACTCCCACAGCACTTTTCACTGCCCGATAAAAATTATATACTCTCCCATCACAATAACTAAATGTGACATTACCACAGCCCACAAACACATCTCAGTGCCCTACAATCACATCACATCACAATACCCACTGTCACATCCTCATGCCCTACTGTGACATCACAAAACTCCACTGTGACATCACAATGCCTGATATCACATCACAATTCCACAAGCCCATATCAGTGCCCCATCATGTCACAGTGTACCACCATTCTATCACCATGATTCCCGTTGCAGTTCCCCACTGCAGCATCACATAGCACCCTTGTAGCACCACAATTCACCAGTTACGTCACAATTTTCAAGTGTTCCATCACAATTCTCCATTGCGACATGATAACCTATGTGCACATCACAATGTCCAGTGTCACATCAAAACTTCCCCCAGTAACAACACAGTGTCTAGTATGACATCCCAATGTCCCGCTGTGACATAATGGTGCTCTACCATCACTTTATCATGTCCTGATATCACATCACAATGCCCCACTGTGGCATCAGTATGACCCACTATCACATGAAGATGGTCCACTGTCACTTCACAATGTGACACTCTCACATCACTATCCACACATATCGCAATATAAATGCCCCACTATCACACCATAAGTCTCAACTGTCCCATCACAATGCCACCTGTCACACAACATGCCCCATTTTACCAGTATAATGCTTCATTCTGACATGATGGTGCTTCATAATGTCATCCAAATGCTCTGCTGTCATACAACGGTGCCTCACAATCATATTAAAATGTCCCACTGTAACACTACAATGTCTGACTATCATCATAATATCAAAATGCCCTAGTGTTTTATGACAATGCCCTACTGTGGCATAATAATGCTCCACTGTGATACCACAATGTCCCAACTTGACATCACTATTTTCACTGTCACATCACAGTGACACTCTATGACACCATGGTGCCCAAATGTGACATAAAAATGACCACTGTGACAACACAATTGTTCACTGGCTCTGAAGCCAGCCAGACCCTGGATAGGATTCTTCATCTATAAAGTCATTCCAATGCCTTCCTCCCTCACTGGACAGAAAGTTGTGAAAAACTAGAGATGAGATCCTTTGTGGAGGCCCTGGTGTGAAGCAGCCATGCAAGAATTCCTCTTCCAGCACAAAAAGTGGCCTTTGTCCTCATATATTCTTCATTCATATATATATATTTATATATTATATTTATATATATATACATATATATATATATAATTTGTTTATTTGAGAGAGAGAGAGAAAGAAAGAGAGAGGGAGAGAAGGAGAGAGGGAGAGAATGGGTGTGCCAGGGCCTCCAGCCACTGCAAAAGAACTCCAGATGTGTGCACCCCCTTGTGCATCTGGCTTACATGGGTCCTGGAGAGTTGAACCAGGATCTTGTGGCTCTGCAGGCAAATGCCTTAACCACTAAGTCATGTGTCCATGAGAAGCAAGCTGGACAGTTTCCTGAGCCAAGCATGGAATCAAACCAAAAGCCTCTTAAGTGATGGCATGACTAAAGAAGGGAGAACATGTGAGAAGTGCGTGCCATTTCTCCGTCACAGGAGGAAATGGGGCCATCTGAACACAGCCTTTGACTCCTTTCTTTGCAGCAGGGTGCTTGATTTTCCCTGGCCATAGGTTTGGACAAGATGCCCTCCCTTGCAAATGTGCCAGCTGCCTTTGGTAAGTCTTTTTAAGCAAGAATTTGGGCTGTAGGATGCATAGATATTGAAAATAATGTCATTATTAATGGGAATTTTAGAGCATTCATTAAATAATTCTGAAGTGCTTTGAAAATATCAACCATAGTGCCAATGTTAAGGAATATTAATTGTGTTGACACTAGTTGTAATTGGAGTCAGTATTTAAATCCAGAAGGAAAAGATCATGATTATAAACTATTATCTTCTAGTAAGACTTTTCATATTCCATATTGCTAGGAGCTGTGGTGAACTCTCTCATATCATCATAGGACTTTAAAAGTTAAAAGTACAGTGCTCAGAAAAGTTGAGGAAATGAATTTTCCTGACAATATGGTACAAAATATGTTATGTATAGAAGTAAGGAGTTGGGAAGACAGTCTTAAGTCTGGTTCTCTTATCCCACCTGTTTAGAGTTAAATGCCATCTCTTCCCTGGGCACTATGCTACCTTTGAGAGGCACAGTAATGAGTAAGGTGGAAACCTTCACCAAAGTAGTGTGATTAGGTAGAGTTATCGCTCGGACTAAGTTTACCTCTTTGGTCTTCAGCTTCTCCACAAGTATAATGGAGACACTTTTCTTCTCTCTACCCATACACAACTACTATTGGCTAATTAGTTATAAAATATAAGGAATAATTGAAAATAGAATTCAAATAAATAGGATTTTATTTATGTAAACAACTGGGATTTGACATGTCTGGCGTATTTCTAAGACATCAGCATCATGAAGGAAGGTTGCATTTGCCAGGGGACCTGTGCTAGGAGACAAACACAAATTAAGGCTGGTAGCTGCTCTTTTCCTCTCTGTTTAGTATTTTGCAAGGAGGTCGGTATTCTTCTTCATTATTTACAGTAATGTGAAAACAAATTCACATCTCAATTATGGTGCAGAGCAGGATTCTATATAAACCAACAAACAGTTAAACACTTCAATTAATTAACTGATACAAATATTCATTAATGCCAGATAAAATGATGTAAATTGTATTCCCTTTGATTGGAATTTCAGTTAGCATTATCCTCTAGAGAGGCAAACATGAAATAAGGATGTCTAAGTTGTATTTGTTAATTGCAGAATGATTATGAGTTACAAAGGAAAATGTTGGCAAGTGTATCATGAGGGGAATTGTCCCTCAACATAGAGACTTGTGGGAAGTGAACATTCTTACAGAGGGTGCATGCCCAGCCTAGAGTCTCCTCACAGGAACTTTTTTTTTTTTGTTAGAGTTATTTATTTTTATTGACAACTTTTATAATTATAGACAACAACCCATGGTAATTTCCTCCTTTCCTCCCCCCACTTTTCCCTTTGAAATTCCACCCTCCATCTTATCCCCTCCCCCTCAGTCTCTCTTTTATTTTGATGTCATCGTATTTGCTTCCTATTATAATGGTCTTGTGTTGGTAGTGTCAGGTGCTGTGAGGTCATGGATACCCAGGCCATTTTGTGTCAGGAGGATTATGCTGTAAGGAGTCTTACCCTTTCTTTGGATCCTACAGTCTTTGCACCATCTCTTATGCAATGGACCCTGATCCTTGAAAGATGTGATAGAGATATTTCAGTGATGAGCATTCCTCTGTCACTTTTTCTCAGCACCATGATGCCTTCTGAGTCATTCCATGGTCACTGTCATCTGAAAAGAGAAGTTTCTCTAACCAAAAGTGAGAGGAGCATTAATATATTGGGATGAACATTAAGAGAAGTGCTTATTGGGAAGTTTGGTGGGCATAGTATATACATCTAGCCAGACACCAGCAGATGTTACACTCATGACTACCCCTGTGTAGGTTTTCAGTATCAGGTATGTATTCCCTCTCATGGAGTGGCTCTCCAGTCCAATTAGAGGGTGGTTGGTTTCCCCCATAAAAGACATGCCACTATTGCACCTGTTGGCTCATTTGGCCTCGCTGGCCAAATTTAAGGCTTGCGGTGTCCACTGCTGAGTATCTCCACTGGTGATTTCTCTTTCTACCATTGAGCTTCATGCAGCGTAGCTTTTTTCTGCTTTCTTTCAGCTGGTCTACATGGAGGATGTTTTAAGCTCAGCTCCAGCAGGATTTCTCAGTGACCTTATAGCCCAACTATATGGAATCTTCAGAAATAGGGTCTTACCATTTATTCCTGGTAGTAAACCAAGAGCCTCAGCAATGGTCTGTAATGTTTTGAGGGGTATCAGTGACCTACCTGGCCAACAACTCACTGAAAGGTATTCTATCCCTGGCACTGAAATTTTCTAGTAACAATTTATGGCTTCTGAGTTTTCCATTGTCCAAAAACGTAGGTTTCCATATGACTTATTTATATCCTCTTAAGTTTTTGATTAGCCCTCACTCCATCTTTCCTTTACTCAATCTCTTCCACTGACCTCACTTATGCCTTTTCACACTCATTAATCTGTTCTTCCACTTACATATATATACAATATCATCCTATTAAATACTCCCTCCCTCGCACCCTTTCTATTCCCTTTATATCCCCTTTCTCACTTACTGGCCTCTGATACTGAGTTTGATTCCTACTCAAATAGAACTCCAATCATTTGTAGGTAGGATCCACATATGAGAGAAAACATGTGATGTTTGGCTTTTGGGGCCTTCTTTAAGTTCACTGAAAATGAATGCTGCCATCTATTAAGGGATATTCTATAACTTGGACTCTACTCACTTTATTTTCTCAACTCTGCCATCAGACAAGGCATTGCATGGTATAAATTTTGCAACAAAAGCAAAATTGGGGGCTGGGGGGCTAAAATAAACTTTTTATTTGACATTTTTCATTGTATCCTTATGAGTGTGCCCTCCTAGGAAAGCAAGCTGGAATTAGTTATGTGTACCAGTAGTGCATACATAGAAACCACTAACATGGCAACAGAGATAATCTCACATTAGCCTCCAAGTACATTCATATTTCCACTTTATGAGCATGTGGTTGCTTTAAGGGATGGCAATCCAAATAAATAGAGTGCAAATGGTATCAAATAAAACCACAAGTATGTCTTGCAGTAAATATCTGTCTTTTCGTTTAGGGAAATTGGGGGATACTACAGGTAGTCACTCATTTCTGATTTGAGCCCACAATGTGCTTACTACAGAAAATATGGGATGTGGGGGTGATGGAACAAGACTCTCTGAGTTGTCAACAGCAAAAGGCAGGCATTCTTAGCCAGCCAAGTTAGTAAGTGTGAAGCATCTACTGCCATATCTTGTCTAGCTTCCTTTTTGTGGCAACAAAAGGTATCTGAAGGTGTTTAAAACAACAAAAGTGCCACATAAGAAGCATGGGGTTTCTATTTAAATAACCACAATCACAGCTTATCCACTTGCACAGTGAATTATACACATAATTTTCAATGTACATCCTGGTTTTATAAAGAGAGTAGAACTAAAAAGGAAATGGAGAACACTTTAATCCAGAAATTTGAGCTCAAGTTTTGCACCTCTGTTTTGGGAATAAAGAAATAGGAAAACAAAAGCCTTCTTGCCACTACAGATTCTCCGAAACAGGCTTTAGAGGCAGTTCTTGCACAGTAAGAACATCTCAGCTAAGTGCTGAGTATGAGGTTATAATTGGCAATAGTTGATAACCAAGGCTTTTGGAAGGGAGCACATGAAAGGGTTTTGTTCGGTCAACACTAACTAAATGTAGACTGTCATCACCCACTTTAAGTGTGTTAAGCATGTCACCTAATTCTTTCTTTATAAGGTGCTACTAAACTTCAGTTTCAAGTGCAAATGAGACTCAACAATTTTTCACTGAAACAAAAGCATATTTATTAGATTAGTCATTATTCTCCTACTACTAGTACAAAAGTTGGGTAACAATATAAGTCATCATGTTTTCTAGCTGTATTGGTTATTTTTCTCATTGCTGTGACAAAATACTTGACAAAAACAACGAAGGAATGAAAAGTTTATTTTTGTCACAGAGTTCCAGGGTACAGGTCATCATAGTGGGGAAGTGGGAGTGTAAGACAGATATTCCCATTGCATCTTGGTCAGAAACAGGAATTAATAAATGCCAGAGCTCAGCTTGCTTCCTTCTTTTATTCAGTCTGATACTCCAGCCCAAGGAATTGTGCCACCCACATTTAGGATAGGTTTTCTCACTTTAATTAACCTAATCTACAATGTGCAGAGGCTTTTCTCCGTTGTGATTCTACATGCTATTAAGTTAACAATCATTATCAACCATCACAGGAGCGCAAAACAATGCCACCCCTGGGCATAGAGATCAAATGCATGCACTATGAATTCGCCTGAGTCTAAAATCCTTGCCTGGTTTATATAATCTTGGGTGAGTTATTAATTCTGTTGGTGACTTAGGACCCTCCTTTGAAAAATTAACACTACTAATTCATAGACATAGTAATAGCTAAAGGGAGATATACATAAATATTTAGCACCCTTATCACAGAATTAGATGTCTAAAAGGGTAAAACTTTTACATTGCTATCATTGAAAGTCTATATTATGTCCTCACCAAGGATGTGTTTCTTAGAATCTATTCTATGATCTGGAACATTCTATGTCTGCACATATGTCATCTTCCATCTGTAATAAAGGTATAATAGCCCACATTTGGCTACAACTGGTCTAATGATAAGTAAATTATTTTTTGAAGTCTGACTATTTTTCTTGCACAGATATCAGGTTTCCAAGTGTGTAGGAAACAGACTTCTCCTGCTACTCAGAAAAAGAAGGAGTGTTTTTTTTCAGTTCTACTGCTTAAGTTAGATATTGAAAAGTTTCCAAAAAAATATGAGCAGAGATAGGTATCGATCTCAGATATTGTCAAAATATCTAAAAAAATGTAGAAAATATAAATCGAAATAGTGGTGAAAATCCATTTAAAAAACACAATTAGGGCTAGAGATATGGCTTAGCAGTTAAGGCACTTGCTTGCAAAACCTAAGGGCCCAGGCTCAATTCCCCAGGACCCATGTAAGCCAGATGCACAAGGTGGCACATGCGTCTGGAGTTCATTTGCAGTGGTTTGAGGTCCTGACACACCCATCATCTCTCTTCCTCTTCCTCTCTCTCTCCCCATGTCTCTCAAGTAAGTAAATAATTTTTTTAAATAAAACAAAATTACAAGTCATGTGCACATAAAATATAGAAATGACATGTTATTAATAATTCAAAGTAAAGGAAAGCAATGGGAAGATCTTTGTGAAAGCTGTGATTTGGGTATTAAGTACTACAAGATCAGGATTAAAAGATTCATTGGGCCAAAGCAGTTCTGAGGCAATTGTTTAAGAATTTGTGGTTGGTCTGCTTGGAGTTCCTGGCAGGTTGGACCCTACATGATATCTGACATTTTTACTTGTGTTAGAAGTGAGCATTAGAGATTCTTATCCTCAGACTAGAATAGTGGTCATGGGTACTTGAGGCTGAGTGGCAGCTTTATGTTATAGAAAATGGGTAAAAATGTCATTAGTATCAAGATGTATAAATTAGTAAATGCTGCAATGGTACAGGCTTACTGGAGAAAGGCATCGTTCAATAGAGTCCAGACAGAAAGTCTGTCATTGCATACAAAATATTTGCATGGATACACCATCAGGGTTTCTCAAACAGTCAGCCCTGAGTAGGTTAGAGTTGCCTCTCAGTGCAACCTCCTACTGGCTCTTAGTCTTGCCCTTATCCATAATCTTAGTACATTCTCTGTCCCTTCCTTTCTCAGTGAAGTTAATTTTTTTTTAAATTTTTATTTATTTATTTGAGAGCAACAGAGAGAGAGAGAAAGAAGCAGAGAGAGAGAGAATGGGCACGCCAGGGCTTCCAGCCACTGCAAATGAACTCCAGACGCATGCGACCCCTTGTGCATCTGGCTAACGTGGGTCCTGGAAATTGAGCCTCAAACCCGGGTCCTTAGGCTTCACAGGCAAGTGCTTAACTGCTAAGCCATCTCTACAGCCCAAGTTAATTTTTTTTTAATTTAGTCAGTTAAGTGTGCAAATCAATTAAATGGGCAAAGACAGACATCAAAGTCATCATGTTTTGAAGGAACAGAATTAGACTGGCTAATGAACCAACTTTTTCTTGGCTCTGAAGAAAAGTATATCTATTGTGCATGTATACTATTTTATTTTAATTTTTATTTGAGCTACTGCTGACTGAATTGATGTCCTTGCATACACTAGGCAATTAATTGATTTACTACTAGGATATTGCCCAGCCCTCTTTTGATTTTTTATTTTGTGACAGGGACTCACAAAGTTACCCAACCTGGCTTCTAATTCACTATGTAGTTGACACTAGCCTATCCTTTATTGTCTTCCAACCTCCGTCTCAGGAGTAACCAGGATTACTGGTCTGAAACAACAGTGCTGGCCAATTGCTATGTTTTATTTTAATACTAATAAGAGAGTAAGTATTCATAAAAAGTTATTCTTCAATAGAGGTCATCCCTGTTGACCAGATGTACAGAAATAGGTAGATCTATAGGAAACTACACTTAATTGGCCACCACAAGATAAAATAGAGTTTCAGATTAACAAAACCTCTTTTCTTAAAGTACACAATTGCAAAACTTATCATAAATTGAATTTGAAAATGCATATATGAGTGTATACAAAGTATACGTATACATCTAAATTTCTTACATATATTAATATAATTATATATCATATATACATATTTCATATATAAAATATCCACATATGTCTATAAAGTGAACAATATTTACTATGACTAATATATATATGCAAATATATAAATTATACATGCACATATGTATGATTATAAATGATGTATGCACATATTTGAAATATTTACCTATATTTGTATAAGGATAAAGATAATATTTGAAGAAATACCAGTGCTTTTAAAACTCTTGTGTCTTCTCTACGCATCTCCTTATTGTCATAAGATAATATCAATTATATGTAATTAAATTATTTTCAATGTCCACAACACTCAGACTAATTAAAAATAACATTTTCTGTTTTGCTTTGAAAATAAAACATACTTTAGTTAGATGTCACATGCCTAGCCATCCAAACACATTAAAATTAAAATGATTATATGAAGTGTCTGCTCTTGTAAGCAGATTGAATTTATAAATGTTATGATGCATGCCCACTTAGGTAATGAAAATGAGCTAAACAAAGGAAAAACAATTTAACTGTGGACTTTCAGGCCATAGGGATGTGTTCACATGTGTCATCTCATATTCTTACTGCACTTACACAGAATTGGGTTGACCACTAGATTATCTAAAAGAGACCTGTTAATCCTTGAGAATTACAGAATTTATATGTAATCAATGCTTTTTAAAATTATTTATTTATTTATTTTTGAAAAGGAAAGAGAGAGAGTGGGCATGCCAAGGCCTCTAGCTACTGCAAATGAGCTCCAGACACATGCACCACTTTGGACATATGGCTTTAAATGGGTACTGGGGAATTGAACCTGGGTTCTTTTGCTTTGCAGGCAAGCTCCTTCACCACTAATCCATCTCACCAACCCAAGAAAAAAATTATTATTTTTATTTATTTATTTATCCATTTATTTATTTGAGAGAGAGAATGGGCACACCAGGGCCTCCAGCCATGGCAATTGCATTCCAGAAATATGTGCCACCTTGTGCATCTGGCTTTAAGTGGGTCCTGGGGAATCAAACCTGGGTCCCTTGGCTCTGCAGCCAAGTGCCTTAACTGTGAAGCCATATCTCCAGCCCAAGAAAATGCTTTTGAAGGATCCTGTTGATACTTTAAAATAACTAAAACTTTATGCTCATGGTCATTGTGCTTATTCTGTTGCTATGAAGAGAGCGAAGTGTTGTGTTACTCACGAGCTGGACAAGTACTCAGTGATAAATACTTTAGGCCCTTTTGCATTTTGTACCCACAGTTGTCCCTTGAGTTGCATATAATTTTCTTATTTCACAGATGAAGACACTGACTGAGGTTTGGGGTGTTAAATAGCACAGAATTAAAAATTGATTTTCTAACATGGGCATATAGACTTTCTCCTTTTCCAATATGACTTTACGATTCCTTTTTAAAAAATTTTTCCTTCTTCCTTCCTATTTTATTTTTGTAGACAAGATCATTTCATGTAATGCAGCTAACCATTGGACTCATTATGTAACTAAGGATGACACTGAACTCCTGATCTACCTACTCTTTCCCCCAACATGCTCTGGGATTACAGGTATGAATCACTGTTGTATGAACTTTTATCTGTGAACACATGTTTATCCATTCCAGATAGGACCCTAAACATAAACAAAGGAACAATTCTGCCCAGTATAGCTTTGTGAAGCTAGGACTTTAGTTGGGATTACGTAAAGGAGCATGGGTGAAGAATTACTTACAGGAGCATGGGCAATTAATGGGTGGTTATACCCCTGAAGAAAATGTCTCTCTCAACAACCATTGACAGCTTATATATCCTCAAACAAGGGTGCAGCCTTGTGAGTCCCCCACCCCTAGCAACTTTACCTTCCCAAAGACCCTGAAAGAGGTGCAGGGCCTCATGTTGGGAGGACAGCAGCCTCCTTGCCCAGCCATGTTCTTTTCTGTTTTCTGCACTCACCTCAGGAGTACATAACAATTTTTAAAGACAAAAAGAAAATTTAAGTTCACTGTTAAACTGGTAAAGAGCAACTGGCACAGACTCTGTAAGATGTCCTCATAGATGATAACTAAGGGCCTGAGACAAATAATTAAAATGATAATGAAGGTGTATTAGCACTAAATAAATAAAAGCTAAGGCCAGATATATGTATAATGCGCTAGGTATACTGAAGAGAATCAGACTGGGTTTAATCCTGAAACATGACTATATGTGTTCTCTATGTTGTAAAAACAAATTACTACATTGAGTGAGGAAGATTGCTTTTTGCTTGTTTGTTTGTTCTTTTAATCTTAGAGTTCTATAGACTAGAAGTCTGAGACAGTTTCACTGGGCTAGAAACAAATCTTCAGAAGCATGTTTCCATCTGCATAGTTGATAGGATTTGTTTCCTTGTCTTTTTCAAGCCCTGTACATGGCTAGCTGTGTTGCTGGATTACAGGCCCTTCTTCTACAGGAAAGAAGCCAGTGGCAGCTTGAATCCTTGACACAGGGCTTCCTTCAGGAAACCCTTTTGCTATCAGGGACTAGCATGATTTAGATTGGGCCAATGCAGAAAATCCAGAATTACCTTTCCTTCAAATGTACCCACATTGACAAAGCACCCTTTCCTATGAAATATAACATTTTTACAAGTATTAGAGGTCAGTCCATGGACAACTTTCAGGGATCATAACATTACTGATGAAATGGAGGTATAAATAATTATAAGGAATGCACTTATTAATGAAACATGGTCAAACTGAATTCAATTTGAAAGGACATCCACTTTGAAAATAAAAATTCACAAAAGCAGAAGGTGTAGAAGTGGTTCCCAGAGGCTAGAAAGGGGAAAGGAAAAGGATAGAGAGAAGAAAATTAACAGGTAAAGGGAGGCACAGTTGGTAAGAAGGAAAAAAGATCTTGACTAAAATAACTTTGCAGGGATGGGAAAATGGCTTAGCAGTTAAGGCACTTGCCTGAGAAGCCTAAGGATCCCAGTTCGATTCCCCAGGACCCACGTAAGCCAGATGCACAAGGGGGCATATGCATCTGGAGTTTGTCTGCAGTGACTAGAGGCCCTGGCATGCCCATTCTCTCTTTCTTTCTATCTGCCTCTTTCTCTCTCTCTCTCTCAAATAAATAAATAAAATATTTTTAAAAATAGCATTGCAGCATTTTGTTGCATAATGTTTTTGTGATAATTCTAACAAGTATGAGAGTAGAGAAATACTGTAGGATATAGCTGAAAATGTAAAGAAAAACTGTAATGGTTTTGTGAAATCCTCCACACAAAATGATAACTGAACTGATAGATATGTTAGATACCCACTGTATGCATGCATTGAAATCTACTTTCTTCCATACATATGTAAACTATATTTCCATTAAAAATTAAAGTGGGGCATGGTGGCACACACCTATAATTCTCTCACTCAAGGCCAAGATAGGATGGCTGGAAATTCAACACAGCTTGGGATATATAGTGGGGTGCTACCAGAAAAAGAACTCAAAATTTAATTCATTCATTCATTACAAGATTCATGTAAAACAACGGAAAAAATACTTTGTGGTAATATTAATGGAAAGAAATTTAGAAAAGTTATATCAATATCAGACAATGTATGCAACTTCAAACCAAGGAAAACTTTTAGGGACAAAGATCTGTCACTTATCCAAGAATGCATATCAAAACTAAATATAATTAAATAATAATTAATATTTAATAATAACTAAATATTATTAAAGTATTAAAATATGTAAGTTGCTAGATTTAGTAATCTCAACACTGAAAAGCTGGAGGCAGAAGGATTGTGAGGCCCTGTCATAAAAGGAAAAAAAAAAAGCCTCAGGGCTGAAGAGGTGGCTCAGTAATTACAAGCACTTGTTTACAAAACCTGGCAGCCCAGATTCAATTCCCGGCACCAACATTAAAGCCAGATGCACAAAGTGATGCATGCAACTGGAGTTCATTTGCAGTGGCAAGAGGCCCTGGTGTATGCTTCTTTTCTCTCTCTCTCTCTCTGTCCTGGTAAATAAATAAAAATATTTTTAAATACCCTATAATTGCTAGGAGAAATACACAAGTACACTATTACATAAAGACATGGTTATACTTGGAGGTTTTAGCACTTCCATCAGTTTTTGATGATTCCACCATGGAGGAAATCAATAAGCATGCAATTTATTTGAATGGTGCTGTCAATCTCCCTGACATCATGGATATTCATAAAGTATCCCATTCAATAGTAGCAGACTGTATGTTCTTCTCAAGTTCAAGAAGAATATTCACAAAGATAGGTTGATTTGAAGGCTAAAAAGCACATATTAACAAATTATTTATACATGTAAATATAGGTCAAAAAATAAAATTCATTTTTTCTAGTGTCTGTATATCTATATGATGCATATGTATATGAATATATGTGTTCATATGCATGCATATGTGTCCATGTCATTAAAATAATGAGAGTATAAACATATATTTAAAAATGAGATTGTTTGGGAGGTGAAAAAATTGATAAATGGTTAAAGGCACCTGCTTGCAAAGCCTGGCAGCTGAGGTTTGATTGCCCAGTTCTCACATAAAGCCAGATGGATGCACAAGTAGTGCATATAAATGGATTCCTGTTTCAGTGATAGCAGCTTTGTTCTCTCTCTCTCTCTCTCTCTCTCTCTCTCTCTCTCTCTCTCTCTCTCTCTTCTGCCCCTTCTCTCTTCTCTGCTTTCAAATAAATACAAATATTTTTAAAATTAAAAAAAGAGTATGGTGAACAACAAATAAAAATGTGATAACAAATGAAATTAATGAAGTCTGACCACAAAAAGGAGTGACATATCACTGAAGAGTTTGAATCAGTCTTTTCCTCTTAAATAAGGCTAATCACAAATTAATAACCTGAATAAGTAGTACAGGAGAATAAAAATCCAGATGGGATGAGCAGAAACAAAGATTGTGAGATGGCAATAGAGGGAACATGAACAAGTGTAAGGTATAGGGCTGTCTGATGAGAGCACTGGGGAGAATAGGAAGAAGTCCACGCCAACATGGTATTTCCTCTCCACTGAGTTTGTAACTACAGGTCAAGGGTCTCTCTAGGGGGCACCTCACACCCGCCAGCAGGAATTACCAGCTAGAACACCTTCAGTTGCTTGACAGTTTCTTGGAAGACTGACAAGAGAAAGAAAGAAGAAATCATTTTTTTTTTTTCTCACAAAATTTAACACCTGAAGTTTAGTGGGAGAATGCGAATTGGGGAACAAACGAGTATTCACTGCAGGATTTGCAGTGGGATAACAGGACTCCTAGAAAGAAGGGGCAGCTTGATGCCCACAGGAATCACAGATGACCTGAGCGTTCAGGAGTGGGTATGGCAATATGTCTATAATTTATCTGCAAGCAGGAATCTCTTTATAACACTTTACCAATTATTTGTAGTTACCAAATTATTGTCTGGCCATTTCCCAATTATTTTATTCTGTTGTTGTTGATCTTTGGAGTTAATGGATTCTTTGGCAAATTTTTCAATGTCATGGGAGTGAAAGTCAATATTTTCACTGATTTCAGAACTAGATTTCTCTGTGTTGTGTGCCTTGTATGTGCATATACACTTTTCTATTCACAGTGGATGGGTGAAGGAAGTGCTATTCATTACAGAGAAGGCTCTTATTAACTGGCTACAGAGATTCATAAACCAGAGTGAAATTAATATGTATGGGGAATCATTCGTGTGGTGATTTAGATGAGCAACTTAACTAGGTTTTAAGAAATTGTATTACTTTGAGGATACAACTATGTGATTGGCAGAACTCCAGGGATTGCCCCTTCCCTCCAGGAATCCCATTCTCTAACTAACCAAGCAAACACTAATCTAGAAAAATTGTGTAAGTACTTGGCAGCTATAAGTTTCTAGTCTGTTGACCTTAAAATCTTGAGTCTATCCAGGTGAGGCAAGTGTAATTACAAAAACACCTGAAAAGAAGGAAGGGGGAAGAGGCAGCTAGGGACTTCTGAAGACAAGAACTCAATGTTCCATGGCTAATTTAAGATGGAAAACACCTAGTAGCAGGGAGGTGAGATTCAGCCCATTTCTGGGAGCAGATATTAAGCCACAGAGCAGGCAAAGAAGGGAGACCTTAGTCCTACAACCACAAAGAAAAGAATCTGTCAACAACCTGAATGAGCTTGGAAATGGGTTTACTCCAAGCTTCTGACAGAAGTGCAACCATGCTTACACCTCCAATTTATCCCTGAACAGACACTTGCTTTGCCTATCTGGACTTTTGAATGACACCCAAACAGAATAAATATGCACTCTTTCAGTTACTATGTTCTGATAATTTATTATGCAGCATAGAAAACCAACACAATACTCAGCCTGAGGATATGGCTATGTCGGTTAAAGTGATCTTAAGAAACTATGTAAAAAAAAGCCTAGTGTAGGAGGTACATGCTTATATATCTCAGGGTTGTGCAGGTAGGATAACTGGAGCTTCACTGATCCATTGAGAAGATCCCTGTGCAGTTTTTTTTTCCCTGCTACATGGTTATTCTCTGTACATTTATTTCTGCCAACCCAAGTATGATTGGTAGCACAAAATATCTTCACTCTAGAAAAGTCCAGGAAAAGATTAAAGACCTATTCTACCTTTCATTGACATTTCCCCCATATGGAACTCACCTGACACAGAACAATGGCATGACACAATTTTGTTGAATTAAGGTATTTTTGTAATACCTAAGATATTTCTTTCCTCTTCCTTATCTTAAATCGCTCTTCTCCTCTCTTTCCAGTTTCATCACACACACACACACACACACACACACACACCAACACAATAATACCAAATATGAGAGAATGCAGGTACTTCAAAGTCTGGCTAATTTTTCTTCATTGCTATACAAAAGTTAAATTTATATGTTATATTTTCTCATTCATTTATCTATTAATAGACATCTAACCTGGTACCATTCCTTACCTATTGTGAATAGTGCAGCAAAAAAAATATGGAAAATTGGGCTGGAGAAATGGCTTAGCGGTTAAGCACTTGCCTGTGAAGCCTAAGGACCCCGGTTCGAGGCTCGACTCCCCAGGACCCCCATTAGCCAGATGCACAAGGGGGCACACACGTCTGGAGTTCGTTTGCAGTGGCTGGAGGCCCTGGCGTGCCCATTCTCTCTCCCTCTCTCTATCTGCCTCTTTCTCTCTCTGTCACTCTCAAATAAATAAATAAAAATAACAAAAAAAAGAAAAAGAGTCTCTGCAGTCAAAAAAAAAAATATATATATATATATATATGGGAAATTCATGGAAGACGGAGTGGAAAGATTGTTAGAGCCACAAGTTGGGATATTGCCTCTTACCTATAACTGATGTCTAACCCCACAATGCACACCCCACATTCCCCAATGAGGAGGGTCACTGTGGAGTGGGGAGGACAGGGAAGAGGCTAACAATGGTGCCAACATGGCTGTATACACACTGTGTACATAACTAATAAAAAATTGGATGTGAAAGTATCTCTTAAAATGTTGATTTGCAGTCCTTTGGGTACATGCCCAGAAGTGCAATTCCAGAATCATATGGTAGCTGTATTTTAAATTTTTGAGAAACCTCCATGTTGATTTCCATAGTGGTTGTGAATTTACATTGTTTAAATACACAATTTTACATTACCATAAGCAAAAGGGTGTGAGGGAGGGAGTATTTAATAGGATGATATTGTATATATATGTAAGTGGAAGAACAGATTAATGAGTGTGAAAAGGCATAAGTGAGGTCAGTGGAAGAGATTGAGGCTCCTCTTTCCCCACCTCCTCACCAAAACTTAACATTATTTGTTTCCATGAGGATAACCATTCTAACTTAAATGAAATGGACTCTCAAAGCAATTATAATTTGCAGTTTGATGGTTAACAATGTTGAGCATTTTTCAAATATATGTTCATAATCTATATTTTTTTCTTTGAGCATTGTCTATTTAGATCATTTTTCCATTTATTGATTATAATAAATTTCAATTTTTCTAGTTCTTTATGCACTAGATATTCATCTCCTATCTGAAGTGTAATTGACAATAACAATTTTCCCATTCTGTAAAGAGTTTTTCACACTGCTGATTGCTATCTTTTGATCCAATTAATTACTTCCTTTGTTTCATAGAAGCTTTTTAGTTTCATATAATTTAATTTTTTAATTCTTAATATTATTTATGGAGTCATTTTCAGAAATTCCTTGTCTCTGCCTATACAGTACAGTATTTTTTCCACATTTTTCTTAAACATTTTTAGAGTTTCAGATCCTACATTAGGCTCTTGATACATTGGGAATTGATTTTTCTAGTGTGAAAGATGAGGATAAAGTTTCATTCTTACATGTGTGGATGTCCCGTTCTTCCAGAGCCATTTACTGAAGAGTCTGTCTTTTCTTAAGTATATGTTTGCTATTCGTTGCATTCTTGTCAAAAGCTGAGTGGCTGCGGCTGTGTGGGTTTATTTCTGACTCCTCTACTCCGTCCTTGTCTGTTATGTGCCTGCCTTGTACCAGCACCTTCCTGTCATTGCCACTGTGGCTGTGTAGTATAACTCAAGATGGGATATTGTGATCCACCCAGCATTGTTCTTTGTGCGTAAAGAATTGCTTTGGCTACTGAGGGTCTTGTGCCTGTCCAAATGAATTTTGTGTGTGTGTGTGTGTGTGTGTTTTTAGTCCCATGAAGAATGTCATTGGAATTTTTATGGGGATTTCATTGAAACTTTACATCACTTTTGGTAATATAGCCATTTTCATAATATTAATTCTATCAATATGTGATCAGGGGAGGTTTATCCATTTTCAGGTATTTTATTTTCAATGAATACTTTTCTTTATGCAGTACTGGAAATTGAACTTTACCCTTGTGAAGACTAGGCAAAACTCTACCACTGAGCCTTATGTCAGACCCATACTTCATATTAATCTTCACATATCTACCCAGTAGATACCTAACTTGCACCTAAAATATGTCTAGTGATGACATTCAGTTGTATTAATAATATCTTATAAACCAGTGGCCCATTCCTAAGCTGCATCAGTGGATACTGGGGTCACATGGTGTTTATATTCAATTACAATCATATTCCTTTATTTTTAATGCACATGTTTGTGTTTGTGTGTGACAGAGAGAAAGAGAGAGATGAGAGAGAATGTGTATGTGTGTGTGTGTGTGTGTGTTTGTGAGTGCAAATAGACATTCATATATTTGTGCATGTATTTGGCTCCCAAACGACAACTTTGGTTGTCATTTCTTAAGCCCTATCTACTTTGTTTGAGAAAGGGTATCTCATTAGCCAGGGAGTCACTCATCATGCTAGACTGACTAGGCAGAAAGCTTTGGGAATCCTCATGTCTTCACCTCATAAGAGCTGAGATCACAAGCATGTGTTAATATGCCTGACATTTTTTTTTATTTTGCTACTAGAGATCAAGCTCAGACCACCACAGTTGTGAGGGAAGCACTTTAGTGACTGAGCTAATTTCTCACTCCTATGACCATTGTTACTGAGGATCAATTACTGCACATGGAAGTGAGAAAGCAAGTACAATGAAAGCCTGACCACAGGCAGGTGGATCTCGTCCCAGCATCTTTTCTGACTTGTAAACTGTTCTCTGGGCTCTCTCTGTTGAGCTCACATTTAGACCAAAGCCTAAGGTGGTTCCAACTAAAAATGAAAATAAAAATTAATGAACTCTTAACAAAGATATCTAATGCAAAAATAGTTCTTATGACATGCCTTTCTTCAAAAATGCCTCCCAAGGTGGGGAAAGGGAAAAGGCAACGTTCCCTATTCCTAGCATAACTCATCACAGCTTCAGCATCTCTCGGGCTCCATGAACCTAACTTGATTTTTGCTATCTTGTGTTATTTTTCCTCAAAGGTTTCACAAAATTCTATCAGCCTCGGGGACCACTAAGCATACATTTGTTCTTGCCAGCGGGGCAATCATCTACCAAAAAAGCATGCTATTTTGATCTGGTAACTTAATTACTCCCAAAGGCAAAGGACTCTTCTGCCAAATTAATCGTATTAACCAAATGGCCCAAGTTTTAGGGCCCATTGATTTCAGTGCCAATTTCTGTTCTACTCTGTTCAGCACATATAAACACAGATTAATGTCTAGACATCTCTGGTCACAAATTTTATTCCATGAGCTTGATGATGTGGAGTGGACATAAACTGGCTACTAACAAAAATAAGCTGCCATGAGATTCATATGACAAGAGGTTTTTGCAATTAATTTAAAACTTTCATCTTCATCTCAACCTGTGTTACATTTCAAGCACTTATATGTTACAATATTCATAGTCTGGCACAGTGTTTTGAATATGATATATATAATATATGTTATATATACATATATATATATATATATATGTATATATGTTTTATACATATATATGTAATATATATATGGTGTATAGTTTACTTGATCTGGCAACATGACATGTGAATTAAGAAAGCAGTCATTGACATTATGGTTTGAATTATAGGCAGCACAGGTCCAAGTGGCAAATACTAGGGTACTCCAGTCCATCAGGAAGTAAAATGCCCTGAGGGTATGAACATTGTGCAATCTATCATCCCATGCATTTGTTTTATTAGCCTACCTAGTTTCTCCTTCTGGTCTCTAGGACATATAAAAGCATTATGGCAAAACAACTTACTCTTCACTGTAAAACAGAGTTTTACTCATTGCCTTCCTTTTCATTCCTTCGCTTTCCCATCCCCTGACATATAGCCTAGATTAGATAGCTATGCGTTTCTTTGGAGCAGCAGTGTCTTCAGGAAGTTTTCTCTAGACGAGCTTCCATGTCATCATCCTTCAAACAAGATAAGCACGTGTCAAAACGATGATGAGTCGGCCACGCATATGAAGAATCCAGTAAAGCAACACAGCTGTACTAGTGATTAATCCACATCAGCCTCATTTTTTCCACCCATTCTCTATATCTATCAATCCAATTTATATACTTAACAGTGGTTTTAGCTGTAACACCATCGGTGAATACAAAGAACATAAATATAAAATAAACATTCACAGGCTGAGTAGATGACTCAGTAACATGTTTTGCACATAAGTGTGAGGACCTGAGTTCAAATCCCCAGCACTTATGTGAATGCCAGATGGCCATGGTGGCAAGGCTGTAATCTCAGCACTCAGGAAGTAAAGATAAGGGATCCCTAGGCCAAACCACATAGCCAGAATAACCAAATCAGTGAGCACTGGGTTCAATTGATAGATGCTGTTTCAGTAAGTAGGGAGGAAAATGATCAAGATGTCTGACATCATTGTTTGTTCTCCACAAACGTGTGCATGCACACATACACACATTCATACACACATGTGTACCCTCACACAAATACAAGCCTAAATACACACACACACACACACATATACCATATATACATACACTCTTGCAAAAAAACCTAGATATTTGCAATTTAAAGTAAGCTAACATAAATATTCCATTTTTCCAAGTCTATTTAAAATAACCATCTATCAGATTTCAAACCGAGAAAACATTTTAAACAAGAAGGTCAGGTATGTTTTCTTCCTGATCACTTTTTTTGTAGGTAGAGTGAAAACAGTCCCTCCCCCACCACAATATATGCAGTCCAGTTTCCTGCATTTGGGTAAATTGCAAGGATTAGCACATCCAGAGTGCAATGGAGAAAACTTGCCATGAGAAAATGTCCTTCATCATGGTTTTTCCCCTGCCAGTTAAATAAATATATGATATTCTTCTTACAAAACTGACTGTGTCCACTGGTACAAGTACCTGCAAAGATAGCTTCAGAAGTCCCGGGAGGATGGACAGGATGCTAAGACCCTACTAAACTAACCACCACAAGGACGTGTCAGTGTACTCAGCAAGCCAATGTGAGGAATCCATCTCTGCCTGCTGAGGTTGGGGAACAAGTGATCCACATCCAGCATGTGACAACTCTAACAGTCTGAATTTTTCTTTAACCAGAAGACCCTTTCACAATAAACCTGGGTACAGAGGCATCTGTTGTATTATGGACAAGTGAATAGATGAAGGGTATATGAGATCCCACTGTCGGTGACAACATGAACAAAGGTAAAGACAAGTGCCAGGTGACATAAGCCAACTCAGGAATAAATTACATTAAAAACTGAATACATAGAAACAAAAACTGCCATGGCGGCTGTCACAAGCGGGGTGGGAGGGCAGAGGGAAGTGGTAGCTGCCAGGAGTGGTATAGGAGACAGAGCGGAGGGCAATGGTAAAACCTGATCATAGACTATGAAACTGCAGTTGTTTAGGGTAAATCTAGACACCCAAGTTACAGCATGAGGACTGTAACTAACAACATTTTTTTATATCCTGGTGATTTGCCAAGACAGGAGCTTGAAGGTATACTTATACTTTTGCTAATGTGCTTGAATGTAGTAAAAACTTTCTATGCACAGGATAAGTATACCAAATAATACATTATACATTAAATATGTATGATAAAATTTAAATTAAAAAAAAAGCCTACCCCAAAATGCTTTGTGTTACCTTTTTGGTTGACACACACACACACACAACTTCATGCACCAGGACTGATTTGACGTCTCATGTGAGGGTGCTACTGTGAGTATGGGGGGCATACACCAACTGCAGTTCTCATGCTCAGCACTTCTTATGTTTTGAAACTTCACTCCACATGTATCCGTGTACCTGATGCCCATGTCTCTCTGTTACTTCCACATCTCAGGAAATATCTTGTCTATCATCTGTCAAAAGACAAAGGAGGGTCTTGCAATTTTCCTGAAAGTTGCTTTTAGATTGGCAAGGTGGTAGAAATGTAGTTTGCCTTGTAACTAGTGGTATAACTTTGTATAATTTATCTCACTTCTCTCAGGCTCACTTTATTCCATCTATATGACAGGTAATAGCTATATACACTATTAGATTGCTGGGACATTAATTGAAGTAATACATATACAGCATACACCACAGATATACACATAAGAAAAATTGAAAAATGAAAAATTTTAAATAGATTTTTTTTCTTCCCTGTCTCTCTTCCTTCACTCTTCCTTGTCCAGTGTGTTCTTTCCTTTCTAGACTAAAACTTTAGCACCCTTAAATTTTTCTGAATTAAATTGTAAAATTCATTGTTTTCACTCCACTGTTCTCCCCAAATGAAGTGTGAGATGTCTGCCTAGCATCCAGCCTCACTCTCTTTATGCCACTATCCACTCAGCCACGCACTCACTACTAGGTAAGGACCCACTCACCCCACGCCTGCCTTTGGAGTCCAGGCTGTTGGCAATGTCCTTTCTTGCAGGTTTTCTCTTTGCTCTCAAACTGTTTATTTATTCCTCCTTGCTTATAAGGCATTTGGATGTGACCTCATCCATCCCAATGGGCACACTGGTGCATGCTTCTATGGCTTGATGATCTTTTGTGCCTACAAAGCCCTTTCCTTATCTCCATCACAGAAATGCTGACATCGGCCTACAGTGATGTGCTGGTGTGTCTCTCCTCTGCCACAATGGGAACTTCCTTTCCACAGGCATTACATCTATTCTTTGTGTCCCTGACCTTTAGCACATGTTTAGGATTTAGTACTACTAGCTTTGTTTTAGCTAATGCCTGTGAAATGATTCAGAGTGTGTTATATAAATCATATAAAGGAGAAACAACAATGTTCTTTGTTAACACACAAGTGTTACCCATAACAAAAGACAGATTAACAAGAAAGAAGCACAGGAACTCATCAACAAATAAATACTTGTCTATTTGTATGCTTTGGTTTGGTGAAGGACAGTCATGCAGAAGTATCCTTTGGGGACAAAGGGTGTGCTATGATGGCAATCATTTATGGTGAACTTCAACTATTTTAGATTCATCTTTGGAGGCATGGGGCAAGACCAGGCTGGACTGAGGATTTTGTGACTTTCCTTCAAGGCAGGGTCAGCTAAGTTTTATGAAATATTTCCTAGGAGAAGCACAAGGAAAGCTATTTCTAGTTTCTATAACCTGCTTCTCTTGTGTTTCTAATGCCAGGTTTCCATACGAATTGCTATGTCTCATTTACATTTACTTAAGAAAAATCTTGTTTATATTATTTATTATTATAGATAGGGTTTTCACTCTGGAGTCCAGGCTAGTCTTGAACTCACAATGTAGCCCAGTTTGGGCTAGACCTAGTGGTTTTCCTCCTGTCTCAGCTTCCCAAGCCCTGGGATTACAGTTATGAGCCATTGCACCTGGTTCTCAGTGTTATATTCTTTAATTTAGTAACAATAAGTTTGCTTTTAATGAATACACTTAAATTATTAAAATAAACATATTAGGAATAAAGATAATTAATAAAGACATTTCATGGGACAAAATTTTTGAGTACAATATAGGGACATGAATGAGCCTGGCTTCTCCTTTCTAATGGCATAATCTTCATACAGTATACAAGGGATATATTTTAGTGCAGGGAGTGCTTTTGGTGTCTGTAACACCCAATTTCAAGAGGTCAACTTTCCTCAAAAACACAATGTTTCCATGAGAGAGATGGATGAATATCCTCAGGGTTACAACAAGTGAAAGTTTTAAAGGAAGTTTGCATTTGGGTCTCTTCTGTGAGTTCTAGAAGTCACAGTCCTGACACAGTGTATGGGTCAGCTGGCTAAGGTACACGTGGAACTCAATCTTGATTGCCAGATAGAATCTTGACACAGCTGGGCTGGGAAGATGGCTTAGCAGTTAAGGCACTTGCCTGCAAAGCCTAAGGACCCAGGTTTGTTTCCCCAGTACCCAAGTAAACCAGATGCACAAGGTGACACAAGCAACTGAAATTCATTTGCAGTGGCCAGAGGCCTTGATCCTCCCATTCTCTCTCTATCTGCCTCTTTCTCTGTTTCTCTCTCTCTCTCTCTCAAATAGATAAATGAAATAAAATAAAACAAAAAAAAAAGACAAGGCTGGGGCTGGTTTTGTGGGCTTTTCCAGGCAGAATTAACTGAAGGAAGAAGACTCTCCCGGAGAGGCCAGCTCTTTTGGAGGCAGCCTAGTTCTAAAGGCATGAGAGACAAATCAAGGTTGCTTTTTCCTGATGGTTCTTGCTTGCTCCGTGCTGATAGGTTCATCTACCCAGTTGCTGCCATCATTCACTGGCACTGGAACCAGCTTCTCCAGTGTTCCAAGATAGACTGAAGACCCATGGCTCTCCAGGAATCCTCCTGGCCTTCACGGTCAGATTAGGACTAATGAGGCATCCATCCTAGCAGACTGAGCAGCTACCTTGTTCTCAACCTCTCCAGCCTGTAGACAGCAATTGTTGGATTGCCCAGCTTTTATCTCGTACATCAAATTTATAAATCCTCTTTATCATACATTCATTGTGTCTATTCGTTCCTTTAGAGAGCTAATGTCATGAAACACATCAGAGGGCTGGCAACCATTTCCAGGTCCTCCAGGGAATCACCTCCCAGATTTCAGAAAAGTGGAACCAGCCACTGGACTTCTGTTCCCATTGGACACATTTGTTCCCTTCTGAATATTCAGGGAGGGGAAAATCTGAAAATAAAATGTTTTTGGTTTGTTTCTCCCACTTTCTTATGAAGTCAATAAGATGTGGTGTTCCTTGAAGAACCAGGAAGTCAAACCTGACCCAAACCTAACAGTATTATACATTCTATGCATCACATATATAATGCCTGACCCAAGGACAAGCAACAACCTAACAACCAGCACTTGTTTTACAGCAGGAGCAAGTAAGGAATGTGCACTTTTCCTTGTGAACACCCCACACAGAGCAGGAACACACACTAAAGAAGAAGCAGTGTGGTATACTGCTGTGTGGACTAAGACAGAACTGAAGAAAGGACCCACATGGTCCAGAATACACAGAAGCTCACCTCAGGGGGTCTTCAGGTGCAGATCTCTTACTGAGAAGTATGAAAAGCATATCAGGAAACCAGTCCTCATTTCTAGTGAATGTTTGACAAACCTCTTGCTTCCACATCTCAAAAGCAGCCTTGGCAGCTCCTAAAGTCCAAAGCAGACCTCCACATGATGTATCTGCCACCATGCCTAACTGTTCCTGGTAGTAATGCTTATGATTTAAAACCTAAATCGACTGGGTAGAGTTATTAATGTGAGAGAAATTGATATGATCCAATCACTTTGGTCATAATCATCTTAATGTTTTTTTCATGCTCAAATTGAAAGAACGTCCTAAAATATTCAATTTTTCTTTATGTCTGCTGTAAAATGGCACTTAAGGAAAGACCTCATTTCTATAGTCAATTCTAGTTTTCTTTATTTGAAGATCTCCCAGACAGATAATCTGTAAAGGAAATCTTTCTGATGTTAGAAATTATTTCCCTGAGCTGGGTATAGTGGTGAAAACCTGTGATTCCAGGGCTCAGCACTTAGGAGGTAGCGACAAGAAAATTAGGAGTTCGGGGAGGGCATCAAAGGGGTGGGAAACACAAATCTAGACCCAAACAGCAATGGTACCATAATCTTCTACTTACTAATAAGATAGAACAAATGGCTGATCCTTCACCAGGCCCTTACAGGGAACACCTGAACCACAAGATACTGGAGAGGGTAAGATTAAGACTAACCTTAATCTCCTACATCTTCCCTCCCTCACTTCCCCTCTCCCTGTCTCTCTCTCTCTTATCTCTAACTCTTGTATATTACTTATCTTTTTCCTCATTTTCTTAGTGGGCACTGACCTGTAACTCCCAGAACCAGCATGGGGCTATCATCCACAATGAGCTTTTGATCAGTGAGACCTACAAGGTTTCCTAAAAGACAGACAGATTTCTGTCAGAGTACTTGATGACCCACCAAAGGTTAGTGGTAAGACCCTACTGCTGAAGATACCTTATGTGATTGACATGCAAATTAGAATGGCATGGCTGGAAGTTGGATGAGAGTCAGTCCCCAGACAGTCAGCGCGTCTAGTGCCCGAAGGTGCTACATGGGCGACTGGGGGAAATTGACCAATATCTATCAAAGCAACGCATGGTCTAACCTACGTAGCAGCAAATAACTTGCTGTGATGCCCACACAAGTGCAGTGGTGGCACACAGCCATGGTGGGGAACCAACTGCTCTCAATTTGGCTAACTGATCCCCTCACTGGTATGGGACCCATAGCTGGAGCTGGGAAACAAATCAGAATCATATCCAAACATAAGCCCACTCTCCAGTATCAAGCTACTATCAATTGTGGGCTACAAGAGGGCCTACACCTATTAAATTCTCTATAAAAAAAAAAAGTAAGGGTTATCTCATTTGTCCTGGTGCTAACTTACTCTCCGTTGGAGAATCTGCTTCTCTTTTTCAGATAGATGTAGACCCTAAGGAGAGAGCCACCCCATCATACCTCAAAAGGGCCCCGGCTGAAACTAAGAAAACTTGGAGAAATAAGCAAGGGGGCTGTTTTCCTGATGAACCGGACACCAGCACAAGGGGGAAGGAGATCAGCATAGAGAAAAATCAACTCCTACCAAATCAGAGAGCCAGAGCCTCAGAGGCCCTCAACACCTCATCACTGAAGCAGACCAAAAATGAACCCAACATGGCTCAGGGAAATTTTGCGGAAGAGGGGGCGGAAAGAATGTCAGAGTCACATGTTGGGTCATGATATGCAGAGACATTTAGCTTAGCCATAACTGTGGGCTAACTCCACAATGCATGACCCGTATACCTCAACAAGGAGGGGCCAAGGGGAGGGGGTAGGTCACGGATGAGCCTAATAATGGTACCAAACTGACTGTATTTGCTGAATACAGAACTGACTAATAAATAAAAAATAAAAAAAAAATAAAAAAAAAAGAAAATTAGGAGTTCAAGGTCAACCAATGTTACATAGTTAGGTAGGGGCCAACCTGGGCTACATACGACCCTACTTCAAAAATAAACAAGCATAAAGGACTTGTGACATGCTCAGAATTTAAAGGTGCATGGTTTTAAAGCCTGCTGGTCCAGGTTCAATTCCCAAGTAAAGCCAGATGCATAAAACAGCGTGGTCATCTAGAGTTCATTTGCATTAGCATGAGAACCTGGTACACTCATTCATACTCTCTCTCTTTCTCATGAATAAATATTTTTAATATGAAGGAAAGGAAGGAAGAAATCACAATATCTTGCCCCTCTTGTCACTGAACCTCCTGCTAAGTGTACTCTTTTAGGAAGCTAATGTCTGAAGTCTACAGGTCTTCGTAATCTGGCCCAAATGCCCCATGTTATTGTAATACAACTCTACCTTGAAGATGAGTGAACACACTGGTGTGTGTGTGTGTGTGTGTGTGTGTGTGTGTGTGTGTTTGCAATCTGCTCTTCTCTTTAGGAGGTAGATGCTACAGTAGGACCAATGTTCGTCATCCTCAGCTACCTAGGAAGCTACATGGGACCTAGTTGAGAGAGACAGAGAGAGAGAGAGAGAGAGAGAGAGACTGATTTCCTCTAGAAATCCTCCTCCCTCTACCACACAGGCACAGAAAACCTAATATTGGCGCTAGTACTGGTGTGTGAGTTATAGCATTTGAATCCCCTTTAGCAAGGCTGCCACGGGGCCCCTGACCATCTGCTGTTTGAGTTGCACCCACATGTAAGTTGAAGCATGGCAGCACCCACACTGAGACCACTTCCACAACCTCATCCGTGAAGCAGTACCAAGTACCTCTCCAAAGCAGCGAAGGGAAAGTGAACACAAAGAAACAGTAATCACTAAATCTTCCAAATATTTACTCACACAAATGTGCCAGAAAGCCCTGACAAGCACACTATCTCCAAATAGGGAAGTCTTAATCAAAAACTAGTAAAATAAAAACCCACAGCAGAGAAACCCATGAACGCTACTTAGAGAAACTGCAAAGAGCTCAAAAGAACGTTTATAAGTAAGAAAAAGTAGGCAGATAAATGTATGAATAAAATCAAAAGGACATACATAAATATCTAAAAGAATTCCATTAGAACACAAACAGCTAGATGAAATGAGGAAGTCAAGTCAGGTATAAAAATGGAACTGAAGACACACATAGAAATCTTGAACAAAAATCAAACTGAAATAAAGCTGAAAATGTAAAATTTGATCAAACAAAAAGCTCCATGGAAAGCTACATCAATAGAATGGTGATGTGCAAGAAAAAGTATCAGATCTTGAAGAGTAGGTGGAAGAATGGGACCAATTAACCAAAACCAACAAGAAGTTCAGAAAATATGAATGCAGCATGAGAGATATATGGGGTACCTTTGAAAGACCAAATGATTGAATAATTGGCAAAGAAGAAGGAAAAGGAATCCATGTAAATCGTGTAGAAAATATTTTAATGAAAATATAGACAAGGAGGAGTGCTAAGAATAAGAAATGGGAGGTTTTGATAAAAAATAAAACATATTTAAGAAAACAAAGAGTCTGATAGAAAGTGAAAATTGTTGTTCAGAATAAAATGCAGCAATAAACAAGGTGAAACATTCACATTTCATGGATATTGCAATTTATAGGAAATACAAGAGGGCAGGGCTCAGCCAGTCCTAAAAATAATACACTCTCACAACATATGAAGGATACTACAAAAGATTTCAAAATATTATATCTCCACACTAGCATTATATACTGTAAATTGCTTCCTTATATAACTACTTCTCTAAGTTTTTTTCAGCATTTTTATTCCAATAAATTAAAGTCAATACACACACAAGATACCAACAGTTACTTACAGTAACTAATGTCAGTTGAAAACTACACTTGAACTGACATCTCTTTAATTCTTTATAAAAATTACAAAAAATAAATTGTTTTTTCAATAATGATTCTCCAGATCACAATCGCTAGTAGCTTTTTTCTTTTCTTTTATTCTTTAAAAAAAATTATTTATTTATTTATTTGAGAGAGAGACAGAAAGAGACATATAGAGAGAAAGAGAGAATGGGCACGCCAGGGCCTCTAGCCATTGCAAATGAATTCCAGACAGATGCGCCTCCTTGTGCACCTGGCTTACATGGATCCTGGGGAACTGAACCTGGTTCTTAACTGCTAAGCCATTTCCCCAGCCCTCTTTTCTTTTCTTTTCTTTTCCTTTCTTTTTTTTTTTTGCCATTTTCTAATGTAAACTGTAGTTTGGGGGATTTTTTTTCTTTTATTATTTCAACATTCAGAATTTTAATTCCTTGGGATTATGAATTTGGGGATTCTAGACTTTAGAAAGAACTTTACATAGTCATGAATGTATGGTACGCATGCATGTGTTTGAGTGTCTGTATGTTTGTGGCAACAAGCATGTGTGGGTATACATTATCATACACTTTTGTTGCATTTGGTGGTGCAGAGAGTACTTAATGCACCAAGTCTTCTCCCCAGAGTACTTCATGAATTTGCCATGGGATCATTTAACTTGCATTTGGGATCATTACCATTGGTATTTTCTCATTTCTTTCTCCTTTCATCCAACTTCTCTATGTAGTATGCCCTTGATGTTGTAGTTTTTGGTTCACACTTCATATTTCATAGTTATTTATGATGTCTTACAACAACTACTATCAAGTTCGGGGTGAAAGTGATAAGAGAATATATAATTTACCAGAGTATGTTGTAATTGTCTGTTGTATTTTCTTTCATTTCCACTGACAAAGGACCATTTCAAAGGAAACAATAGCATCACTTTAAGAAGCGCACTTTACATGTTTGGCAAGCTATGAGAAAGTGGTGTGCAGGGCGCCACGTGAGGCAGTCAGCTTGTACGTTATCACGGAGTATCTAGTTAAGTCTCTGTGTTCTTACCTCACACCAGGTGTATTATATGCTCTTATTCATGGACTCGGGTATAAATATACTAACATATTCCTACAGATGATGAAATGCTTCTTGGTAAGTCCTGAGCTGGCAGACCACCCATCTGACCTGGCATAGAAATTTGAGTCCTTCACATTGTTTTCCCCAAGTGAGAGCTACACAATGAGAATTTCAGCTTGCCTTTTCCTTGCTGAAAAACAACCCCTTCTCTCTCTCTACAGTTGGAGTTAGGTTAATCAAAACCCATCTTATTCTTTCCAGATGCAACTGAAGTCTTTCATCTTCCTTTTTCCATGTATCTGTAAGCCATTATCTTCTACCATGATTGGCATGTGCTCCACAGAGGACTCTATTTTAGTAATATCTTCTCAATCTGGCAGACAGGTTCTAATCATCCATGTGAGGCACCTAGGCTCTCCACATCTGATGTGGGCATCAATATCCCAACAGCCTCATCAGCCAAGGGAAGGGTCTTCCCCAAGACATGCAATGTCGGTCACCATAGACAGAGGTAAGGTAGCTCGCACAGGCTCATCCTATGTAAGCTACTTTTCCTGTCATTTTCTAAAAGCATTCAAATGTCAAATTTTGCATCCATGCAAGACAGAATAAATCAGTCACAAAGAAACATTTTAATGGAGTTATCACTGTAACACTCAAAGTGATCTTGCAGTAACTGGCTAATATAACAAAATTGTTAAATCTGCCCCGTGCAATCTATGCTATAAACATTGTGTGAATATAGGTTTTCATTCGTCTTGTGTATGTAGAGGGTGGATGCTAAGCCATAGAGGTAATTCATGTTTAACTTTATACGGAACTGGAAAAATAAGAGGCTTGGAAGATATGTCAGCAGTTAAAGGCACTTGCTGGCAAAGTCATCCCCCTTCTCCTGCCAGAGTTCAATTCCAAACCAATTAGGTATATATAGTGTATACAAAAAGTGGTGTCTAATGTTCCTTTTAGAGGCAAGAGGCCCTGGTACACAATGCACACACACACACACACACACACACACACACACATAAATAAATAAATTTAAAATCTGGCTAAACTGTAACCAAACAGCATCATTTTGCAATTTTACTAACAGTGTATAAAAATTTGAGATGCTCTTCATTTATGCTCTTGAGAGATAGATGTACACATGCTTAAATGTTGTTTTCCATTCTAATAGTTTTCTAGGCCAATCCCACTGTGATTAAAACTGCATTTGACTAATGATGTTGAATATCTTTTCATGTCCTCATTTGCCATACATATATCTGTTTAGTTGGATTTGCCATACATATATCTGTTCATTTGTAAAGAATAAGTTGGAGTTTTTGCCTATTTTCTAATTGGATTTATTACTGTTGTTGTTTACTTGCTTATTTCTTCTGCCTATACAGGCTTTGTAAAGTATGATCTGTGAATATTTTCACCTAGTTAATATTTTCTGAAAGTTATTTGCCTTGCAAACTTTTTAATTTTAATGAATCCTAATTTATAAATTTTAAAAGTTTTGTAGATAAAAGTTTGGAGTTATATACAACTTTTGACAAACCCAAGTCAAAAACCTAGTTTTAAAGTTCAACTCTGAATTGATAAATTCATTTAGTAATGCATTTTAGGTTAATTGTTATATACAAAGCATAAGCACTTGTTTCATGTTTATCTATTTTAAATTGGCAAGTACATACATCATTTTCAGCAACACTTGTTGAAATGATTACCATAATTTTAGCATGTGAATGTGTGTGTGGTGCATGTAACATGGCTTATGTGTACTCATATGGGTGTGGGCACATGTGTGCCTGCTGATGCTCATATGTACACATGCATGTGGAAGCCAGAGATTGACATTGGCTGTCTTCCTCAATCATTTATCAACTTATTTATTGAGACTGGCTCTCTCTTGAACTTGGAGTTCACTAATTCTGTTAGACCAGTTAATCAGGAGCCTGAGGAATCTACCTGTCTCAACCACTTCAGCACAAGGATTATAGGCACATTTCACAAGACCTGGAATGTATGTTGGTGCTAGGGACGCAATCTCAAGTCCTCATGCTTATGTGGCATGTGCTTTATTATTGAGCCATTATCCTAATATAATTTTTAAATAATACCTATCAATTGTACATATTTATGTGATATTTGCATATAAACAGTAATCAAGTAACCAGTTAAACTTGTATTACCAACACACCACCTTTCTGATATCAAATAAGAATATCATTTTTTTCTTACTTTTTTTTTTTTTTTTGAGGTAGAGTCTTGCTCTAGCCTAGGATGACCTGGAATTCACTACGGAATCTCAGGGTGGCCTCGAACTCAGGGCAATCCTCCGACCTCTGCCTCCTGAGTGCTGGGATTAGAGGTGTGTGCCACCATGCCCAGCTAAGAATATCATTTATTGATGGAACATTATTTTACCTTTCTGAGAAAACAGTTTGTATTCATTGAATATGTTTACAGATTATCCTATCAGCCTTGTAGTTTTTTTTTTTTTGAGTATTTTTTTTCTTTATTAGTTAGTTTTTATTCAGCAAATACAGTCAGTTTGGTACCATTATTAGGCTCATCCGTGACCTACCCCCTCCCCTTGGGCCCTCCTTGTTGAGGTATATGGGTCATGCATTGTGGAGTTAGCCCACAGTTATGGGTAAGCTAAATGTCTCTGCATATCATGACACAACATGTGGCTCTGACATTCTTTCCGCCCGCTCTTCCACAAAATTTCCCTGAGCCATGGTGGGTTCATTTTTGGTCTGCTTCAGTGATGAGGTGTTGGGGGCCTCTGAGGCTCTGGCTCTCTGATTTGGTAGGAGTTGATTTTTCTCTCTGTTGATCTCCTTTCCCCTTGTGCTGGTATCCGGTTCATCAGGAAAACAGCCCCCTTGCTTATTTCTCCAATTTTTCTTAGTTTCAGCTGGGGCCCTTTTGAGGTATGATGGGGTGGCTCTCTCCTTAGGATCTACATCCATCTGAAAAAGAGAAGCAGATTCTCAAACAGAGAGTAAGTTAGCATCAGGACAAATGAGATAACCTTTTTATTTTTTTATATAGAGAATTTTATAGGTGTAGGCCCTCTTGTAGCCCACAATTGATGGTAACTTGATATTGGCGAGTGGGCTTATGTTTGGATATGGTTCTGAGTTGTTTCCCAGCTCCAGCTATGGGTCCCATACCACTGAGGGGATTAGTTAGCCAAATTGAGAGAAGTTGGTTCCCCACCTTGGCTGTGTGCCACCACTGCACTTGTGTGGGCATCACAACAAGTTATTTGCTGCTAAGTAGGTTAGACCATGCGTTGCTTCAACAGATATTGGTCATTTTCCCCCAGTCGCCCATGTAGCACCTTCGGGCACTAGACGTGCTGACTGTCTGGGGACTGACTCTCTTCCAACTTCCAGCCTTGCCATTCTAATTTGCATGTCAATCACATAAGGTGTCTTCAGCAGTAGGGTCTTACCACTAGCCTTTGGTGGGTCATCAAGTACTCTGACAGAAATCTGTCTGTCTTTTAGGAAACCTTGTAGGTCTCACTGATCAAAAGCTCATTGTGGATGATAGCCCCATGCTGGTTCTGGGAGTTACAGGTCAGTGCCCACTAAGAAAATGAGGAAAAAGATAACTAATATGCAAGAGTTAGAGATGAGAGAGAGAGAGAGAGGGAGAGGGGAAGTGAGGGAGGGAAGATGTAGAAGATTAAAGTTAGTCTTGATCTTACACTCTCCAGTGTCTTGTGGTTCAGGTGTTCCCTGAAGGGCCTGGTGAAGGATCAGCCATTTGGTCTGTCTTTTAGTAAGTAGAAAATTATGGTACCATTGCTGTTTGGGTCTAGATTTGTGTTTCCCACCCCTTTGATGCCCTCCCTTCCCTCCCCTTCCATCCTAGTGTCTAGTCTAGGATATGCTTGCTGGGTATGTAAGGTATCTTGGGTAGATTCAGGTTAGGTGCTGTAGATGAGTGACACTATGTGGCAATTTTTTTTTCTGTGATTGGGTAAGTTCACTGAGAATGGTCTGTTCCACGTTCAACCATTTTTGCTCAAATTTCATTGTGTCATTTTTTCTTATTGCTGTATAGAATTGCATTGTATAGATATACCACATCTTAGTTATCCATTCTTCTAGTGATGGACATCTGGGTTGATTCTAGCACTTAGCTATTACAAATTGAGCTGCTATAAACATGGTTGAGCAAATCTCTCTAGCCTGTGGTTTGAAGGTTTTAGGGTAGATGCCCAGTAAGGGAATAACTGGGTCTGTTGGTATCTCTATACTCAGCTTTTTCAGAAGTCTCCATATTGCTTTCCAAAGTGGTTGTACCATCTCTTAAATGTCTTGTGAATGAAAGCTCAGCGCATTTACTTTTTTTTTTACTCCAGGGAAGTATTGAAAACAGCATGTGGTACCTGCTTAGAGGACAGGAAGTGGGAATTTGCAACTTCTGGTGCAGAGAAGAAACTAAACAAGCCAGAGGTTTGGCTTTGGCTCTCCTGTGGTGTCAGTTTCAGAGTTTCTTCCTCTCTCCCTGGACCATGAAACTGAAGTCTTATTTCAACTGGACCCAGATAATGTGAGTCGTTCAGAGCTCACACCTTCATAAGCAGCCCCCCCTCCCCATGGCCATACCACCACACCACAAATACTCTGAAAGCATATCAGCCTCACTCTCCGTCCTTCTGACACCCAGGTGTGTATATGTTGTTATATCTTCTTGCTGGCCTGTCACAGCTTCCCACTCTGCTCACATTAGGCATCTCACCCTCCCCCACCCCCTCCACTTCTCCCTCTTCGGGTAGCCCTTGTGCCAGGAGCCACCTGCAATGGCACCTTTAAACAGTGTGCCACCTGCAACCTTGAGTACATGTTCTACACCTGTGGACTGTTCCTACCTTCCGAAATTTCCTCCTTCCTCCCCCTTAAGCAATACTCCACTTGGAGGTGATTAAATACAGTATGATTGATTTAAACCACATTTGTCTCAGAACCTCTATTTTGAACCTAAACACCTGACAGTAAGTAGAAAGTCAGTCATTGACACTGAATCCAGAAGCCAGAGAAACCCATGTGTTAGTGATGTCAGAACCCAGCACAAAAAAAGAAAATATTGGGGAATAAAGCTATACCCAGAGCATTCACCTAGAAAAATCTTTAATTTCCTGACAATCCATCTTCATATAGCTTGAACTATCTGCTTAAAAGTTAACTTTCAAGTGGGATATTTACCAATAATTTCATTGATAATTTTTGTTTGATTCAGGTGCCCCCTATAAACTTAGGTGTTGTGGATGCTAGGTTCTCCAGCTGATGGCAATTGGAAATTGAAGGCTCCTGTTGGTGGTGTATTGTTAGGGTTGGGCTTATGGGAATTATAGCCAGTTTCCCCACGCCAGTGTTTGGCACACTCTCCTGTCGCTCTGGTACACCTTATGTTGGCCAGGGCATGATGTACACCCTCTGCTCATGCCATCTCTTTCCCCTGCCATCGTGGAGCTTTCACCTGCCATTGTGGAGCTTTCCCATCGAGCCTGTAAACCAAAATAAACCCCTCTTTCCCACAAGATACTCTTGGTTGGGTGGGTGATTTCTATCAGCAATGAGAACCTGGCTGCAACAGTAAAGTGGTACTGAGGAGTGGGGTTGCTGCTAGGCACCTGACTGTGTGGCTTTGGCCTTTTGGAGCTGATTTTCAAGACAATGTGGAAGGATTTGGAACCTCGACCTAAGAGATGCCTTGCTTGCAGTGCTGTAAGTACAGCTTGATGGATTATTCTGGTCAGAGTTGAAAGATACGAATGCAGTAAAAACTATGGACTGTGAGGTTTGGCTTATGAGGGTGAAAAAGAGCTTTGCTTAGACTGGGCTAGCAGTTTGTGTGAGAAGCTTGCTGTTATGCCCTTGTCCTGAGAAGTTGTGCAGAGCTGCTTTGTGTAGAAATGAAGTGGTGTGAGCAGAGGGATATGGAACAGAAAAAAAGGAAATCTTTGGGCATAAACTGCTGCCTGTTCACCTGCAAATTGTTTGAAAGATTACAACCCTTGAGTTTGAGCCAACTGACATGCTCTGGGGCAGCAGGAAGAATGTAGAATCTTTTGAGGAGGCCTAAGTGCTCAAGGAGTGTCCTGTTCTTCAAAGTCTGCTTTATACCCCCTGGATTAACAAACTGGCATCCTACCTGGTATTGTGGAGTATAAGAAATGCAGAAAAGAGAGGGTCATTGAGTTTGCAACACGGTCTTGTGTTTTGGAAATGGCCATGGGCAGTGTGAAGCAGGATTGCCTGCATGGAGACCCTATGGAGCTGTGAGGATGAACCGTGGATTGCAGTGGACACCCAGTGGAGATGCCGGGACCACCAGATAGATGGCTGCTAAGGAAAGTTACTGACCCTGATGAAGTTCTTCAGGACTGTGAGTATCCTAGCTGAAGGGGTGGAATTGGAATGCCAGAGACTTGTTGCTGGTTAGAATTATCAGACTTGGAGATTTGTCACTGGCTAGAGTTGTTGGACAGAGTTTGATGTTTGCCCTGGCTGTTATAAATCTTGTACTGGTTGAATATTTCTTTGCTATGCCCAATGCCATCTTTTGCAGCATGAGTGAGTATTTATTCTATGCCCTTATGGGTTTTGGGGATTTTTTTGGTATTATGGCTTAGTTGAAAGACCTTGGATTATGAAGATGTTTGAACATCATTGGAATTGATAAAAATTATGGGAACTTTTTAAGTTGGATTGAATGCATTGCATTTTACATCATGCATGGTTATCAGTTTATGGGGGGCCAGGGGTGGAATGTGGTGGTTTGATTCAGGTATCCCCCATAAACTTAGGTGTTCTGGATGCTAGGTCCCCCAGCTGATGAAAATTGGAAATTGAAGCCTCCTGGGTGCAGTGTATTGTTTGGGACGGGATTATAGGTACTATAGCCAGTCTCCCCATGTCAGTGTTTGGCACACTCTCATGTTTCTCTGGTCCACCTTATATTGGCTAGGGGGTGATGTCCACCCTCTGCTCATGTCATTATTTTCCATGCCATCATGGAGCTTCCCCATCAAGCCTGTAAGCAAAAATAAACCTCTTTTTCCCACAAGCTGCTCTTGGTTGGGTGATTTCTATCAGCAATGTCCCTGACTGCAACAATAATGAATGCAAACTAAGTGATTTTTAGTTTTTCTTCTGTTGTTCTCAGCAGGAAAGAAAGAAAGAAAGAAAGAAAGAAAGAAAGAAAGAAAGAAAGAAAGAAAGAAAGAAGAGAGATTTGGGTTATCTAATTTTCTTTCTTATTCCTAATACCACTTTGAATATTTTCATACTTGACATACAAGTAGCATATCATGATAGGTCAGTACTTGAAGTGTATATTAGACAGATCGTAAAAATAAATGTGTGGGGCTGGAGAGATGGCTTAGTGGTTAAGGTGCTTGCCTGTGAAGCCTAAGCTTTGACTCCCCAGTACCCATGTGTAGCAGACAGATTCAGGTTCGCTGAGATGAACTTCCAGACCAGTCACAGTTATGAAGGAAGGGATTTATTGAAGCTTACAGATCCAGGGGAAGTTCCATAATGTCAGAAGGAGCTGGCCTGCCTTCACAGGCCCAAGCAGACAGAGAGAAGCACAAGACAAAAGCTGAAAGCCACACAGCACACTTCAGAAACTCCAGCTAGGCACACTTTGCATATCTTTAGATTGAAATCTGAAACCCACCACCTCACTTTAAGATCCACCCAGTGACACTGCCTCCAGCCAGGTGGCTGCAGATGCAAACTACAAACAATAAAGAACTGAATATATCAAAGTACCACACCAGGTAAGCCAGATGCACAAGGTGGTGCATTTGTTTGTAATTGATCTGCAGAGGTTACAGGCCCTGCCATTCCCCCTCTCTCTCACTATCTCACTCTGTCTCTGTCTCTACCTGCCTCTTTTCTTTCTCTAAAATCAATAAATAATGTTTTTAAAGTATGAAAACACAAAAACCGAAACATGCTGGAAAATATAGTTCATTAGCTTAATTTGTAAAATCTGTGATTGTCCCCATTGTGTACAGATAAAAATAATGAAATCAAAGCAGAATAGAGCACAATTTTTAAGCCATTTCACACTGGACTTCTGAAAAGCATGACAGTATCACTAATAAGTTATCAGTTGGACTTATGAAAAATAAAATGACATGTAGCTTTAAAAATTATGAGGAAGATTCTAACCCAACACTTGTCAACCTTGTAAATAAATATCATGTTTGACAATGCCTGTGAGCAATATTAGAGACTAGTAAGAGACATCATGCATGATAAACCTAGTAATGTAGATGCCCATCAGAAGAAAGTGGCTAATATTTAAGAGACTCAAGATAAAGGGTTAAGAAAAGAAACTTGAATGTGAAGAAAATACCTGAGACCATTGTTCGCAAACACAACCCTTGAGATCATTCGGTACATAAATGTTTCACATCCAAGTGAGTTATGTCTACTGGGGAGAGACAAGCCTGCATATGTTTAATATTTTTTCCTCTTCTTCCTGATTTTTGACTTGCCCTTTGACACTCATTAAATGCTATTTACTTGCATATCAGGGTATACTCAGTCTTAGAAATTAAAATGTAATTAGAAGTTAATGAGCTTCATCCCCCATTCTGGATGTCTCATTCAATTCAATACCTGTGTTTAAAGGGTATTTTCTTAGTTACATTCTATACTGGGTGTTACAAGTTTCATGACAGGTTCCTTCCAAAACTCATGTTGAAATTTAATTGTTATTCTCATGACATTAAGATAGAGGATATTTAGGAAGTGATTGGTCAGTGAGGCATCTACCCCTGTTAGTAGCTTAATACCCTGATTGTGGGCATGTATTAGGCCCTTATTGTATGCTTACTCCACTTCCCTTTCTTCCTCTTTCCTTTTCCCTCTCCTTTGCTGGCACAGTATGTCTTTTGCCATATTATGAGGCAGCAAGAAGACCCTGCCCAGATGCTGGCATCTTGACTTTGGTCTTCGCAGCCTCCACATATGTGAGGCAGTAAATCTGTGTTCATTGTGAATTGCCTCATCTGTGGTACTTTGTTATAACAGCACAAGCCAGATGAAGGCTAAAACCAAGAATATAGTTGCCCTAAAGGAGCTCACAGTATAATTCTGAGGCACAGAAAAAATGATATCTCATTATAACTCAGTGTATTACAACCCCAGTAAATTATGTCTGTACAGAATTTGATTGTTGGTATGTTATTAAGACCTCATAGTAGCTGTGTTGTGAAGGGCATCTTTTCAGACAGCAAGGCTATACTTAGGGGTAGGAATAGTGGACACACTTCGTTAAACATACTCATGTATAATTTTCACTGAAATCTCAGACTAGATAAATCCTTCTAAAAATCCATCAATGCTTTTTACATCTGAGTTATTCATGAAGCAACAATATTGATGTTCAGCCATCTTAATTACACATTCCATGTGGGTGATAACTTGTTTGTTCACCATTTTAACTTCAGAAATTTAGACAAATTCATCAAGCTAAAAACCAACTAACTGACTGCTCCTAGAAGATCACTGGTTACATTTTTCTAAACAGATTTCCAGATACCTACTCTACAATATTTCCTTTGTCCAGAAAAATAAAAAAAGCTACTTTTTTAATGCTAAGGAGGGCTTTTCAGTGATGCAGCTGTCTTTGAGTTACCCATTGCTCCCGTAAGCAACCCCTCCCCCTGCTGTGTAAGTCAACCTTATAAACTCATTTATCTATTAAAACTGGTTTTGGTGCAATAGAGCTTTGGTTTGTAATCTGTGACCTATCTGACATGAATAGACATGAGTATAATACAGAAAATAATGAATAAAATAGAGAAAGTAATGCTGCAATGGGCAAGTTTCTTTTTCTGGAAGACAGATTTCTCACTTTGCAGCACCTGAGACTGACTGCCTAGAGAGCAAGGTCCTGCAGGAAAACATGCCTCTGTGTGCACTGCTCATGGCTGGAGCTATGAAGATGGACAGACACCCACCTGTTCTGCAAGCCTCAAATAACTGGTTATAATCATAAGTAGAACTCAACAAAGTAAATTATGTGGAAAGAGAGATTACAAGTGGGTTCAAATACCCTAGACTGGAATCCTACCCCAGAAAACTATATATATATATATATATATATATATATATATATATATATATATCCTGTGAATTCATTCTTTTACCCCATGAAAGAACTTTCTTGGGCTGAAGAGAGAGCTCAGGAGTTAAGAAGTTAAGCACTTGCCTTTAAAACTTAATGGTCCAGGTTTGATTCCCAGTACCCACATAAAGCCAGATGCACAGAGTGGTACATGCATCTAGAGTTTCTTTGCAGTGGCTGGAAGCCCTGGTGTACCCAATCTCTCTGTCTTTCTTCTCTCTTTCTCTCTCTGCTTCCAAATAAGTAAATATTTTTTTTAAACTTGATACTATTTTTTTCCTTTATTAGTTAGTTTTGTATTCAGCAAATATAGTCAGTTTGGTACCATTATTAGGCTCATCCGTGACCTGCCCCCTCCCCTTGGGCCCTCCTTGTTGAGGTATACGGGTCATGCATTGTGGAGTTAGCCCACAGTTATGGGTAAGCTAAATGTCTCTGCATATCATGACCCAACATGTGGCTCTGACATTCTTTCCGCCCCCTCTTTCGCAAAATTTCCCTGAGCCATGTTGGGTTCATTTTTGGTCTGCTTCAGTGATGAGGTGTTGGGGGCCTCTGAGGCTCTGGCTGTCTGACTTGGCAGGAGTTGATTTTTCTATGTGTTGATCTCCTTCCCCCTTGTGCTGGTATCTGGTTCATCAGGAAAACAGCACTCTTGCTTGTTTCGCCAGTTTTTCTAAGTTTCAGCCGTGGCCCTTTGGAGGTATGATGGGGTAGCTGTCTCCTTAGGATCTACATCTATCTGAAAAAGAGAAGCAGATTCTCCAATGGAGAGTAAGTTAGCACCAGGACAAAAGAGATAACCCTTACATTTTTATAGAGATTTTAATAGGTGTAGGCCCTCTTGTAGCTCATGATTGATGGTAGCTTGATATTGGAGAGTGGGCTTATGTTTGGATATGGTTCTGACTTGTTTCCCAGATCCAGCTATGGGTCCCATACCACTGAGGGGATCAGTTAGCCAAATTAAGAGCAGTTGGTTCCCCACCATGGATGTGTGCCCCTATTGCACTTGTGTGGGCATCAAAACAAGTTATATGCTGCTAAGTATGGTAGACCATGAGTTGCTGGGACAGGTATTGGTCATTTTCCCCCAGTCGCCCATGTAGCACCTTCTGGCACTAGATGTGCTGACTGTCTGGGGACTGACTGTCTTCCAACTTTCAGCCATACCATTCTATTTTGCATGTCAACCACATAAGGTATCTTCAGCAGTAGGATCTTACAAAGCCATAGTAATAAAAACAGCATGGTACTGGCATAAAAACAGGAGATGCCACAAGAAAAGAAAACTACTGGCCTATTTCCCTGATGAATTTAGATGCAAAGATCCTAAACAAAATCCTTGCAAACTGAATCCAACAACACATCAAAAGCATTATCCACCTTGACCAAGTGGGATTCATCCCAGGAAAACAGGGTGGTTCAACATACGGAAATCTGTCAATGTAATATACCACATAAACAAGGTTAAACATAAAAACCACATGATCATTTCAATAGATGCAGAAAAGGCCTTTGACAAGATTCAACATCACTTCATGTTCAAAACATTGGAGAGAATTGGCATGGTTGGTTCATATCTTAACCTAATAAAGGCAATATACAAAGCTCTGTAGGCCCAAATAATACTAAATGGTGGAGGAATTCCCATTAAGATCAGGAACAAGACAGGGTTGTCCACTCTCATCTCTGCTTTTCAATATAGTACTGGAACTCCTAGCTCAAGCAATAAGACAGGAGAAGGAAATAAAAGGGATACAATTTGGAAAGGAAGAAGTTAAGTTAGCTTTATTCACTGATGACATGATTATATATGTAAGAGACCCGAGAGACTCCATCCCAAAACTCCTGAAGGTGATTAACTCCTATAGCAAAGTAGCAGGATACAAAATCAATGCACAAAAATAAGTAGCCTTCCTTTATGCAAATGACAAAGATACAGAGAAAGAAATAAGGGACATAGTCCCATTTTCAATAGCAACAAAAAAACAGGAGTATAGACCAATGGAATAGACTTGAGGACCCGGACTTTGGGTCAAGCAACTATAGCTACTTGATATTCAATGTCCATCACTAGAAGAATGGATAACTAAGATGTGGTTTATCTATACAATGGAATTCTATACAGCAGTAAGAAAAAATGACACAATGAAATTTGAGCAAAAATGGTTGAACCTGTAACAGATCATTCTCAGTGAACTTACCCAATCACAGAAAAAAAATCACCACATAGTCTCACTCATCTACAGCACCTAACCTGAATCTACCCAAGACACCTTACATACCCAGAAAGCATCTCATGGACTAGACACTAGGATGGGAGGGGAGGGAGGGGAGGGCATCAAAGGGGTGGGAAACACAAATCTAGACCCAAATGGCAATGGTACCATAAAATTCTACTTACTAAATGGCAGACCAAATGAATGATCCTTCACCAGGCCCTTACAGGGAACACCTAAACCACAAGACACTGGAGTGGGTAGGATCACGACTAACCTTAATCTTCTACATCTTCCCTCCCTCCTTCTCCCTCTCCTTCTCCATCTCTCTTCTCTCTAACTCTTGTATATTAGTTATTTTTTTCCTCATTTTCTTAGTAGGCACTGACCTGTAACTCCCAGTAACAGCATGGGGCTATCATCCACAATGAGCTTTTGATCAGAGAGACCTACAAGGTTTCCTAAAAGACAGACAGATTCTTGTCAGAGTAAATAAATTTTAAAAAGAACTTTCTGTGTTTCCTTTTGAAACTAGAATTGAAGAAATTCTCACCATTTTTAGAAACAAACCCTCAGCCAAAACCAAAGGCTGCAATGTTAATAAAGGGTCCCACTTAGAGTAGGTGTTATCTAAGTGTTGCTTAACATCATTTAGTCAAAGGGAAAAAGAATGATGACCCATTCTTTGACAGAAATCCCATGTCATAAAATTCCCTTCTATATCAATTATAAATGGCCTAGATTTTGATTGACCCTTTGAATAACCTCATAGGGATTAGTAAATAAGAAAAAACATAATGAAACCAGTCAATGCTATTCTATATACTAGAAATGTTCTGCTTTTGGAGGTGCCACATTTAGTCTGATATAGCTCTAGTCAGTTATTTTGAGAAGTTCCAAGCACCATGTGGCACTGGGGAGTGTTGTAAACAAAGATAAAACAAGGAGCTGTAGATGATCCATATACAATATAATTAGATGCATGGTAAATAGGACAGATGCAATTATAATACGCCCGCCTCAGTGTTTATAGTGTATTGCAAAGAATACTCTGGAATTAGGAAATAAAAATCACATCTTACACATGCAATGATCATGGATGACTTTAATTCAATTATCTACTATATTTAAACACTAGACATATTTTAGTCATTTGAAGTAAATATATTGATAATGAAATTAAGCATCATCTTAATAAATAATTTAAGGCATAATCTGTTATGGGAAAATTTTTCCCTGGGGAGATGCAAACACATGTTAATTTATTCAAGATAGGTCACAGACTATAGACCAAAGCTCAATTGCACCAAAATCAGTTTTGGTGGACAAATGAGTTTATTAGAGTTACTTACACAGCAGGGTGAGGGGCTGCTTACAGGAGCTATATGTCACTCAAATGTAGCTGCATCACTGGAAAGCTCACCCTAGCATAGGTGTGGACTCCCAGAAGCTGCATTTCTGGATCTCACTGCATGACTTGCAGGCAGCTCAGCTGGCCATAGTCTCCTTCTAACCAGTTACTTAACCTTTATATAACCTTAAGGAGGCTCCTGTTTTTATGCCCCTAACCAGAACAGGAAGCAGTATACACATGAGAAAAACTAACACAACACAGGATGAACCAAGGGTCATTGACCAAAGAAGGCATAAGAAGAAAACTGAACCTGTTATTTATAAGTTATAGGGCTTGTGGAAAAAAATGGATATGTATAATAGCCAAAGTAGATAAGCAATGCAATCTGAGAGAATATGTGAATATGAGTTTACTTTGTGGGATTGGTACAATTTCAAGTTGTCTCTAGAGCCAGTGAATAGATATTATTTTTGTCTTTCTGTTCATTGCCTGCCATAAGTCAGGTATTGTTTATCTGTGACTTATTTTCTAAGAAATTGATTCATTTTGAGGTTTGGTCTAATGAGCTTAATCAATGAAAAGATGTTTTCTTTATACATAATCGTTATGCACTGATGATACTAGTTTGGTGAAAATATTTTAGTAAAATATTTAAAACATAAAAGTCAAAGTTTTAGCTTTGTTTTTGTTTTTTGTTGAGAACTTTAACAAATGAGTGTGTAATAATTTGATCAAATTTCTATCCCATTATTCTTTTTGCCCCACTCACCTGTTCCTACCCCTTGAGGGCACTCTTCTTTCAAAGTAGTTCATTCTCTGTGTTGTTGTTTCTTTCCATTGGCCCTTAATTCTGCATGTCAAAATGTTGTTAGGCTCAAAACCATGGTGGTCTTGTGGGATGGATATGAGTTCTACTCTCACTGCTACTCAGAGAAACTTTTCAGTGGAGATGGAAGTAGATGTTGTGGGGTCTCAAAACACATCAAATTAGGAAGTCAACATTTTTAAATGATATTCCATGATCTTTTGTTATTGTGTCTTATTTTTCAAATTTTTTATTAACAACTTTCATAACTATAAAAATATTCCATGGTAATACCCTCCCTCCCCCACTTCCCCCTTGGAAACTCCATTCTCCATCATATCCACTCCCCATATTAATCAGTCTCTCTCTTATTTTGATGTCATGAACCTTTCCTCCTATTATGATGGTCTTGTGTAGGTAGTGTCAGGCACTGTGAGGTCATGGATATCCAGACCATTTTGTGTCTGGGGGAGGCATGTTATAAGAAGTCCTGCCCTTCCTTTGGCTCTTACATTCTTTCCGCCACCTCTTCTGCAATAGACCCTATGCCTTGGAAGGTGTGATAGAGTTATTGCAGTACTGAGCACTCTAGTCACTTCTTCCCAGCACCATGATGCCTTCTGAGTCATCCCAAGGTCACTGCCATCTGAAAAGAGAAGATTCTCTACCAAAAGTGAGAGTAGCATTAATATAAGGGTATTAACATTAAGAGAAGTGCTTACTGGGAAGTTTGATACACATAGTATATACATTTAGCCAGACAGCAGCAGATGCTACACCCCTAGGGCTCATGACTACCCCTGTTTTAAGTTTTTAGTATCAGGGATGTATTCCCTCCCATGGAGTGGGCCTCTAGTCCTATTAGAGGGCAGCTGGTTTCCACCATGACAGGCATGCCACTATTGCATCCATTGGCTCATTTGGCCTGGCTGGCCGAATATAAGGCTTGCAGGGTCCACTGTTGAGTATCTTCACTGGTGTTTTTTCTTTCTCCCATTGAAGTGCAGAATGATTTATTCCAGCTTTCCATCAGCTGGTCTACATGGAGGAGTTTATCAGCTCAGTTCCTCAAATACTCAGCAGGATTTCTCAGTGGAGTCTTCAGCAATAGGGTCTTACCATCTATTCCTGGCGGGAAACCAAGGACCTCAGCAATGGCCTATAATGTTTTGGGGGCATCAGGGACCTCCCTGGCCAACAACTCACTAGAAGTTATCCCATCCCTGGCACTGAAAATTTTCTAGCAACAATCTATGGCTCCTGAGTGTTCTATTGTCCAAAAAAGTAGGTTTCTGTATGATTTATTTATATCCTCTTAGATTTTAATTAGCCCTCCCTCCACCTTTCCTTTACTCAATCTCTTCCGCTAACCTCACTTGGACCTTTTCACCCCCATTAATGTATTCTTCTACTTACATATATACAATACCATCCTACTAAGTACTCCCTCCCTTCCTTTATCTTCCCTTTATATCTGTTTTCTAGCTTACTGGCCTTCGCTTCTGAGCTTTCTTTGAATACTTACAAGATTTCTAACTTTCTCTTTGGATTAATTCTGTTTTGTTATAATATGCCTAGCTAGTTTTGTTTATTCATGATTTTTACATGTATTTATCCCATTAAGTTTAGTGTCTTTTTTCAACTGTTAGTTATACTGTTTCTGCCCTAATACCTCTCTCTTCTCATTTCAAAATTTCAATCTCAATAGTGTGGTGGTTTGAATTAGGTCTCCCCATAAACTTAGGTGTTATAAATGGTAGGTCCCCAACTAGTGGCAGTTTGGGAATAGAAGGCTTACTGGATGAGGTATGTTGTTGAGGGCAGGCTTATGGGTATTATAGCTAGCTTTTATTTGCCAATGTTCAGCACACTCTCCTGCTGATATTGTCCACTTGATATAGGCCAGGAAATGATGGCCAACCACATGCCACATTTTCACTACCATCATAGAGCTTCCCTTCAAGTCTGCAATCCAAAAAAAAACCCTTTTCTCCTGCATGTTACTGTGGGTCCAGTGTTTTCCTCAGCAACAAAAGGTAACTACAAGAGAAAAATTTGTACTGAGAAATGAAGTTGTTTCTGCAAGAAACCTGACTGTGGCTTTGGGTCTTTTGAACCTGATTTGTGTCAGTAATGTGGAAGTATTTGGGATCTTGTTTTAAGAGAAAATTTGAAGTGTTGAAAATAGAGTTTGATGGGCCATTCTGGTCAAAATAGAAAGACCTAATGCAGCAAGAACTATGGAATGTGAAGGCTTGGTTAATGAAGGGAAGAAAGAGTTTTGCTGGGACAGGGCTAGAAGTAGGTTATGTAAGAGGCTTACTGCACCTTTTCATTTCTGTATCAAAAAGATATATCAAAATAATATAGTGGTAAAAAGTTCAGATATCTGAATACACAATTATTTATAGTAAAACCACAACCAATGAATATATTGAAAAGATACTTGTTTGTAAGTAATAACATGTTTGTCTAATATAAAATAAAAATATTAATAATCTTAATTTGGTACAGTGAATCACAAATTGAAAATTGACTAATGGTACTGATAAAATATCATAATAATTTTTGTAATTATAAGACACCTACACTTTAAAACCCAAATTACCACTTGTAATACTCTGTCTTTAAAAAATTGATATGATAGGCTTGTAATAATATTGTCTATAACATCATTTATAATTGAATATAAACAAAAAAATTTAGCAACATACGGTATAAAAGGTTGAGACTGAGTCACATGATATGATACAATTAGAACAGTAACAAGAAGAGGCTCTGGCATTCAGGAGATTACATTCACAGTCCATTTTCCATGACTATGTTGCTAAGAACCATGATCTCATCACTGCAGACACAGCATGCTCAGTTGTGAGTCTCAGGGTTTAGTTGTATTCATGGACTGGGAACCATGGATGTTTCAGGTTAAGTGGAAAGATAGTGAAGAGAATCAAAACAGCACACTTTATGTGTCTGCACTTACTACCTCTTAGAAAGACTCAGTGCTACTTTTGAAATAGAAAATGAGAGGCCTAAAAGTTAACAAATGGAATTAGGTAGTTTTTTGAAAGGAGATGACTATAAAACCTTCAAGATTAGAAAACATACTCAATGAGAGAATATTGCTGTTTCTAATGATATCCACACGAGTAAATATATCATAAATTGTTATAATGAATGTCTTTATACCCACCACTGAACAAAATTCCATGTTTCAGCAGTCTCTGAGTAATTCCTTATAATATGCAATTCATCAGCATTATGGATCTTTCATTCTCCTTTGCATATCTTGCTGGGAATAATAGTAGCTTCTCCAGAAGTACAGAAGTTGCTTGTAGAGATCTTAGTGAATTTAAAATGAGAGTTAATCTGGCAAGCTAATGCGACAAGTGAAGAATTAGAATATATCTATATCTCAGGTTTATCCACTAATGAGGATGGTAGCCTCCTTACATATGAAGTGTGGAGAGAAATTCACTGTGTTAACACGCCCCTCACAATTGCTAGATTTAAGAGTGTTAGAATCTCACTTGCATATGAACTCCTGAAATTCAGTATTCTTTTTAACTTTTAATTGATAACTTCCACAAATATAAAAAATATACTATGATCATAACCCCCTCCCACCACCTTCTTTTCTTCTCCCATATTCCACTTATACAAAATTCCTACTTTGTTCCAACTAGTCTCTCTTCTATTTTGATATCATTATATTTTTCCTCCTATTATTCAGGTCTTGGGTAAATATCCTCAGATACTGTGAGGTCTTGAATATCAAAGCCACTTTGTTTCTGGAAGACAGTATTGTAAGTACTACACCCCATACTGGGATTTGGTATTCTTGAGTGAGAAGATTTACTAAACAATACAAGACTAGACCTAGTTTCTTCTCTAAACAGGTCATTACTTTTTACATAAATTCTTCTATAAATACAACTTTAAAAGGGATTTAAGAAACAATAGCTATTTGTGTTGTAATTTCAGGAAATACCAATAAGGAGGTATCTTGAGTTATTGAATATCAGAAAGGCAAGGGTGACTATAGTGTCTTATCCAATTATTTCTGTGCACATGGGAACTCAGTTCCACTTACAGTGACCCAAAGAAAATTGGTATTGACTTCACTCCCTGGTCCTCACTGGTGGAGGGCTGTGAGTAGCACAATTAATACTTCCACACTTCTGTTTGCTCTATGTCTAGACTGAGCAGTTATCAAGAGCCAGACAAAATGCCCTCTTGAAGAGCCTCAGAGACTGGTTTTAAGTTACTTAAGCTGTGATTATTAAAGAGGTTACTACCATTAAATGTGAACCAACTATTTTATACCTGGACAATTGAAATGATGCCCTGATGGTGAGCCATGGAAGGCTCAAGCTACTAAGAATTCAAATTCTTTAGAAAGGAGGCAGCTTGAAGGAATTGTGGTAAAGGAGTATCCTGCTCTTCAAGGTCAATCTTTATTTCCTCCTGAATCTACAAATTTGGCAATACAACCCACCTGGTATTAGTTTTGGAAGCATGAGAATGCAAAAAAGATGGTTGCATGAAGTGTACATGGTTCCAGGAGCTATTGAGATGTGGCAATGTGAAACAGGATTGAAATCCCTGAATGGAGATGTTGTAAAGCCATTGCATGGAGCTATTAAGATGAGCTGGTTCCAAAAGCTACTAGATGTGGCAATGAGAGAAAGGTTGAAGTTGCTGTATTGAGAGGCCCAGTAAGGACATTGTATGGTTCTATGAAGATGAACCAGTGAACTTTATTTTGCAGTGCAGATACTAACATGCTTTAGATATTCAAAGTCTGTGGAATGGTTGCCTGCCAACTCAGGATGGAGTTTTCTCTATGCTGTGAGTAGCCCATCTGAAGGGGTAGGATTGGAAACCCAGAAATTTCATCTCTGGTTACAGATGTTGGAGTTGGAATTGTAGATGTGTGGAGTTCACCTGCTTGTAATGATTTTGCATTGGCCCATTCTCTCCTTATTATGACTTCTTTTTGCAACGGAAATGTTTACTGTTTACTCTGTGGCATTAAGTGAAGTTCTAGATTCAGTTATAGGCTCTGTCTCAAAAAAAGAAATAATGCAGAATGATCTAGCAAGAAACCTGATGTTGACCCCTGGCCTCCAAGAATATGCACATACATGCAGCTACACTTTCACATACATGTGCCCACATATATACAAACACACATACAGGGCTGGAGAGATGGCTTAGTGGTTAAGTGCTTGCCTATGAAGCCTAAGGACCCCAGTTTGAGGCTCGATTCCCCAGGACCCACGTTAGCCAGATGCACAAGGGGGCGCACATGTCTGGAGTTCGTTTGCAGTGGCTGGAAGCCCTGGCACGCCCATTCTCTCTCTCTTTCTCTCTCTCTCTCTCTCTCTCTCTCTCTATCACTCTCAAATAAATAAATAAATGTATAAATAAATAAATAAAAATAAACAAACACACATACACATACCACACATACATAAATATGCCAAAAAAATATTTAAGCCAACCACATTCTTACACCTACTATTTATTTCCTTTCTCTAAAGTTCATGGGCCAGAAAATCCTTTCCTTCTTCTACTCCAACTCAGTTCATCAGAGGTGAGAATTTTGGAAAATTTGAAAATCTAACCAGTCATAAGTTATTTCTATTACCACCAGGTTTAATGATAGCATTGCTATTTGTATAGCAAGCATTGCAAAGTCAGAAGGTATTCATAAAAATTTTACTGGCTGGAGAGATGGCTTAGCAGTTAAGGTGCTTGTCTATGAAACCTGAGAATGCTTGTTTGAATCTCCAGGTCCCACAGACTCAAAAGTGGTGCAAGCGTGTAATGTCACACTGTTGGCCTCTGAAAGGCCCAGGTGTGAGGCCTAGTGGAACTTCCTGAGCCTAGCTAAAGTTTGGTGATCTGCCTCTGGCCAGACGTGACTCAGCAAGATGCCTAATGGCTTCTTGCCTGCTACTTCCGCATGGGATTTAGGATTATCATCTCAATAGTCAGTTTACTATTGGCCCTTACCTTTCCCCACCGTCCTAAAATCCCCGCCTTCTTCCCAACATTATATAGGCAACTGTTCATAGCAATAAATCGAGTTCCTGCTTCGACAAGACTCCCGACTCAGTGTGGTTTTTCTCCGGTGGCCAGGAGAGGTCTGAGTCGTCGGACGCTCATCTCCTCCTCAGCCCCTCGGGAGGAACCAGCCGGCCTGGTCCTTCCCTCGGCACTACCTGCCCCACCGGCGGAGCCCGGCATCACACATATGCACAAGGGGTTGCAGGCATCTGCAGTTCATCCACAGCAGCTGAAAGGCCATGGAGTGCCCATTCTCTCTCTCTCTCTCCCTTTTTCTCCCTCTCTCTATTTCTCTCAAAAAAATAAATAAATAAAATTTACTAATAGAACCACCTCACTGAAAGTCTTGGCTTAGATTCTCACTAAAGGAGCAAATGGGATAAGGATTCTAGTACTGTCTATTGAAAAGCAATCCCTTGAAATGTCAGTAAAGTAGTGGGTACCTGAGATGAAAGAGAAACTAGGATGAGGAGAGCTGGAGATGTCAACAGGGACAGTATTGGGATGAGAGACTTTGAAGAGAAGGAAGTGGATTTTGTATGGCCCTCTAGGACATATCAAATCATTCATTTCTTTGGGGTTAGATGAAGAGGTATTGATAATTTTTGATCATCGTACTAGATGATGTCATTTTTTGCTTTAATAGGGAAACTTAGGTTTGCTATGATCTAAAAAAGTTAATGTATGATGGGAATATAAAAAGCAGGTAGTTTGAGGAGTTCATAAGAAATGAAACTGTATAGTAGCTTTAATATGAAGTAATGTTAGCAGTGTGAGAAGCAGCCATATTCTGGAAATATTCTGGAACAATGATCAATAGTACTTCCTTACTGATCTAATATAGGATTGAAATCAAGACTAGTCGTAAGAATAGGTCTTGGAATTTGGCCAGAGCAGTTCAACTCATTATTAACTGAAAAGGTAGAAATAAAGAAGTGGGTCTTGTTAATTATACAAGTGAAATTGTGAAAGATAATGTTGGATGTAAAAGTGTGAGCAAGTGGAGGGATCTAGGACAGAGAAATCCTTTCCAATCAATCCAATACCAAATGAGAGGAATGTGGGGGCATGAGTCAGTGCAAGGACCAAGCTGTAGATCATTCTAATTAAACAGATCAGTGAGGTGGAGTAGAGGACACAAGGAGAAAGGATGTGCACCCACGGAGGCAGGTGGAGATCAAAGAATATGGAGCTTCATATTTTAGTGATGTGTCAAAAGTGAGGGTTAACACAATGCACCGACTCCATGTAGGGCTTGCCCCATGGCTGTACATAATCCTTATACCTAGAAACTGCTCTATTGGACCATTACAGTGTTTGACATATGAGGAAACTGTGTGAGAGATGATTAAACCTGATTTGAGCACGGGCAGCTGTGATTCATGCATTTAAGCTTTCATATGTGCACATGCATCCCATTTTCAAGCAGTTCTTTCTTTGTCGTTTGTTTCCCCCAGAAATCTATACTCACAACTAATTATATGGTTCACCATCTACTAGTATTATATAGTGGAAAGGCCCTTATGGGTCATCTAGTCCATGCCACTTTGTTTATTTCTCACAATGGATGAAATGATGTGAAGAACATTTTGCAGTATTCATACTTGTTAAATGTAAGACTTTTAACCCAGAGTGCCTAAATTTAAATCCTAAATCTTTACTCTCTAAAATGACTTCAGAAGAACAAAGCTATTTAATTCTCTAATTTCTCACTTGTAAAAGACACTAATAATAATGCTAGTTCATGGTGTTTTATGATTAAATTGTTTAATTGGTATAAAGCAATTAGAACACCATCAACTATTATTAATACTATTATTATTGTTTTATAGGGCTGCTTGAAATATAATTAATAGGCTATAAAATTCACTTTTGAATGTGTACAATTTAGTGGCTATTAGTATGGTCATGAAATAATTCAACTGTCACCAATGTCTAGTAGTAGCACCTTTTTAATCTCCTCAAAATATGTACTATTCATGGTCATTCTCCATTCTCAGGTCCTGTGTGCTTCTTGTAACAGCTGTTAACTCTGTCTCTCTCTCTAGATTGCCCTATTCTGAATATCTTCTATCATGGAAGGGTACAGTATACAGACTTTTGTATCTGACTTCATTTATTTACCTTAATATTTTCAAAATTCATCCATGTTAGTGCCTTTGTTAGTATTGTTAGTAATTTTTACCTTTTATGGCCCCAATATGCACTGCATAGAATTATACTTTTGTATATTTGTTCTTCATTCAGTGGATGCTTGCATTATTCTCATTGTTGAACATTATGAATAATTCTGTTGAAAATGCACGTTTTGTGAGGGGAATATGCTTAGGGATAGAGTTGCTGAATAATATAGCAATTCTAATGTTAAATTTTTTCCAAACTCCAAAATTTTAAATTCACTTGAAGGACAAAAGCTTAAAATGATAGAATTCCCTGCTCAAACACAATTTAAGGAAATGTTTCTCCAAGGACAGCCTGGAGAGGACCCAAAGTCAATTCCCAAGTGCTCATATAAAGCCAGATGCACAAGGTAGCACATGTGCCTGGAGTTCTTTTGCAGTGCCCAGAGGGCCTGGCACACCCATTCTCTCTCTCTTTCTCTACCTGCCTCTCTCTCTCTCTCAAATAAATAAAATATTTTAAGAAAAAAGAAAGAAAGAAAAAGAAGAACTGGACTGGCCTGATGGTGCATGCCTTTAATCCCAGCACACAGGAGGCTGAGGTAGGAAGATCACTGTGGGCTGGGGCCAGCCTGAGACTACATAGGTCAGCCTGGGCTATACCAAAACCCTACCTCAAAAATCAAACAAAGATGGCTGGAGAGATGGCTTAGTGGTTAAGCGCTTGCCTGTGAAGCCTAAGGACCCCGGTTCGAGGCTCAATTCTCCAGGACCCACGTTAGCCAGATGCTCAAGGGGGCACATGCGTCTGGAGTTCGTTTGCAGTGGCTGGAAGCCATGGCGCGCCAAATCTCTCTCTTTCGCTCTATCTGCCTCTTTCCTCTCTCTGTTACTCTCAAATAAATAAATAAAAATGAACAAAAAATTTAAGAAAAAAAAATCAAGCAAAGAGAGAGAGAGAAAGAGAGAGAGAGAGAGGGAGGGAGCTTTCTAAACATGAGCAGCATCCATTGCTCTTTGCTTCCTTGCTGTGGATTGAATGTGATCAGCTCCTGCCACCATGTCTGTACCATCACAGTGGACTGTATCTGGCACTGTAAGCTGAAATAAACCCTTCCTTCCCTGACTTGCTTCTGGTTGGGTATTTTGTTCCAGAAATTAAAAAAAAGCTGACTAATACAGGTGTCATATCTGAAAATGCATTATCCGAGAAATATTGTGAGGCTTTATATCTATGATTTCCTCTAAGAGACTTGTAACTTTATTTTCATTTTAGAAAGCAAATTTGAATTAATTGTAGTGTATAGAAAGATATGGATCCAATTTCACAGTTTTTTAAAAAAACAATTTTTTCCACATTATTTGTTAAATAAAACTTTCCCTGTTGAATTAATTTGACAGCTTTCATGATTTAAAAAAATGATCACTCATATGTGTTTTTCAGTTCTCAAACATGTACCGTATTTCTACTTACTTATTGTTATGATAGAGCCACTATGGATTGATTACTATAGTTTTGCAGTATGTTTTGATACCTAGAAATTTAAATCCTCAAGAATAATTCATTTTCTATATGTTTAAATGATTTTGAGTCAATTGTGTATTTATATAAATTTTAGGATCAGCATATCAAACTGAGGGAAAAATGTCTTGGGATTGTGATAGGATTTCATTAAATTGACAGATTATTATGTAATTAGGTTCATTTTAATAACATCAAGTCTGCTAATCCATGAACACAAAATATTCTTCCATTTATGGAAATTATGATTTTCCTTGGCAGAGTTGTAGGAATGAGCCAGTTTGTTTTATACAGCCTAGGCTGAAAAGAAAAGCAAGCCCACATTCTGTCCTGACACTTCCATTTTGTGAAAGAATTAAGTAAAGGCTTTGGTCCAATCTGGAAGATGTTGACTAACTTTTATATCAGTCTGGTTAGCCACAGACATTCTCTCTCTTTCTGTCTCTCTTTTTTCTAGCTCCTACTCTCTCACACTGTCCTTTCTTTCTCTACTCATGGAACCCAGGCTAATCTCAAACTTCCTATGAAAATGACCTTGAACTCAAGATCCTCCTGTTTCCAGCTCTCAGGCGCTTACATTAGAGTATATAACATTATACCCAGTTACAATGGGTGCTAGGGATCAAACCTAGAGCTTTGGGCATGCTAGGAAAACAACCTAGCCAGCCCCCATACATTGTCTCCTTACAAATAAGCAGAATATAATGTTTCTCATTGATATAATCTGAATAGACCAACAGAAATAATAGGAAACCTCAATCCAGACCATGTCTCTCTTGTTTTCAGTGACAAAACCCCAAGTCACATAAAACCATTCAAACTCCCCTTAGAAACACAGGTCCTATACCTAACATACTTCTTGTATTAAAGCTGTGAGAAGCTGAGAAATACACCTTAAACTACAGCTCCAAGTGTATCTACATTCATGTTTGCTGATCTGAGGAAACCCAGACACTGGAGAACTATGTTTTCACCCTGGTTTGTAAATATGGATAATGAAAATGATAGGGTTCAAGTAATGACATTTCTGTTTTTACCTCTGAATCCTCTACTCTTTACATATTTAATTTTCTTCTGAAATTAAAAGCATAGTAAGTGTTCTTCAAAATAAAACAAGAATATGGGTGGGGGGACATGTGATAATGTGATAATGTGCTGGGTTTGCTGAATCAAGATAGGGGGTTTGATGTCAGGTTAGGGTTTGTAATGGATTTGAGGCCAGCCTGAACTAAATATTAAAATTGTATCTCAAAAATAAGGGTGAAAAAGAATGAGAAACAGGAATCATGAAAAATGCACTATTATGGCTTGGATGGAAAATGTCCACCATGGATGCATGTATTTTAACATTTGATCCTCAGTTTGTGATGCTGTTTTGGGATTTTATAGAAGCTTTTGGATATGGTAGATAGACGGCATATTAGGAAGCCAGAGGTAGACCTTGAGTGTTACAGCTGGCCCTCTTCCATTCCAAGTGCTCTGTTTTCTAAACATGGCTACAGTGTGACCAGATACCTCACATGCCTCTCCATGGACAGATCTGGTCTTGCCATGATAGACTATTCCTTCTGATCTGTGAGCCAAAATAAGTCCTCCTTCCTTAAACTGCTTCTGTTATGTGTTTATTCATAGCAATGAGAAAAATAATGGATATAGTACACTACTTAGAAGGGAATGGAATAAACACAGTAAAACAATAAAGTGAACCAAACAAAAATAACTTCAGTGATGAAAAGTCTGAAAAGAGTTTGCTTGCAAGCATGATGACCTGAGTTAGTTTCCCCTAACCCACATATAAAAAAACGTCATTCATGGGGCATGACTTTGTAATCCAAGAACTATACTAGATATATAGAGACAAGCAGATTCTGGAGACTTGCTGGCCAGCCAGTTTAGACTAACTGAAAAGTTATAGGCCAATGAAAGACCCCTGGTCTCAAAAAAAAAAATAAATAAAAATTGAATGGCACCTGATAAACAATACCACAGTTTGTCTTCTGGCTACCACATGCATACACACACACACACACACACACACACACACACACACACAAGTCACACAAGTATGGCATCAGCACAACCTTTCGTATTCATCAAGGCTTGTAAAAATGAATATCCAGTGAAACATACTCTCTTATGGTTTCCTATTTCTTTCCACAGAGAAGAGATAGTAAGGGCTGGACAGATTGCTTAGTGGTTAGTGGTTAAGGTACTTGCCTGAAAAGCCTAAGGACTTAGGTTTGATTCTCCAGTACCCATGTAAGGCAGATGCACATGGTGGTGCATGTGTCTGAAGTTAATTTGTAGTGGCTGGATGCCTTGGTGCACCCATTGTCTCTCTCTCTCTCTCCCTACCTCCCTCCCTCTCTGCTTGTTTCCTTCCCTCTTTTTCTCTCTCTAATAAATAAATAATAATAAAAATGTTAAAGAAAAACAAAAAGAAAAGAGATAGTGATAGATGAGGACCTGTAATCCATGGATGTTAGAATATAGAGGTTTAGGTATGAATGCATATGGCCACTAATGTTTTAAATTAAAATAACTAAATAGGAATTGAAAAGCTATTCAACAAATGATCCTGTCTTAAGATAATCATCTGCTTAAACATTATAATAATGACTTTAGTCATTACCAAAATATACACAAGGAAAGATGAATCATATTTGTAACTGTAAAGTCCTGCAACAATAAAAGTTATAGAAGAAAGCATAGAGAAATATAATTAAATCTTAGGCTTGGAAAGCTTATCATACAAGGTTACAAAAGTCACGAATAAGACAAAATGAGAAAAGAAAAGTAAACCAAAATCAAAAACAACAAATTTGCTGAAGAATAAATGCTAATCTAATTAATTAAGGCTAGTGCAGAGAATAGTGGTAGGGAAGAAGATATCTATCACACTTTCGGTGGAGAATTCATGATACACCATATTCTGTGTCACATAATCACATTTATAAACATTACATTTCAAATCATAGATGTGTGTGAATGTATGCTCTTGTGAAAAAAAAAAAAAAACAACATAAACCTACTAACAAGGATTTGAATAATATCTTGAGAAACCAAAAACAGGGATTTTTAGGGTTTTGTTTGTATTGTTATTTTTTTCTTTTATTTTCATTTATTTATTAGAATCATAGAGAGGGAGAAAAAGAGAGAGAGAGATAATGGGTATGCCAGGGCCTCTAGCCACTGCAAATTAACTCCAGATGCATGTGCCACATTGTGCATCTGGCTTACGTGGGACCTAGAAAATCGAACCTGGGTCCTTAGGTTTCACAGGCAAGTGCCTTAACTACTCAGCATTATCTCACCTCAGTTTTTTTTTTTGTTTTGTTTTGTTTTGTGCAGCCTTTATTTTTGAGAAGATACTTTATTTTTTTATTTAATTAATTATTTTTTTTTAATTTTGTACTAAGTGAATACAGTCAAGTTGGTACAATTGTTAGGCTCAACCATGTCCTATCCCCTCCCTCTGGCCCCTCCTTGTTGAGGTATATGGGTCACGCATTGTGGAGTTAGCCCACAGTTACGGGTAGGAGAAATGTCTCTGCATATCATGACCCAATGTGTGGCTCTGACATTCTTTCCGCCGCCTCTTCTGCAAAATTTCCCTGAGCCATGTTGGGTTCATTTTGGGTCTGCTTCAGTGATGAGGTGTTGGGGGCCTCTGGGCCTCTGGATATCTGATTTGGTAGGAGTTGATTGCTCTCTGTGTCAATCTCCTTCACCCTTGTGCTGGTACACAGTTCACCAAGAAAACAGCACCTTTGCTTGTTTCGCCACTTGTTCTTAGTTTCAGCTGGAGCCCTTTTGAGGTATGATGGGGTGGTTCTCTCCTTAGGATCTGCGTCATCTGAAAAAGAATAGCATATTCTCCAACGGAGAGTAAGTTAGCACCAGACAAATGGGATAACCCTTATTTTTTTATAGGGAATTTAATAGGTGTAGACCCTCTTGTAGCCCACAATTGATAATGGAGAGCAGGCTCATATTTGGATATGGTTCTGACTTGTTTCCCAGCTCCAGCTATGTGTCCTGTTCCACTGTGGAAATCAGTTAGCCGAATCAAGAGCAGCTGGTTCCCCACCATGGCTGTGTGCCACTATTGCACTTGTGTGAGCATCATGACAGGTCATTTGCTTCTAAGTAGGTTATACTATGAGTTGCATGAACAGACATTGGTCATTTTCCCCCAGTCACCCATGTAGCACCTTCTGGCACTAGACATGCTGATTGTCTGGGAACTGAATCTCTTCCAGCTTCCAGCCATGTCATTCCATTTTACGTGTCAACTGCATATGGTGTCTTCAGCAGTAGGGTCTTACCACTAACCTTAATATAGGTTTTCACAGTGCAGCCCAGGCTGGCTTACCACTCCCAATTGGCCTCAAATTTATAGCAATCCTCCTGCCTCATTTTAACAAGCCCTTAGATTATAGTTTGGCTAAAAGTATCTTCCTTTTCTTTTATTATTAATTTGTTTGAGACAGGGTCTCATATAGCCCAGGCTGTCCTTGCCCTTGCTATGTAGTTGAGGCTAGCCTGGAACTCCTGATCTTCCTGTCTATACCTCCTAAGTATTAGGATTGTAGGCATAGGTCACCATGCCTGAAAAATAATAAGCTTTTAAGGGCTAATATACATACATAGAAGTTTAACTAATTTGAGTAGTAGACAAAGTCAAACAAAAAAATATTGTATATGTCAATGATATTCATTTTAAAATAATGAATTATTTTGTGACTTTTGTTTATCACTCATCATAATTTGATGACATATGTCTAAATTCTTTGGTTAAAAAAATATTCACTTTCTCCCTTGCTTTGGTTTCATTTTGCCACCTCTACAAAGTATCTCTCTATGCTCCTAGTGTGAGTCAGGGGAACTGTGTCAAGCCATGCCTTTGTAAGTTGGCTCTAAAGATTGAAGTACAAACCTCATGGTGGTGAGGCAAGCACCTTAACAACTGAGCCATCACATCACCACTATAATTGTCATGTAGACATGCTCTTGAACTTATAAATAATATAAAACAAGAGCTTCAAAGGAGCTAACTTTAAAAATACCCTCTCTAATTTTAAAGCCACTAAATAGTAAGTGAACTACTACTGAAAATTTGCCTAGGGGAAATGACTTTCCTTTACTCTTCATATTGCTTATTTTCCTGTCAGCATAGTAAAAGTAAATGATGAAGTGGTAACGCTTAATCCTTTCCTTGCACAGAACCCTGGGACAAGCATTTGCTTACACGAAGACAGGCAAGTTAGGTGACCTGCCACAGACTAATCAGAATTAAATTAATTGGTCTTTCTGGAATCTTTGGCTTTTTTAACATCAGAGAAGCCAAGTCATTCTGACTTGTGTCAATCTCTTTATTCCATAAAATAGGATTTTCCTTTTTAACCCATCAGACATCAGCCTTTGTACATTTAGTGATGCCAAAGTAGTGGTTGTGTTTTATAAACCTTCTGTGGAAAAATAGTCCGTAATTCTCTTTTATTTGCCAGACTTCTTAGTGACTATGTTTCAAAACATGGAGGTTAGGTGTTCAAGAAAAGAAAGTGTCACCCAAAGGGAGTGCATTTTAAAGATCACAGTGGTCAGAGAACACTTGGAAATGCTACAGTGTCCTTTCCTGCCACCCACTTGGACACCTGAATCCTGGTGTAACCCCTGCCCAAGGCCACATCTTCTTTCTTATGGTTCACGATTCAAAATGACATCCATATATTTTAATAGTTAGAGTAGAAGAAGAAAGCAGATTTTTTTGTTGGCATTTGAAAACCAAATATAATTCCAGTTTTGGTCTCTATAAATAAAGTATTGTTGTAGCAAAGCTAGGATTATTTGTTGATATATCATGCATGCCAGCTTTCCTATGATAAGGATCAAATTGAGGAGTAAATAAGTGAATCTAAGATAGTAGCTCACTGGCATTTGACAAAAAGAGGTTGGCTGACCCCTGCCCTAAGATCACATAAATCCTACGAGGACCCTGGACGGCTTCCTGTTTGTCTCTATATTCTTCTCTAACACCTTCCATTGCACTCCAGAATGTTGCAAATTGATTTGATTTCTGTTTGTACCATATTGATAATATTGGTAGTCAATTAAATTAAGCATAATGTAATTAAAGATGTGGAAGTTTTGTTCATTAGCTCTTTCTTCTTGGACCTCCTCCACACTGTATGCAGTTCTACAGCTCCAAAGAGTGAGGAGAATTCAGAATGGGATCTATGCCTTCTCTGGATGCTCCCAGATTGCAGTCTTGCTTCTTTTCTCCCTGTCTTAAAAGTATTGCAGATCCACTTCAGCAAATAATGCAACTGTCAGTTCCCTCCTCCCTCCAGTTCACAATCTATTCTGTAATCTGATCTTTTCTTCCTAGGGAAACAGTTATCATTGCATGCTGCTTCAAGGCAATCGCTTTACCTAACCACAGATCTTCTTATATTTGGGGGGCAGAGAAGCTAGAATATAAAATGGAAATGGTGGTAAAATAAGCTATGCTTAGAGGGGAAAACATTAGAGTTTTTTTCTATCTCAAACATCCCAGACATCATAGTTTCTATCAAGTTTTTGCTTTACTTCGTTTTATCATATCTTCATGCCAAGTATCTCAAAGTAGGTAAAAATAAATCTCCATTGCCTTGGCAATATACATTCATATTTTACATCAGTGTCATTGATCTTTCAAAATACAAATTTACAACTTAAAAAAAAGCAAATTTGCTTTGTAGTGTGGACATTTCCAGTTATGTTATTTCTATCCACAAGTGCTTATGTATGAGGAGAATATATTAAACACACACACACAAGAAAAACCTGTCCTCCTAATTCCATTAGTATAATTTTAGATTTGTAGCTCAGGCTGGATCTATAAGAGTAAAGACCAATTACCAATACTCAGCCTTGCTGATAACCCTGTTTTGCCTTTAAAGGTATGCTGATTTTCCACCTCCCTGCAGATTGATGTGGGACACAGGTGTGCACAGCAGTAAGTACACACCATGTAGGCATACGCCTCAGCTTCCAAAGTAGCAGTTGAAAACAGCACTCAACCTAATTAGCTCTCAAAATGATTTAGAAGGACACAGATTGGGAGGAGAGTGGCAGCCCGGCAATATGTTGCTGAGTTTTCAGACAGCAACACCTAGAATCTTAAAACGATTCATGTAAGGGCATGAGAACGATAAAACCATATGCAGGGGTCAACTGTCACTCCATCTCCCTCAGCCTTCTGAAGAATCACTGAAGTGAGAGAACTTTCCTTCTGGCCACCGAACCCTGAAGTGGCATAATGGTATATTCCATCAGACTCACCCTGAAGATGTGGGTGAAAGTTATGTGCTGTTGAATAAGTACATAAAGCAGGCTTAATAAGTATCCCTCTCTCTGACCCATGAAAGTTTCATTCTGTCCATTCCTTTGCAACTAGTTCTGCTATGCTGATAGTCTCTGAGCGCCATCGTAGCTCTCAGGTATGCACTGTCTGATTTCCTCTTGCTATTCAGACTAATCATAGTCTTGCATTTCAGGGTGATACAAATTTGTAATAAGTCACAGATGAATTTCTTCACCCCTTACTTCTTGCTGTCCATTTTCCTTTTCCTCTTTGAAAAAGATTATACTCCACTGAATAGCACTGATGCCCTCTCCATTAGAGAACATAATGCTGACAGATTTCATAGAACTTACTCAATTTCTCAAAGAGGCATTCACTTTATCAAAATCATATTAATCCAGCACAATAAAACACATTTACATATTTCTCTCCTTTTTTTTAATTATTGAGGCAGGGTCTTACTCTAGCTCAGGCTGACCTGGAATTCACTCTGTAGTCTTGAACTCAGAGTGATCCTCCTACCTCTGCCTCCCAAGTGCTGAGATTAAAGGCATGCACCACCATGCCCGGTTCTCCATATTTCTCTATAATCAAACATTTCACCTCTATGGAATTTAAAACAGAAAGTGCTATGGAAAGGAAAACATTTATGTTGTCCTCTGCTATGACTAATTTTGGAAGCAAGCAAAGTTTTATTCCTTTACTATTCAAATTTGTTTTGTTTTTTACATTTTTTATATTTTTTTATTTCCAAGTAGAGAGATGAGAGGGAGGGAGGGAGAGAAAGAGAGAGAGAATGCCTAGACCAGGGCCCATTAAATGAACTCCAAAAGCATGTGTCACTTTGTGCATCTGACTTCTGTGGGTACTTGGAAATCAAACCAGGGTTGTCATGCTTTGTAGGAAAGCTCCTGAACCACTGATCCATATCTCCAGTGTCTCTTTTGATTTTAATTTCATAGTACTAAAATCAACTGCATAAGAACATGCACACAGACAGGAGAAAGGAAGATGATTGAGGATATAGGGAAAGAAAGAGAGAGAGAGACTTAATATATGAAATTTTCACAATAGTTACCTTCATAGTTGAAACTCTTGTAAAATAACATCTCTATATTGGTTAGGCAATAGTTGGATATGTACATACACACAGTTTATGTGTTTTTATTCTCCTCACTGTCACAAGATATATAGTATTTTGCCTGCATGATCTCTTGATTTTAGAATTTCAACCAGAAGTCCAGGATTACATGGGCAGCAGGGGTTTGCCTGCAAGAGGCTCAAGTAAGAAGTTTAATCAAAATTGACTGTGTTGGGCTGCAGAGATGGCTCAGTGATTAAGGCACTTGCCTACAAAGCCTAAGGACCCACGCTTGATTCCTAAGTACCCACATAAAGCCAAATGCACAGTGGCACATGCATCTAGAGTTTATTTGCAGTGTCTGGAGCCCCTAGATTACCTATTCTCTCTCTCTCTCTCTCTCTCTTTCTCTCTCTCTCCTCCCTCTCTCTCTCTCTCTCTCTCTCTCTCTCTTCTCTCTTTCCTTTCCTCTCTCTATCTCTTATTTCAAATATATATATCTGTGTTTTTGGGGCCATTCATTCCAACTATCACATTCAAACTACCACATGGTACATGCCTATAATCCCAGCTCTTGGAAGATCACTGGGTTGTAGAGCTGAATCAGTGACATCTAGGTTCAGTGAGAGACCTTGTTTCAAAGAATATGGTAGAGAAGAACCAATGCTGACATCTTATTTCCACATGCACATATGTGAAAATGCAATCACACACATACAAACACACATGAACCCCACCCACACATACACCTGTTTTAAAAAGTCCAGAATCTAGTACAAAAGTTGATCCAAATGGGAAAACATCTCTATCTCTCTTATTACAGTGTCCTTTTGCTTTATAGCTCATGGTTTCCAATTTTCACGCTAAAATTTTCACACAAAAGTATACTTTTGCAAGGCTCCTCTCCCTGAAGGGTGCTCAGCACACAGGCCAATGAAACCAGTTTTGGCTTCCAGGCCTGGATGCTGCATCTAGCCAGCAAAGCAGATATATTCATTCCCTTCTCCATGGCTTCAAACAACTTGGTCATTGACTTCTATCTTTTATGTATCTGTCGTGTATCTCACTACATCCCCATTCTATATTTGCAACATGAACCTCATGACTGTACCTAAGATATAAAACAGAAAATCAGGGGCTGCTGAGCGTTCAACACTAAAGGAAACTTATAACATGCCCTTGAAGATTTAGAGAACATTGCAGAAGAGGAGGCAGAAAGAATACAAGAACCAGGGGTGGGAAAGTATATTGAAGCACTGCACCCACCAAGACTGGTACATTCATGACTCCACAGTGAATACTGATACCCCAACAGAAGAGGGTCCTCAGTAGAATGGGGAGAGAGAGAGAGAGAAAGAATATAACAGCATAATCTAATGGGAATAACAATATGTTCATACAATAAAGTTTTAGATTTAAAAAAGATATATACATACCTGCATATGTATATACTGGTAGAGGTCTTAGTGCAATGTCATGAGCAGAGCACAAGAAGCCCTCAGTGTATGTTACATTTTTCCTCCTAGTAGTATTGATTGTGTTGTTTCCTCCATAATGTGACTTCTAGTCATCACATTTAGTCAATAATTGTGTCATTTATTCCTGCTTTATTTCATTTTTGGTCTTCAACTTATTTCCTTCTCTCTCTGTGCACATAGTTTTGAATCCTTCAAAATAATTTCAGCGCAAAGAAGGGGTTTAGTGGAAAGTGGTTTGGGGACATAAGAAAGTAATTTGAGGGGATTATGATCAATATATATTATGTATATATACATACATATATATGAGAATTGCCAATAAGAGGGCAATATTTTGAAAAAGGACAATGTACTCTGATGATAAAGCACCAACAACCACAGCACCCAATACCACCTCACTGCAGACTTGAGACATAGTCCTGATTCTTTGTCCCTCAGAGGAATTTCTAGAGACCACAGAACAACAATAGCCAACTAGCTACTCTTCCTCGCAGCCTTCAAGTCCTCTGGAGCCACCATAATGTCTACAAACCACTACCTGATGGACTATCCCATGGCCATTCCATATTCTACTTGTGATAACTGACATGAAGGCCAGATCCTTGCTCGGCCAAAGCACAGTGACACATGGCATGCCTTAAGGAGGGCAGGAAAAACAGACACTTGTGGCACTTATTGAGTGTTCATGATGACCAGCATGTCAGAGGCCTAGCTTGATTCTAAATGGACAAGGCACTGTATTGGCTTGGATTTGGATTATATAATAAGACGTAGAGGAAAATTTAGGTAATTTAGTGTGGACACCTAAATCGCAGTAGGTGTGCTAAAATAAAAGGTTGTCTCAGGTGTCCTTGATCTTGGAATACCTGTGGTTTACAGTGGTTGCAATGGTGATCTCTATATGTTAGGATGGAAGCAATGCAAACTAGCTATTTTTAAAAGTCTTACTTTATTAAAGAGATAAACTAAAGGCTGATGTAAAAATGTTTTTCAACAAATCCTTGACTCATGAGTTCACTATAGTGAAACTGAAACTGATTATCTTCATGACAGTGTTAATATATTACTAGATAAAAACTCAAAGTCAGTTTATTCCATTTAAGTCTTCATGTTTTAATAAATATATGAATTATGTCATGGAAAATCATAAATGTGCTGGTCTGTGGGAAGGTTGTTGTAAAACCTTGTTTGGTAAAATTGAACATAAGCCAATATCATGTATCATATCCATCACCAAGGGAGAAAACACAACACTGCTTGAAGAATCTGAAGAGTTGACCTGATGACTCACTTATTGAGCATCATGTTGATGCCACACCATGACAATTTCCTACAGAGTCCATTTTTCACTTTTCCTGACTGTGATGTCAGCACAGTTGCTAACTTTTTGATTCATTTCCCCAAGAATACAAGCAGAGTCAAACAGCCAGGAGCTAAAACAGAAACATAGTATCTAAGACTAAATTAAATATTCATGTTCCATTCTGACAATTACTATTTCATAACATCATGAGGTAAAAAAAAAATCACTGGTAAGGATTGACATTAAGTCTTTGATGGTAGAAAAGATAACTAGATAACTAAATGAGTTTAATGAGGAGAGATCATATATTATAGTGCCAGTTTCAGATTCATAAATTAGGAAATACCAAAACAGGTAGCTCTGCTCATCCAGCTTACTGTGCATCATTGGTGCTGCATCTTTTGGCTGTCTTCATCCTCTTTTATCTAGTGCTTGCGTCCCTTATTACCTAAATAACACCATCTCCACTTTCATATCAGTGGTCATCTCCAGTTTTGCAAATCCAAAACTTCACTTTGGATATGATACACATCCCTATCTATTCCCTCTCTGAGTAAAATAATTTTATTATTCCTTCTTTTTAGACTTTAAAGTTCCTGGTTGTCCCTTGTTCTCTTAGTATATCACTAGTTTATTTTTCAAGGTATTCCAAAGCTTTTATCTGTAGTTTCATTCCCTATGTGAAGCTCTTGCTTGGCTTCTCAGATACAATGTTCATAGTCTACTCTCTGTCCACAAGATATCACCCACTAAATATTGAAGTGCTTCTCTAGGATATAGAGCTATAGGATATGCCTATAAGGATATAGAGCCTTTGATCATAACCCTTGTTGATTTCTCTTCTGCCTAAGGAATCCATCCAATACTGATCTCCCTCAAGTTCCCTGGGAGATACTCTCTGCTGTGAATGCTCACTCCCTTCCTCTCTTGCTTCATCTCGTTCTTCTTGAACCCAGCCTATCACCAGTTTTAGCATTCAACATTCTTTTACCAAGGACTTTTCTTCCCTCACATAATCTTACCCTCTCTGTTTAGTTGTCACCTAAAAATTAAGGTCATTATTGACTACTCTGCTTAAAATAACAGGGACCACACAATGCAATGCTTCTGATGCCCCATGCTTTGTCATTCCCATGACACTTACAATTATTAGGAAAATGACAGGTGGATTTGTTAATGCCTTGTTAGATATCTCTGTAACAGAATGATTCCAAGCCACCCATGACCATTTCTTCTGCTCCCTAACTTCTCAATGATGAGAATAAAGCTTCCTAGGTAACATCAATAAATGTAAACCCATTGTTTCAAGTGTCAACTATTTGTAATTCCCCACGTGTGAATCATAAAAAAAATCACAGATATTTAAAAATGGTGCATGTCTCAGGTATCTCACAGATTTTATGCTATGCCCAGGCTAGGAGCAGAAGGAATCATGTTCTCCATCTGTATCCATGTACACCATATAGCGGATTATTTTCTTAAAGACAATTTTTACAGATGATTTACCTGCATAAGTATTTAATTGAATGGTGGTGGTAGTAGATATGGTTTTATCCCAAAGGTGAAATGATTATTTAGATGATTTTAAAGTTAAAAATGAAACAAATGATTAAAATTGATCTTTCCAACAAATGTGTAGGAAAAAAATATAAATATTCATCGGTTAGGTAATAGACATGAGCTAATTAGGACTTAGAACAATTTAGGAAATTGTAGTAAATAAAAATCCTACATTTAAGGCATGGCATGGTCTTTTACAAAGATTGGTGAAAGGCTGAAAGGGAATGCAAACACTGATTGCTGGAGCAGAGTCTAATTTGTTCACAGGCCCCGTTCTGCAGCCACTGATGCTGAATGTAGGGATTCCTAACTCAAAATATAGTCAGTTTTTGAACCACTGGAAGTCATCTATAATTCAACCAACTGCAGATTGAAACATTCTGGAAAATTGCTACATAAACTTACTCATATGTAGAATATAAAAAGATATTCTCACAGAAATTGAGAGTAGAAATGTTGTTTTCTAAAGGCCTAAGGTTGGGATAAGAGGTAGGTAGAGATGGGGAAATGTTGGTCAAAAGACAGTACATTTGGGGAGGACTTTCAGGAAGATGGTGGAATAGGAGCCTCACCAAAGAAACTCTAGGAGAAAAAAAAGAAAGAAAGAAGCAACCTAATATACAATATGCCCTTTTCTGGCAAAAGCCAAGGTCTATAAAGAAACATTTAAGACAGATGGAATCTTCATGGGGAAGCAAGTGAAAGTTGCAATTAATAAGAGTGGATTGGCTCCAGGCTGCCACTAGAAAGTGCTTTGCCTTGCTCACAAACACTCTGCCAGTGCCAATAAGAGACTTAGAAATTGCAGGGAAGGTATTTTCCCCACACACAAGAGCCTAGAAGGAGATGCTGCTTATCACAGTGAGTTGACCCCAGCTAGCCAACAGGAAATGCTTCCACTAGCTCACAACCACCCTGCCCTGCCTGGGCCAGTGAGAAACAGAGAAAGCCAGGGCTTCTCTCTACTCATATCAGCCTTTTAACATCCAAAGAACCGGCAAGAACAATGGGGACCAGTTGAGCTCCTCGAGAATACCTACAGGGAACATTTTACAATCTCCTCTCCCCTGTAGCCAGCATTGTAACAACCGGAACCCAGAAATTGGAAGGAGCAAAAGGCTCTCACTTGTCTGGCTCCCACAGCACCCAGAGAAGCTGATCAACCAGCTGAGAAAGGCAGGCCAAGTAAAAGGAATATTTAGGAGGAGGTGGAACCTTGCTGGAGGAAGTGGGTCACTAGGGTGGGGTCTTAAAGTTTTCTAGCATAACTCCACTTCCTATTCACTCTGATCCCTGACTGCAGATGCAACTTAACCAGCCTTCTGTTCTTGCTGCCATTGTCCCTCTGCCAGGTATACTATGTCCCTTTTAAATTGTAAGCCAAAATACACTCATTCTTTAATCTTCTCCATTTAAGACACTTGATTACAGCAACACAAAAGTAACTAATACAAAATACTTTTGCTGGAGAGGTGGCACAACAGTTAAGCACTGGCCTGAAAAGACTATTGACCAGGGTTCGATTCCCCAGTACCTATATAAAGCCAGATGCACAAAGTGGCACATTTATCTGGAGTTTATTTGCAGTGGCTGGAGACCCTGGCATGCACATTCTCTCCCTCTCTCTCTCTCTCTCTCTTTTTTTCTCCCCCTCTCTCTCTCCCCCTCTCTCTGCAAATAAATACAGTATTTAAAAAAACTTGCACCAGTAACTCTCTACCTACTCTCCAATAGTTTCATCAGGATGTATGTCACCATTCCTGTGATGGATGAACTGTTTATTTAGTTTAAACACTTAGTCTTTCCATAAACAATGGTATCATATAGGTGATATCCAAAATGAGCCCCCACAACATGAACATTATTAATGTTGAAAGATGTTTTCTTGTGATTGGTTCACCGTGATGGATAAAATTGCTATTTCTCATTGACAATGAATTCTGAAAATCAAAATTAAATTAGTTGCTAGTCTGTATCCCTGATTAAATCAATTAAAATAATTTTCTGGGCTGGAGAGATGGCTTAGCAGTTAAGCACTTGCCTGTGAAGCCTAAGGACCCCGGTTCAAGGCTCGATTCCCCAAAGACCCACGTTAGCCAGATGCACAAGGGGGCACACGTGTCTGGAGTTTGTTTGCAGTGGCTGGAAGCCCTGGGGTTCCCATTCTCTCTCTCTCTTTATCTGCCTCTCTCTCTCTCTGTCACTCTCAAATAAATAAATAAAAATGAAAAAAAAATTTTCTACTTATTTGCAATTTATAGAAAAATCTGTATTCATGTTCACCAGTCTGTCTACTCAGTGCAGTTGCCAAACATTCCTATCAATGTTGCAGATAAGTTAGAACACCTGACCACTTGATTAATCCCAACACTAAACATAGTTGACCAGATATTAGCTAATTTATCTTTTATTGATAATATCCAAAGTACTTAAGAAATAAGCATACAAAGCATTACTCACTATCTTGCAAGTGTTGACCTTATTTGGAGGAAAGACGATGTGTGAAAGGCTTGCTAGATTAAAATTTACCAGTAAAATTGAAATATATTTTAATAAGCCTTACATATTAAAAATAATCTTCTTGCAAAAGGACAAGAAAAATTGGACTCATTTGGTAACAGTTTCATTTAAATACACAGCACTCTATGTGTATGCAATGATTATATCAAGTAAGTCCTTCAAATCTGCAGTAAACATGTAATTGCCTGAGAAATAACAAAAGGCATAACAACTATATGGAGTCTGCATTACAACTAGAGAAAGACAATAACAGAAGAATGGATTGTGTTAGGTTTTGATAATGTAAAGTTATAATTTGAAACTGCTTATGTTGCAAATTTAAGATTTGGTATTAAGAAAGCACCATTTTATGTAGTTCTTCCTTGTTACCTCTAAAAGGCACAGAATAAAATTGTTACAGGAAATTATTCTAGGTTGTTTAATAAGAAGAAAAAGAAAGAAAACAGATATTTCAATGGAACATATAGATTCAATATAAATCCCTGTATTTACTCCAAAGCTACCTTTTGTTACTTCTCATAGGGTGAACGTTTGTTGCTTAGCATGTGTAAAACACTGTGCTCAGTCTTCAACACCATATAAGCTGGGTGTAATGACAGGTACCTGTCTTACTAACACTCAGAAGGTGACGGCAGGAGGATCAGGAGTACAATGTCATCCTTGGCTGCGTAGTGAGTTTCTTTAAGGCCAGCCTGGCACACATGAGGGCCTGTGTGAAAGAGAAATAAAAGCTCTTCATCCTCTCTGAACCTCCTTGCATCATTCCATTACTTATCGGTAATTAAAATGCATGCTTTCTGGATTTTTTTGTTTTGTTTTGGTTTTGGTTTTTCAAGATAGGGTCTCGCTCTAGCCCAAGCTGACCTGGAACTCACTATGCAGTCTCCAGGTGGCCTCGAACTCACAGTGATCCTCCCACCTCTGCTTCCCAAATACTGGGATTAAAAGCGTGCACCACCACGCCCGGCTCGCTTTCTGGATTTTTAAAGGAACAGGTTATATTGAATTTACCAAACAGTAAACCTGCTTGACAGGCTCCAGAAGGTTCTTTACTTTATCTATTTATTCTTACCATCTGTGTGCCAAAATTTGTGGAATTAGAAGAAAAGTAGCTTCTAGGCGTGATTGAAACAAAGAAACAAAGAACAAATGTAATGAGAACCCCTGTCAACAGAAGCCACTATTATTACTCCTGTCACCCACAGGACTAACATATGTGGGAGAGTCTGACCATTTCTACTGATATAAAATTATGTCTCTTTTAATGTTTGGAAGTTTGAACTTACCTTATTGTGTGAAGGGCATACATATAGGTACATGGGGGTTTGATGAGAAGAAGTTTTCCCTTGCACATCATTTCTTACATGTACTCTCCTACAAAATCATATGAAAAAGTAGAAATAATGAGGGAATATAAATCTTTAATGGCATTGGTAATTCCTAATAAGCCTTACTTTTTGTGAAATTGCTGTCCCTCTCAAATGTGGTTTGACTCACAGGAGCTAAATGAACCTGCTGTACCTCTGATAACCCACATGAAAACCCAATGTCCTCCTGTTATCATACAGCCTGGTCCCCATATAATGTGCCCACTGGGAAGGGCCACACTCTTACATGGGATCCAACCTGCCAGAAAGGGTGAAGGCTCACACTCATGGATGGTCTACAAAACTCATCTCACTCTTCACCTTGATGGACGCAAGCACTGTGAGGAAACATCATGATCACCACTGTAGAGCACTTGTACTGCTCAAGTCTTCCTATGCCTTATGGTGTGCTCACCACTTTTTCTCTTTCACTGTGAGTCCACGTGCTGAGTCACTACTCTTCTCTTCAAAGAATAGCCAGTAGATTCAAGCACTAAGATGAGAAGTGGAGTGCCCTCTCCTAGTGTGAAGTTTCCACTCATTGGACATATAATGTGAGCCATCCAAGTGTATTGGGTCCTGACTTTTTCCTTCTTCCCTTTATAGTTTTCAAAAGACTAAGCATTGATATGCTCTACTTTTGTAAATAGTATATGCATTTTATCAGTTACTTTCTCATTGCTGTGACAAATTATCAAACTAGAAGCATCTTAGGATAAGAACAGATTTAATTTGGCCTATAGTTCTAGAGGGTAGAGTTCATCATGACAGGGAAAAAATAGAAGGAATAGGAATCTGGCACCACATCATGAAGGAAGAATTAGAGAGGAATGAATGCTAAATGATTAGCTAGATTTCTCCTTTTTATATGGTCCAGGAACAAGTGCATGGGATGGTGCCACGAACAATTAAGGTAGGTCCTGCTACCTTAACTATTCTATTCTAGAAAATCTCCCACAGACATGACCAGAGATTTATTTCCATGGTGATTCTAAATCCTGTAAAACTGACCACCAGAAATTAACCATCATGTTGATATATAGGGTGACTCCACATCTACCCTCCACACATACACACGCATACACACACACACACACACACACACACACACACACCCCTCACACAAATGCATGCACATAAGACATGGGCAGAATTATTTTCTAGCTTGGGATGCTCTTCTAATTTTTTCTCCAGTCAATATAGACTATCAAGTCTCATATTAAGGTCTTTGATCCATTTGGAAGTGAGTTTTGTATAGGATGAGTGAAATTTGTTTAGATTCATTCTTCTACTTGGAGTTACAGTTTTCCCCCAGCACCATTGTTGAAAATCTGTCTTACACTCAATGCGCATTTTTGGCCTCTTTGTCAAAAATCAGGTGATTGAAGTTATTTGAACTTATGGCTACAATTTTTATTAAATTACATTCATGTACATGTCTGTTTTGTGCCATTACCATGTTGTTTTGATTATCATGGGCTTTGTAGTATAACTTGAAATCCAGTATAATAATACCACTAGCAGTAGTCTTTATTCTGAGGACATTTTTCAGTATTCCAGGCCTTTAGTAGTTCTATATCAATTTTAAGTTTATTTTATATATTATTGTGAAGAATGGTGTTGGAATTTTGGTTGTAATTGCATTTGAATTTATATATTGCTTTTGATAAGAGGGTCATTTTCATAATAGTAATCCTCCCAACTAACATGCATGGAAGATGTTCCTGTCTTCTAATATCTTCCTTTATCTCTTCAGTGTTTTAATGTTTTCACTGTAGAGGTTATTCACTTCCTTGCTTAGGAATAGTCAAAGATATTTAATTTTTGAGGCATTATAAATGTGACTGTTTTCTTGATTTCTTCACCAGTATGTTTATTATTGGTATATAAGAAGTCTACTGATTTTTGTGTTTTATTTTTATATCCTATCACATTGAGGAAAGTTTATTAGTCCCAGGAGTTATCTGCTGGAATCTTTCAGGACTTTCTCATAGAATCATATCCACTGCAAATAGTGCTACTTTGACTTCTACCTCTTCAATTTTTATCCCTTTAATGTTTTCACTGTCTTATCACTCTAGCTAAGACTTTAAATAGCATGTTAAATAACAGTAAAGTAAAAGGATATCTCTGTCTTGTTCCAGATCTTAGAAGGAATGCTTCAAGATTTTCCCCCATTTAGTATGACACTGGCTTTCAGTTTGTCATACATAGCCTTCGTCATGTTGAGTTATGATTACTCCATCCCTACTTTCTCTCTGATATTTTATCATGAAAGAGTGCGGTTTTTGTCAAAGGTTACTTCTATATCTATTGTTATCATGTAATTTCTGTCCTCAAATCTATGTATATGATGTATTACTTTTATTGAATCTCATATATTAAATAATCCCTGTATGCCTGGAGTAAAACTTACTTGATTGAGGTAGTGATGTTTCTAATATGTTCTTTAAAAAAATGGCACAATGTGTTTTTTTAATTTAATTTTGATTTTTATTAATTTATTCTCAAGCGAGAAGAGATAAAGCAAAGAAAGATGGACAGAATGGACACAACAAGGCCTCCAGATACTGCAAATCAAACTCCAGATGCATGTACCACTTTGTGTATCTGGCTTTATGTGGGTAATGGGAAACTGAACTTGGATCCTTTGGCTTTGCAGGCAAGTGCCTTAATGGCTAAGCCATCTTTCCATCTCCTAATGTGTCCTTGAATTCAATATGAAAGAGTTTTATTGAAAAATTTTGCATCTAGGTTCTTCAGGGATATTGGTGTATAATTTTCTTGTGTCTGTGATTTTGTTGTTAGTATAATTCTGGCTTCATGGAGGGAGTTGAGAAATATTCTGTAGATTCAGTGAAATGTCTGTTAAGTCCATTTGATCTAACTGTGGTATTTCCCTCCATCATTTTTCCACTGATTTTCCATTTAGATATTCTATCTATTGTGTTGAGATTCATGTTTGACTTTATATCTAGTATGTTTTGCTTTATAAAATTCAGTGTGCTTGTATTCTATGACTGCATGTTTAGGATTATAAGGTACTCTCAGGGAATTGTTCCCTTTATCTTTACCTCATTTGATTACTTTGGGTTTAAAGCCTATTTTGTCAGATACTAGTATATCCACACCTGCTTGTTTCCTATTTTATTTGCTCAGAATATCTTTCTCTACATTTCACCCTCACATGATGTTATTCTTTGAAATTAAGGTGCATTTCTTGATGATCCCAAAATGTTAAATCCTGTTTTCTGATCCCATCTATTCATCTGTATCTTTTGACTGGGGAGTTGAGTCCATTGATATTCAGAGTTATTATTGTAAGGTGTGAGTTAATCCCTGTCATGTTCATAATTTTGCCGAGTTTTGTGTTTTCTTCATTGCTTTCACAATTGTTCTAATTCTGATTATTCCTCGCCCCCCATAGCCTCTTGAGCATGTTTATTCATCTCTTCAGTACAATATTTTCCATCCAATATTCTCTTTATGGCTGGCTTAGTGCTCATCTATTCATATAGTAATATTTTCATCATGCAAAGTTTTCCTTTCTCCTTCTATTTTGAGAACTAATTTTTCTGGGAATAGAAGTTTGAGCTGACAGCCATGGTCCTTCAATACTTGAAATACCTCAGTTTAAGCCCTTTTGGCTTACAGTGTTTCCATTGAAAAATTGGATTACTATTCTGACGAGCTTACCTTTATAAATGACAACTGTCTTTTTCAGATTTTAGTTCTCTTTCTTTGAGTGTGTGTGTGTGTGTGTGTGTGTGTGTGTTTAAAGTTTTAACTTTAATGTGACATAGTCAATTTCTTTTCTGGTCCTGTCCATTTGGTGCCCTCCATACCTTTTATATCTGGATGGGCCTCTCTTTGGTAAGATTTAGAAAATTATCTTCTATTATTTTATTGAAAATATTTTCTGTGCCATTGACCTGAAGTTCTTTTTCTTATATGACCATGATTTGAACATTTTGTCTTTTTTTATTTTTATAATGCCATGAGGACATTTATTTTAAATGCACAGATTTTTGTACATTTTCTAGTATTTTATTTTATTTTTTGTGTCTCTTCATTGTGTCCCACACTTCTCTAATGTTTTGCTCATATGTTTTAACCATTGATTTTGATCATCTGATCCTTTTCCTCTGTTTGGTCCTCAAGTCCTCTCCTCCAGGATGAATCAATAATGAGCTCACAGGGGGAAGAGTTTTAGTCCTTCTGACTCTTAAATGGCCTATTAGCATCTGTGTTGGTGGAATGGATGAAGGGGCAACTAAGAAGGTCAATGACATCATGACCCTGTGACAATGATCCTGGTCCTCCCAGCTCCCAGGTGACCAAGTGTGGGCTGGGGAAAAGAGAGGACAAAGTAGTTAGTTCAATGGGGGGCAGGTAAATCAGGGTACTAATTCCCTGGCTCCAAGGCAGCCTGTGTAGGTCTGATCCCAGAACTATGAGCTTACTTACCATGGGCAGGGCCTCTCCTTTTGCCTCTCGGGAGGATGGAGGCTGCATGCATCTCCTTAGATACTTACTATTAAATGAGAAGTGATCCACAGACTGTTGCTATTAAATTCTAGCTGAAGAAACTTTCATTGAAATCACAATTGCAAAGAATAAAAATATCTTAGAGATGCACAAACGAATCAGTATGCATATAAGTGTGCACACATATGGTGGCCAGATGACCATCTCAGGTGTCATTCTTCAGGTGCCATCTACACTTTATTTTTTGAGAACTTAAATTGACTTGGATATTGCCAAGTAGCTACACTGGCTGGCTACTGGCTGGGCTACCCAAATGTCTCCATCTGCAGCAGTGCTGGGAGCATATGTTACCATTACACCCAACTTGGTGAAAATGTGGTCTCTGGGAATAGAACTCAGGTTCTTTTTTTTTTTTTTTTTTTTTTTTTTTTGGTTTTTCGAGGTAGGGACTCACTCTAGCCCAGGCTGACCTGGAATTCACTATGGAGTCTCAGGGTGGCCTCGAACTCACGGCGATCCTCCTACCTCTGCTTCCCGAGTGCTGGGATTAAAGGCGTGCGCCACCACGCCCGGCTCGAACTCAGGTTCTTGCAAGACCAATACAAATGTAGCCACCTTTTCAGCCCAAATCATAGTTTTGTTAATCTTGGACTTTGCAGTCCAATTAAATAGCTTTACAGTAAATTCTGTTTTGCCTTTTTTTCTTCCTGCTACTGATTGAAATTCAGGTAGCAGTTAAAGTTCATCTAATTCTTTTTTTCTTGACATCTGCACCAGAAAATCCACCCCTTATTTAGTCTAACACTGGTCCACTCGCCTTCTAATTTACTCCTTTCTGCAGGGAACTGGATTTTTGATAGCAGACGCTATCATATCAGACAGCAAAGGGATTTTCTTAGAGCAATGCCCTCATATTTACTTTTGATAAGTCTGTCTTTCAAATCTTGTTTACACTGGATTAATGATATAGTTTGAGAGCTTAGAGGACAGACATGATTTGCCAACATAGCCAACATGCCAACTAAACAGAAGATAACACGTTAATGAGCATTAAAAAGGTTCTTTTAAAAGTTAGGCATGGTTCCATATACTTATAATCATAACCCTCAGGAGTCTGAGGCAGAAGGATCATGAGGATTGGACTATGCTGAGGTAGATAGCAAAGGTTTACCTCAAAAATATACATTCCTTGAATAGCAAGTTGGCATCAGTGAAAAACATTCATGAGTATGTTTTGTTTACATTTTTAAAAATAAATATATTATTTATTTATTTATTTACAAGTAGAGAGAGAGAGAGAGAGAGTGTGTGTGTGTGTCTATGCACACATTCATGCATGTATACACCAGGGCTTCCAGCCATGCAAACAAATTCCAGATGCATGGGCCACTTTGTGCATCTTGCTTATGTGGATCCTGGGTAATGAAACCCGGGTCAGCAAGCTTTGCAAGCAAGTGCCTTAACCATTTAGCAATCTCTCCAACCCCACAAGTGTTTTAAGTGAACAATATCTGCATTGATGAAAGAAAAGCAGCACATACCTGTTTTCCTTTGAGTCCTTATAAAGCATTTTAAGCATCAAGCAGAGACACTGAATAGCCAAAGATTGTGATTGCTTGAAAAACTCCAGGCATTGTTGGAAGATGTATCTTTAAGATAATAATTAAAATAATACTATTCATAATAGGTGGGAAAGATGGGTATTTATTAAGTCTTATCCAGTCTTCTCTGTGTAATACTAATAAAACCTTAAATATTTGCTTCTCACAGGGAACTCAACTTAGGACTTTTGAGGAAGTCAGTGGAGGTTTCAGCCAAATAGATAACAAATACTAGAATATAGGACAGGAGCACAACAAAGAACTAGGAGGAAATATTCCTGGTTCCTCTCTGGCCCCCACCTCGAAATCACACACACACACACACTTACCTCAAATCCAACTCCCTCCAAGGCTCAAGGCTCAGGGGTTATTGTGGAAGAAGTGGCAGAAAGAATGTAAGAGGCTAAGGAGTAGGAGAAGTGTTTATAATACTGTCTTTCAGACACAACATGGCCTTAATATTCATGACCTCACAGTGGCCGATGTTGCCTATACAAGACCTGCATAATAGGAGGGAAAAATTATCACATCAAAATAGAAGAGAGACTAGTTGGAAAAAGGGATTCAGTGGAGGGGGTTGGGAAGAGGAAAAGGCAGAGTAATGGGAGGGGACCGTGACCATGGTATATTGTCTATACGTATGGAAGTTGTCAATTAGGAGTTTAAAAAAATTAATTATAAACAATTCAAAGTATTTATTCTACAGTTTTGCTGTCAAAGCATGGCCAGGAAAAGGAAGGCAACCCTAAATTATATCATTTCAATAACTAAGAAAATGTTCTTTTTTGTGATTAAGTATTATTTATTTGCATAAAGTACATGAAACTCACGGTTTCCATTCCACTAGGATGCAAAACATTCTAGAATGTTTCTGAATCAATTCATAGTACAGTATATGGAAGTTAAACTGTATAATGCATTTCTTCACTAGGCCTTTCTTATATACATAATATTTTTTTTTTTTGAGACAAGGTCTCACTATATAGCCCCTGGCTGGTCTTGAATGATTCTCCTACCTCAGTCTCCTGGGTCCTGGTATCCACACCTGGCCCAAGTTTCTTTTAAAATATTTTAGGTTTATATTTTGATCTATTCCAACTAAATAGCTATATTTGTTACAAAAGAAAACGTTCTTAATATGCAAAAATTTTTAAATATATATAAAATGGGAATCTGACAGTTTTGGAATTTTTAACAGTGTGCTAAAAATAGCATGACTTATTCCTTTACAAATATTTGTTGACACTACACTAAATTGTCTCTGCCAAAACCTAAGAGTGTTTAAAACATACATTTATGAAACACTGGGGCTGAGGAGTTTGCTCAGTGACTAAAGCACTTGTCTCTCAAGCCTGAGTACCTGAATTCAAATCTAAGGCTCCCCACAAAATGAAGGAATCTTTTGTGGGCTTCTGTAATCGCACCAGGCTGATGATGAAGTGGGAGGTGGAGATAGAAGAATTTCCCAGAAGACCACCAACCAGCTAGCAAGGACCCCTACAGCAAGGACCAACCCTGGAAAACTGTCCTCTCACTCCCATATGTGTGTGTCTGAATGGCACATGTGAGCCCACATTCATACACATGAAAGCACACACCATGCATGCACGCATGCATACATACATGCACCCACACACACACATGCTATATAAACCCCATGAACCATATTCTAAAGACCCTCATCCAAATTAGAATGATGGCAAAGCAAGTTGAAGTGAGCCACAGGAAGCTCCTGGATTTGAAACGGGGCATTTGGAAGTCCATAGACTAAGTTCTGGGACACATCATGACCACACAAGGAACATGAGTTCTTTTTTTTTTTTTTTTTTTTTTTTAAGACTGTGAATCACAAATATTTCCTGTTTCTGAGGTAAGGCTGCTGAACACTCATTTATGGGGACTGGTGAGATAGCTCAATCAGTAAAGTGCTTTCCATGCAAGCAAAAGGACCTTAATTTGATCACCAGTACCCACTTAACAAACAAAAAGTGGAATGGGGCAGTGTGCACTCACAGTCCTGTCACTAGGAAGGCAGAAACATGTGGATCCTTGGGTCTCACTAGCCATAGAGCCTAGACTAACTCGAAACTTACCGACCAATGCAAGACCAAGACCCGAGGTCAAAAAGAGTTGGATGCTACCTGAGAAACAAAATTCAAGGTTGTCCATTGTCCTCTACATGTATGTGCTCATGTACGCATCACACCCTTACACACATGCACCACACATACACAAAAATGAACACATACGCAGAAAAGAAAATATATTTATATAGTATATTATACAAACTATGTAACCTTAAAACCTTACACAAGCCTGGAAAACACTTGAGATCCCAGTTGATTTTTTGGAGAAGTACTATATGTGTCTGGATAATTTGTTCCCCTTCAGTGTGAGGAGGAAAGAGTTGAGAAAGACCCATGAAGAGTCTCTGTCACAGAAAAGATGAGCTGAGTAGCTGGTGGGACCATTTCTGCTGTGCAACGGGCCCCAACATGAATAACTGTGAGTTCCTGAAAGAAAACTTCCATGTGTTCTTAGCCAAACAAGAATACATGAGGAAGCACGTTCAAGATAATCATTCACTGTGCCCTGCCTTGCCATTGTAATTAGCTAAATAGTTTGCTTTAATTAGAGTAAACATGTTCAGAATGTTATAATTACCTTTTAGTAAGGAAAACATTTGTTCTAATTAGGTATTCATTGGAAATTTTAAAACTCACTCAATATTAGAAATTAAAGCTGAAACTGCACTTCCAGACTGGAGTCTCCATGTCAGCAAACTAACACTCTGGTTGCAAATTTCACTTGACTGATGGTTGGTAGAGGGGAGAAAGAAAATAATAGACTTAGTTGGTTAAAGACCAAGGAGCTGAACAGCCAATCCCAAGTGAAGTCCATAATATAGTGGGAGGGACTGGGACCCCTGATGCATGCATCTCTCCAGTAAAGCTTTGAGAAAGGAGGGCCCAGGGAAAAGAGTGAGAAAGGGGAGGAAGGAAGTTTATTCAGCCAGTAAATAACTAGATGCTTGCAATGTACAGGATCACCCATACAGCAAACTTGGAGGAAATTAAATATTAATGCTAAACAATAGAACAACATAAAATCTAAATCATGACAGAATATTGCACATCTCATTAGGCAAAATACCAAAAACTGTCACTTGAATGAAGGAGGCCATAAGGTTTAACTACTATTTTTAAAGGGGGGGGGATGCATTCAGCAAAGAAGAAGGTGTCAGACAACTTGGCAAATAGGTGTTACTACTACTTGGTGACATACAGAAGGAAAAGGTGCTACATTTCTATGTAGGGACACAAGGTCAGGTACATCTAGTAGACTTTTAAATACATATTTGGGATTTGGGCTGCATTGAAAGTACAATTATGTCCAGTTCTGGACAGATGGCTTTTTGCCACATGATTTGAAATTCATTATAAATTTTTTCTGAAATATTTACAGAGTCTGTGGGGAGTCCAAGAACTCCTTAAACCCCAAACCCTAAGTGTGTGTTTGTTTTTAACCAAAGAATTAGGCAAACCAAACTGAGGATAATTATTAAATAACCACATTTATTGAGGGAAGTACAAAACCAAAAAAAAAAAAAATGAATAATGAATACAAACACATGGTCTGAGAGCACATGTGGTGGGCCAGGAGGAAAAGTGAAAAGGGAATTAGAGAGGAAAGAAGTACAAAGAGCTCCTGCCGTGTGGAGGGCAGGAGGGGTAAAGTTCCCATGTGGGAATGGGAATCAGCGGGTTCCCCCCAGCTGGGCTGAGGCAAGGGGAAACACACCAGAACCTGGAGGTTCAGGAGGGATGGTCAGACAGCCCCAGGAGCTTGTCCCCTCCCACACATCTATTTATAACCTTATTGTGGTGGGTTTCATCTTCTGGCTCAGGTGAGCCAGAGTGAAGGGTGATGGGGCTAGGGGTTGGCTCAGGAAAAGGCTAGCCTTGACACCAAGTTCTGGGGGCTGAACTTAACCAACCACATCAACATTCAATTTAAATCCTAGGGGAGGGAACCTTCCTCCCAGGAGGGGAGGGGCTCAGGTTCTTTATGGAAAACAGGTCTAGGAAACTCCTTTAGGAAAATGATAAGAAATCAGGTAATTTGATTTCTACCAAGTGCAGATTTCCATGGCAAATATTCCTGCTTTACATTCAGGGTCCCAGTCACACTAACTGCCTAACCTGATTCCCTTTCAAAATGCATTGTGAAATTTTTTCTAGATTCAACAAAACACAGCAAAGGTTAAACAATTACAATTGTGTGTGTATACAAATAGATTCTTACAGTCACATACTTAAGACTTCAATTTCTCAATTCACGTTTCTACTTTTTTCCCCATAGAAGTGTTGGTGCAAAAGACACAGCTCTCACCTCACAGGGGATAATAGATAGTTTATTCTGGAGCCAAATATGAATGACCATGGCCAAGGAACACAGATTTAGGTCACTGCAAATTCCATGTTCCCATGTGTTAACAATTTCATGAAGGTTTTATAGTTACAGAATAAAAGAAATTCATAAGCCAAGGCACTTTGCAAAGACAGTGGCTGACCATCGGGTAGGTGGGTTACAGGAGAGGGGAAATCTCTACCATAGGCCTCAGAAGCTATCTGATGACATGCTTAGCCCTTGGGTTGGTGGAATCTGGACTCTGTTCTTGCATTCCAAAAAGGATTACACATGATCAACTGATAGTCACCAGAATGTTACTTCAGACACAGAGGTGGGCAATAGATGGCTACTAAGGGGCTAATGGTAGCCCAAGGTAATTTGGCCCTGACTTGCAACATTCCATCTCTCTGTGATCATGGGAGCTTTATCAGTCCATTCAGCCTTGCTGGAAGTAGGTGCAACAGATAGAGCTGTTTTCTGGGAAATTTAGTTCCCAGACATTTCCAGAACTGTGTGTTTCAATTTCTGGGATGAAGTTAGCATATCTATGCATAGCTATGCCAGGCTTTGGTGGCAAGTTCCATTCAATAAACACTATGTGTTTTCTTTTTCGTCATATGCCATATCTATCTCACTTAGGGAGCTATTGTTCTATTTGCTAATTCATCCCTTTCCCTGTCATAAATCTTAGCAGAGGAAGGCTGTGTCTACACAAACTAATGGGGCTGTTTTGACTGCACCAAGGAGCTATTACCTGCTTGCTGATAACTTGTTTAAATAATTGGCTGTCAGAATGATCATTGTGCCTGGGTGTTAAAGCCCAGCAGAGAGGCTGAAGGAGGCTGTTGTCCTTGCTTTTAGGCAGGACATCTATGAATGAACCATGGGATCTCTTCAGAGGTCAATACCTCCCAGGAAACTCCAAACATCACTTCTTTCAAGATGTAGTTTCCTCTGAATAAATGAGGGGTGGTAGTTTTTATGACGTCTCTCTGCTTTGGAAAATTGTCTTGGCCTTGAATTCATTGGCCTGTTCATTTAATCAATAGTTTTTCAGTCATCATCCTTGATTCAGACTCTGCCTCATCCTCCAGTAACTCACAACTCAAAGGTACAACAGACTGGCTCTTTCTTCCCAGATGCATCATAGACTATTTACTAATGAAGATATAACGTAAATTATGGGGTTTAGAAAACAAATCAGCAAAAATCCACCAAATGGGCTGGAGAGATGGCTCAGTAATTAAGATGCTTACCTGCAAGGCCTGACAACCTAGATTAGATTTCCCATGTAAAGCCAGATACACAAAGGGGCACATGCATCAGGAGTTCATTTGCAGTGGTTGGAAGCCCTGGAATGCCCATGCTCATGCTCATTCTCTCTCTTATTCTCTCTCTCTCTCTCTTTCTCTCTCCAAGTAAGTAATTAAAAATACAAAAAAAAAAGAAAGATAAAAAAAATCCACCAAGAAATAACTTGTTACTTTGAAGAAACTGAGAAAACATTAATCTACCCAAGAAAATACAAAAATGGAAAATACAAAAATAAATGTGATTATGACAGAGAAGTAATCCTAAAATCTACAAGATACAATGTGCAAACTTATTTTCTTCTTCAAACCTAAAACAAAACAAATAGAATATCTGATGAAATACATACCATCTTCATATAATATGTCTTACAGGAACAAAACCTAGAATGATTTTGATAGAAAAAGGCAAAAATCTTAGACAAAAGTATACTGTTGAAAGGATATCATAAATAAGATTTTGCTAGAGAATCCCTCACAAATCACATGTGGACATTAAGTAGTTAAATGAATCCAAAGTGCAGGGACAAAAAAATCATTGCCAAACAATTTAAATTGAAAAATAAAGTAACTCCAAATATTAAAATGATTTCTATCTAAAAGAAGTGAATGAAAAAAAAAAAAAAGAAGAAGTGAATGAAGTCAGTATATAGAAGAGACATAATCACTCCCATGTTGATTAAGGCACTATTATTAGTAATAGTCCCAAAATGAAAACAATTTAATTATTCATCAACTGATGAGTGAAGAAAATGTGTTCTAAATACAGAATGGAATGTTGTTTAGTCATGAAAAGAAAAAAAAAAATCCTTCCCTTAGTGCCAACATGGATGATACTGGTGACCATTATGATAAGAGAAATAAGATGGGCACGAAAAGAAAAACATGACATGGTCTCCTTCACCAATTGACTTTGAAAATGTTGATCTCATAGAAGCTGACAATAGAATAGTCATGCCAGTGACTTGAGTGCATAGAGGATGAGGGTTCGGGTAGGATTTAATCAATGGGAAACCAATCAAGTCAACTGAAAGTAGTAAGTTCTGGTGTGCTGCTTTTGGCCACTATGCAATTATATAATAATAATAATAATAATAATAATAATAATAATAATGTAATAGTACATTTTGAAAGGCTGGAAAAATACTTTGAATATTTTTGCCATAAAGAAATGATAGCTAACTCGCAAGGCATGGTGGTGCATGCCTTTAATCCCAGCACTTGGGAGGCAGAGGTAGGAGGATCATCATGAGTTCAAGGCCACCTTGAGACTACATAGTGAGTTCTAGGTCAGCCTGGGCTAGAGTGAGACCATACCTTGAAAAGCCAAAAAAATAAAAAAAAAAGAATAATGATAGATATCTAAAGAAATAGATTTTTTCTTTTCAAAATAACTTTAATATATTAACATGTTACAAATTAGTCATATTCCCATTGTATTGTACCCTTATATTCTCTCTTCTCATGCCATTCCACTGAGTGCCCTCCTCAGTGGGGTATTACTGCACCACTCAATCTGTGGCAGAGACACAAACTTTAAACATTACACAATGCATACATGTATCAATAATCATGTTACCACCAGTCAATATTTACAGGTCTTTGTTTTAATCTATCAATTAAAATTACAATAAGTAAATAATAGATTATGATGAATAAAATGAAACCCTAAAACAGGTAGAAGAAAACAACAAAAATTATACAATGGGAAAAATGATGTATTTTATTGTCACTAAATACATGATATGAGGCAGCTTAATAAATGGAAGGCTTATTTTGGCTTATACTTCCAAGGGATGTCTTCCATTTTAGTATAAGGGTGTGAGGTAGAGGAATGTCAGCAAGAACACAACAAGGTTGGTCACATCGTATCCACAGTCAAGATAGAGAGACAGTGATCAAGAAGCAGGGCTGGCTATGCAACTTCCAGAACAGCTCCCATTAACTCACTTCCTCCAGAAAGTCTCCACCTCCTAAAGGTTTCATAAATAGTGCCACCAGCTAGGGACCATGTGTTCAAAAGTATGAGCCTATGGTGGACATTTCACATTCAAGTCACAAGATTTTAACTATGTAAAAGAAAATCACAAGCCTAGGAACAAATATAATAATAAGTAAAAAATATCAAAACTATATAAAAACATACAAATAAAAATCCTTATGAAATCACAAGTAAATTTGACAAGTATAAAATATGTTTTAAATATAGTGACTTAGTCTCATAAAGATGTCAATTCTCACTGTTGTTCATAAATCACAATTAAATCAATGAAAACACCAAGATTTATTTTTGAAATAGATAATCTAATCTTCTGAATTTTATATAATGATGAACAGTATGGCTGAAAGTAAGAAGTAAAGAGACAATACAATGACATAGCCTTAGGAGATATTTAATATATCATAGAGACTCAATAACTATAAGATGTATTTCGTAGCAAATGAATAGAAAATCAAACCAAAGGAATGTACAAAATCTAGAAATAAATTCAAGTGTTATGGAGATACATCTATAACATGAGGTACTTCAAACCATAAAAGCAAATATTTTGATTTCATATAAATAAACAGCTTTAGGTACCTACAAAGCTCCAAAATACACATTAAGAAAAATAAGGAGCAAGGGAAATATTTCAATTTTACTCAGAGTAACATTTTTTCAATATTGTCAAATTGCCCTAGATGCCATCAATTGGTTCTTGTTAGGCTCCACTTTACTCACAAGACAAAATACAAGGCAGCTGAGAATTAATTTACTTCTATGGGAAGGTATGCAGAAGATGGTTAATTGAAAAAAGCAAGGCTAAGGAGAGTGCATATATTGTTTTGTTTAGGCAAGTTAGAGGATTATGGGCATATCTATTTGCTTTTGTATAAATAAATACTGGAAGTCTATACTGTGCCCTTACTCACTGCTGCACTTTTCAAATACTGATCATTCTCTGCGTAGATAGGTCTCCTACCTTGACCTCCTCATCCGTCCTTAGAGATTTTAATATCCCACTGACAGATTTATAGAGGTCCTCCAAACTTAAAATTAACAAAGGTAGATTTTTATAACTTGATTGTAAAATCAATACCATAAGCTTAAAGTACTTCCTGTTGAGTCAAATATGAATCTGTTGCTGAATATGCTGACCACATATTTATAATCACAACATCTGAATGAATGGAAAAGTAAACACATCAAAGATATCATCTGTGCAGCCATCACAAATTTTACACGATTATAGGAGAACCCTGCTTTGTGACTGTCTTGCTGAAATGGTAGTGTTTGGTCTTGTTAAGTCGCCTTTTTGAGTGCATGCCTACTCTTTCAATTCCCTAATTCCCTTCATATACTAACATTCCTATGGAAAAGGAAGAGACCTTTGTTCTTATAAAGGAAAGTGGGCAAAGTTATCTTTATCTAATTTCTACTTTATAGGGAGCTTATCCCTACCCAGAGTCTCTTATTTTGTAGGAATGGGACAAGAGACAGAGAGATAGATGAAGTGATGACATCTAGCCATGGCCAACATGGTGAGTGGAGTTAGTTGGCAGCAGGTGCAGTATGGCTACTGTCCTAAAGGAAAGAATCTGTAGCATCAAGAGTTTAAGAAAAATAGGCAGGGCTGGAGAGATGGCTAAGCAGTTAAGGCACTTGCCTGCAAAGCTTAGTGACCTGGGCTGGATTCTCTAATACCCAAGTAAAGTCAGATGAACAAAGTGGCACATGCATCTGGAGTTCATTTGTAGTGGCTAGAGGTCCTGGCATGCTCATTCCCTCTCTTCCACTCTCTGTTGTGCTCTCTCTCTCACTCTCTCTCTCTCTTTGAAAATAAGTAAAATAAAATATTTTAAATGAAAAATGGGCAGGAAATGTTTGCTATTTCTGGTCCAAATAGTAAAGAGGACTTACTTAGAGAAGAAATTGGAGATTATTAAACTGATGCTTTAGATTAGCAGTAATTTGTTTTGATAAGAATTTTTATTAGATATATAATATCCTTTTTAGGTGACCTAAGTCTTAAATTGTTTCATGACCATTTATTTATACTATGACCATGTGAAATTTAGAGAAGTAATGAGACATAGGGGCTGGAGCTGAACATAGAGTTTACATATGAAAAATATGACTGTTTAAACCTGTTGTAGCAAGAGGAACCTGAGCTGCTTCAGTAGTATGCTATAATATTTTCAGAGGTCTTATCAGTAAATCAAGGACAGCCTTCACTGGAGTCCTGGACTCGAAGGTGCTTTGTCCCTTCAGAGGGAGAGATATATTCTGACTTTAAGTAATTTTTGTTTTTTACAGAAGAACAAAGTCCTTTTTCCCCTGAGATGTTCTGTGAAAGTAGCTCTGAGTACCTAGGTTTGCAAGGCTTATAGCAAGCATTCAGTTTCTTTGGAATTCTCTGGTTTAATGAGTTTCCTTAGTAGCCTATTAGGTAAGTTTAGTAATATATCCTTTAAGTAATCTGTTTGTTTTCTAAGGGCACACTAATTCTTTAAGACCCCTCTACTTTAAATTTTGATGTAATGACATGAATATCAGAAGATGAATCTTGAGCCATTTAAGGTTTTTTTCATAAGTGGTTTGATTTATAAAGCCAACTTTGAAAAGCTCACTGAAGGTAAATGGACAATAACATAGACAAAAGTCATTTTACAGAGAGAAAATACCAAATGCCACTTTAGAGAACCCATAGTTGAATTTTATTCAGAGTAGAAGAAAAGAAGAAATTTTCACTCATGTTAGTAGAAGGTCAGCCATAGTTTTGAATTCTGTACCAAAACTGCACACTCAGTGAGTACAATGTAGAATGGATTTTCTGCTATGGTTGTCTACTGTTTCATATCAACAATTACAAACTGTAATGCAACTAGCATTTGGAATAATCTCTGTGCATAATATCAGACACATTTCACTCCTCTTCATACTACCATTTTTTGTATACACCTGGGCTTCCTTCTCTTTAGTAAAATCATTTCTAACATTGAAGATTATGGTTTGAATGTGAAATATCCCCCAGTTCCTCATGTATTTGTGATTAAACATCATAATTAATCCCAAACTGGTGGAGCTTTTTAGAGGTAGAGCCTTGCTCTAGGAGAAATCCCACTGGGTTGACCCTTGACATTTGAGTCCACCATCACTGTGTGTTCATTGCCCAGTGTCTCACCTTCCACCTTGGTGATGTGACAAGATGCTATGCCCAGCTATTTGCCCTCACCATTCCTTCCCTGCCATGACAAAACATCTGTTCGAATTTTTAAGCTAAAAACACCCCTCATTCCATAATCTGCTTCTGGTTGGATACTTTGTCCCAGCAGTGAGAAGGTAGCTGATGCACAGGTGTTGCAAGTCTCCACAGTTCTCCCTTAGTCATGTTGGCAAATGTCATGCATATAGCATACCTTTGATGAGTCAATACTTGTAGCCAGGAGTTTCCAACATGTTCCTTGGTCAGTGTTCAAGAATTATCCCTAGTAGTAATGCCACTTGTTCACTTTTCATTGTTCTCATCATGCTGCGCAGGAGAAGGGTCATCCTGTGGTGTGTGTACAACCAAATGACCTTTTCTCACTATTGTTATGTGAACATTTGGTAGAGGAACTGTGTCTTCTTCTCCTTTGTTATCCATTCCCAAATATTAAAGCATGGCCTTGATGGTCACAGATTGTTTGGCAATTTCCTTTTTTAATTTTATTATTAAGTATGTTTTTTAAAGTTTATAATATTTTATTATTTTTTATTTGTTTGCTAGAGAGGGAGAGAAAGAGAGAGAGAGAATGAGTATGCCAGTGCCTCCATCCCCTGCAAACAAACTCCAGATACTTGGGCTAACTTGTGCTTGTGCATCTGGCTTATGTGGGTCCTGGGAAATTGAACCTCTGTCCTTTGGCTTTACAGGCAAGAACCGTAACTCAAGCCATCTCTCCAGCCCTATAAAAATTTTATTGATGATTTTAATTCATGAACATACTGAAAATTGGTCATATTCCCATCAAATTTTCCAGTTATCTAAAATAAATAAACTATACAATATCATTTGAAATATTTAATTCAAGACAGTAGTGAAATCACATAGAATCACTCTCACCAAATTATTAGATATTCTGTATTTGGGTATTGAACTAGACTTATGTGACAATAGCTTGGGAGCTTTTGATGTACCAGATAATGTACTAAATGATTCATATTTGCTGTCTAGTAATTTTCAAAATATTCTTGAGAGACAGCTCCTAATATTTTCCTAATTTTACAGATATGGTGTGAAACTTTGAGAATGAATCATGTCTAAATATTAAATTTGTAAATATTTGAGGGATCAATCCCAGCTCACAGTTATTTGCTTTATATCCTGGGGGATATAAAAGACATTGGAGTTAGCTTATATTTAGGAAATTATGAACTGTATATCTCCTTAATAATATTTCTGTTTGTGGCTGGAAAGATGGTTTGGTGAGTACAGTGCTTGCTGCATAAGCATGAGGACCTGTGTTTGTTCCTGAAAACCAGTGTAAATGCTAGGAATGGAGATAAGTGCATCCTCTGGCCTTGCCTGTAACACAGCTTCCCAATCAGTATACCTCCTTGTATACTGCAAAGCTCTGTGTCTATGGAATTATGAGGAGTTCATTAGTAGTTCTATATCTACAGACATGTCATTCATTGCTATTGAAATCTGATTATATTACCCACTACATGATTAGAACAACTTAGATTAAATATTTTATGAAGTAAGAAAATGTATCTAAAATATTCATGTTATCATGTTTCACGAATGTTTTAGTCAGTGAAAAGCTTTTGATAAATGCTATAAAATGGCATCCAAAGAATTGTTTATAAACAGTGGACTACAACCAATAACTCTCAAGCAAGTATAATCTGGGAGGTTGTCCAAAATCTGTATTACCAGGCTGAAAGTGAGTCATTCTATAGGATTTTAAGAGACAATTACTAGGTGAAATTCTAGGGACAAGAAAGGTTGGATATTTCTACTGGAAGTAATATATCCTACATTTGCACTAATAAAAATGAAAAAAATATAATTGCATATTTTTTTAAGGTTGCCATATAACTTCCACTTCACCAAAGCAATTGAACATTTTTGCTACCTTAATCTTTATGAAAAGCTCTCCAAGACAACCCATTTTGATGATGAGCATGCTGACTCTTTGTGATGCCAGGTGGCCCACTGATTATTCACATTGCTGAGTGACAGTTATATGATTCTAACCTATTATTTCTTTACTCATGACCTTGAGCAATGTTCCATTCTGAATAACTTAGGGAAATGTTGGGGTCCAAATAAGGAAGCCAAAGTATTGGATGACATTTTAGGAGCAACTCCAGGACCAAAGTCACATAAAGTCAATACTAGGAATTAGAATTGGTTCATTACTGTAAAACAGCTAGATTCAAAGCAAAGATTATACCTCTGAATTGATCTAAACCCTCTGCAGTGCCCACATGTCATTGTATGTAGATAGATGGTCTTGGTGCAGCTCCTGCTTGGTAGAGCCAAGGATCAGGATGGCCCTGACACAGTATAATAGACTAGTCATCTGGAAATGTACTGAAGGCATATGTGCACAGAGGGGCTAAGGCATCAGAGTTTAACTTAGAAAAGTGGTGTCAACTAATATAGGTTTCTCTGTACAACTGAAATAAATGGTAAATTATAAAATTGCTCTGCCTCATGCTGAGCAGACATAATAGATCCTTATTATGGATATTAGAATTGAACAGGAAGAAGCTATTTGTCGTTTCTTATAACCCACTGCCTTGGGAGGAGGGAGACTGCTAGCAAACAAAACATCTTCCTTTTAGTAAGCGCAAACAAAACCCTTAACACTCAAAACCAAAAGTGTTTGTTATAGCTGAAATCAATTTTTAAGGAATTAGACACAGAAAGCAAAATAAAGAAGCTGTGTTAGTGAAATTGCTCTACTAGAGAAACTGATGCACCTATGGAAAGAAATAAAGAAAACAATGTTGGCAAAAAAAAAAAAAAAAAAAAAAAAAAAAGCCAAGGTCTGGGAGACCTGAATACAAGGAACATTAGTGAAGATAGTGAGGACTGAGCCGCTGGGATTCTGAAAGAACCAGCCAGCACCATGCAAGTCCAAAGTCCTTCAATCAATCAGTGGAGCTCCCCTTTTCTCCCTTACCTATAGAATCTTCAGCAAAGCACAATGCTGTCTTTCTAGCACAGCTTTGTTGGGGGACTCTGAAGGGACTTGGCAGGATCAGACCCTGAGTTCTGGTTGCTCTGACAAAATAGGCACAGCCACCCATTCTCAAAAGGTCAATTAGACAAGTAATAGTGAAAAGCAGAGAACGGATGTTTACTCTGTGAGATAATGTAGGGAAGAACAAATAAAGAGGTTCAGTGACCACTGGCCTCCAAAGTCCATCTTCAGGGTTCTGACATCAGATTTTGGTGTAAGTAGAGGGGAAGAAGTATGCATAACTGGTCAAGATGTGTCCTCACCCATCACTGACCCATCATTGTCAGGGCTCCAGTCTCTCTTGCAGGGTTTTCGGACAACTTGTCAGAACTGTGATAAATCTCTTCATGGTAGCTAAGTTCCTTTCCTGGCTGACACCAAACTTCAGCCTCTTATTTCTCATAACATGAAATTCCAGTTTCTTGAGGACTACTGTTTCAAAAAAGAGCTGGAAGAAAGGAATGGCATAAATGTATTTTTTGAATATATTTATTTCTTACTGAATGGGTAAAGAAGAGAGGACATCCTCAACATGAGGAATAATCACATTAAAGGTGTTCAGTTAAACTCATTGAAAATATAGTTCCTGTTTCCTGTTTGATCAAAAAATAGACTGAACAGAAGAGTCTGTGACCCAGTCAAGGGCACTCTAAGTTTCTGTTTTTGCCCAAGCTATAGTTTATTTATTATCTGTAGGCTTTCCCAGGGGACTTTGTCATGATTGTTTTAAGGTACAAATTAGGAAGGACCTCTACTTATATCCAATCAAGCCAGAATGGCGTGAGCCATAATTAGAAGAAGCATCCCTCCAAGTCAGTTCTGCATAGAATGCCACCTCATAGAAAAGGGGTTCAAAGTTCATCCAGTTTGTGTGGGGTGTTATTGGCTCCAGATCTTTCCGTGGTACACTTAGTTACATTGGGATGAAGACAGAAAGTACTGAGAAGTGGACTCCATTGCTCTTGCTCAGAGGAGGATCTGCAGCCGGCTTCATTGGCCTCCTCCCACACTCTGGACACAAGCTACGTTCTGTACTTTGAGTGCTACTTTTCTCAGCATGGGAAAGACAAATCACCCTTTCTGAAAACAGAAAACAAGGTATTGAAGAAGGTATGGAGTTATTTTTAAAACTATAAAATGATTGTATAAGAGGCACTCTTAGAAACCCATGTAGGAGGAAGTCATAGTATTTATTCCCCAACATGCCTCTATTCAGAAAGTATGTATTATACGATGGTCATAAAAGAGGAAACAGAGGGCTTCTAGCTTGATATGAACAAAGGAGCTACCATTCCTGCTGTTAATAATCATAGTTACTGTAAGAGGATGTGGAGAGAAATTTTTCCATTTGTTCTGTAATTGGCAATTATGGCCTGCATTCAAAAGAGAGCCATCAACAAATGTAGTTATATTTGCCCTCCCAAGGCTTATAGAGATGGATGGGAATCTTTTCCAACCAATTTCTTAGCACTGGATATTTTTTTTTGACCTAGGATGTATAATAGATGAATAAAAAGGAATGACAGAGGAGAAAAGAGAGGGTCACATCTTCAATGGCTTTGGGGGAAGAATGTATTAATGGTACCAGAAATATTCTTTTCATCTTATCCTGTGATCCCCCCATGACAAACATCATACCCCTAAAACCAAGGATGCAGGATGCTCTTCCCAGGGTCTAAGGAAGCAGGTAAGATCACATGAAGGACTCAGCTGTGGTTTAGGCCCTTCTGTAGAAAATGGAGACATTTTTAAGAAGATGTGCAACTCATAACTTTGATTTGTTTCTTGAATATGTATGTATATGTACATACACATGCACACACACCCATGTGTGTATGTGTGTGTGCGTACAAGAGCACATGTATATGTATCTGCATGTGTAGGCCAGAAGACAACCTCTATAAAGACAGGGTCTCTCACTGGCCTGAAGCTCACCAGCTAGAATAACTCACTACCTAGCAAGTTCCAGGGATCCTCCCGTCTTCACCTCTGCAGCACGGAGATTATAGGCACACCTAAAGCTAACAGAGTGGGAAGGGGAGCTCGATGAGGACCTGGCTTTCAATTATCAGGACCCACATAAAATGCTGGGTGTGGGTAGTACTCCTGTAAACCCAGTACCAAGGAGATGGAGATAAGAGGATCCCTGGGGATTTCTGGCTAGATTGTGTAGCCCAATCTGTAAGCTCTGGATTCAGTGAGACCTTGTCTCAGAAAATAAGGGGAAGAGTGATTGAGGAAGATATCTTCTGTCAACTACTAACCTCTGCTTGTACATACACACTCATACATGCATGCATACATATGTATACACACCACAAACACATAGAGGAAATAAAAAATAAATAGTTAAAGCTTAATATCTTGTTATTTTATTCATCTCTAAAACACTAGCATATGAATGTTTATACATGAGCATACCATAATTGGATCATTAGTTCCCCCTCCGCATCCCAATTCAAATGAACTCCCTCCTCTTTCCATGTATCTCCTCTTCTATTTGGATATCTCATGCTTATTTCCCCCTCTTCCATCATATATGTCATAATGTTGATGTGCTTAGTATTATGCAGGTCTTACAGTGATATTGATCTCCATTTTAGGTCATGAATATCCCAGTCTCTTTGTGTCTGGAGGATTGTGTTGCAAAGCACTCTTCTTCACTCTCAAGCTCTTATATTCTTTCCATTCCCTTTTCAGAATGTTCACTAAGCCTTGGAGGATGCCACATGTAGTTCTAGGAGTCTCAAACTCATCAAAGTCCTGAAAAAAATACTATTTTCTTACCTGTCCTTGACTTCCTTTAGATAGGTTGCTAAACATTCTGTCTCTGAAGCCAAGATACATTGTCTTTGGTATCAAGGGATCAAGGGGAGAAAGCTCCTGGGCACATATGTGGTCCTTCTGTCCTATACCCTTCTGCTGTGTCAAGATTAGGTGTCTACTGGAGGGGCTCTTTTGCTTAGCATGGAGACCCACTGAGGGCATCTCTAAAACACTAGCTCAAATCACCAGGGTTATCACAGCCCCATGTCCCAGACATATGAAAAGTAGTTGCCATTAGCAGTACTTGTTTCAAAGCCCCTGTATCCATTTCTGCTAAATCTATGTTCTTTCTATACTCTTACTTCCTTGCTCTTCATTTTTCTTTGACCTATGCCAAGCTATTGCCCATTTTTTAGTTATCAGACATTCCCTTTATCCAAGGATTTCAATGCTGACTCTTCACCATTGGACATCTGTAGACAATGCCATGCGGAGTCTTGGGTCACAATAACATCTGGCAAGAAAGGCCAGCACAATACTATCTGCAGTCCACACAAAGACATTTAGGTTGAACAAACTTTAATAGCTTCACCTATGGCTCAACTGAGTGGAGCCTGTATCTGTTACTTTCTCATTACTGGGATAAAACGCCTGCCCACAGCAGTTAATGAAGGAAGGGATTTATTTTGGCTTACCCCCAGGATAGAGATCATCATGGCAGGGTAGGCATGGTAGCAGGAGCATGGGGCAGCTGGTGACATTCAGCCCACAGTGAGGAAGCAGTGTTGAATGTTGCTGCTCAGCAGGTACACCCCTTTTCAGATAGTCCAGGATGCCAACTGTAGAATGATCCCACCCACAGCTGAAGTGGGTCTTTCCACCTCAATTAACTTAATCAAAATAATACTTCACAGGTATTCCCAGAGACTAACCTAATCCAAATGATCCACTACACACAGGCAATTCTAGGTCCTGTACAATCAACAGTCAATATAAACCATCACAGAACCTAAGCTGAGCTCCAGGCTGGTTGAGCCCTCAACCAATAATTTGTTTGCCTTGATGGGCTCCATTTCTTGTTCCTGATGGGAAGTAAGCTACCTGATTTGAGTTTTCATTTACAGCCTCTGAAAAGGACTGAAACAAAATTTATATTTGTTGTAGCCAGTAAAGCAAGGTTGCATCCTATAACTACATGACTTTTGAGTCCTTCATTTGGTATTTGGAAAAATCTAGACATAAGAAGCATTGCCGTGATTAGCTGCAATATAGATAAACCCACTAGCAATTATCTATTACATAAAACACTGTTGAACAACCATGAATTGTCACCATACAGACTCCTTCTCAGGGCTATTGCAAACTTTTCACTGTCCTAAAGCATCATGGACAGAAACATGAAGAATGATCTAGAATGCAAAGAATTTCTTTTCAGTAAAAGTTTCCCGTGAATACCAAAGTAGAAGTTTTAGTAGTTTATTTACTCAATGATAGACCTAAAATCATTTCTCTGATACCGTTACTTTTCTAACAAGCAAACAGAACAGGAAAGGTATTAATCTATAAGTGGTGTCTAAACAATCTAAACTGAGTTCACAGAAACTTCATATTACAGAGAAAGAAATGGAAGCTCAATGGAACCAAAAGGTCACAATGAGGGTTAGTCAAGGCTGATAATCTCCACTACTAAAACCTTCTCAATTCTGCTTGCAATATCAATGAAGGACTTGCTCATGAATCCCTGGGATCACCTTTATGATCTACATGCATCTCCATCCCTCCCTTTTCCATCATTACTACCAGAAAAAGGGATACTTATAGTTATTCTTAAGGTCTTGGTCATGTGTATCAGTCACTTCAGGCTTCATGAAAACATAGATTATATTGTATGACATTATTCATTATGAAGCCAAGATGAAGCTGAGGATAATGTAGCTTCTGTACCGCTATTACAACAGGGTCTTTAAACCTGGGTCAGATGGCTTCCAGGAATGAGATGCAAGACAACGGACAGTCTGTTTTTTTTTTTTTTTGTTGTTGTTGTTGTTGTTTGTTGTTTTATTTTGTATTTCATTTCATGCAGACAATCCAGCAGGACATCTGCTTCATGTGCTGTGAGAACAAATGGTGTTTCATTTCTTTCCTTTTTTGTCCTTTTATGAGGTGAAAAATAGGAATGTAAAACCATAATACACAGACAGAAAAAAGCTTATGAGAAGATTCTGAGGGAGTTGTAAGGATCTGAAACTAGAGATGTAGTTGAGTACAGAAATGATGGAGGAGATGAAGGGTGATTGCAGAGTATGAAATAAAATAAAAAAATTATAAGGAAAAAGGCTAGTGACAATATAACTTCCATGTTCTTATCAGTATATAAAAACAGTGTACTGGCCTTGGATCCCAAGAAAATGATCCATGTTCTTAGTATAGTTGTTTGGTGTTTTGCATGCCAGAAATGGAAATGAAAAAAGCTTAAGTAATTCCTGCAATAATTTGATAACTTAGGAGAGAAACACACAGGAACTGCACATGTTTCATAGGATGCTTAATGACAGATATATACATAATAGGTAGGTGATAGCTACATGATAGATAAATAGATATATAGATAATAGATGATAGAAAGGTAGTTATATGCATGAGTGGTAGGTAGATGGATGATAGAAAACCTAACAGAAACAGAGATTATAGATTAATTAGATGGTAGATGATAAAATAGGTAGATAATAGATTCATGGATGTTCAATTAAATATACTATAGACAGATGATTTATTCATAACTGAGAGGTAGATGATAAATAAACAGTTGATATATATCATAGATTAGATGATAGATTAGATATATGATTGACAAATAGAGATACATGCACAAACCTATCTATCTTCAAACTTAACTCTTCTGATAACTTTCTTATCTCCCTATCAGACAACCTGGAACCAATACCATATTTGGACTCCAAAAACATACTACCTTCCCTTTTCCTGACATGGCTACTCTCCTGAACTTTTGGATCTTCTAATTGTGACTAAACAGCTTCTTACCTCCAGCCTCACAATCAAAAGACACTGACTGAAGTTTATTTTCCTTTGTACTCTGTTTGTTCTAGATATTGTCAAAACTCCAGCTAGCTAGGAGGGTAGAAAGCAGATATTAAAAAAAAATAAAATTTCAGGATGCATTTAAATCTGAGACTCATTTTTAAAGTAGCATGCTATAATGAAAACCAAAGAGGCTTTGGGGATCAGAAATATTGAGATATTAATATCAGGGATATTAAAATTCAACTTCTGCCAGTCCAGGAAAATTTTGTCATCTAAAGGACAAAAGAGACTATTTAGGAATCACTTTTGGAGCAATGCTCTAAATATAAGTTATTACAAAGGAAAAAAATGAATAGATTTGACTATTTAAACACTTGAAGACAAAAAAATAAGGTCTATAGGAATCATAAAACAAATCAAAGGGCAAATGCAAAACTAAAAACCAATATTGGCAGCAAATATTGACAAATGAAAAGTCTTCATATCCCACATATGAGAAGCTCATGCAGATTAGCAAGAAAGCCACTCATCATCTGATGAATAAATAAATTGGAAAAAAATATAATAGGGTGAGCCCAAGGGAGCTAGTGCAAATGATGAATGGGCATCTGACAAAGAGCATTCGCCCAAACAGTAATGAGACCTAAACAACATAGTGGGATTCTACCTCCACCTGTGACAGTAGAAAAACTTCCTCACCGAGTGCTTTGTGGTCATACTGTAAGTAGAGAGACTATTATTTCTCTGCATGGCCAGCTTCCAGGTGTCACTCAGGTATGTGTATGTCCTTTTTCTTCTAGGAGGTCTCCGACTTACTGCAAATGTCAATCACTCTCCAACTTAGTTTCATGTATAAACATTGTCACTAAAGTCTGGGGAGACAGCTCAGTTGGTAAGATGCTAGTCTGCAGGCATGAGAATCTGAGGTTCATGCACAGGGCCCACATAAGAAATGCTGGGGCAATAGCACAAACTTGAAATCCCAGTGCTGGGGAGATGGAGGCAAGAAGATTCCTGGGTCAAAAAAAAAAAAAAAAAAAAAAAAAACAGTGGCTAAGGAAGGAAACTCAAGTTGGCCTCTGGTATCTATAAATACATACATATGGACCCACATAGACACACATACACATTCACATTCATAAAAGAATTAAGTAAATAAAATAAGGTAAAAATAAAACTGTTCAAAACATATTACTATATTATTTTGGATGCTAGATATTATCTCTCCATAGAACATATATACTGGAACACATAACTCCTAAGGCCCAAACAATATTTTTCCCTCCAACATCTAAAAAGATTATATGATGTTGTATTGCATGACTCAGTGAACATATAGGGATGAAAAGTTTTCAAGAAAACACACTTTACACTGTAGAACTATTCCTCTGTATTTTATATCAGAACCTTCCCTTTGACTCAGCAATCCCACAGGATAAGCTGACCTAGGTGGTGAGGTCTATGTGGATTTGCTACAAATTTCAGATTAAATCTAGACTTTCTGTGTGTGTTACTTACTCTCTTTAGAGCAACAAGCCAGCTGCGGTCTGTACTCATGGTGATATATGAGGCATCAGAGAGGGTAGCTATTTCAGAGCCATGTAGATATTTATCTATGAATCTGTTCCATTCCTGCAGTAGGACTTCATGGCAGTGTTCTCTTCTAAAATCGTATTAATTTGCCTCTCAAATTCCGTGTACTCTTCATATCCACACCCCGAACCCTTTGAGATTTACATTGCCTTCTTACTGGTCTGAGAGTGCGTAGACAAGCACAGCTGTGGCCAAGCAGGCTGGTGCTACACAAGCACGATGCCCCAAGTTCAGAACCCACACAAAATCAGGCACACAGTGTGAGCACCCGTAGCTGCAACGTTCCTACAGAGAGAAGGGATGAGGGGGAGGAGGCCAGGAAATGTTAAGTTCATGTGCCAGCTACCCTGGGAAACGCAGCTGTGAATAAGAGAGAACCATCCTCAAAACAGTGTGGACGGTGAACACAGCAACACTCGGGGCATTCCTCTGACCTCCACACATGGACACAAGTGCCCATATTCTCTCTCTCTCTCTCACACACACACACACACACACACACACAAATAACTCATTGTTTTTTTACTAAATTATTTAAAACCATCATTATGGTAATTTATCCAAGATAAGTAGTTTTTCCATTGTAAAATACCATTCAGAATCTCTAGGTTAGCATATTAATGAAACTCTCTTTTATCAAAATTTTAAGGTTATTTTCTAAGTTTTTAAATTTTTGATTGGCATAAAATAATTATACACTGAGATAGCGTAAAATGTTCTACTTCAACACAGATATAGATGGTATATGGTCAATTAAGTAATTACCATATCTATCTCCTGAAAATGCCTATCTTTTCTTTGTGATGGGAATTTTTAAAATCCTCTCTTCTATTTTTTGTTGACACATACACCACTGTAGTGTTAACTATTGTCATCCTACTGCAGAACTTAGACTTCCTATATAACTTTACATTGTACTATTGGCCCCTTTCACCCATTGTTGTAGTTGCCTTTGCATTGCTAGGACAAAATACCTGACTAAAAGCAGCTGGTAGAAGGAGAGTTTGCTTTTTGGTTTACAGTCTCGAGGGGAGACTTCTTTTTTCACTCTAGCCCAGGCTGGCCTGGAATTCACTATGGAGTCTCAGGGTGGACTCAAACTCATGGTGATCCTCCTACCTCTGCCTCCCAAGTGCTGGATTAAAGGCATGCACCCCCATGCCCGACTGAGTGGAAGCTTCTTGATGGGAGAGAAAAGGATAGCATAAGCAGAGGCTGGACATCATTTCCACCATAGCAAGTAGAACATAACAGCCAGAAAGTGAGCCAGGATCTGGCAAGAAAAACAAACAAACAAAGCTGGCTGTAGCACCACAAAGCCCACCCACAGTAACATACCTCTTCCAGCCAAGCTCCACCTCCCAAACTGCCACCAACTGAGGACATGATTTTATGAGAGTCACCTGATTCAAACCACCATACTCACTCTTATTCTAACTCTGAGCTTCTATGAACTCAAAGCTTTTTAGCTTCCACGTGTGAGATCTACTAGCATTTGTAATTTTATGTGTTCAGCAATTTCATAGAGCAAATAAGGTACATGACCAGGTCTTGAATCACATTTCTTTGGGTCCCAGAGACTAAAATAGCAGGAGATATGTGATCGCCCTACTGGCCCACCTGTAGTGCAGCTCAGATACTAGCAAAGCAGCATCAATGTGCTGGGAGTGGTGCATACATAGCAGTGTTTACATTTGCCATGCAGTCTCTGTTTACTCTTTTTGGGCATCCATAGTTATGTGTGCATGTGTATTTGTATGTGTATGGATGCATGTGCAACAAGTTTATGTATGTGTATGTGTGGTTGTACGTGTGGGGGTGTACGTGCACATGCAATCCACATGTGTCTTCCCCAGTCACTCTCTGCCCTATTTCTTGAGACAAGTTCTCTCTCTGAGCCTGGAGCTCACCAATTAGGCTGCACAGGCTTCCAACAACCCCAAGAATCCTCCTGTTCCTCTTCCCAAGTGCTAGGATTACAGGAATGTGCCACCACACCTGGCTTTTACGTGGGTGTTGGAGGTCTGACCTCAGGTCCTCACATATTTATGCTGTAAGCACTTTACACATTAGCTATCTCAGCAGCCCATGTGTAAACTTTGTTAGAGTTTGTTATTTTTCTGTTTTTTTCCTCTCCTTTCCTATATTCTAATGGTTATATCAAATTATCTTTTACTGCTTTGGAAATAGGTATACTTCTTTCACATTGTACTGCTAGTTTCACTAATTAATTAAAAAATCCACACTTTATTGGATGATTTCAGATGAGCTGATCTGAGCATTTTCCTATCTGCATCACTGGTTTCCCATCGCCATTTCAAATTAAGTAATTTTTAAAGAAATGCTGATGATGAGGAGAGATAGCTCAGTCAGTAAGGTGCTGTTCTCAAAAGTAGGACCTGAGTTCTGTCCCTAAACCCCACATTAAAAATGCCCGGGGCTTGAGAGTTGCCTCAACAGTTAAAGGTGCTTGTTTGCAAAACCACACAGTCTGGCACATGCATCTGGTGTTTGTTTACAGTGGCAGGAGGCCCTGGGGCACCTCCATGATGTCCTTCTCTCTATCTCTATCTCTCTCTGTGTGTCTTTTTCTCATTCCTTACAAATAAATAAATAAATAACATATTTTTAAAAGCTACCTTTGGTAGTGACACATGCTTGTAAAAATAGCACTGGGGAGACAGAAACTGATAGACCACTGGGGCTCACTAGCCAGTCAGTCTAGCCTACTTGGCAAGTTATAGCCCAATGAGAGAATCTATCTTAAAAAGGTGGGCTGCACCTGAGAAACAAAACCTGAAGTTGTCCTCTGCCTGCCATATGCGAGGGCACAGACATATATATACATCACACATATATATACATCCCCCACATAGTCCCACACAAGAACATGTACAAACATGCACACACACAAAGGAAATATTGTATGACCCATTTGTGTGCCTTTCAAGGCAAGCTTTGATACATGGCTGACTCAGGACACAATGATGGTAAGAACTTTATAGTCTGTAGAGATAAGCAAAGATGTCTTTAGTTTTACGGGGCCATACTAGCCTGTTACAAAATGAAAACATTTATGGGGATTGTCTGCAATACGACTTCCCATTCCAATTTCATTAAAAGTCAATCATTATTTTGGTTAATTTTCTTTCTTCTGGCCTGTGCTTTTTCATAACAAATAGGAAAAACTTCTATTTGTTTATATCCTGGGGATTATCATAATTATAAGGGGTTATGTTTTCATGAATCACTTATTAACTCAAAGTATCTTCAAAAAAACAATGAATTATAATGAAAAGCAGCATGAACTATAAATTACTTAGGAGTTTTAAAAGCTTGTTTCTATTTTTATACACTTCATACATTTTTGTAAACTATTTCAGCTTTAGTTTCATCATCTGTAAAATAAAAAAAATGTAGTTAATTAAGAAAGTTCAAAGTATCATACAAACTTATGTTAAGTGCCTGGAAAATAGGTAAGCCATGAAAAATGCTAGCTAGGGGCTGGAGAGATGACATAGCAGTTAAGGCGCTTGCCTACAAAGCCAAAGGATCCCAGTTCAATTCTTCATGACCCACATCAGCCAGATGCACAAGGAGGTGCATGTATCTGGAGTTCATTTGCAGTGGCTGGAGGATCTGACATGCCCATTCTCTCCCTCTCTCTTTCTCTCTCTCAAGCTTTTAATTTTCCTACACTTTGTGTGTGTGTTTGTATTTGCATGTGAATATTGACATGCATCACATATAACATGGTGGGCCTATGAGGATCAGAGAACATCCTTGTGTTTGACCTTTGCAAGGTTCCCGACAATTCTCTTGTCTCCATGTCCCATCTTGTAAATGTGCTGGTATTGCAGACCGCTACTACAGCCTCTGTTTTTATGTGGATTCTGGAGATATGAACTTTATCCATTGAACCAACTCCTTTTTTATAATAAGTAATTTAGTCCTTCACGTGTGATAGCTGGTAAATATTCCTTAAGCACATTTGAGCCTTCCTTTTAGTAGTACCTAATAAATTATAGAAAATAAATGGATACTTAATCCTTATTTAATTTTTACATAAACTGAGAAATGTTTATAATACAAGTCTAATTTTCTTATACTTTTGTGTTTATTGGTTTATTTTAACTGTTTTTTTTTTCCTATAATATAACCATCTTTTTCCAATTCAGTTTGCTTTTTTTGGCTGATTGTGGTAACTCCTTTTCAATTTTCTACTTTATCAATTTAACTTGATTGAATAATACTGGCTCAGTTGGGAATCTTATACTTTGTGTATTATTAATACATATGTTGCAATTTTATAGTGCTGAATGAAATTAGCAATTTTTAAGTGTACATATATGTGTGTGTGTGTGTGTGTGTGTGTGTGTGTGTGTGTGTGTATTATTGACAACTTCTATACTTACAGACAACAAACCATGGTATTTTCCTCCCCTCCGCCACTTTCCCCTTCATAACTCTGCTCTCCATCATATCCCCTCCCTCTGTCCTTAGTCTCTCTTTTAATTTGATGTCATCATCTTTTTCTCCTATTATGAGGGTCTTGTGTAGGTATTGCTAGGCACTGTGAGGTCTTGGATATCAAGGCCAATTTCTCTCCAGACAGTTGTATGTAAGGAGTGGTACCCTTCCTTTGGCTCTTACATTCTTTGCACCACCTCTTTTGCAAAGAACCCTGATCCATGGAGGGTGTGAGATGTTTCAGTGTTGGACACTCCTCCATCCCTTCTTCTCAGCACTATCTTGCCTTTCGGGTCATCCCAGTGGTCATTGCCAACTGAAACAGCAGCTTCTCTAACCAGAAGTGAAATTAGCATTAATATATGAATATGAACATTAAGTGTAGTGCTTTCAGGGCAATTTGGTGAGAGTAATATGTGCATTTATCTAGACAAAAGCAGGCTTTATATCCTTAAGGCTCATCATGACCTCCCCTGCCATAGGCTTTTATTAGGTTTTCAGTACCAGGCATGTATTCCATAGAGTGGGCCTTCAGTCCAATTAGAGAGCAGTTGGTGTCCCCCAGAGCAGATATGCCACTATTACACTTGTTCAGTCATTTGGCAAACTTGAGGCTTCCAGTGTCCACTGTTTTCACTGCTGATGACTTCTGTATCCCATATGGCTGCATACAGTGCAACTTTTTCCAGCTTTCAGTTGGCTGAGCTACAGAGAAAAGGTTTTCTGCTCAGCACCAGCTTGATTTCTCAGTGACTTTGCTGCTCAGGCATATGAAGTCTTCAGCAATAGGGTCTTAGCATCTCTTTCTCATGGAAAACCAAGGGCCTGGGCAATAGCCTATAATATTTTGGAGGTAACAGGGAACTTCCTGGCCAACAACACACTAGAAGGTATCCCCTCACGGGCAATGGAAATTTTCTAGTAACAATCTATGGCTTCTGTATGTGCCATTATTCAAGAAAGTACATTTTCATATGTCTTATTCAGAATATCTTGAATTTCAATTGACCCTTCCCCCACCTTTTGTGGGGGAATACAATATCTTCCCCTGACCTTCTACTTACATATATACAATATCATACCCTAAAGTCCTTCCCTTTCCTCCCTCCCTTATAGCCTTTTTCTAGCTTATGGGCCTCTGCTACTGATGTTTGGTTCCAACTCACACACAAGTCTATACATTTGTAGTTAGGGTCCACATATGAGAGAGAACATGTGACATTTGGCTTTCTGGGCCTGAGTTACCTCACTTAGCATAATCCTTCCCAAATCCATCCATTTTCCTGTGGAAATTAGCAAATTTAGAATAATCAAAACTTTGTTTTCTTTGCAAATCATGTAATGAGCTTACAGTGTTATCTGAGTAATACTCCTGTTGATCTTTGTTGTAGTTTTACTTTTTGTATGTTATTCTATCTAGTTTCTGCATTTCCCTGTTGCACTTTATCATTACAGGAATTATTGGTATTATTATTATTATTACAATGGACATAAGTAAAACAGATTGCAATAGAAACACGTGTTAAGTGAAAAACTGTGTTGATGGCACTTGTTTTCTTACACATACACACACGTCTTCCTTGCAAATTCTGTTTACTTTTGTCAGAAACACCTATGTTAATAGTGCTAAGAAGTACGTGATTAGTGAGTTCTTTCATGTGCATTAGTGTGCACATACTATGGAATGCATGGTTTCATATAGACAGACAATCGTTGGTTGGGTAATCCTCCCCTCAGAGCTTTGAAGACACTGCTTCAAGGTCCTCTCACATGTTTGTGGCTCAGACTGCTCATCACATACTTTTTATATGTGATATTTTCTCTTGTGAGACATTTACCTGGACTTTCACTGCTCTGTCCCAACATCTGATGGCCTCAGCGTGGAATCACCTCATGGCACTCCTCAAATCCCAGAGTGGGCCTTCTATGAGGATGTGATTTTGGAAATATAAAGCCATTTTGCTTTCAAATAGTTTCCTCATAATTGATTATCAATAGCTTATCTTCCTAAATATCAAGTATTTTTGTAAGATGTATCTTCCAAATTTCTAATTTCTCATTCTTTTTTCTCATCACTGTATAGATACCTCTCAGTGTTGTCAGGGCAGTTTCTTCAAATCTCTGCTAAAACCTCCTCTTTTTCTAGCTGTTTAATTCACTATGAAGTAATTTTCAATTTGAGTGATTATTTTTAACTTCTATAGCATCACTTGTACTTTTCTGGCAGAATCTTTTTTCATGCTATAATAATAATAATAATAATAATAATAATAGTTATTATTATTATTATTAACATATTTTGCATGGGTTCTTCATATGTTGGTACCCTCTTTTCCTCATTCCTGCCCCCATTCCACCAGGCACCCCCTTAGGTGTGGTTGTAGGTATTCCCTATTGGGTTGTGGGTTATACACTGTAGGAGCAGCAGTCAGTTATTTTGTGGGGGGAGGGAATGCCTCTAGGCATGATGTCTCAACCTGTGGCTCTTACAATCTTTCTTCCCCCTCTTACACAAAATTCCCTGAGCAATGGGGAGTGACTTTTAAACATACTTACTGATGAGCTCTTAGGAGTGTCTGGATCCCTGCTGTGTTAGGTGTTGAGTATCCTCGGGGTCTGTCTCCTTCACCCAGATGCTGATTATCAGGTTCAGCATGAAAGGAGCTCTCTTGCTTGTCTCCCCAATTCCTCTGTGGTTTCAACTGTGGCTTGGTTGAAGTGCAAGAAGTAGTTTATCTCCTCGGGTCTTACTACCTTCTGAAAAAGAAGAATAGATTCTCCAATGGAAAGTGAAGTCAGCATAGTTTAAATGGAACAATCATTATTAATTAATGGAGAACCCCTCTTTTAGCCAAATACTAATGAGTGCTTACAATGGAGAGCATAATCTTTGTCCCCATAAGATTATGATCTGAATCCTAATTCCAGATATGGGTTCCTTTACACTGAGCCGATCTCCTAGCCAATCAGAAAGCTATTGGTTATCCACCAAGGCTATGTGTCAGTATTGCACTGGCATTTACATACTGTCAGGGTGTTTGCTTCTGAGTAGCTTAGACCTCTGGTTGCTCAGACCATTTCTGACCACTTTCCCATGGTAGCGCATGTACTGCTTTCCAGCACTAGACAAGTTAACTGGGGATTGGCTCTGCTCTGCTTTCGAGCCAGGTCTCTCCATGCTCTGTTTTGGCACCATATGGTGTCTTTAGCAATAGGGTCTTACCTTTTGCCTCAGGCAGGTAATCAAATGCTTTGACAGAAGCCTGTTTTGTTTGGGGGACTTAGCAGGTCTCTCCAATCAACAGTTTATTGTGGTTAGTAACCATTTTCTGGTACTGGGAGTTATGGGCCAGAGACAATTGTTTTAAGGCTAGGCGTCATCCTACCCTCTCCAGGTGTTCTGTTCAGGTGTTCCCCCTTTACTCTTACTCCTGTTCAGGGTTATATGTTTTAGTTTATATTCAAGAAAAAAAGGTTTCTATGGTGCCAGTTCACTTGGGATTTAGTTTTAGTTTTGTGTTTGTTTTCCCTCACCCCCCTTCCTCTCTCTGCAAACCTTTCCATCCCTATTGTCTGGGCCTCAAGTTGCCTGTCAGGTATGTAAACAACTCAAGCTTTTGCAGGATCGGAACCACAGATGTGTGAGAACAGGTGATTTTCTTCTTCAATGGGGGATGCAGACTCCCAGCCTTTTGCTAAGAATAGCTGAAATCATAAGACATATTGTTTTTGTTTGTTTCAATGTTTATTTCTGTTAAAGAGAAAAAAGAACATAAGAGACATTAAAGTTTGGAAAGAAAACCAAGAAATGGCATAGTGATGAGTCCCTGATGCCTGGGTCTCACATATCTCAGGTGGCATTTGTCTTTCTGTGATTGTGTGAGTTCACTATGTATAATCTGTTCCATGTCTGTCTATTTTTCTACAAAGTTTATCATTCTCATTTTTTCCCTCTTAGTGCTGAGTAGCATCCTTAGTGCTGAACAGAATTGTGTAAATATACCACAACTTCATTATTCATTCATCCAATGATGGGCAGCTGGGTTGATTCCAGTTCTCAGCTACTATGAACTGAACAGCTATAAACATAGTTGAGCATATATACCTGTAGTGAAGCATGGAGCATTTAGAATAAATTTCCAGTAAGGGAATGACTAGATCTATTGATAATTCTATATTTTTCCTTTTCAAGAATCTTTATATTGATTTTCATAGTGAGTATACAAGTTTACATTCCCACCAACAGTGGATGAGGGTTCCTCTTTCCCAACATCCTTGCCAACATTTGTTGGTTTGTTTTTTTTTTTGTTTTTTTTTTTAATATTTTTATTCTTGCTGAAGTAAGGTGGAATCTCATAGTTGTTTTAATTTGATTTTCCTAGTGGTTAGGGATGTTGAACATTTTCTTAAGTGTGTGTTAGCTGTCTGTATTTCTTTCTCTGAGAACTTATTGTTTAGTTTTTGGGTTCTTTGTAGATTCTGGATATGAGACCTCTGTAAGTGGCATATCTGGCAAAATTTTTCCCATTCTGTGGGTAATTTATTGGCTCTGTTTATGGTATGTTTGCCTGTACAGACCTTTTTAGGTTCATGAGAGACCATTATTAGTTGAGTGATTGTTTAATTTCCTGGGCTACTGGGGTTTTTTTCAGGAAGTCTTTCCCCACTCCTATATCATGGAGAGTTCCTCCTATATTTTTCATTGAGTAGGAGAAGAGTTTCAGGTCATATATTAAGGTCTTCAATCCATTTGGACTTGATTTTTGTATATGGTGAGAAGTGTTGTTCTAGTTTCCTTTTTCTACATATGGTCATCCAATTTGTCTAGCACCATTCATTGAAAATGTTGCCTTTTCTCCAGTCTATGTTATTGGCACTTTTGTCAAAGATCAAGTAGCTGTAGTTACTTGACCTAAGGTCTGGGTCTTCAGTTCTGTTCCATTGGTCTATATTTCTGTTTTTAGGCCAGTACTATGCTGTTTTTGTTACTATGGCTTTGTAATATAGCTTTAGATCAGGCATGGTGATACCTCCAGAGGTATTTCTTTAGTGTTTGAATATTTGAAGCCTGCTGCCATTCCATATGAAGTTTAAGATTATTTTTTCTATCTCTGTGAAGAATAATGATGGGATTTGTATTGGTATAGCATTAAATCTGCATATTGCTTTGGTAGAATTGCCATTTTCACAATATTAATTTTTCCTATCCAGGAGCATGGGAGGTCTCTCCATCTTCTCAAGTCCTCCTCAGTTTCTTTTTTGAGAATTTTTACATTTTCATTATACAGTTCTTTCATAGTCTTTGCTAGTGGTATTCCAAGATAATTATCACTTGTGAGCTCCATCAATTCTCAGGTCTCTGCTTCGTATGAGATTTGCTTTATGTATGTGATGTCCATGGCCAGCCTTTAGGCAGGACCCGGGGATTGTGCAATATCTCTGGCCTCTTCAGGCCTGGAAGCATGCCCAGGAAATGCTCCTGACAATTTAGCAATCCTTCCTGCCCCCATGCTGTGCTTTTCTTGCTTTTTAAATTTCCTCTTTTTTTAATTTTGGTTTTCCAAGGTAGGGTCTTGCTCTAGCCCAAAGCTAATCTGGAATTCATTATGTAGTACAACATATCAATTTAATAAAATAATAATAGTACCTTCTCCCTAGGGCCTATGACATTCTCAACTACTGGCATTTGACTAAATTCTCAGTACTTGTCATGGATTTCCTCTAGTAGAATGGGCCTCAAATTCAGTCAGATAGCTACTGGTAATATCCATAACAGTCATGCCACTATTGCACCAGTAGACACATCTTGCCTGGATAGCAGTTTATGTAGCCCACTGGGTGAACTGCTGGGTAAGTCTGATGATGTTTGTTCTATACCAGCAGCCTTTATAGCACTTTTGTTTATTATTCATTTATTTAAGAGAGAGAGAAAGAAGTAGATGTATATAGAGAGAATGGGTGCATCAGGGCCTCTAGCCACTGCAAATGTACTCTAGATGCATGTGATACCTTGTGCATCTGGCTTACATGGGTACTGGGGAATTGAACCTGGGTCCTTAGGCTTTACAGGCAAGTGCCTTAATCACTAGGCCATCTCTCTAGCCCCTTTCTAGCCCTTTCTAGCCCTGTAATATCTCATTATCAAGGAGGAGGCTTCTGTTTCAGCCTACAATTGATGCAAATGGTATCTTTAGCAATAGGGTCTTATTGTCTAGTTCTGGTGGGTAACCAAAGTGCTGGAAATAGTCTATATTGTTTTGACAGATTCAAAGGTCTCTCTCTTACCAACAATTTCTTAAGAAATAGCTCACCCCATGCTATGTGAGTTTTCTGTAGTAAGCCATGTCTTCTAAACACAGATTTCTCCACCTACATAGGGTGTTTTTGCCCACATTTTTTCTCTCTCTCTCCTCTCTCAATTATTATTTTTGGCTAATGCATGTGTGTCTTCATATGGCTTATTCATATTATCTATAGTTTTGTTTAACTCTATTCCTACTCCCTCCTCTTTCAATATACTTCTCCTTACCTGTCTTATGCAGTATTCCGTCCCTCCACATGTATATTTTCAATCCCCTCCCCTTAAATCTTCACTCTTCCCCCTTTGTAGCACCTTTCTAACTTCCTGACCTCTATTATTAATTCATTGTTATACCAACTTACATATAAGTCCAAAAATTAAGTGCTAGGATTCACATAACAGAAAAAAACAAATGGCTTCTGTCTTTCTATACCTTGATTAGTTAATTTAGAATTATCTTTCCAGATCCACTCTTTTTCCAGCAAAAAGACATAATGTCCTTTTTCATTACAGCTGAATAAAATTCCATTGTGAATATAAAAACATTTTCATTAACCATTCATCAGCTGAAAGGCATTTAGGTTGTTTCCATTTTCTATCTATTCTGACTAGAGAAGCAATAAGTATCTCTGAAATCAAGTTTAAAGTCCTTAGGGTATATGTCCAGAAATGGTATCCACTGGGTCATATGGTAGGTCTACCTGTACTTTTTGACAAACATTCAGGATGATTTCCATAGTAACTATCCCATTTTACACTCCAAATAACAGTGAATAATATTCCTCATTATCCACATCCTCACAAGCATTTATTTTTATTTGATTTTTAAAATGTATTTTATTGGTTTGGGAGAGAGAGAGAGATCCAAGGCATTCCGCTGCTGCAAACGAACTCCAGATGCATGTACCATCTTGTACATCTGGCTTGTGTGGTTCCTGAGGAATCGAGCCTGGGTCCTTTGGCTTTGCAGTCAAGTGCCTTAACTGGTAAGCCATCTCTCCACCACATCATTTGATTTATTTGATGATAGCCATTCTGACCTAGTGAGATGATACCTCAAATTTGTTTTAATTTGCATTTTCCTGATGACAGTCGATGTTGTACAGCTTTTAAAATATTTACTGGACATTTGTGTTTCTTCTTTTGTGGATTCTCTATTCATTTCCATTTTCCGTTTTTGACTGGGTTGTTTAATTTCTTAATTGCTTAGGTTTTCAAGTTCTTTGTACCTTCTAGATAGTAATCCTCTGCCAGAAAGATAGCTGGTGATGAGTTCCTCCAGTTCTGTAGGTTGTCTCTTAACTTCCTTATTTGTGTAGTAGCTTTTTAGTTTGATGAGGCCCATTTGTTGGTTATTTGTTGAATACTGGGTCATATTTAGGAAGTCCTTCCCTATTTTGAAGTATTTTCTCTACTTTTGTTTGTAATTGCTTCAGTATTTAAGGTCTTATGTTGAAGTCTTTGATTCTTTCAGAGTTGATTTTTGTTCATGGTAAGAAATAAGAGTCTAGATTCATTCTTCTACATGTGGAGATCCAGTTGTTTTCCCAGAACCATGTTCTTAAAATGCTGTCTTTCTCCAATGTAAACTTTTGGCATCTTTTACAAATATCAGGTGGCTGTAGTTACATGAACTTATACCTGAACCTTCAACCCTAAGAGTGTGCATGAGCTGCTGATAAGAATGTGTATTCTGTAGAGTTTGAGTGGAATACTCTGTAAATTTCTGTTAGGTCTATTTATCTCTGGTGCCTATTAATAACGTTACTTATTTTCCACCTAGATGACCTGTATATTGTTGGTAATGGACTATTGAAGTGTTACACTATTATTGTGTTGGGATTTATCCAGAAAATTTTGTTTAATAAAATTAAGTGCACCTCTGTTTGGTGTGCATATGTTTAGGATTGTAATATCCTCTTGGTTTATTATTACCTTGATCAATATGAAGTGACCTTCTTTATCTCTTCTAGTTAGTTTTGGTGTGAAGGATTCTATGACAGATATTAATATAGCCATGCCTGCTTTGATTCTGGGTACCATTTGCTTAGAATATTTCTTTTCCATCTCCCCCACCCCTAGGTAGTATCTATCTTTGACTGTGAGATGATTTTCTTAAAGACAGCAAAAGAGATCCTGTTTTCTAATCCAGCCTTTTACTTTGTGCCTTTTGATTAGAAAGTTCAGACTATTAATATTCAGAGTTAGTACTGATAAAAGTTTGGATAAATCCCTGACAAATTGATGATTTTGTGGATTTTTTGTTTTCTTAGTTTTCATATGCTTGACAGCTGTTCTAGCATTGGCTATTTTTTTTTATTCATGTAGTCTATTCAATATATTTCTTCTTCTCTTTGGTGTTCCATTTTCCCTTCATTATCTTCTGTGTGGATGGCTTAGCACTTACCAATTCACCTTGCCTGCTTTTATCATGGAAAGTTGTTCTTTCTCTGCCAATTAGTAGAGATAAATTTGCTGGTTATAATAGTTTGGGTTGATAGCTGTGGTTTTTCGATATTTTAAATACCTCATTCCATGCCCTTATGGCTTTTAAGGTTTCCATTGGGGAAAAATAGCTATTATTCTGATGGGTTTGCCTTTGTATGTTATGAGATATTACTCTCTTGGAGTTTTCAATACTCTTTTGTTCTGTGGAGTGTTTTGTCTCAAGCATGGTTTGGGTAATTTCTCTTCTGATCTCATTGATATTTGGTTTTCTGTGTGCTTATTGTACCTTGATGTGCATATATTTCCCTACATTTAGGAAATTTTCCACTATAATCTTATTAAAATGTGTTTAGATGATAGGCGTGAAGTTCTTTTCCTTCTCATATGCCCATAATTCAAACATTTGGTCTTTTTAAGGTGTCCCATATTTCTCTCATGTGCCATTCTTATTTTTTAAACTTCTGGTTGGTTTTGACTAATTGATCCAATTAATCTTTCTTGTCTTCAAGCCTGGTATTCTTTCTTCCACTTGATTCATTTTAGGTGATAACCCACAAATGTATATATATATATATATATATATATATATATATATATACACATATATATATATATATATATATATATATATATATATATATATATATACTTGTAAAATTCATCTTCATTTTTGCCTTCAGCTGTTTTATTTTTGTTATTTTATTTTTCTCATTTTGTTTAAATTTCATTGTGTTTCACCTACTTGGAATTAAGCTTCATAAATTCTTACATACATATTATTTCCTCAAATTTGGGAATTTGGGGGTCATTAGTATTCAAAGAAGATCTCTTTCATCTTCTCTGCCTCTTCTCCTTCTGGAACTCCTATAATGAGTTCATCAGTCCAATTAATAATGTTCCATGTGTCCCTTAAGATCCAATAACTTTGCTTCATTCCTTTTGGCATTTATATGCTCCCATTGCTGATTCTTCTGCCTGCTTGAGGCTATTGTTGATTCCTCCAATGTTTTTTTTTTTCACTAGACCCAAATAAAATTGTCAAATCTCAAGTAATTACTACAAAACCATAAACAGCAAAGAAAATGATAGCTGCAGAGTACAGTGTTCAAGCAAACAGCAATGTGAGACAACAAGAAAAACTGGAAGTGGAGCCAAGTCAGAGATAAGACATTGGATAACAAAATTGATCCAGAGGAATTACAGGTACATAAGATGTACATTGACTTGTCTTACAAATGAGTGTTGGATTATGAGCAGGAAAAATGATGGCTTAAATAAGCTATCCAAAACTAGAATGACCATGAAAAATTAAGAAAGTCTTGCATAAATATTGGGGCTTGTTTTAAGAAGCAGGTAAAATAAATTTATCTGCTATGATGTTGATTCTCTCCTCTGTTTTTTGGCAAAGTTTAAATAACCCTCCTGTTATATAGAATCTATAATGATTTTCTACACTGTGCCATGCATATTCTGTTCCAGATCTGCACTGTGGAATACAATAGGGTACTTTCTATTAATTTTCTTATTTCAATACCAATTATAGTATTTTCTTCTCTGTGAGATTCTGAGTTATAAGCACCTGCAAAGATAATTGTTAAAAGAGATAGACAAAACAGTACTTTGATTTTAGGATAATTTCCTGAGGACATCTATACTGCCTCCAAATTACTGCCAGCAATGTGCCCAGCTTCTTCTTGTGTTCTTAAACCTGTTGCCCATTCGAACCTTGAAACCCATTATCAGATACCAGCTATAAGGGTTACAGAAGGAATACGCATGCAGAGAGATTCACTTTCCTAGATTTTTAACTAGATTTTTTTTTTGTGGCCTCACTCTTGCAACTGTGTGTGCATAGCATCCCACATAACTCTTTAGGTCCTAAATTGTACAACCACACCACTGCCTCGAAGGGGCTTGTTAGTGACATTACACTGACTCTACAATTCCCTATCTAGACAATTACTTCCTTGCTTCACTCAATTCTGTAAAGAATTGTCCCTAGAATGAATTTGTTATTTCCCATTATCCATGGTGGTTCCGTCACTTTGGATTAATACAACTTCATGTACATTGCTTCTTAACAATATTGTAACATCCTTGCTGGCATAAATAGTTAAAAATGATGGAATTCTACAAACAACCGGTAACTATCATCAACACAATAAGGTAAATAGTCCTCAATCATAAATAAGGACACTTGCCTCCCAATTTTATCACAACTCTCTCTCAAATACACTAGACACTTGCATTTAGAGTTGGTTTTTGATTCTATGTTTAAAAAGTAAAATGACAGGATTAAGTAAATTGACTCACAGCAGAAAGCTGAGCTCTGGTGCTTACATATGGGAAAATAAAATCCATGTTCCTCACACTTTAAAGTGCATAGTCTTGCCAATTCCACAAACAGACTTTTATCAACAAAGGCTCCCATTTGAGTGATTTTAATTGAGAAAAGTAAAAAGGCATTGTTCTTGCATAGCTCAAAATTTAACATCAGTTACAGCTGACTTGGAGAAAAGGAAAATTAAGATAGGCTTTAGATTTTCTTTTTTTTTTTTACCTTCAATGCACACCATATTCACAGTCTTAGAAATGTTATAAAATGAATGTCTATAAATGTATCCATTCAAACATAAATAAATAGTAATAATAAAGGAAACCAAACCTCAAATTCACAGAATTAAAATATAAAATTCCACCTCTAGAATAAACTCAATAGGCGAAGTCGTGATCTTTAAAGCATAGTCACAACTTAGAGAAAAATTTTAATTTTTGTGTTTATAAATGTACTTATCCCTTGAAACAGCCTATGAATTCTATACTCAATTACTTGATCATATAGGTGATGAAACAGATATGGGGCATAAAGAAAATTGTTCAGGACTACAAAGATTATGCCTGCTGAATGTTACTTAAACTCTATGCTTTTTATATTGTATACTAGATCATTTCTAAGTTCCATTGAAGATACATAGTTAGTGAGGCTTCCTGCTCTTTATTGACACTTACAAAAAGGAAATATTAAAATTGTTAAACATTAAGACATGCTTAAACTAATTATAAAATATTCATATTACTAAATATCATGAAAATTCAAATGCTATATGAATAGCTTATCATTCTATGGAGAATCCATTGGATATGGTATTACAAATAGCAATCTTTAAAATTCACAGAAAAAATCATTGAAAGAAGCAGTACTCAAACAAAGAGTAATTATGTGTTGTTCTCTATATATTTCTTGTGCATTAAAAATGTCTCCAATGGCAATGTGTAATTTATAACAATAAATACTGTGTTAAATGTCTAAAGCTTCAGATAACTACAACTGCAATATAGCATACTTTAAAAGCACCCAACTTCACTCTATACTCTCTGGAAAATCTTTATGAGCCCTGAAGAAATGAATTGAGAAGTTGTGGTACTTCAAAGGCACTAATGAATAAGAAACCTTGCTGATGATATTGCTGCTCTCCAGCTAGAACAGATGGCTGCAATGACAGGGAAATGTCCAGCTTGCGTCATTTCTCTCAAGAAGACCAAGAGAAAGTACATGTGCACTCATCATTCTTACCTGAACTCAAGAGAGCTGTCCTAGGTACTAGTTTCCAGTTCACTTCACTCAGAGCAAATATTCAAAACAAGCAAACTTTGAATGCTTCTGGGCACTGAAAACTGAGGATAGCTGTTTGGGTTTTTGTGCCACCAGAAAACCTGCATTACCACATAAAGACACCAGAAGGAATAACATATTGCAATCCTGGCAAAGAAACATATGAGCATTTCTAAGTGAGAAAGTGCACACCAACTCAAAAATGATGTAGTTTCAGAAAAAAAATGTTTGAGAGATTCATAGACCCTTTGCTTGGACAACTGGTCAATGTCTTTCTCTGCATAATGCCAGTCTTGGCAGCCTTGGAGAAGTGGCAGGCATTCCCTAAATCTTGACTTGAACTAATTGGCAAGGTGGTTCTTTTGTAGGAGCTCAACCCATGATGTCTGGGAGAGGAGTATGCTTTGTTTAATATTTAATCACAGGAAATGAAGAATCAAGAAAAATGTTACAAATAAAATATAAAATATTACCTTCCTCAAACATGTTGATGAACAGAGAACCAACTGATATAAGATAAAGTATTATTTTCATGAGATAATTAACAATGGCAAGAGAACAATATTTAGAGAGGGAGAGCATATTATAAAACAAATATCATAAAGCTAAAGAAAATCCACTGAAATTCACTAAAGAAATTCAATTGAATAAAAATCAAGCAGAAGAATTGATGAGCAAACAAAAAATCAGATCAACAGAAATAATTCAGAGGAACATACAGTAAAATAATGATATACAATAAATAAACCTAACACGATTTAGAATACACCATCCATCTGACCATTATACACATTCTGAATTTCAAGAAGAAATTCAAAAAGAAAGCATACTGAAAGAAATAATGGTTAAAGTTTACCAAATTGGTGTAAATAAATGGAAATTGTGATTCTAAATGACATCAATAAAATGAAGTGCCACAAATCCAGTCTGAGATATATTATATTCAACTTGTCAAAAGTTGAAAAGCAGTTTATAAATAGGCAAAAGTGACTTGTTACAGGCCATCAAACCCTCAGAAAACTCTAAGCAGATACTTCAACAGAAAGTTGGTAAGCTAGAAAGTGTGAAACGTGTTAACAAAATACTGACCTATAAGTAAGAATTGACCTCAAACAATATGATGAATGTATATGCAAAAAAACCAATACTAAACAAAATACTAGAAAATCAATTTCAGTGCCATATTAACAAGATGATGCCTTCAGATTACATATACTTATTGCTAGTAGAATACAAGGATAAGGGCTTACCTTCTGTGATTCAATGAATGTCATATGGCACATTAATAGAATATGTAAATATTACATGGTCCTCTCTACTTAAAGGAAGACATCATTTGGCAAAATGCAATACCTTAGTGAAACAGCCAACAAGTGCTAGAAGGAAGGTAGCACAGAATAATAGAGGGCAGATGTGAAAAGCCTAGATTGACATCATATTCAGTCAAGAATAACTCAAAGTTTTTCCTTAATATTAATTCTTGTCACTGATATCCAGATTCACACTGGAAGTCCTAGCCAGGGCAATTAGAGAAGAAAATAAATCTTCACATGAATAAGAGAAGTAAAAGTTTCCTCATTTGCAAATGACATGATTTATATAGAAGACCTCAAAAATAAGACCTAAAGCCTCTAAAATACCATTATAGTGAAAAAAAAATGAATTCAGTAGGCTTTAAGGACATAAAATACACATACAAAAATTAGTTCCATTCTGTGACCTAAATATAAGCTATTCAAAAATGAAATTAGGAAAATAATAAACTTCACTAAGGTGAGCAAGACATGTTATCCAGCACTCAGGAATCTAACACAGAAGGATCTCCATGAAAAAGAGTTCAAGATCTTAAACCATGAAATGGTGCCAACCACAGTTAAGGTGGGTCTTTGTACCTCAATTAACCTACTCTAGATAGCCCCTCACACGTGATTCTAGGTCCTGTCAAGTTGACAATCAAGATAAACCATCACACTACACAAAACAGAAACGACAATGATTGAAGAATTCTCCTGTATTTTGCTATCTGGCAACATACAGCAGCTTGAGCCATTGACTGAATGTGCATGGACACGGTGACTATGAATGTGCACTGAGTACGAACGTGGTGGTGGACATGGTGAGTATGAACATGCACTGAGTAGGAATGCACACTGATACAGTGTGGGGGGAGGAAGGGCAGGGCCAAAGGACTCCTAGTGCAAATCTAGAGGGTGCTGGGGAATAAATGGCGCTTTAACAAGGGAGAGCAATGAACCATATCCTTTCTCTCTCTAGAGGAAAACTGTTTTTCAGACTCATATGTCCACGGTGCCCTGGATATAGGAAATTGTAGGGAAATGTGTAGAAGGATGGTAGATGCCATAAAATCACAGATCATGGGCAGTGGACTTCTCCAGAGTCTGGGGAGGTAAACAAAGGGAGAGGTGATCTGTCTATGAGACAGTGAAAGCCAGAGGGTCCAGACATCAGAGGAAAGTGCACAACTTCCCAGTCTGTCATTTTATCAAGATCAGGGATAAGATCTTGCAAACATTTTTTAAAGGAATTATTCAAAGTAAATGTGAATAAAATCCTTAGAGATGTAGAAAGTGAACTTATTGTCTGTATTGGAACATTAATGCTTTACTTTAGTAAAAAAATAAAGATAAAGATAAAATTGTTAATGTAGTAAAAGATATTTTTTCTCTAAATACTGTGTTCCTTTTTGCCAATAAGAATCATAGACATATCTTGTTCGATTCTTGTACTCCTAAAGAAATATACATTTACATTTCATTAATGAACACTTGTAAGAAAGTGACAGCTAATGAAGCAGCATTAATAAGAGGCCAATGTCATCCTTTCATTAATGAACATTGGTAAGATGGTGATTATCTAACATGGCAGTATTAACAAGAGGTCAATTTCATCTTGCTATCATGACCCAAAATATTGTTTTTAAAATATCACATTCTTTAAGATAGCACACAATAAGCACTTCATAGCAAGAATTGTTCTTCACAGATTTTGCTGGGTTCATGGCTGTTCACTCAAGGTCAACTGTAGTGGGCACTCATGAGTTTCATTGACCGGTCTTGTCAATGTTTTGGTTATCTATCCCTGTGCCTTCCACCCAGGACACAAAGTTCCTCAGTGTCGCAGACAGCTTCAGGTTCACTGAGGTGAACTTCCAGTCCAGACACAGTTATGGAGGAAGGGATATATATTGAAGCTTACAGATCCAGGGGAAGTTCCATAATAGCAGTAGAAGCTGGCCTGCCTTCACAGGACCAAGCAGAGAGAGAGAAGTACAAGCCTAAAAGCCACACAGCACAGCACACTTCAGGAACTCCTGCTAGGCACACTTTGCATATCTTTAGATTGAAATCTGAAACCCACCACCACACCTTAAGATCCACCCAGTGACACTGCCTCTAGCCAGGTGTCTGCAGATGCAAACTACAAACAAATAAACAATTGAAATATATTGGGGCCATCTATTCTATTCAAACCACCACATTCAGGAAAAATCTTTTTATTTTATTTATGTTACTTTTCAGCACTAAGGCAAAGGGGACAGGTTTTAACATGGTTCCCTTTACACTTTGGTTCCCCAAGGTGTCCTCATGGAGCTCAAAGTTGGCACCACCATTGTAATAGACAGACACATAAAGAAGAAACACAGGCTCAGTAGTCAGTGTTATAACTTCCAGTGCCTCTGTGATTTGGAGCAACAGTGATATTCATTGCTGACACAGGGAAATAGTTGAACATACCTTTGTCCTTCCTTTCATGCTGATCTGAGGACCCTAGGCAGTAACTGAATATTTGAAATTGAAATTTGTATTGCTCCACATTCATCTAATACAACTCCAAAGTTGAGATTGGGAGATAGCTTGGCAGTTAAAAGCAGATAGTTGCACACCTGCCAGTCCAGGTTTAAGCCCCCAGTAGCCAGGTAAAGACAGATGCACAAAGTGGTCCATGTATCTGGAGCTTGTTAAATTGGCAACAGGACCTGGTATGCCCATACACTCTCTACCTCCCTCCCTTCTTCTCTCTTTCTCTATCTCTCTCTCTCTCATAAGTACAATCTAAAAAAGTAACATGGGCCTGGAGAGATGACTTAGTGGTCAAGGCACTTGCCTGCAAAGCATTTCAATTCCCCAGGACTCACATAAAGTAAATGCACAAAGTGGTACATGATTATGGAGTTTGTTTGCAGCAGCTGGAGGCCCATTCTCTCTCTCTCTCTCTCTCTCTCTCTCTCTCTCTCTCTCTCCTTCTTTCTCTCTCTCATAAATAATAAATAAATAGATAAATAAAACCTCTAAATTCTAGTTAGGTTTTATTTAGAGTTGTACCCTCTAAGGGACTAATTAAGGTCAAATGAGGGCATATGAATAAAATGGGTTTAGTGTCCTTATATAAAAGACATCTATAATACTCAATCCAACTGAAAACTTACTGGGATTGAGAATTCTCATGAAAACAAACTTCTGGTCATGTCTGTGAAGGAGTTTCTAGATTGGGTAAATTGAGGTGAGAAGAGCCACCTTAACTGGGTAGCACCATCCTACGGGCTGTGTTCATAGACCAAATAATAAAGAGCAAATGAGCTGAGCATCAGTATTCATCTCTCTGCTTCCTGACTGCAACTTAAATGTGAACAATGTTTCATGCTCCAATCACCATGCCTCTTCTCCTTTAGGTCAAATTGTGAGCTAAAATAAACCCTTCATGGACTAATTTGCTTTTGCCAGGTACTTTTTCACAGCAACAAGTAAGGTAACTGTGACAATAACAGAGAACAATCTCACTCTCCTTCTCTTTCCCTTTTCTTTTTCTCACCCCCTTTTCCTTCTTCCTCTCTTAATTACACACACAAATAGAAGAAATGTCTTCCAAGGACACTGAGAAATGATCATTTGCAACCCAGAAAAGTAGGAAGGGAGGGAGGGAGGGAGGGAGGGAGGAAGGAAGGAAGGAAGGAAGGAAGGAGAGAAAAAAGATGGAAAGAATGGAAGGAGGGATAAATGAATGGAGGGAAGGAGAGAGTTGATGTTCAGGGGGTCTGGTTTCAAGTCCATTTCTGAGGCCTGGTGACATCTGAACTTTGGTTATCAGAGGTGATTCTATATCCTACTGTAACCTGTCTCTTTCTTTTAAAAAGCTGCTACTTTTATATTACAGTTATTATATGTAACTGAATAATAGTACTATGGTTTCCACTTCAAACACAAAAACTTCAAGGAACATGAGACCTACTTATAATTTGACCAAATAATATTTGAAATGGTGTTTTTTTACTAGGAAATGAAGCATTCCATTTCATGATACACCAGTTTCTACAAAAATGAAGGTCATGGAGGACAAGGAAGATATCCTACCAATTCAACATTTGCTTGATTGGTATAAAAAAATTATAATAGAATATAAAGCATAAATATTACATGGCTTTTTTCTCCAGATTTCCTGCTTCATTCTAGTTGTTAAGTCTGTATGAGTGAATGATCTCAGTTAATAACATATCCATATACTTACATCTACAAGGACTTGGATATTTTATTAAATCCAATACTTTTGGGGAAGTTATAATGCTGCCACATTTAAGTCATAAGCAACTTTGAGGCACAAAGTGTCAAATAAAACATTGCTTCTCATAATAGCAAGCCATAGGGCATGTGGTCTCATAACTAATATCTAACTGTAAAGCATAATAGGTAGTGTTATCTGAGAAAAAGGTTGATTATAAAAACAGGAACCCACATTGCTACCATTTCTAGAGGAACCAAGAAGTATTAATTCTATATGATCATCTACTGTGTATGTGTGTTAGACATAGAAATATGTGGAGGGTATGCCAGAGGCAGAGCTTCCAGAATTTGCTGAGAGGTTATAGAGAGTGCCTGTTAGACATTGCAGGGGTCAGGATAAGTAGTTGTTGAGCTTAGAATTCAGCATGGAAGTCCGTGCTGGATATGCAATACACCTGCCCTTCAGACTGGGTAAGGCATCCAGAGGAAGTAAAGAGGAGCAGAATCCAAATGTTCAGCCTTGGCAAACCTCAGATTTTACAGATTGAAGAAAAGGCAAATAAAAATTGAATTCTAGGGCTGGAGAGATGGCTTAGCAGTTAAGCCACGTGCCTGCAAAGCCTAAGCACCCAGGTTCAATTATCCAGGTCCCACATAAGCCAGAAGCACAAGGTGGCACATGCATCTGGAGTTCGTTTGCAGTGGCTGGAAGCCCTGGTGCGCCCATTCTCTCTCTCTCTCTCTCTATCTCTATCTCTCTCTCTATCTCTATCTGCCTCTTTCTGTCTCTGTCACTCTCAAATAAATAAATAAAAGTGAACAAAAAAATTAAAAAAAAATAATTGACATAGTCCATAGATATTGACATTCCCCAAATCTTTTCCAGTCTACTGTGAACTCTATATTTTTTATGAGGTAGGATTTCATTCTATCCCAGGCTCTCCTAAAACTCATTCTGCAGTCCAGGATGGCCTCAAACTCACAGTGATACTTCTACTTCAGCCTCCCAAATGCTACAGTTAAAGGTATGAGCCATAAAGCCCAGCTAGCCTTCATGAACTCTTGAGTCTTAGATAGATATTTTCTCAATACATTTACTGAAGTGTTTTTCTACTTTATAGTGCAGCTACTAGTTAATGGGGTAGAAAATGTGCCCAGGAGAAGAGAGGCTCTCAACGCTTTGTCACTAGATGGACATTTAATGATATCTAGAGAAATGAAGAAGAAAAGAAAAAGAAAAATGTTTGCCATTGTGTCATTGCTTAAATTGTGCTTTTGCCTCCTTAAGTTTGCTGTAACACATTTGAGCCTTTGAACATCCTAGGAATTATGTATTCTTATGATCAGCCTTAAGAAACACTGATAGAAGCAGGGCGTGGTGGTGCACGCCTTTAATCCCAGCATTCGGGAGGCAGAGGTAGAAGGATCATTGTGAGTTCAAGGCCACCCTGATACTACAGAGTGAATTCCAGGTCAGTCTGGGCCAGAGTGAGACCCTACCTCGAAAAACAAAAACAACAACAACAAAAAAAAGAAACACTGATAGGCATAATGTAATTTCCTGTATGCAACCCTTATTTTCACAATGCAATGTTTTATAAAATATTTGTATCTATTTATTTGCAAGCAGAAAGATGGGAGGAGAGACAGTATGGATGCGCCAGTGTCTCTTGCTGCTGCAAACCAACTCCAGATTATTGTGCCACTTTGTGTATCTATATTTACATGGGTACTGGGGAATTAAACCCAGGCCATGAGGCTTTGCAAGCAAGTACCATTAATATCTGAGCCCTCCCTCCAGCCCTCACAATGCAATTTTTAAATAATCACATTTAAACCTTACCTTTTTTCCCATTTCTAGCTCTTCCCCTCACTATTTTCCCATATGGTTCACCTGTCCTTTAGTTTCAGTGTAGTAATTTCCTTGCACTTCCTGGAATCACTCATTTGACTAAGACTCACCAATGCCATCCTCAACTCAGTTGGGCCCTTATTTAACAGTGGGTTCCCTGAGGATAAAAAGTAGATCTGCACATAATATATCCATTCTAAAACATGTAATAAAAATGACAGACAACCGGGCATGGTGGCGCACACCTTTAATCCCAGAACTTGGGAGGCAGAGGTAGGAGGATCGCCATGAGTTCGAGGCCACCCTGAGACTACATAGTGAATTCCAGGTGAGCCTGATCTAGAGTGAGACTGTACCTCGAAAAACAAACAAACAAAAATGACAGACAGATGGATCAATGATGAAAGATAGATAGATGATAGAACCATAAATAGATAATGAGTATATATATGTGTGTGTGTGTGTATTCCTTTACCACTGCTGAATATAAAAACATTAAAAGCAATATACTAACCTTATAAAAGAACAAGAGTGGTCCTGAGCAGTCAGTATTAGATGAATGAGCTCACTCTTCCTTTCTAATAGATCTACATTTAAGATTCTTAGGTGCTCTCTCTCTCTCATAAATAAAAGTATTTAAAAAATAAAAATAAGGGGATGGAGAGATGGCTTAGCAGTTAAAGCACTTGTCTGTGAAGCCCAAGGTCCCAGGTTTGATTCCCCAGTACCCACATAAGCCAGATACACAAAGCGGCACATACATCTGGAGTTTGTAGTGGCTGGAGATCCTGGTGTGTCCATTCTCTTTATTACCTGTTTCTCTCTTTCTCTCTCTCTCTCTCTCTCCAATAAATAAATAAATAAAAGTATTTATTAAAAGATTCTTGGACTGACATTTGAGTGTATTTGGCGAACCCTCATCAACAGGTCATCATATAAAGTTACAGACCATAGATGGAGCTTGGGTGAGAGGGACAATGTCTAAGCAAAATGGAACAAAAGCATCATTACTATTTAACTTTAAGAAACACTTTTGTATGCTATGGCAATTAAAACAATGATTAATATTACAGAAGACCACACACTTACCCTGGGCTCAAGCTTCTGATACCTTGCACATGTAAATAAAATACATTGTGAAGACAGATTTTTCTGGGCTCCCTCTCAGTGTATGGACACTGACCTTAAACCATGCCATTCACTCCTCATTTGAATACATTGTTGTGCTGGTGCCAGAGAGACTTGCTTTATTTCTATAAAAATTTTATATCAAATATAACAAAAAGAAAAAATAAGGATATGGATAACTCAACTGTATAATATTTGCTAGCAAGCTTTAGGTTGCAACTCCTGCTACTAGGAAAATTACAAAAATTGTGAATGCCCAATAAACATATGAATATACATCTTACTATTTCTTCATAAAATTAATCAGATATATTTTTTCAAATACAAATTAAATACATAATCCAATATGATCATTATTAATATTCCCTTTCTATAAATAATATGTGCATGATCTTATAATTTTTCTGAAGGACAATTTGGAAATCTCAAAGTCTTAAAATGTCCATCACCTCCCTTTCCTGTGCCTAGACAAAAGGGGAAGTTTATCAAACCATTGTAAAGCAGTGGTCCTATAAAATGCAGTTATGGATAAATAATCATTAGATTTAAAAAAACGGCCAAGTATGCCATTGAACATAAAATTCTGTAATAAAACAGGTTAAACTTGTATTTATTATTTGAGGGAAAAAAGTTCAAGATAGTTATCCTAAAAATTAGAAATTTTCAATTGATAGTACACACCCAGGTTGACACTCACTTGTTGCAAAATAATAGTGATAATTCTGCATGATGGTTTTGTCATTAGTACTCAGCTCAATACCAGAACATGATGTCCACCCCCCATTGGGTATAAAGTCTTTCCTAGGAAACCAAAGTGATTTCTATATATATGGGTTAACTGGAAGCTTTGATTCAAGTTTTTCCTTTTCATCATTTAATAGAAAAAGAGTTTTGGGGGTGGAGAGATGGCTTGGTGGTTAAGACACTTGCCAGAAAAACCAAAGGACCCAGGTTCGATTCCCCAGTACCCACATGAAGGCAGATGCACAAAGTGATACATGCTTCTGGATTTAATTTTCAGTGGCTAAAGGCCCTGAAGCACCCATCCTCTCTCTCTTTCTCTCTCTCTCTTTCTCTCTCTCTCTTTCTCTCTCCCCTCTCTCCCTCTCCTGCTCAACTAAATAAATAATGAATAAATAAATAAAATATAAAAAGGAAAAAGTTTTGCTCTCATTTGCCAATTTCTTCAACTGACCATAAAAAAGTATTTCCAGAGTTTTCAAAACAATAAAGCTTGTATTGAAACAGAGGATGGCATAGTTATTAAACCATATGTGAATGAAAAGGACTTTCTAAAATTTTCTCCTAAGGTGTTCATTGTGCTAATTCCACTGATATTACAGTCATGCTCTGATAACTGATGAAAGATTATTATTTGATTGCCTCCCCTGGTAAAACAGTAATAATTTTGAGATGAAAGGGCAATTGAGCAAAAATTCAATGAATAAAATGATTGTGTACCTTTCAAAATTTCATAGAAAGGACAAGATGTATTTCATTCTCCTCCTAAATTATAACCTTGAAGTATAATAAAATAACTAAATAACATCAAGAACTTTGACATTCCTCTTTCCTCTCTCATAAGACAAAACCCTCAATATGCTTGGTTTTTGAAAACTCAGGCAGAAGTGGACAGCCTAAAGCTTTAATAATCTCTTGATCTGCCGTGACCCTTCCTACATTTCCTGATGATGGTTTGATTCCTTTATTCCCACCGATGTGTTCACAGAACTTGGCTGTACTTTTGCTATTCATTTACTCAATCTGGAGTAATTTGTACTTAGTAGAGTGCTGGAGCATGTCAGGATGAACAATTAAATATGATTGTTGTCAATGACAACCGGTAGTTACTGTTAAAATTGTCTGAGGCAGGAATGTGAGCATGAATGTGTTTATTTTAAATTAAGTAGTCTTAATGAAGTAAGTTTTCCAGAGACTCAAAATTAAATGCTGTCATTCAAGTGGTTCAGTTCTTCTTCAGAGTGTTGGAAATATTCACAGAGTTTCTGTTTTTCATTTCCTTTCCTTTTGTAGCAGGGGATAGTTCTTTACCTTGTCATGCTTTGGACTGAAGGCATATGTTATAGTCAGATTCTGATTTCTGGACAAACACCCTACCAGAAATAGCTTACTGGAGAAAAATGTTTATTTCAGGCTCATAGAGTCCAGGTGAAGCATAATCAATGTCAGAAGAAGCTGGCTCACTTCTATAGATCCACGCAGAGAGACATAACCAAATAATCAGGGAACATGAACAGCCAGAGCTCCAACTGGTCTCTGGAGACCTCTAGGCTGGATTCTATATCTGCTCCCAGTGACATACCTGTACCCCAGTAGGGCTCTGCCCACTGGGGACTCAAGATTTAAGCCTAAGTCTATGGAGCCCAACATTTAAACAACTGCATTTTTAAAAAATATTTTTATTTATTTATTTATTTAACAGAGAAAGAGGGAGAGAGAGAGAGAGGAGAGAGAATGGGGATGTCAGGTCCTCCAGCCACTACAGATGAATTCCAGACATGTGGGTCCCCTTGTGTATCTGGCTAATGTGGGATCTGGGGAACTGAATCTGCGTCCTTTGGCATTGCAGACAAATGCCTTAACCACTAAGCCATCTCTCCAGCCCTAAACAACTACATTTTGTTCTGTAATTATTTGGTTAGAGCAAGATGAGATAGGGTGTGACACAGCCATTAGTGAACAGAACAAGAAAATGCCTTTGAACTAGACCAAAGGAAAAATTTGACATATTCAAAATATTTTATTTATTTATTTTTATGAGAGCAAAAGAGACAGATAGAGAGAAAGAGAGAATGGACATGCCAGGGGCTCTAGCTATTGCATACGAACTCCAGACACATGTGCTCCCTTGTGAATTAGGCTAATGTGGGTCCTGGGGAATCAAACCTTGGTCCTTAGGCTTCACAGACAAATGCCGTCTAAGCCAGTTTCCCAGTCCCAAAATGTTTACTTTTTAATAAGCACAAAGAAAACAATATTTTAAGTAGTGAGAAAATTAAAAAAAAAAAATTTGTTGTGTGGTTAAGAGCCAACAGTCTTTCTGAGATCTGGGTGGACTTAGAACTTTCCAATCTAGTGGCTCTCAAAGAACTTCCATGCCACCATGTCAATTACTTTCAAGTTTTTGTCTGTGATTAGCAAAGTATTGAAAAGCATAGACACTAAGAAGGATAAATTATGAAAAATTTATTTCAAGAGTAGAAATAAGGAGAGAAGAAATAAAGCAGGAAAACCTCCCAATATGAGAAAAGTTTCCTCCTCCCAGCTGGGAGAGGTCCCCAGAGGAAAAATTGGGGAAAATCCATGTGGCAACTTAGGTAAGGTATATTTTTAATTAGGCACCCAGTTGATATGAGCCTTATTTGCAAGTTCAGATGTGCATGAAGAACCTCAATTGTTTGGTGAGCCTATGAGGAGAGCACAGACAGAAAGAGCCTGACAACTGGTGACCAAAGTGGGAAAAGTTAAGGAGGAGGAGTCAAGGAGTTGCTTCTGATCACCATCTTGACAGGGTGGCATCCATGTTCTTTGAGACTTCTTTCCCTAGCTGACTACCTGCAACAGAAAGTTGATATAGGAATTTTGAGGTTCCTTACCAATGTATCATTATTATTGGGGTGTCTCCAGATTATTGTTTTATGTATTTGAAAAATGAAGCCCACAGACCAGAGGATAATGTTCAGACAGATTTTATTATAGCTTAGACCCTTTAGGAGGGAGAGTAGTAAAAGAAGGCAGCTTAAGGAAAATAAGTCATAGCTCTTGTCCCAGGAGGCAAGATAGAGTTTGAGAAGCCCTGAACTTAAGAGAAGTAAAGTAAGCAGAGTTCTTGTCCCAGGCGTCAAGGAGGTTTGATAAGCCCAGAAAATGTGAGAAGGAAGCAAGATAGGGCTCTATCTCAGAGAAGCAAGAGGATATTAAAGACCCCACCTCGAGATTACATGAGCCCCATGGATGGACATATGGTCTAGCCATTTTGTCCTAACTTCAAGTGTCTGAGGTCAGGATCTCCCAGAAAGGGCAATCTCCCCAAAAAATCTCAATTTTGTAGGAAGGCTCTTCTCAGAAGGGAGTGGAAAGACTCCCTAGGGTGGCAGAAATAAGGAAAGGTCAGACCCTTCTGATGTTGCCATCAAATATATTGAAATGTTGATGATCTCTTATGGGGGTAAATAATATTTCTCAAAAATCCATAGGATGTTGCTAAAAAAAACCCAGAACCAGGAGTAGGATGCCTCCTAGTGAGTTGTTGTAATTTGAATATGAAGCCTATACACAATCCTCAGCTGGTGGAAATTTGTGGGCTGGAGAAACTGTGTGACCTGGGGCAGGCCTTGGGGTATTATGGTACAAAATCTCTTGCCAGAGCTCAGATCACTCTTAATGTTTCCTGCCAGCTTTAAAGATAAGATGTGATATTCACCCCTCGTTCTGCCATGCTTTCTCCACCACGATGAAACTTCCCAAAATTGTAGGTCTGAAATAAATGCTTGCCTTTCATTAGCTGCATTGGTTAGGTATTTTGTCTCAGTAACAAGAAGGTAATTGCAATAGTCATAGAGGTTCCTGAGCCCCCCTAAACAACAGAGGCTGATGCCAGAGTTATCAGATCCCCGCCAGCACTACATAGTAAGATTCTATTGCTGAGTTCAATACATGGTTTGGTAGCAGGACAATGAAAAAAATGAAGCTGAAGCTGAGCTGGAAGCCTCCTCCCCCACTGGCTAGTTGACATAGTGCTAGAAAGTGCCACGCAGGCTGCTAGGTGAGAAAATTCAACCGGCTTACCCAACTGCTGAACAATCCTGTATGCTATACACATGACTACCAACCAAGATATGCCCACCAACAGAATGGTAGCATCATTGTGATAAGGGTAACCAACAGATCTCAGACTGGATCTGAGACCCACTCCATGGGAGAGAATGCATACCTGGTATTGAAAACTTGCCCAAAATCTAGGGTTGTGAAGATCATAGACCTTAGGGGGAAGCTACTACTATTAACTGACTAAATAGTTGTGCCATCAAATTGTCCTCTAAGTATTCATAGCACACTTTAGGTCAAAGTTTTTGAATAACATTTGAATTTTAGCTATAGAATGTCTGCTTATCTCTTGCTATAAGGATTTGTACTTCATTTGCAGGCAGGACCTAGAAATAAAAAACACATTTTCTATGAGACAGGACTTGAGCACAAATACTCAACTGCTATTGTTCAAAGACACTTAACAAAAAAGTTCATTTTCTACAATGTGGGGAAGACAGAGAATTCACAAGGAATGCAGAATGGTTAACCTTGTCAAGTTGATGAGATTTAGAATCATCATGGAAACAAACCTCTGGGCTTATCTGTGAGGGAGATCCTAAGTTGATAATACCCCAATTGTAGCCAGTGTTAGCCATTGAGCTAAGTTCTCAGACTGAATAAAAATGAGAAAGAAAGCTCAGAAACAACATTCATCTCTGATTCCTGAGTATGGATAGAGTTGAACCAGTGTTTTCAACTTCCTGCCATCATGTTTCCCCACAAGAATGGACTATATTCCCTAGAACTGTGAGCCAAAGTAAAACTTTCCACCCTAAGTAGCTTTTGTCAGGTATTTTATCACAGCCATGAGACAGGTAACTCATATACCCAGGGACTACCAATAGGGGAAGCCTTTTCTAGTCCCCTGGCCTTTTGGACACAAGGGAGGATTAGCACTAGCTGTTGATGGAGGGTCACTGTCACTTGCACAGTGGAAGTGCTTTGGACAGGGGGAAGGGACAAGTATCCTATCTTCTGGTTCTTACCACCTAATCTCTTTATGATATTTCCCATCAGCATAGCAGAACCAGAGGCAAAAAGTTAAGAGATCCCAGATGAAGTCTCTCTCTCCCATGCTCAGCCTCTTGAACATTGAAATGCAGGAGGAGACAGTAACACTCAGAGTAGAGAGAGGAAAAGGCTGAAACACCTACTGCATAACAGGGAATGTCTTTATCTAATTATATACTACAAAGAAAACATAATCTACACTTTTATATATGATAGTATTTTCTTATTGAAAAACAGGTTGAGGACTGAATTAAGTTCTAAAACTGCCCTTGGTTTGCTGAAAGCAGCCAACACTATGGGACCTTGGAGAGTGATTCATGACAAGAATTTGAAATGATCGCTAACCCCCATGCTTCAAGACATAGTAGTAATTTACTTACTATGATGGTTTGAAGTGAAATGTCTTCCACAGGCTCAAATGTTAAATGCTTGGTCCCCACTAGAGCACCTAGAGGAAGTGACTCAGTGGAGGCATGCCTTTGGAGCTTATTCCTGAGCTGTGTCTTGTTCTATGTTTTGTATTTTCCATGCAGTAAGGTGAGCTGCCTCCTTCACACTGCTATCACCCATGATGTCCTTTATAAGAGAGTCAGAAGCCATGGGCCAAAGTAAGTTATTTTCCCCTTAAGTTGTTTATGACAGATATTTTGTCACAGTGATGAAAAATATGGCTGATAAACTCACTCTAACTAAATATATTTTAAATATGTATGACGATGTTTATAATAAATAGTGCTTTCTTCTGGTCATGACACATCATAAATATAGGATTTCTTAATGGCCCTTGGCATATGAGGACAATCCCAACAGTGATGAGAGTAAGTACTACTTTTATATATTTTAAAAGTATATTTAAAAAGAATAAGTATAAACTTTTATAGAATTTAAGTCCATGAACTTCACAAATTTAACTTGGATCATATTTTGGAAATTTCACAACTAATTCAAGATTGAGTTGTTGGAGAGTGAAGCTGTTTGGACTTGAAAAAGCTGGGTTCTATTTTCAACATACCCACTAATGGTGCCTTTTCAAATTCTTCCAATTTCCCAATAATGTTTCAAAAGGTAATTTGCTTTAAAGTTGTGAGTAGGCAAACACAGCAGAGTGTTCTCTTTCACATAGTTTTCTATTCATTGACAAATGCCATTGGTCTGCAATTTGCCGATGGAAAATTCATGCAATTTGCAAATTTGCTTTGATAAGCTGAGAAGTCCAGCCTCACGCTGCTCTTCAAGGGGAAACCAGAGGCTTCTGCAAGAACTGGTCAACAAAGCTGCACGTTGTCAAAGGCAGCGACGTCTGATAAGTTGGAATTACAGTAATTGGATATGTCTATTTTTAAGGACTCCTGCGAAAGTAATTCCCTAATGCTATTTAACTCTAGTAGTTTTAACATCTTGCCTCTGGTGTCCTGGGTGTACCATGCAGGGCCAAATATATATGCAAGACAGAAGCATGCAGGCCTGAAGAAAAGCTGGAGAGAACAAACTGCAGCCCAGACATGGGGGTGGAGAATGATTTGTGTATAGGAGGCCACAGGGTGCCTTAACAGCCCTTGGTCAGCCCCCAAATAATACAGGTTGAGATATGGGGAGCATAGTGATGGTGTGAACATTTTTCTCCCCATCTCTAACTTTATTTCATTTGGAACTTTTCCTTTAAAACATGCAGACTTTGAGTAGACTTTACTAGTATTAAATTACTAAGCAGCAATTTTTTTCAACTATACTCTTGAAATACTTTTCCTGACCATTGTCATCTATGTAAGAAGTTTCCCCTCTATGAACCATGCAGAAATAATAAATAGCACCAGCCCAAAATATAAAATTAAAATATTTTCTAAACATAAAATTTTGGATCTGAGGAGATAGTTCCTTGGAAAGTGCTCAATGTGCGAGCATGAGGACCTGACCTTGGTTCCCCAGCAGCCCTCTAAAGGCGAGGCACAGCAGCATACATCTGTCATTCCAGCCCTGGGGAGGCAGAGTGAAGAGAATACCAGAAATTTGTTGGCTAACTTATGTAGCAGAATTGGTAAGGTCCAGGTTCAGTTGAGAGGCCCTATCTCAAAAACAAACAAACATACAACAATTAAAAAAACAAACAAACAAACAAACAAAAAAAAACAGATGAATATCACCTGAGGAGACATCAAACACTGACCACTAGAGAGCCTCCACAAATATGCACACACATAAGTACCCACACCCACATGAACCTGCATATACACCACACACGCATACATAAGAGAGAGAAAAAAAAGACATTAAATTTTAATAGGCACGTGTTGATATTAAATCTTAGTCCCAGAACCTACCTTCACAGGTAGAAGACCTTGTGGTCATAGAACACTGATGGGCAAAGGGAGATGATTGAGTAGATAAAGACTATTGCTTACAAAGCTTGCTTACCTGGGTTCAATTTCCCACTGCCCATGTAAAGTAAAGCCATATGCACAAAGTAGCACATGCATCTGGAGTTTGCTTACAGTGGCAAGAGGGCCTGGAATGCTTGTTCTCTCTTTCTCTCTCCCTCTCTCTCTCCCTTCCCCTCACAATTAAGTAATAATATTTTAAAGAACATTGAGTTCCTTCTGCTTTACCTCTCAACCTATGGAAATTGTCAAAGTCTGTGATAATAAAAGTAAAAGATCAAGAGAAAAAAGCCATCTTAATTGGGACAAAGATGAGCCCCAACTCGAGATTTCACACTTTAAAGAATATTAACCAAACACAGTGATACTGGGGACAAATGAGGGCTTCAAGGTAGTAATTAGTGCAGACAGTGCTTCACTCTGACCCTGGGCAGGATTTAGCTCTCCCTGAAATGCTAATTTTGTTGTTCAGGTATCCACACTCAACAATATATGGAGCAGTGCAAGGTACAAAGGAAGATCAGGGGACATGCTAATGGATCCGGTGACTCTGTTTACAACAGGTGCAGATGAGGGCTAGACCTCCTTTCTGCTGTCCTCAGCCTCCTGCCTGAGAAGCTGTTGGAAGTAAAGCTGGAAAAAGGAGAAATGTAAAGAAGGGCAGAAGTCATGAGGTCCCAATACAGAGGACATATGCACAGAGAATGTCACATAGCCCACAAGGTAGCACAGTCAATAAGAAATGTTCCGAGAGAAAACAGTCCTTCTCAGTGGTCAGAGGCAGGCCTCTTTGACTAACTGCTGTCTTTCTATCAATTTGTCTCCCTATCTCTGCATCCACCTGCTCATCTGCTAATCAAATGTTATCAGATACTAACTCTCTTCATTGGATTAGGATTCTTTCTTGCTTTGTAAATTTTCTTTTGAATTTTTTAGAATCCTTAAGATTTTATGAATCAATCAATTATTTTAAATATATAATGACAAATAGGTTACTAGGCAATTCAAAGTTTTAATTTTTGTTTATTATTTGCAAGTGGGGGGGAGAGAGAGAGAGATAAAGAGAACAAAAATTGAGAGACAATGGGCACACCAGAGCCTCTAGCAACTACAAATGAACTCCAGATGCATATGCTACTTTATATATATAGCTTTACATAGGTTAATGGGGAATCAAACCCAAGTCATTGGGCTTTGCAGACAAGTGCCTTAACCACTGAGCCATCACTCCAGCCCTAGTAATTCAAGTTTTAATGAAATCAATCATGAGTGAATGACTTATAAAAGACAGAATTGCAGATGTCAGAAGCCCAACTATTAAATCAAAATTTTGTGGTTTTTAAATCAACTGAATATAATCACATGTATACACATTTGTGCACACATGCATATAAAGAGAGACAGAGGTTTCTCTCTCCTGTGGGGCTTCCAGCCAGTAGTAATGAAGGAAGAGTTTCTTTGCTTACCCAGTTTGGGTTCTCATGTTCCAAATGCTGTGTCTCTTATAGAGGTATCTCCATTTGTATCCACTTTTCTCTCTGTTCATTACAAATCTTTCTTAGTTTTTGGCTAGCTATGATTTTTTTTTTTAATTTTTTTATGGAGTAGAATCCAACATCAAAATGTGTCTCTAGTTTGGCAGGTTAGACCGGCAATCCATCAATAACATCTCAGCTATCTCATGTCAAGCACAGGGGCAGTTCATCACTACTTAATGTCATCACAAACCCAGAAGAGAGCAGAGTCTCACCATCCCCAACAGCCTGGCAGCATTTCCTCCTAAGTCCCAGCACTGTAGAATGTCTGCATATGAAAGAAAGGAATAGGCCAGGTACAGTGGCTCATGCCTTTAATCCCAGCACTGGAGAGTATGAGGTAGGAGGATTGTCATCAGCTTGAGACCAGCCTGGGCTGTAGAGTGAGTTCTAGGTCAGCCTGGGCTAGACTCTGTCTCATAAAAAGCAAGAAAAAAGGATGGTTTAATATTTAATCATGGCATGTTTCTCCTACCACTTAGGACTAAAAAGTATCCTTGAAATGGGAATTATTGTCCACATTGCATGAATGACAAGTTCAAGGCTTAAGTAGGTTAATAATTTGCACAGCAGTCATGGTTATACAGTGTGAGCCCAAGATTCTAATCACAACCACAGGCCATTAAATCTCCGCATCCACTGTCCTGTCCAACTGGGTCCTAGCATATCTACTCTGACTTAAACTGTGTATCAGAAACAGGAAATCAGCAAGGGTAGAGGACTTCCACAAATTAGCATGGCCAGTTAGGGCTGAACCTGAACCAGGTCTCCTAAGTCTTGTTCCAATATTTTCTCACGTGCTGTTTTGTTGTTGTTGTTGTTTTGTTTTTTTTTAATGCAAGACAGTGAAAAGAGCAAAAAGAAATTGGCATACCAAGGTCTCCAGCCACTGCAGTTGAACTCCAGACATGTGTGCCCGCTTGTGAGCATGTGTGACCTTGTGTCACTGTGTGTCTGGCTTACGTGGGACCTGGAGAGTCAAACATGAGTCCTTAGGCTTGATAGGCAACCATCTTAACCACTCAGCTGGTTAACTCCAGCCCCTTCATGCTGTGTTTCTTATTACCCACAGCAGGCGTAACTCAGTCAACCCCTAAGCTTAATCACAATAGATGAAGCACTATTGCTGAGCCAGAAGAACCCCAGGCACTGGCATCTCACACATACTTCTCAGTCCTTGAATCAACCGTATTATTCTCCATCTAGACAGTTTCTGAGCATGGCAGTCATACACAACTACTAGGTTCATTTAGAGAATCTTATTTATGTAACTTAATGAATGAAACCAAGTGCAAATTATCACTGCTCTAAACCAGTATAGCAGTTTCCTTCTCATCGCTGGGACAAAATACCTGAGAAAAAAGGATTTACTTTAATTTACAGTGTCAGGAAGTTTCATTATGGCATGGCATGGCAGAGCAGAGGCTGGACATCACATCCTGACAGAGCAGCCGGCAGAAAGCAGAAAGAGAATGAACTAGCTTCTGCAAGGGGGACTTGGGCCATAACAGCACAAAGCCTAACTACAGCAACACACCTCCTCCAACAAGGCGCCATTCTCCAGCTTGCCACCAGCTGCGGGTTGAGTATGAGGCTTAATCACAAACATATAAGGCTATGGGGGACACTTTACATTCAAACTACCACAACTAGTTTCCAGGAAATTATAAAATCAAGCTTAAGTCCAAATTATTATACACATACAAACTCTTATGAGCAAGTAAAATGCCTCAAAAAATTCTGTATTTTATTTCAAAGCCCTGAAAATACCTTACTTGGAAATTCTTGGCAAATAAATATTTTAATATTATTTATCTATATCAGTATTGTAGTCAGGTTGGCATTGCTGGTAGAAATCACCCAAAGAAGGGCAGATTGTGGGAAAAAGAGGTTTATTTTGGCTTACAGACTTGAGGGGAAGCTCCATGATGGCAGGGGAAAATGATGTCATGAGCAGAGGGTGGACATCACCTCCTGGCCAACATTAGGTGGACAACAGCAACAGGAGAGTGTGCCAAACACGAGCAAGGGGAAAATGGCTATAACACCCTTAAGCCTACCCTCAACAATGCACTGCCTCCAGGAGGCATTAATTCCCAAATCTCCACCAGCTAAGAACCTAGAATTCAGAACACCTAAGTTTATGGGGGGACACCTGAATCAAACCACCATAATCCACCCTTGACCCCATAAACTGATAACCATCCAGGATGTAAAATGCAATGCATTCAGTCCTACTTTAAAAGTCCCCATATTTTTATCAATCCTAATGCTGTTCAAACACCCCCATAAGCCAAAGTCTTTTCACTGAGCCATAATACTGAAAAATTCCCAAAAAACCCATAATGGCACAGAATAAACATTCACAATGCAAAAGATGGCAGGGCAACCATCAAACACTGTCACTTTAAGTCTAACAACTATAGCCAGTGACAAATCTCCAAGCCCAATTATTCTAACCAGGAACAGGTCTCTGGAGTTCCAATTCCACCCCTCCAGCTAGGCTAGTCACAGTCCTGGAAAACTTCATCTGGGGCCGGCAGCTCTCCTTAGCAGCCATATCAAGGCCCTGACACCTCCACTGGCTCTCCACTGCAAGCCACGGTTCATCTTCACAGCCACATCGGGTCTCTATGCAGGCATCCAGCAAACATGCTTCACACTGCCCATGGCCATTTCCAAAACATAAGACTGTGCTACAAATTCAATGACCCTCAGTTTCCTGCATTTCTTGTACTCCATAATACCAGGTAGGGTTCCAATGTGTTAATCGATGGGGGAATAAAGCAGGCTTTGAAGAACAAGATACCTTCAGCATTCAAGCCCCTTCAAAAGATTGAATTCTTTCTGTTGTCCCAGTGCAGGTCAGCTGGCCCAATTTTCTTTGGTTATAATTTCTCATACATTGCAGCTGAACAGGAAGCAGTTTTGGCCCAAATATTTCATTTTTATCTGTGCAATATCCCTCTGCTCACATCAGTCTATTTCTACACACTGCAACCCTGCACAAGTTCTCAGGACATGGGCATAACAGCAAGCCACTCACAAAAACTGCTTCTAGCACAGTCTAGGCAAAGGTCTTTCTCACACATGTAAGTCAAACCTCACAATCCGTAGTTCTTACTGCTTTCAGGTCTTTCAGTTTTGACCAGAATGGTCCATCAAGCTGATCTTGCAGCACTGCAAGGCTTCTCTTAGCCCAAGATTTCAAATCATTCCACATTTTTAGTGAAATTCAGCTCCAAAGGCCAGAGCCACACAGTCAGATGTCGAGCACCAATCCCACTCCTCTGACACCAACTTTATTGTTATAGTTGGGTTCGCATTGCTGGTAGAAATTACCCAACCAAGAGCAGCTTGTGGGAAAAAAGAGGTTTATTTTGGCTTACAGGCTTCAGGGAGAAAGCTCCATGATGGCAAGGGAAACTGATGGCATGAGCAGAGGGTGGACATCACCTCCTGGCCAACATCAGGTGGACAACAGGAACAGGAGAGTGTGCCAAACCCTGGAAAGGGGAAACTGGCTATAATACCCATAAGCCCACCACCAACAATACTCTGCCTCCAGGAGGTGTTAATTCCCAAATCTCCATCAGCTAGGAACCTAGCATTCAGAACACCTAAATTTATGGGGGACACTTGAATCAAACCACCACAATCAGTTAATCAAAAACAGCAGCAAGACAAAAATTCTTTAGGTGATGGGCTGGAAACATAGCTCAGCTATCACTCCATGTCTGTCTTACCAGATTTCCATACATGTCTTGCCTTCTGTCTTGTTTCATGTATCCTCACAATTTTCAACAGAGGCTTACCTCTGACTTTAGCATTCCTTCCAAACCTGACATCCCACTCCCCTTGTTCCCTCTGTCACAGTGGAACTTCTAGCTCTAGATGTTCTCAACTAGTTATCAACTATGATAGTAAAACACAATTCTCAAGACCCACTGGTGTGTAGAGATTTTCTCTAAATCGGAACATTCCAACCTAGAACGAGGCTTCTTAAGACTTAGGAAGTAAATAAGACTCAAGCCTCAGGAAGCACCTGACTCTTATAAGATTCACAGATTACCTGGCAAAAGTTATACAAGCAGTAACAATTGTTATGTGGATACTATCTGATTAGTTGAGCTATCTGCAAAAGGTATAGGGTGTTCTAGGGACGCAGCTTTCAACCCATGCTGGGGAGGGCGTTACAGTCATTCAGCTGCTTTTGAGGCACTCATGCTCCTGGGAGTAACCCTAATAAACTCATGAGGTTTCCAAGTTGGGCCTTGAGGGAATTGTGAATTTGGTTTGACTTTGGAGCCCTATCTAGGGTAAACTGATGTTTGTTTCACATATCCTCAGCAAAAGTTCACACAATAAGGTGTTGGCCTCTGAGGCCCAAGTGTGAGGCCTAGTGGAACTTCCTGAGCCTAGCTAAAGTTTGGTGATCTGCCTCTGGCCAGACGTGACTCAGCAAGATGCCTAATGGCTTCTTACCTGCTACCTCCACATGGGAGTTAGAATTATCATTTCAATAGTCACAGTTTACTATTGGCCCTTACCTTTCCCCACCATCCTACAATCCCCGCCTTCACCCCCAACATTATATAGGCAACTGTTCATAGCAATAAAGCGAGTTCCTGCTTCGACAAGACTCCCGACTCAGTGTGGTTTTTCTCCGGTGGCCAGGAGAGGTCTGAGTTGTCGGGCGCTCATCTCCTCCTCAGCCCCTCGGGAGGAACCAGCGGGCCTGGTCCTTCCCTCGGCACTACCTGCCCCGCCGGCGGAGCCCGGCAATAAGGATGAAAGATAAAGTGCTATAAGTCTAGTTGCAAACTTGATCTGTTCAGTATCAAAGAATGCTTAAATAAAGACAAAACAGTCTTCAGAAAGTCCAGGCTCCTAAAGATGAGCTAATGTACTGACCACATAACCCAGTTGATTTAATGGGACAGCAAGGAAGATGCCCAAAGCACCATTGTCTAGCAAGGGTGCCCCATCACAGTCATTCTTCCACCACCAAGATGAAGGTAGAATCATCATGTATTCAAAGATGCTCATATACTTGAATGATTTTTTTTCTGAATGCTCCTAATTTTAAAAATAACCTTGTAAAAGCAAAATTCCAGTCTTGGTATGTGTTCTTTGGCATAACTTGAGCACTGGAATTTTAAAATGATCGTAGGTTAGTGGCAAGGGTTGAGGTATCCTGAAGATGAAGGTAGAGCTATGAATTGCTTTAGATGGTAAAATATCTTTCATTTCAAGTAAAGTGCATCTACTGAGAATATACTCAGTAAAAGTAAAAAGAGAAAGCTCCTTGTTTACGATATCTAATTAAATCATTGTGATAAATCTACAGGCAATTTTTATGGTTTCCATTTCACAGACAAGCCAAGGAATGCTGAGGGGAAATTATGAGGTTTTTTTAAAAAAATGTTTTATATATTTGAGAAAGAGAGAAAGAAGTATATAGATAGAGAGAGAGAGAGAGAGAGAGAGAGAGGGAGGGAGGGAGGGAGAAAGAGAAAGAGAGAGAGAGAGACAGACAGACGGAGAGAGAGAATAAGAATGGGTGTGCCAGGGCCTCTAGCTGCTGCAAATGCACTCCAGACACATGTGTGCCAATTGCAATTCCAGACCACTCATACTTCCACAAATTGGCTACAGATCTGGGATTCTCATGATCCCTCCATATGCTTCATTAATTTTCTAGAACACCTCAAAGATATTACTTAACACCTTATTTTCATTGTAAAGGGAAAAACTCTGGAAGATCAAAATGGAATCAGTTCATAGAACAATGAGCCAGGTGGTAAAGGTACAAAGCTTCAGTGACCTGTCCAGTTGCACCACCTGCCCAGAAAAGTCATGTGTTCACCAACTCAAAAATGCCTCCTAATCTTATACTTAAAGAAATTTTGTCCAACCCTGCTAGTCAAAGTCCTGAGAATAAATGTGTGTTTAGTGTTCAACATTAAATGTGACACCTCTAACATACTCTCCAAGGCTCAAGGAACATTACCAAAAAGGAGGTTGAAAGAATGCAAGGGACAGGGGATGGGAATGGGTGCTTTGCAATGCTTTCTTAAGGGTACGAAGTGGCAATTCCTTTCATGACTTCCAGCAGCTTCAGTTTCTGCTTCCAGACCTGTACAATACTGGGTCCATCAGCATTCCAACTTGGATGATGAAGGAGAGATAAAGACAAAAGGAAAGAAAATACTTCAAAATAGAAGAGGGACTAATCAAAAGGGAAAAGGTTCAGTGGAGAGATATGGGGACAGCAGAAGATAATGGTAAGGGATAATGATCAAAATACATTATGTGCATGTTTGAAAATTAACAATAAAAAGTTAAAATGTACCTAAAAATAAAATTTTAACAAAGTATTTGTATCTGTTAAAGAAAATCCAAGATAAATTTAACAAAGCTATTTTGAGTAAGGAAAAGTTTCTCAAACAGGCAGCATTTCAGACTAGAGTTAGTTCAGAATGCTGGCTATATTTATAGTGAAAGGAAAGGAAGTGGTATACAGAAAGAGCTTGATTTGCTGTCTTCAACATTGATTTGTCATTTAGACATGGTCTGATCCATTGGCAGCCCATGACTGGCAGAAGCTCAAAAGCTATGAAGAGCTGCCACTGTCACTCTTTTTCAAAAGGAATTCTTATGTGGGTTTGAATTTTGTTTGCATACTAAGTTAGGCTGCATTTCGCTGCATAAGGAATGAGGCAGCTTTGGCTTGAAATTTAACATCTAAGTGTGGAAATGGTAGGGTTACAAATGTCAGATCACTTTATAGTCTATATTGTAAGAGCAAATTTGTACTTGATTTTATAGGGATAAATCTTCACATAGAACTTGAAAATAGCTCAACACACACACACACACACAGTTAGTGGTTTTATTTTTTCTGACTTTATCTTTAGTCTAGATGTAATCCAAACAGGCTCAGAAAGCAAGCAGAACTCACTGGCATTGGATGAACCTTCTGCTATACAGAGAGACTAGAATGAAGGAAAAGCAGACACTCCCCCTGTGGCACAAAGAGATAAGGCCTTAAAGCATGTTGACCATTGCCAAGCCACCTGGCAAGAAGGGTAAGACTAAACTTTGAAGACCCACCTGGGCAGCAGGATTAGAGTAAACTTGGAATGGATTTTTCCCCTCTGTTTGTATTTCCAACAAAATGCTAACAAGAAAGAGTTCAAGCAAGAATAATTCTTGGGATGTTAACCAGATTCTTCTCAGATTCAGCTCCCTGAATATAGTATGGCTTAAAGATTCAATTCTTCCTCTCTTGACTACTTAAGATGTGGCATGGACCACTTACAAAAACAGACTACAACAAACATTGATTTAACAGGTCTATATTCTCAGTCCAAGAAATTCACACTAACTTAGTTGTTGAAGGCTTGTTATTGATATTTCCCTAATCAATAATTGCTGCCAAGTGCCAATATCTGCTTTTTGATTATTATTCCAGAGGAGCCAATATGGATTCACACTGTGCTTGGCCTCGAAGGGAGAAGGAAGTATGGTGACTGGTGGCCCAACTATTTTACAAGATCTACTGTGCAAATCTGGGAAGGTCATTTTCATTTTGTGGGTGGATTAGAGCTCTTTCTTTTTCACACTGAAACGTAAATAAATGTTATCTGCCTTAGTTGCTTACTTTAACATGAGCCTTCCAACATGTCAAAGTGCTTCCCAGAGTGGAAAGCTTCCTAAGGGCTCAGTTGCCTGAACAAATTCAGGAACCTTTGTGAAGGGAGCTGAGGAAGTGGCCTGCATTATTATTCCAGAGCAAGACATAATACCGAAAACAGAGGAAAGACTCAACACTGAAACCACGGTACTGAACTTGGAGGTTTATCAGCAGTGTTCCTCAGGACAGGAGCTTTAGAGAAGCCACTCCTTTCATAGTTACCTTGTTTCATTGGGTGGAGGCAGAACCTTCTAGTCAGGGTGCTCTCTCACCTAGTGAGGAGATCATCTCCCATTGTGTCTGATGTCATGAACAGAATTTGATTATGGTTCCTTTCATTAGCTCTTCTGTGACTTTTTGCACACATGGTTGCCACTCTGATCACTGAGAGCAGTTAATTATCTAACAACAGTGATAGCTGCATAGGGTGAAATGTCATTTCCCCTAAAATCATTTTTTCCCAGGAGTGATCAAGATGCTGTAGGAAGAATGACCAATAGCTACTTGATAAAATCCATAGCATAGCACAGCTGTATCCATTAATCACTGTGGTTAGCAACATGTCAGAAACAAGTTTTCCTCAGACTAGTTTATCAATTCCACAATGTCAAGGAACACACACACACGCACACACAAGCACACAGTCTTACATGTAAACAAAAACATGTCTTTGTTTGATCAAGGAATGTCTCTAAAATTGTCTCCTTCAATCTTGGTTATCTGTTGCATGCAAATGACATCTTGACCCAATTGGTGCTACAAGCACTCGAGTTCTTTTCCACTTTTCTACTGTGTGCCTCTTTTGTACTTACCCATTGGCCTTTTCCAGGCTCACTTGCTCCTTCTCCAGTTTTCTAGCATCTTACTAGCACTTGTAACTCCATGGCAGAGGAAAACTCTATGGACTGCCCTTCGCACCAGGCCGCCTGGATACGTGTGCTTTCCTAAAACTTCTAACCCAGATTAAAATACCTGTGTTAAAATGTTCCACACATAAATGAACCCTTTAAATAATTGATGGGCAATGGCAGATATTAGTAACATTGACTCTGAGGGAAGAATATATAAACTCTCTAGTTTCACTTGCTTTTAGTTTTTTGTTCTTTTCACCAATTTTAGAAGTCACATGGGTAAGAAGTAGACATACTTTGCAATAGATGGCATCTCTGATGATGCATACATTGTGGTGATGTAGTGATAAACTGTTTCCCTAAATTGCTTTTCATGAATTCAGGAGGCACTTTTGTCCATTTTGAATTATTTTTAACCACAAACTCTTTAAAATTATTTCATTACCTTATTTGTGAAAGAGAAAGGGAGAGAAAGAGAGACACACATAGAAAGAGAAAGAGACAAAGAGAGAGGAATATGGGTATGCCAGGGCCACTTGCTGTGACAATTGAACTCCCAATGCATTTTCTACTTTGTGCATCTGGCTTTCCCTGGGTACTAGGAAACAAAACCCACACCAGCAGGCTTTGCAAAGAAGCACCTTTAACTACTGAGCCATCTCCCTGGTAGAGCCACCAACTCTTTACCCAGGCCCATGAAAAGCTTGATGTGTAACATCAGAAAGCTGAAAGCTCTACCTTCAGAGCACACTGAGACTGTTTACTGGACTGATGTCCTATGAAGAGTCATGAGGATTGACTATGCATGCACACATCATGTGTTCCTTCACCTTCCTTCCCCTGTCTCCAAGGACCTGTCCTTTGCTCCAGATGACCCTGTTTCTACTATCATGAGTATGTATTAGTGTGTGTGCTGGTGTGTACACCCATGTATTTGCATGCAAGTGAAAGCTGGAGGACAACTTCAGGCATCTTCTATCTTTTTTGAGACAGGGTTACTCACTGGCCTGGAGTTCACCAGTTAAGCTAGAGTAGCTGGCTAGTAATTTTCAGGGATCCATCAGTCTTCACTTCCCTAGTGCTGGGGTTACAGGCATGCACTACCACACCTCACATTTTTACATGGATCCTAGAAATTGAAACTAGGCCCTCATGCTTGCAAGGCAAAAACTTTACAACCACACTATCTTCCTGTTTCTTTGCACCTGAAATGCCTTTAAACCCCATTCTCAAAGACTCTGACTTGAGATATGCTGTCTTATTTTTTCACACCTCCTAGTGAATAAATTGTCTCTCACTTGCTGACCATTGTTCCTGTGATTGGCATGCTCCATGTTGTACAGAATGGACCTGTTTAGCAATGGTTTTGTGTGATGGAAAGGACATTTGTGATCTTTGTTTTGAGTGTCCCAAATACTCCATTTATTTTGTAACAGAAGTGGCAGTAATCCTAAAATATGCTTCCATTTAAAGTAATTAAGCAAATGCATACACAGGCATTTAAGGAATAATGAGACTTAAACAGTAATGTTCTCTTTTTCTTCCTCTAGTGCTTTTAACAGCCATTATTCATACATATTTATATCATTCAGAGGTTTTTGGAATATCTACTTTGTTCATAGAAACTAAGAGCAGAGAGAGACAGAGACAGAAAGATAGAGAAATCCTGAGCACTTATATATTGTGGAATTATAGAGTACTTATGAAGATGAAGAAAGATAACTAGGTTGAGCCTGTCTCCACAGCCTCCTCTCTCTCACACATGCCTCCTAACCTCTTTTCACATCCTCCTGAATGCTAGCTGTGCTTTCCCCACAAAGGCTTGACACCACACCATCAGTCTCTCTAATGGATGACAAATTTGGCTCTCTTCCCCCCCTCCCCCGACCTGCCACTGCCTGCTCTTCATAGTAGCTGCTAAATGTTCAAGCTTGATTTTAAAGTCATCTGAACTAGACTGGTCTTCTCATGCCTAAACCAAATAAAGTACTTTTCCAGGGGTTCCTAGCCATGTAGTGTGTGGTAACTTGTTTCCGTTTTCCATAACATTGTGAGCCACTTAAGGGCTGGAATATTTTTAACTTGGCACATTTTTAAAATGTTTTACTTATTTATTTATGAGAGGAGGCAGATAAAGAGAGAGAATGCATGCACCAAGTCCTTCAGCCACTGCAAGCAAACTCCAGAGGCATACACCACTTTGTGCATCAAGCCAGTAGGTACTGGGGAATTGAACCTGGGTCCTTTGACTTTTCCAGCAAGCATCTTAACTGTTAAGCCATCTCTCGGCACATTGTAACTGTGACACATCCAGTAGGGTCACAATAATGTACATAGAAAGAATAAAGGAAGGAATCCTCAAAGATCACATATCCTAATGCTATAAGGACAGGGGCATGTGAATAAACAGAATATATTATGACAAGCCCTGAAGGCATCTATGCAGTCATAGCACTAATAGCTCCAGGGAATGTTCTACATCCCATGACTTCCTTTCTGAGATGAAGGGATGAGATCTATATAAAATGAAGGAAATCCCAGGCCCATGAACTCAACCTTGGGTTCCTGGCTAGGAAGGGTGAGGGGAGCCAGAGAAAGTTTCCCTCACACAGAGAGAGAAAGAAAGCCTAGAGCTTACTCAAGTGGCCAAGAAGGTCTAAGAGCCTTGAAGCAAAGGGCACATGACAGGAAGAGAAGGAAGAGCAGCCAAGAGAGATTCACACATGTGCCAGGCTCATTTATATGGTTATTACATCCAAAAAGGATGATCCTCAGGTGTGCAAGGTAGGGACCTGGTTGGCTGATGGGCTCAAGAGGCTGATTCAGAAAGGGCCAGCCCACAGGTGTGCTAAGCTGGGGCAGCAGGAAGCACTGCTGAGTTATTACTTGATGCTGTGTTGGATAAAACAGGGTCAGATACAGGTCTAGTCCTGTTAGAGCAAGCAAGGTAGCATTCATGTTCTCCTTGGGCCTCTGTCCCTGGATGACTGCCTATAAAGTCAAAATGCTAGCTTGTTCCTATTCTCTATCAGTTTTCATTCTACCAAGGTGAGTTGCTCAACTCCAGCCAAAGAATAATCTCAATATTCTTTCCTGCACAAAGGAAAGTTAAATAGAAAGGAGAGTGGAAAGAGAGAGGGTATCACCTGGAAGACAGAGTCATCAATTGAGAGTAGAGAGAGACCTCAAAAGGGCTATTTCAGATGTTCAGACTGGCAGAGCACACATGACTTTAAACATGGTGATTGTATGAGGAAAAATGTTGGTGTTATGTTGAAGAGGCAGACAGAGCAAAGACTGAATGTGGCTGAAGGAAATATGAGCAAAATGATACTCTTACCTCTGTCCTAAGAAGGAGCAAGGAAGGTGTCTATCACCCATAAGGGTTTTCTTTTGGTTAATCCCCATGGGCCATGTTTCCCCAAAGCTACCAGACACCTTTCCTACACGAACCAGCTGAATTCTCCTCTGCTTTATGCCTGGGAGAGGAATAAGGGTTGTTGGTGGCAGAGAACTCCTTTCCACAGTTTCAAAGAAAGGAAAGTACACTTATAAATACATGCACGTATGATCCATGCATCATCACCAGCATGAGAACCAAATGAAAATGGAAATTAAAACAAAATCAAGCATCGATAAACCCATGAACACTTTCCTCTTGGTTACTAAACTCTGCTCACCCCAGCAGATCTTTTTGCACAAGGCTAGAGGATAGAATCTGGATTCCATGTCAGACTTCCCCTTCAAATCTAGATGTGACCACTTGGAGACAGTGGCCACTATACAATCTAATTAGGTCCCACTGTCCTAGCACATAAGAAAGCTGAGATAGGAATTAGACATTAGGTTGTGCCTACCATAGATAGTCCTAGGATTTGCCTCTGCCATGGACCTGAGAGACTTAAGAGCACTGTATAGAGACATAGAGACAGGAAATACAGATGAGTATCAGCTACACCCTGGTCTCCTTATTTCTGCATGTTTACAAACCCCAGGAAAAGGCTCCTAGAATGATTGGCTCAATCCCCTTACATGAATTCTAACTCTCCTTGGGAGTGATGGCCAAGAGAAAACAAGGCTTCTTTGTGCTTCTTCTTATGGAATGAGGAGAAAAGACATCCTATTGAAGTGCTTAAAATAATCTCTTGTGAAAATATCTAATTTTAATTTATTTTGTTTATTAGAGAGAGTGGCAGATATATACATATATACATACATGTATATATATATGTATATATGTATATATGTGTATATATATATATATATATATATATAGAGAGAGAGAGAGAGAGAGAGAGAGAGAGAGAGAGAATGGTATGCCAACACCTTCAGCTACTGCAAACCGACTCCAGACGCACGCATTACCTTGTGTATCTGGCTTATTGTGGCGGGTTGTCCTTCGGAATTGAACCTGGGTCCTTTGGCTTCACAGGCAAATGCCTTAACAGCTAAATCATCTCTCCAGCCCTCTAATTTTTCATAGAGCTATTTTCCTGAACTGTAAAATGGGGGGAAAGAAAGAATTTTTCGATTAGAGTAGTTGAGAGAATTAAACTAGATAATTGACTGAACAATTGTAACATGAAGTTGATAAATGTGAGCCCTGTGGCAACACAGAGCTATATACAGGCTTGTGACATGGACTGACTTAGCCCCGTCTATCCAACTGCCAGTGAATATTTGGTGAACATTTATCATGAATGTGGCCTCTTGACTTCTACCGTGCCTCATTGCTATGAAAAAATACCTGACAAAAAGTAACTGAAGGAAAGAAAGGTCTATTTTGTCTCAGAGTTTAAGAGCTTCGTCCATCACGGTGGGAAAGGCATGGCACCAGGAGCATGAAGCAGCTGGTCACACTGTGCCCTCATCAGGAACCAGAAAGGATAATGAGCCAGTGCTCAGCTTGATTTCTTTTTTTACTCACTCCAGGGTCCCAGCCCATGGCGTGGTGCTGCCCACAATTAGGGTGGGTCTTCGTATCTCAGTCAACCCAGTCTAGAAAGCCCCTCACAAGCATGCCCAGAGTTTTGTCTCTTAGATGACTCTAGAGCCTATCAAGTTGACAACCAATAGTTATCGTCATGGTGTCCTTTCCTGGATCTGACATGCAAACTGTTTAAAAATATTTTTATTTATTTATATTTTAGAGAGAGGGAGAGAGCATAGGTATACCAGCACCTCGTACCATTACAAACAAACTCCAGACACCTGTGCCACCTTGTGCATCTGGCTTTATAAAGGTACTGGGGAATCAAACCCAGAACAGCAACCTTTGCAAGCAAAGCACCTTTAACCACTTAGCCACCTCCCCAGCCTGCTCTTTTTGTAATTACTATGCTATGTCTTAGAAACCATGCTCACCGTACCCTAAGTGAAGGGTGGTTCATAATGCCAGCATAAGGGGAATGGTACAGATATTCCTCAACTGATGGTGAGTTTATGTCCTGATAACCCATTACAAGTTAAACGCACCGTAAGTCAAAAATGAATTGACTGCATCTAACCTAATGAGCATCCTGGCCCAGCAGCACAGCACACTGTAGCAAGTCAGTTGTTTTCCTGATGATCATCGAGCTGACAGGCAGCTATACTGCTACTGCCTCCACATAGCCTCACAAGACAGAATGAGAATGAGCAACACCAGCCTGGTGAAAGACCCAAACTCAAATTTGTAAATGTAGTTTTATTGAGTGTGTATCATTTGCGCAGCATGCATCATGAAGAAGAAATAACTCAAAACTCTAAGTACCTGAAGGCTTATTACCAAGTTTCATTTTTTGAGATAGTTTTGATGAAAAAAAATGGATGAGATCACAATAATGATGTGAAATTCTTCCCTGTTCAATCAGTGCTACATTCTGCTGGCTAGAGTGCAGGACAACAGAACATAAATGGACCAAGAATCCAAATGGAGAACGCTGAAATAAAATTAACAAGCCTTAGCCCACTGGCAAAAACAATAAAACCAGCAGGCAGATGACTATGGGAGGATTAAAATATGCAAAATAGCACTGAAGAGATAGGTGAGCAGTTAAGGTGCTTACCTGCAATGCCTAGGGACCATGTGTATCTGGCTTAGGTGGGTTCTAGGGAATCAAGCTTGGATCTTTTCAAAGGCAAGTGCCTTAGCTAAACATTTTTTCAGTCTAGTCTCATGTGTTTTAATACTCAGTCCTCAGTTGGTAACCTTTTGGGAGGTGGAGCCTTGCTACAGGAGATGTGTTTCCAAAGGAAGGCTTTGGGGTAGTATGCCCCAAAACTTCCTCCTTGCCAGAGCTAGTTCACTCTTGTTTCTTTATGCCAGTTGCTGTGGCAAGACATGACGCCAAGCCTCTGTTGTACCATCCTTTCCCTGCCACGGTGACGCTTCCCCTTGATACTGTGAGCTAAAATTAAACACTTTTCCCCCATCAGCTGTTTTCATTGGTCGTTGCTTTTCCCCAGTAGCATAAAAGTAACTACAATAGCTCCCTATCTGGAGACAGCCTTGAACATCTACTGCAATACCAGGAAACATCATTTCAGAGCAAGAGCCAGAGAACTGTGCTATATGAGAAGCCAGGGCCACTTATCCCAGATGGGCCTTGCGTAGCAGTGTTCAAGGGTAATGGGCCAAAGAAAAAAAGGATCACATTCTTTCCTTGGCATGCCAAGGAGCTTAAGCTGCCATGCATAGCAAGAATTATAGAGAAAACAAGTGCAGGTTACTTTTTAGACATTCCAGAAATAGAATGGCTGACTTACAAAGTCATATACTTGATATACTACAAAAGATGTACTTACAGCCACTACATTGGAGGAGCATTCCTATAGATCTTATCAACTGAAGTTTGTGTTCCCTGAGATGGAAAAAACATCTGGAAATGGCTCTCATCAAGAATAGGGACTTTGAGTAGAAAGAATAGGTACATATTGCCGAGCGTGGTGGCGCACACCTTTAATCCCAGCACTCAGGAGGCAGAGGTAGGAGGATTGCCGATAGTTCGGGGCCACCCTGAGACTCCATAGTGAATTCCAGGTCAGCCTGGGCTAGAGTGAGACCCTACCTCGAAAAACAAAAAAAAAAACAAACAAAAAAAAAAAAGAAGGTACATATCAAACAACACAAGGCAGGTTCCACATCACAAAAAGAAAAGGGGGAAGATGAAGGTAAAGAAAAAGTTCATCTGTGGCCAATTTTTGCCTTCAAATATATTAAGAATTGTACAAGTACACCTCTTACTCAATTCTATGGAAGATATAGCAAATAAGAATTCATATCTAATCAATTCATAACCCAGTAGAAAAAAAGTATAATAATAATGACACTCTCACATGGCATAAACGTGGCACATATAAAGTCTTTCTGAATATTAGATTTTAGGTAGACCTGAGAAAAAGCTAGTCTGTGTTTTCCTGGAATGAAAAAAAATTATTAAAGATTTGTGCGGTCAACTGTGTCTCATTTGCAAGAAAACAAATACAGGTCAAAGCCGTTTGAATCATAGAAATAAAAAAGAAAAAAAAATATAACAAAAAATGTTTTCCTTCCATTTCTTTTCTGTTAGAAACATTATTGAACCTTAATTTTGAGTTGTGAACTCAGGAAAACGTTCTTAAAAACAACCCAAATATTTCCCATATTTTTGAACAAACATCAGGAAAAATAAAGTTGACAAAATAGAATGAAAATTATAATACCATTTGTTTGTGTTAACAATATAACCTTTCAATATTGGTGGATATAAATGAGTATGCATTTTCTATAGCAAGAATAAAAACCAAAGACAGTGTATGTATTGGGGACATAGTTCACATACACATAGAAATACATTTCCCCTTTAAAAAGCTACTTTATGATACTATCTTAAGTGGCTTTTTGTTTGTTGGATACATTCTCTAATACATCAAAGTTTGTCCCACTTTCTATTTCTAAGTATGGAGCTCAATGCTGTTAAGTACTTTCACATAATGCATTTTTAAAAGCCTCAGTTGTTGAATAATTAGCCTTCCCTATTTTTTATGATAAACAATGCCCAAATGAATGTACCAATAGATGCATAGATTTCAGAGTTTTTTCTATTTTATTTTTATTTAGAGAGGGAGAATTGGCATGCCAGGTCCTCCAGCCATTGCAAACAAACTCCAGATGCATGTGCCACCTTGTGCATCTGGCTTACATAGGTCCTGTGTAATTGAAGCAAGGTCCTTTGGCTTTGTAGGCAAGTACCTTAACCACTAAGCAAACTCTCCAGCCCAGATTTCAGAGTTTTATTAAAATAAAATTTCCTTTATTTATGTATCAAAGCATAAATGAATGGTAGTAATTTCTGCACATACTTGGAAACATGTTCATATTATATTTACTTTATTTAGCTAATAAGACAAACATCAGTATTTTAGTATTATATTCATTTACATTTATTTTTGAATAATTCTGAATGTTTGCCATATTTGTATTCATAACAACTTATGATATTTTTATCTTGTTTTAACAGACACTTATTTTTATTTATATGTATGAGAATCATGTAGTTTTTAAATTTCATTTTATTTACTTGGGAGTGACAGAGAAAAGGCAGAGAGATAGGGAGAGAGAGAGAAAGAGAATGGGCACACCAGAGCCTCCAGCCACTGCAAATGAATTCCAGATGCTTGAGCCACCTTGTGCATCTGGCTTACGTGGGTACTGGGGAATCGAACCTTAGGGTCCTTAGGCTTCACAGGCAAGTGCTTAAACACTAAGCCATATCTCTAGACCCTCATGTACTTTTTAAATGTGACTTCATTTGCAAAGATTTATTATGCAGTCTATCTAGCAGTTAGTTTTCAAAGACGAGTCTTTGACTTTGGGCTGCTGTGCTTTGTATTGGGAGATAGATGTTTGGGATTTGGTCAAACAATCCTGACATGCAACTACCTGAGAATTCACTGGTGACAGACTCCTGTCATCATGGAGACAGGCACCCTCACCAGAAGGTAGGGAACAATGATACTATCCAATTTCTTTAGAGGAATCTTGCCTATAAACATACCCAGGAATGACCTAAAATTAATTATTCTCTAACCATCACCTGACTACCTTGAAGGATGGTCACATACACACAAATTAGGACATTAATATCCTTTTGATATTTAGTAGGTTTTGTTTTATAAAATGTGGTGCACCTGTGTTTGGTGTGTATAAATTTATGATTTGATGTCCTCTTGTTGGATTGTTCCCTTGATGAGTAAAAAGTGGCCTTCTTTGTCCATTTTGATTACTTTTGGTTTGAAGTCTATTTTGTCAGATATTAATATAGCCACACCTGCTTGTTTCTTATTTCCATTTGCTTAGAAAATCCTAGGTGGTGTCTATCCTTAGTGGTGAGGTAGATTTCTTGAAGATAGCAGACGGAACTAGAATTAAAGGACACCCACCATGCCTCAGGGAGTTTTGTGAAAGAGGTGGCAGAAAGAATATAAGAGCCACAAGGAGGGAAGGAATATCCAGAGGCACAGCCCTCTGCACAATGACAGACTGCTGCTCTCATAACTCATAACCTACAACTACATGGTGAATACCAACAACCCCACTAAGGAGGCCCTAAGTGGGGGCAGGGAGGAGGTAAATGATGGTACCAACACATGATGTGTCCATACAAAGTTTTTAATTAATTAAAAAAAAATTTTTGAAGGGCTATGGAGATGACTCAGCAGATAAAGTACTCGACACTCAACTTGGAGTACCCAAGTTTTATCTCAGACCCCATTAAAAAAAACAGCCATGGTGGACTTCTATAATCCCAGTATGCTGACACTGACAGCAAGAAGGGAAATAGAGGAGACAGAAGAATTTCCCCAAAACATATAGGGAGTACAGCAGAGAAGAACAGACTGAGAATCCAGAGCAAGCAATCCTGCCTCAAATGAGGTGGTCAGGCTTACACCCACCTGAAAGTTGTTAATTAATTTAAGAAACTTTCTCATATAAAGAAGCTCAGTCTTTCCCTGAGGGAATAGAGTTAACAGTTGCAAGGGATAAGGGGCTCACAAAGACCAGTTCCCCCCATCTTGCCCTGAGGATTTACAGGCAATTAATCATGCAGAGGGGAGGGTCTCACGAACTCCACCCCCTCGCTGAAGACCCATAGACAGTTATTGGTTGCTGAGGGAGGAAGAGATATTTACTGATCTGGAAATGGATTGAGAAGAGAAGGACTTGGAATAGGAAGAACAAACATACAGCAAAAAAAAAAAAAAAAAAAAAAAGTCAGGCTCCATATTAAAAAGAGAGCCGTGCATGGTGGCACACACCTTTAATCCCAGCACTTGGGTGGCAGAGGTAGGAAGATCACCGTGAGTTCAAGACCACCCTGAGACTACATAGTGAATTCCAGGTCAGCCTGGGCTAGAGTGAGACCCTACCTCAGAAAAAAGAGAGAGAGAAATAAGAAGGAAAAAAGATAGGGAAGAAGGATTAATCCTATTCCACTGGAGCACAAGCATGATAGCATGCGTGTAGTTCCTCGGCACCCACATAAAAGCTAGGGTTATGGTGCATGCCTGTAATTCCAGAGCTGGAGGATCCCCGAGACTTGCTGACTAGCTAGTGTAGCTGCATCACTGAGCCCAGGGGCCAGTGAAAATTTCTGTCTCAAAAAACATAATTTGGAAGAGCAACTGAAAAAACAAGATGCTCTGTCCTCCACACACATATAATACCACACACATATGAACATGCCTATACATATACAGATACATAAAACAGATATTAATCCTTAATGGATTCTAGTTGTTACAAGTATCTCCTTTCTGTGCTTGCTAATATTTCTGCAGTCCTTAAATCTAGTACTGTTTTTCATAATAAAATCTCCTAATTCATTTTTATTGCTGGTTCTGGTTTGGAGGCCTGAGGTTCTATACCATTCTGAGTTTATGCCAAGTTCAGTGATGCTCTCCTACATTTTCTTCCTTTAGTTTTATAAGATAATGAAGTGCAATTTTCATATTTCTATATTCAACGAGAGGAATGAATGAACCTTCACCTGTCTTCATTTCTCCTTAGCATTCCCTCTGTTCCACTGGCATGTCTGTTTTGTCAGTTTTCCCATGTGGCTGTACTTCCCAGCTCTTGGCAGACTGGGATAGCTACTGATATTGGCCATTCACCCACAACAACAGTTTGTATGACCTTTGGTTAGACAGGGAAAAACATTAATCCCACTTTATATGATAAGGAAAGAACACATCATCATTTTTTCCTACTTCTTGGTAGAAAATTTATAGGTTAACAAATAGCTGTTCCTTGAAAGTTTCTAGAAATCACTGGTAAATTCTCCAACTTCAACTGCTTTAGCATGCATGTACTGGAGGTCTCGTGAATTTATTTCATTGACAATTTTTTGACATTTCATGTTTTCATAGAAATTGACCATTTCATCAAAGTTCCCAAATACATTATCATATAATAGCTCAAAGTATTTCAATTCATAGATAGGTAAAGTGTGGCTGTACTAAGCAAAGAACATATCCTGCAATGTGGATCCACTTCCTGGTTATCGAAAGCTCTTTTAGCACCCAGCCTCCCAGCTCCTCAGTGACTTGTTTGCCACTCTTCCTGGTTTGTGTTTGGAACTAAGAGCTATCTGGTTAGGCAAATGCTATCAGGGACCAGTTGTCCTTCCAACCACTGAGATTTGTGTCCCACCAGCCAATTCCCAAGTCTGCTCTTTTGACACCCCACCATCCCAGAACAACATGTGAAGGCTACTTCTGCTCCATGGACCAACTATGTTGAGTCAGGGGATGGGCAATCACCAATTCTGGAAAATGTTGGAGGACAGAAAGTCACAAAGAAGGTTGTATTCATCATATGCTCTCGCTAGTCACCAGAGCTTACTTTTTTCATTCAAAAATCTAGCTGTTCTTTCAATGGAACTCCGTCACACAGCATTTTATCCTAAACTTTATATTCATTTCTTTCATATTCATTTTTCTACTTTTACTTTTCATCATGTATCTCCAGTGTTATGCTAGTATGCCATACTTTCTAGAAACAACATTGCAAAGGAATATTTTAATTCCTACTTTATATATAAGTAAATTTATATGCAAAAATTTAAATAGTTTTAATGCATGCCCAGTCACTGGGCAGTATAGACAGGATGTGCTATTAAGTCAGCAGCAATTCTCATGGTCCTTCCTTAAAATTTATATCATATAATAATTAATATTCAGAAAGTCACTCACAAGAACACTATTTTCTCAGTCAATAAAAAATATTTTTTACAAATACTAAAGATGGAAGACCATTTCAAATTTGCCAACGAAATCAAACACATAGGAGATATTTTTCAGTCCCAAGTATACGTTTCCATTTGGTTTCAATGAGGACAGGCTGTTGAAAACATTGTGAGTCTCATTTACGAAAACAACTCATGCAGAAATTGTATGCATAAACCACATAGATGGACAATGAGCATTTATGGTTGAGAATTTCCCTAGTGACGTGCGCTGTGCACATAGAACTCTCCCCCACTGATATAACATTAGCCCTCCTTCCAGGTAAGGGATTTTCAAAGCAATGTTGTTAACATCGGCTTTCATAACAATGCACAACATTTAATTTCTAATTACCATATAGTTGCCTGTTATGGGAATAGGCATACTGGTTCCAAGTCCTAAAACATTGCCTAGTCAGACAGAAAATGCCACCTGAGTTGTCGTTTGTGTGACACATTCATGGCAATATTGAAATTACTGAGTGTCTTAATTCTTTTATTTTTTAAAATTTTTTGTTAATTTTTATTTATTTATTTGAGAGTGACAGAGAGAGAAAGAGGCAGAGAGAGAGAGAATGGGCACGCCAGGGCCTTTAGCCACTGCAAACGAACTCCAGATGCGAGCGCCCCCTTGTGCATCTGGCTAACATGGGTCCTGGGGAATCGAGCCTTGAACCAGGGTTCTTAGGCTTCACAGGCAAGCCCTTAACCAGTAAGCCATCTCTCCAGCCCATTTTTTTAATTTTTGTGTGTGTGTGTGTGTGAGAGAGAGCAGAGAGAGAGAGAATGAGAGATAAAGAGAAAGAATATGGGCATGTCAGGGCCTATACAAACAAACTCCAGATGTATGTACCTTTTTTTCCATCTGGTTTTATGTGGTTACTGGGTAGTTGAACCCAGAACAGGCTTGACAAGCAAGATCTTTTTTTTTTTTTTTTTTTTTTTTTTGGTTTTTCGAGGTAGGGTTTCACTCTAGCCCAGGCTGACCTGGAATTCACTATGGAGTCTCAGGGTGGCCTCGAACTCACCGGGATCCTCCTACCTCTGCCTCCCGGGTGCTGGGATTAAAGGCGTGTGCCACCACGCCCGACTGACAAGCAAGATCTTTAAACCATTCATCCATGTCCAGCCAAAATGTTGTATTTTTTTTTTTTTTAAAGTTCTACACACCTTAGTTTTTGAAGGAAAGACTCATTTGAAGACAAAGGAATTGTTTAGAGCATGTCTTCTTGCGGCAGTCAGCTTCATGTTGCTGGGATGAACCTCCAAACCAGGAACAAGTTATGGGAGGAAGAGATTTTTTGAAGCTTACAGATCCAGAGGAAATTCCATAATGGTGGAGGAAGCTGTCCCTCTCTCACAGGTCCATGCCAAAAGAGATCCCACCACCACACCAGCAAGCACACACCAGGAAACTCCAGGCAAAACTCAAGCACTTTGCATATCTGCACATTGGAATTCTAAGCCCACAGTGACACCAAGTTAGTTACAAGCCTTAACAAAACTCTTGAATCTGTTGGGGGGCATACATTCAAATTGCTGCACTTGTGATTTAAGTGCAATTCAGCCTCCCCTTCATTAGGCACTCTAATTAGTGTATAGATTCCAAAGTGGAGACCTTCCATGGGGCCACAGAATAATAAGACAGACAGCAAAGCTCCATGTTCAAAGCTCATCATTTTTCCATCCCGGATGGTCAGTTCAATGAGCCAACACTCCATAGTTACAGCCCAATCTTGCCATGGTAAGATAGAGCTTATCTGTTTGTAAGTAGAACTTAGAGCTGAGCATAAGAGCCAAAGCAGAAAACATCAATCTATTTACTGTCATATTCAAGTATAATTACAAAACTAGAAAAAAGAAATGTCATATGGAATGTCCTGGGTGCTAAATATTTTGTCACTTACCTCACATTTGTAACACACCTTGGTTGGTACAAGTCCACAATGTTATCAGATATTAGCATCCCTTTTCAAAGTATATTTACTATATTAGACATTTGAGAGTTTATGACCAAATACTCATGAAAAGCAGTTTAAATGAGGGAAGTTATATTTTGGATCATTGTGTCAGAGGGTTAAGCCATTATGGCAAGGCATGTAAGAGCAGAGAAGCTCATATTCTCATGCCTGTGAAGCAAAGAAGGAAGGTGCCAGGTCAGGATATAATACCCAGAGACGTGCCTCCAGTTATCTACATCCTCCAGTAAAACTCCAACCTCCCAAAACCACCATATTATGAATCCATCAAGGGTTTAATTTATTATCTATCAATTAGATCAGAGTCTTCATGATCTACTTGTTTCTAGAAAGGCCCTTGTGGAAATATGAGGGGTGCACATTACTTATTTTTTCAATCCAGTCAAATTGAAAGAAGATGATCACAAGTACCTTTTCTTCCTGAAATTGAAATAGGGAATTGTCTCTCAATGCACAGAAAATAGGGTACTTAATATCTCCCCTGTGGTGTCTTGGTCCTTTTTTTAAATTTTTTTATTTATTTGAGAATGACAGACAGAGAAAGAGGGGAGAGAGAGAGAGAGAGAGAGAGAGAATGGGCACGCCAGGGCCTCCAGCCACTGCAAACGAACTCCAGATGCGTGCACCCCCTTGTGCATCTGGCTAATGTGGGTCCTGGGGAATCAAGCCTTGAACCGTGGTCCTTAGGCTTCACAGGCAAGTGCTTAACCGCTAAGCCATCTCTCCAGCCCGTCTTGGTCCTTTTGCCATGACACTTTCTCCAGTAATGGTCTGCTGTGGAGGACTCTCTTCCCCTGGGAACTACACTGCTATTCTTGCATTGGCAAGGGACATTATATTCTCTGTGTCATCCTTGGCCATAGGTACAGACATAACATTTATCTACTTCCCTGAAGATTATAGACTCTAGGCAGTAGTTACATAAGAATTGTCAAAACCACCATCTATCTAGAGATTCACAGCCACTGGTGAAAAGTCAGACCTGCCCATGGTCTCTACTGAGAACATTTCTCACCTGGGAAGTTTCCACAGTTCAGAGACACATCCTCACCAAGACTTCCATGCTTCAACTATGCTTGTTCAAACTTAGAAATTCTAAAGTTTAGTAAAATGATAAGAGATTCAGCCAGGCATGGTGGCACACGCCTTTAATCCCAGCACTTGGGAGGCAGAGGTAGGAGGATCGCTGAGAGTTTGAGGCCACCCTGAGACTCCATAGTGAGTTCCAGGTCAGCCTGGGCTAGAGTGAGACCCTACCTTGAAAAACAAAAACAAACAAACAAACAAACAAAAATGATGAGAGATTCAACTAATAAGATACCACAATTTATATACTTTTGTATATCATCAGGATTCTTTCATAGACTGGTGTTTGAATTTTTTAATACTTTTCAATCATGAGTATTATTATACCGAATATTAACAGAGCGTAATCAGACCTCAAGAAAGTTAATAGCTTGTCCAAGGACACGGAATTCATCCCCCCCTCCTTGAAGAATGTTGTTTTTTGAACTTAAATTTGTTGACAATTTATATACATGTATACATGTATATAACATATTTGATCATAATCCCTTCTCATTACTTCCTTTTGTCCTCTCTCCCCCATATTCCTTCTGAACCCCTTTCACTTTCTAATTCTTTTTGATGTCTTTTGCTTTGTCTTCCTCCTTTACCCAGGAAGTCATGTTGATGGTCTCAGTAGTCAGCACTAAATGAGACATCTTAGTCAGGAATCTGCCAAGGCTCAGGAAACAATGCAGAAATTTTCAGAGACTTCTTGAAGTAAGGAGACTGGACATATCCTTAAGTGTGCTTAATTCCACATTCAACATCTTCAAAGGTACTACCTTGATTTCCTTCAAATTATAGAACTGTATGACTGAAAAGAGATATAAGAAAACATCCTTTGAAAACCATTTATCTGAAAATAGAACACCTTTCATGAGGTTATCTTCCTTTCATTATCTTCTGATTTGGATTCCCATGACCTGGAGAAAGAATATCCCTAGAAATACTGTGGGAAGTTTATAATCCTATTAAATGACAAAGTATTATTACTAACTTGAAAGATTTAATCATCTTTACATAAAGAATATTTTTATATAAAGTGATCTCAAGTTTATATTGTTGGGCTGGAGAAATGGCTCAGAGATTAAAGGCACTTGCTTGCAAAGCCTGATGGCCTGGGTTCAATTTCCCAGTACGAACATAAAGTCGGATGCACCAAGTGGAGCATGTGTATAGAGTTTAACCAGTGTCACTATGCCCTAGTGCACCCATCCTCATCTTTCTCTCTCTCTTTACTTGCAAATAAATAAATAAATATTTTAAATATAATTATGTTTAGGAGAAAAACTGTATTATGATTACTTCACAATTTTTTTCTTTTTTCTTTTTTCTTTATTAGTCAGTTCTGTATTCAGCAAATACAGTCAGTTTGGTACCATTATTAGGCTCATCCGTGACCTACCCCTTCCCCTTGGTCCCTCCTTGTTGAGGTATACGGGTCATGCATTGTGGGGTTAGCCCACTATACTCTGGTTTCTCTTCAGATCGCATAAATCTTTCGCCTTTTACTTCACAATTTTTAATTTTATTTGTGAGATAGTGAAAGAGAGAAAGAGGCAGATATATAGAGAAAAATGGGCATTCCAGGGCCTCTAGCCACTGTAAACAAACTCCAGACACATGGCCCCCTTGTGTTTCTGGCTTTATGTGGATGCTGGAGAATCAAACTTGGGTTCTTAGGCTTTGCAGGCAACTGCCTTAACCACTGGGCTGTGTCTCCAGTCCAACTTCACACATAGTAAAAGGAGTACTGTAAATTATGCACACTTCACAGCTGATCGTTCCGAGGTCTTAGATGCAAAACAGTCAATGCTCATGTACATAATTTATACATTGCTCATTCTGCAGAAACCTTGATAAAATAGAACAGTAACCTGGTTTTAATTCAAGAATACTAAATATTCATCTATAATGTGAATATATAACAAGCTAATATTTATGAGAGCATGTATCAGCATTAAAATTAGGCAATGCTATTGCTACTAGGAAAAGTCTCCTAGTAATTGAAGTGGAGAGAAGCTGAAATAATACTAGCTACCATATTTTTACTGCATTTTATGTGCTGTGTTAGATGTTCTATCTGGGACAACTCTGCTTTGCTATTAGTTTCTCTCATAGGTGGAACATTGGGGAATAGAGTTTAAAAAGTAATGCCTTACATACTTATAACCTTTTTATGTAAAGCATTCAGAGTCACAAAGATAGCAGCTGTGGGAGGATTTGATATTCTGACCGTCGACATCTGAGATTCAGAATCACAAAACTAGAGGTTACATGTAAGAGGAAAGTTGATGTTGCCAAGGCACTGCCACTCAAATAATGTGGAAGATGGATCTTCTGGGTTTGCTTTGCTTCTATGCAGCTAGCGGTTCTTGTGGCCACACTTGCTATAAGCCTCTCAGCAAATGTGTTGTAATACAAACCTTAATGGCATTCAATGCAACATTTTACAGAAATTAAAAGCTCTCTGGACCAGTGGCAACTACAGTTTAAGTGGTGCTAATATGCAGCTAAGTAATTTTAGCCACTCAGACATCTGGCCCCTTGGAAACAGCTGGAGAAACATGGCCATTAACCTTTTGTTTATACTTAGGGGCAACCCTACAGATGCTAAACATCATGGTGGACTTAGAAATGCCTCCTAATGGCCCCAATGGATTTTCCAATTGCAGCAGATACTTATTTTCCCCGCTAGTGGGGCTGTGAATCTGTTTTTTGTTTGTTTGTTTGTTTTTCACACTAAATTACACCATTTTGTCTGCATTGTATTACAATTAAACTCATCAAATATAGGCAGAAAAGGGTTGTTTAGACAAAAACATTATACATACCTGAAGTATAAGAAACACTGTTTAACTATTAGTGTTTTAGCTACATGTATGTGTTTGTATCCATATGCACATGTGCATGCATGTATGTGTGTGTGAATAGGTCTAAAGTAAACCTGAGGTGTTGTTCCTCTGGAGCTGGCCACATTAATTTTTGTTAAAATGCCTCATACTGGGACCTGAGACTCAGATGTGGCTATACTGCCTGGTCACTGAGCCCCAGGCTGTATATCTGGATATCCTCCTCTATGTGCTATATTTATAAGAATGCATCACCATGCATGGCTTTTTGCATGGGTGCTAGGAATCAAATTCAGGTCTTCATGCTTGGGTGACAAGAACCTGACTAACCAATCTATCTCCACAGTCCTCACTAGGAATTTGTTGAAAGGGAAAATGACAGTAGGAAGTACAGGTAAGGAAAAAGAGAAACAAATAATTTACTGAGTGCTAGCCACATATATAGCTTTTCATTTATTTACTTTCATTTCCAAGGCTGACTTAAACTTTGCCTGTAGAAGGTAATGAAGCTCAGAGACATCACATAGATTTCTTAAAAATCACACAGGGTAGTTCTAGATTAGAACATGAGAATCCTTATGAAGTATTCCATTAAACTACCTAAATATATTATATTCTAATTTTGTCCACAATATTTTGAAATCTGCTGTAGTTTGAATCTCACTGTCCCCAAACCTCTGTGTGCCAAAGGCCTGATTCCCAACCTGTGGTGTTACTAGGAGGTGGTGGAACCTTTTAGAGGTGCGGTTTTGTTGAAGGAAGTTAAGTGGATGTGTTCTTGAAGAGGAAACTGGGACATCAGTCTATCCTTTCTTACTCTTTGCTTCCTGACCACCAGGAAGTTAATGGACTTCCTGTTTTACTCTCCTACTGTGATATGCTACTACAGACCTGAAGCAAAAGAACCAAGTGACAATGGACTGAAAACTCTGAAACTGTGAGGCAAGATACATCTCTCCTCTTAGGTGTTTTGCCATAGCATCAGAAAGCTGACTCAAACAATTATGAGAGAATATAAAATGCCCATAGGCTTATATCTTGAATGCTTGGTCCCCAGCTGATGGCATGATTTGGGATTTTATACAAACTATATGGTGTTGGATTTAATTGAAGGAAGTAAGTCACTGGGTGTGCATTTGTGGTGTATATTACCATGGCTCCTTCCTGTCTACCTCTCTACTTCCTGTTCACTGTTAAATGAAGCTCTTATCCACACACTACTCCCATGATGATCTTCTGCCCAAGCACCTGGGGCAAAGCGGTCATGAACTGACCCCCACTGAAACTGTGAGACAAATGAATATTTCCTCAACTTAAGTTATTCCTTCCAAGTGTTTAGTCTTAGTTATGTGAGAAGGAACTGATGCACAAACTAAATTCTAAACTGTTACATAAACTCCATATATAGTAGTTTTGTCTGAAATGAAAGGGTCCAGATATTTCAGAATACTTAGTATATATCAGTGTTTAGTTTCAGAAAGAAATGGTTTAAAATTATTAGTATATTGTGATGTCCTTCTTAAATGACTTATTTGCCCAACACTCCTATTGGTTTCAACAATTGTTTTTTTTAAAGATTGTGCTTGGCAATGGGCTAGATCTCTATGATACAATATTAACCAGAGCTTTATATGTTTCTGCTCATCTTGAAACTTACAGACAAGTAGAATGAGGCAGAGGAAGATATTTACCTAATTTTATATATGAAAACCTAATGTCAAAAACATGAGAAATCTTTTACAGGTGTGTGTATGTGTGTGTGTGTGTGTGTCTGTGTGTGTGTGTGTGTGTGCATGTGTTATGGAAGCTCATAATATAAGGAATTGACGAGGTCAAGGAATTTATGGGACGTGTAGAAGACAATGTGACAACAGCTAAAATATGGAAAGAAGTATGAGCTAACACATTTAACATATAGGATTAGGAATGGGGTAAAGCATCTTTGCCATGGAGACTCAAGAGCAGCAGCCCTGTTCAAATCCAGTTTTTAAGGCAGTATCAGGAGGGACGCATAAGAGAAAGTGAAGAACCCGACAGAGATAAGCTTTGAGAGTAGTGAGGACTACAACCTCTGGGGAGGTGAGAGTTATGGCGACTTTCCTCTAAGAAAAAAGGAAATTCACTAAAGATATCTTAAACACAGGTGAATAGTCAGAGATGCAACCTAATGAGTCATGATGTATATAAAAGACTTGGAGAAGAGGGAGAACAAAATTGTATCTTAAACTGGGGATGCATGAAGGAAACAAACCAATTGAATGAATATACATTTAATTGAAGGACAGAGAAATAGGACCACCCAGAGTACAATACTTGGTCAGAATGAGGGGGAGCATAGTGTGAGGTCTCAAGTCAGAGACCACTGGAGAATGATTCTGCACAGTGGGAAACATTTTCTTCAAAGTTTTGGAAAAGCAAATTGAAATACATTTGAAACACTCAATTGGGATGTTAAGCAGCCAAATGAATATAAGAGTGCTACGTAACAAAGCATCCTGGGTCAAGACATTGAACTTGTATATCATTTTATTTGAAATTTTGTGCATGGTTGACATTGCTTACATAAATAAAACCAGTGAGAGGAAATACGAGGGCATAAATGAATTATTTCAAAACACCCAAGTCCTTAGAATGGATTGTGATTGGGTCTCTTGGAATTATATAATGCAGAAGTCTGAATCAAAGGTGCAAGGTCTAATAATGACTGAGGAAGGAAGACATCAACTAAATGTATTTCCTGGCTTGTAGAAAAGAAGAAAATGTGCACAATGCATGACCATGTAGGATCAGGGGAGAGGGCATGCCAGGAAAAAGGGCAGCATGAAAGAGAAAGTCATCAGTTTCTTTGACAAGCTGTGTCCCTAGAATTATGGAAATTGAATCAAGGCAGAGCAGCTCACCTCATGGATGATAGAAAACAGAAATATTTGTAATTCATGATGTATCACAGATTTTGATCACATTAAAATAGAGATTCTAATTCTTACAAGGATTTTCTAAGTTATGTTATAATACACTGATAATGTCTATGTGGTTTATTACAGTGAACAGTGTATTGAGTACATTTTCATTGCTGGAATAAAATACCTGAAAAATGAACTTTAAAAGAATACTAGGTTGGAGAGATGGCTTAGCGGTTAAGCACTTGCCTGTGAAGCCTAAGGATAACAGTTCGAGGCTCGATTCCCCAGGACCCATGTTAGTCACATGCACAAGGGGCGCATGCATCTGGAGTTCGTTTGCAGTGGCTGGAAGCCCTGGCGCGCCCATTCTCTCTCTCTCTCTCTCTCTCTCTCTCTCTCTCTCTTACTCTCAAATAAATAAATAAAAATAAACAAAAAAAATTTAAAAAGACTATGAACATAGCTTGGCATAGTGGTGCATACCTTTTATCTCAGCACTTGGAAAGCTGAGGTAGGATGATTAGCATGAGTTCAAGACCAGCCTGAGACTACATAGTGACTTTTAGGTCAGCCTGGGCTAGAGTGAGACACTGCCTCAAAACAACAACAACAAAAAGACCAGGAATAAGTGTTATTCTAGGCCCACCCCAGTGGTACATTTCACTATACCAGCATGGCGGTGTCCTCTCCTGGTGTTAATTTCAAGTCATATCATGTGTTACCCCCAGAATTTCAACTTTATTCAGTCTTATATCATCTTCCTCCCCAAGGAAAATGTGGTAAGGAGGGAGAGAGGGAGAGAGGGAAGCAGAAAGAGAGACAGACAAGGAGAGGAGAGAGATGAACATATAAAAGAAGCCAGCAGACAGAAGAATAGAAATCTTCTTACCCAGGCTACAGATAAATAAAACAGAGCATGCTCAATAAAATCCCTTTGATCTCCCCATGCAGAACGAAGACATTATGTAAATAACTAATTCAGGATCAGGACTCTCTTGTCAGGAGGTCTTTGAACCTTGGACCTGGCCCAGCTCCCTAGCTCACTTCCATTCTCAAGATTATTTTCCTCTTTGTGAATAAACCATCTCTATTTCTATTAGTCTCCATGTTTCACTGCCCCAATATACATCTCAGGAGGTGCCCTCCAGATACCAGTATGACCATATAACAAAAACAAAGAGCCATTTGTTGATCCCTATCTCATTTGGCTTCATGAGTCTATGTCCTGTCCAATGTAAATAAGTGAGCATTGCTACATTTATGTGGAATGGACTTCCTAGGAAAGCAGGGACCTCTGGAGGCCTAGTCTTAACAGAAAGAACATTTTCTCTGAGGATTTGTCCACCTGTTGGAAAGAAGCATGGCTCATTTTCAATAATGTCAATAGAATCCATGTTTCTGAGGAAAATTCAATGATGATGGCATGAATCATGGAAGCTGCTACTCCCCTAAGGCCCAAACAAGTGTAGACTGTAAAGTCTAGGGGAAAACCCCCAAACCAGAATTGACCACTTACTATCAGTTTCCCTTTGGACAAATTTCTTCAACTTACTGAGCATCAGTATTCCTTATATGAAATGTGTGTAAGTGACATGTCTACTTTATATAGTGGTTGTGGGAGTGGATGAGCAGTACATAATTGGCATGGAGCTAGAGCTCAGCCACTGCGAACATGTGTAAGGCCAGCCCTGAAGGACACTATAAAATGACTTTATAGTTTTATATATCTAGCATGAAAGTCCAGTCAGGAAGTGGTCTTCACCACCAATTTTATAACGATTAGACCTTGAGGGGCTGGGGAGGTTTCTCAGTGGATAAAATTCTTGCCACACAAATGTGAGGGCTTGAGTTCAGGTCCCCAACATCTACATAAATGCCTTAAGGGAGTAGCACCCTGCCTGTGATCTCAGCACTAGGTAGGTGAAGACAGTTAATCCCTGGGCCAAGTCAGAGAGTTCTGGGCTCAAGAGAAAGACTCTGAGGGAATAAGGCAGAGAGTGATCAAGGAAGACAACTGATATCAATCTCTGGCTGCCACATGCACACATACACATGCTCATAAGCACACATGTGTCAACATATATGTAGACATGTATACACATGCACACATACATGTACATAAAAAAAACCTAGACCTTGGGTGACTTGGGAAGACATAGTTGTTGGAATAACTCTCATCCAGTTTCCACTTGGTGACAGTTGTTTGAACTCCATTTGTGAGCTCAACAGTGAGAAAATGTTACATTCACAAGGCTCTTTCTTGCATCCCTACAGATAGCTTCTTAATCATTTAAAATCCATGTGTACCATCTCTGTCAATACATTCCGGCATCACACTGAGCGACGTGAGCACAAAGCACCAGGTCACTGTAATTAGGTCCAGGCTCCTATAGCTCCAGAAGTGGTTTAGAAACAGACTCTAATCAGACCACCCTGAATCCCAGCTTTAAAAAAAAAAGAGAGGGTTGGCATTTGGGCTTTTACTCTGAAGTAAACTATAGTTTTCACGCTTACAGTAATGAATATGATGTCAAGAAATATGTCATTATTGAACATGCATATGCTGTCCTACCCTTTACATGCTACTTCTACAATGGATTAAAATAGTCAGAATACTCAAAGACCAAACTCCCAAACATTATATCATATTAAGTATATCATCCCATTCATCTATTGGATAGGGAAATAATATAGAGAAATATTCAAGCAATTATTATAGCCTACTGATGCAGGCTGGGAACACAACAGTAAATACAATACAGAGCTTCTACGAAAAGGGGCTCACAGATCACTGACAAAACAATCTGTTCCTTCTGGCCCCTCATCTCTCCACCCAAAGAATGGAATGGACAGACTATGAAAGGCGAACAGAGAAGGATTCATTCACATGGAAGTACAGCAGGAGTATAAGAACTTGAACAAGACCTGGACTGACTCCTGGGTGCTGTGACTTTGCCAGCCAGGAGGGTAAAGATGACTATTGCTCACTCCAGGTAGCAGCAGATTTGTCAAAGGAGAGGGCACAAATGTTACAGCTCTAATAGTGGCTGCAGGCTGCTGACCAAATGGACATGAAAGTGTTGCAGCTCTGAATACTTGATGGGCTTCATGACAGCAGTCAGGAGGTACTGATGCAGGAACCAAGATTTCCAGAGCAATAGCACGTTCCCTAGGACTGGGAGCCAGAGGCTGGGAGAGCAGTAGCGAGCTGTTTCTTTGTTGAAGGAGAAGGCAAATGGGACAAGGTGGCGCTCGCTCGCTCTCTCTCTCTCTCTCTCTCTCTCTCTCTCTCTCTCTCTCGGAGGCAGGTGAGCCCAAGCATGTGCAGCATAGAAGCAAGTTGGCTAAGAGCAACATCAGCCTTGGAGAGGTAGAAACAAGTTTAGCAACCAAAGCACTAGTGGCTCCAGGATTCTGAAGTCACCCTCCAAGCTCCCAGGAGTCTTAGTGACAGGAGCAGCTGCAGGACCAACATTTCCAGGGGCCTCGGTCGGTCCAGCAGGCCTCCAGCCCAGGCCCAAGCACAGCTCCTGCCTGACCCATCTTCTCTCCCTGGAGTCTGGCCAATCTCTGTGCTGTGGGTCTTACTGCAGGATATTATCTAAACCCAGGCAGGCTCTGATTAGCACATGCAAATAAGGTGAGATTATGGAAACAAATCAGAGGAGAGGGTGAACCCACAGAAATTCCAAAGTTCCCACCAAGTACTACATTTTTCTTGGTGTCATGGCAACAGCCAAATAGCATGCTAGCTTTCAGAAAGATGGAGTAGGAAGTCACAGTGAAAGTTCCCTGCTGGTACCCCACCCATTACCAGGGAAGGGTCCTTTGCTCCCAAACTGTCACCACAGCCAATGATAGGGAGCAGCACTCAGGTGTCAAATGGGCTCATGCAAGCAGCAATAATGCACTTGGTATTTTTGTACCTGAGGGTTTTCTGTGGAGGTGTGTGTTTCCATCACAGACCAGGGGCACCCCTCCTTTCCCATCTCACTGGTTGCTTATAGTTAATTTAAAAGAAATTGAATTATGTTCACATTATAAGTCTCTAGTTCCCACAGTAATTGTTTACTCAAATTAGGTCTAAATGGTTCCCTTAATGATGGAAATTCAAGCAAGACTTGATTCTTACTGTGAGGCACAAGTAACACAAAATTAACTAGATCACATTCCATATGTAGGATTCACACATGCCTGTATCTTCACTGGATAATAGCTAATAAGACCCCCCAAATTACTGTCTGTCATTCTATTTATAAATTGAACTGTATGATTGACAAACAGTTTAACTGTATATCTTCCTGCTACAACACTGGGTGTTGCTACGATGAAGTAGACAAATCATATATAATAACTGGGTTCCCTTTCACCACTTGGACGAACAAAACTGATTTCTCAAAGCTTCACCTCACTGCCTTGTCATTACCTGGGAACTAGTTAGAAATAGAAATTGTGGAAGTCCAATGTGGATCAATGGAATCTGTGTAGGGGTCTAGTGACTTATGTGTTAGAAAATTCTGCAGGTGATTGAAGCATGCGAAAATGTGAGAAAAATTATTCACACCCAGAGTCATCTCCCTTGGAGTGGCCCCAAACCAATTATTCCATTTCCTAAGGGAATGCCTGTCCTGCATGCTAGTCAGTAGTTTTTGACTATAGGACACTTCAGATAAGGCTATCTGCACTTAGACATGCTGAAAGTGTAAAACACACTGAGTTTTAAAGACTTTTTAATGAAAAATATGCAGAATTTCAATAATATTTCCTTTTTAGAGCATATTGAAGTTAATATGTTGTGGGGTATTAAACAAAATATATTAAAATTAGCTTTAAGTTACTTATATTTAATTGTTGTTAATATAGCTACTAGAAAACTTAAACCTACATTATTTGTCTCTCATTTGAACTCTGTATTTTCAAATATTCTTTTCAAAGCATTTAGGGATTTTATATTTTAAATTTTTTGTAAGAATACAGAGAATTAGATTTCACTATGGTGTTTTCAAACAATTTTTTAAGAAACATGTTTAGCATACTAAGGTATAATTAACAAAATAATTACATATACATGGAATATATGCATATTTATTTATTTATTTAACGTGTACTACTTAGTGCTGATGGTCACTGTTAAATGATCACTATGACCAAGGGAATTAACATATCCATCATCTCACATAATTATCATTTTATTTCTTTATTTTTATTTTAATTTCTGCAGTGAGAATAGCTATAAACTATGCTCTAAATAAATTTCAAGTATATAATATTTGAATATTCTGTAACCATGGACACCATGCTGTGTCTAGTTCCTCATCCTGCATAAATGAAACATGTGCCTTATAACTGACATTTCCCCAATTCCCTCTCTGTACTCCACCTCAAGTAGCCATCATTCTCTGCTATTATGATTTTGACAATTTCACATTTCAAATATTAGTAAGGTCATGCCATATTTGTTTTTCTGTGTCTGACTTATTTCATTTATCAAAATATCCTTTAGGCTCATCTAAATTATTATGAATGATAGGCTTAATGATATCCACATGGATCTATGTTGCATTTTATGTTGGTTTAAGCATTAATAGACATTTATGTTGTCTCTGTGTTTTGACTATATTCAATGATGCTGTATTAAACATGGGAATTCATATATCCCTTATATATCCACCTTATATCTTTTGAGATAATGAACCAAAGTTGGATTTATCCCTACATGGTAGTTCTATTATTAATTTTTGGAGTAATCTTCATGCTGTTTTCTGTAAAACAGAAATGTGAACACATCCATGTGCATGATTTAGAATTACAAACATCGTCAAGATGATTACCAAAATTGATATATAGACTTCAAATACTCCTAGCTAGAGTTTCAATATTATTCTTTATAAAAGTAATAAAAAAAAAAAAGTACTTCTGGGTAAGATGGTGGCATAGGAGCCATGCCAAGCCAGCCTAGGGAGGGATTTAAGCAAAACCACAGTAAAACTCACTTTTATTCTGAAAAGTGAAAGAGAATAGTTTATTCTTAGACACAGTAGAGAAGCAGGAGAGATGAAGATCCACCAGAAAGGATGAAAACAGCCAGAATCCCACTGAGGCACTTGCAGCTTGCCATTCCACACTAATCCCTTGGCACCATCTGCAAGGTGCACCAAACAAGGGGATTTTCCAGCCTCATCATCCTTGCAAAGTCAAGAAATCTGAAATAAAGACAGAAAGACAGCTGAGATCAACTAAGGAGCTACTGAAAGTGATACAGGCAGGACTGGGTGAGCAACTCCAGGCTTCTGCACTCTCCCAACCCCCAACCATCAGCCCCTCGTGGCAGCACATCCAGCACAGCCGATCAGAGCTCCAGATCCACAGCACAGCACAGAGGGGTCGAGGAGGGCACTCAGCATTGGTGAGACTGGAAGCCACCCCAAGAGATAATGAGGCCAACAGACAAAAAAAAAAAGAAAAAAAAAAAAAACAGGTACATAGGCCTATGTTGAAAGTGCTAATCTCTCTTCCATGTCAGGGCAGGTTATGGGTTACATATTCTTGGTTGGCTTTACCCTTTTCAAATAAGCTGTATTTGGGGATTAAATATTGTTGCTTTTGATGCTTTCAGATTTATAGAGTCTTTGTCTTTTGCTTATGTTATTATTGGGGGCAGGGTCTGATTCAGATCCAGGCTTACCTGGAACCCAATACAGAACATAATTCTCTACCTCACAGCTGACAGGACTAAGGGTGTAGAGCAACACACACCTTTATGTTTCTGTTTTAATCCCCACAGTTACATACTCTGTGCTGGTTTTTATTGAATGTGTATATCGCTCCTCACTTGAAGTTTAGAATTTGCCAGTAAATTGTTCCACCCAGTCCACTAGAATACTTGCTTAGCAAACAAGCTCAATACCTAGGATTACTTCTATTGTTGGATTGGGGTGCAAGACCTACACTTGCACCTTAAACTCATATCCTGACAGTATATAAAGGTGGATCATCACATCTAAGAACACTGCATATAAGTGGAAAACCCAAGCATCAATCAATTCAGGATGCAAAAGTCAATGCATCATAATAAAGAAACACAAAGAATCAAGACAGTAGAATCCCACCAAAAAGCATAAATCCATCAAAAATTATAGCCAATGAGACTATTTTAGATGAAAGGCCTGACAAAGATTTCAAATAAATGATTACATCTATACATAAAGAAATACAAAAGAGGAAGAAATCAAAGGAATCAAAGAAGAAAATAAAGGAATTAAAGAAGAAAACAAACTCCTGAAAGAGAACACAGGAAACCTGCTTAATGAAATAAGGAGTTCATTAAAAGACATGAGTAAGGAAATAGAAATACTGAAGAAAAACCAGGATGATATTCTAGCTCTGAAGAACACAGTCAGTCAAATAAAAAATTCTGTGGAAAGTCTCATCAGTAGAATGGATGAAAGGTAACAGAATATCTAAACTAGAAGACCAGATGGCAGACCTAATACAGCCCAACAAAGAGAAAGACAAGCTAATAGGAAGGTATGAATGGGAATTTCAAGATATCAGGGACACTATGAAAAGATCAAACATGAGAATTCAAGGTATAACAAAAGGAGAAGAATTTCAATCCAGAGGCTTAGTAGGCATTTTCAACAAAATCATAGAAGAAAAATTTCCCCAAATAGGGAAAGAAATGCCAATGTAGATTCAGGAAGCTTTTAGAACACCAAACAGACAAAACCTAGAAAGAACCTCTACTCGCCATGTCATAATGAAACTACTAAACACACAAGCCAAAGAAAGTATATTGAAATCAGTTAGAGAGAAAAATCAAGTCACCTATGAAGGCAAGTCCATCAGAATAACAGCAGATTACTCAAGAGAAACTTTAAAAGCCAGAAGGGCTTAGATTTATGTATTCCAAGTTCTGAAAGATAACAACTGCCAATCAAGATTACTTTATCCTGCAAACCTATCTATCCAAATTGATGGAGAAATAAGGACATTCCACAACAAAAGCAGGCTAAAGAAATTTTTGACAACTAACCAAGCTCTACAGAATATACTTGAAGGAATCCTACAAGCTGAAGAGAAAGCAAAACACACAGGAGAAAATAGGAAAAAAAAAAAAAAAAAAACACTCAAACAACAGTTAAAACAAGTGAGTAAAGGGGAAGCAGGAAGCACTACAAAATAAGAAGAATGGTGAGAATAAATACCTACCTTTCAATAACAATGCTTAATATCAATGGCCTCAATGCCCCAAACAAAAGACACAGGCTTGCAGACTGGATTAAAAGGCAGGATCCTGCCAATTGTTGCCTCCAGGAAACTCATCTCTCAATAAAAGATAGACACCGTCTTAGTGTGAAAGGATGAAAAACAATATTTCAAGCAAATGGGCCTAGGAAACAAGCAGGGGTTGCTATCCTAATATCTGACAGGATAGACATCAAACCAACATTGGTGAGGAAAGATAAAGAAGGTCATTTTATACAATTAAAGGAACACTCCAGCAGGAGAACATTACAATCCTAAATGTATATGCACTTAACATGGGGTCTCCTAATTTCATAAAAAAAAACACTGTTGGACTTAAGGTAACAGATAACATCAAGCTCAATTGTAATGGGTGACTTCAATACCCCACTTTCATCAATTGACAGGTCATCCCAGCAAAAAATAAACAGAGAGACATCTGGATTAAATGATGTCATGGAACAAATGGACCTAACAGATATCTACATAACATGCCATCCAAATGCTGCAGAATATACATTTTTCTCAGCAGCACATGGAACATTCTCTAAAATAGACCATATATTAGGACACAAAGCAAGTCTCAACAAATACAGGAAAATTGAAATAATCCCTTGTACTCTATCTGACCACAATGGGATTAAGCTGCAAATCAGCAAGAAAAACTATAGAACATACAGAAATTCATGGAGACTGAAAAGTACATTGTTGAATGATGAGTGGGACATTGAAGAAATCAAAAAGCAAATTAATAAATTCATAGAATCAAATGATGATGAGAACACAACATACCAAAACTTCTGGGACCCAATGAAGGCAGTCCTAAGAGGGAAATTTATAGCTCTAAGTGCCTATAATAAAAAATTAGAGATTTTACAAGTAAACAGTTTAATGTTTCACCTTAAGGCCTTGGAAAAAGAAGAACAAGTCAAACAAAAAATCAGTAGACAGGGAGAAATAATAAAATTTAGGGCAGAAATTAATTAAATACAAACCAAAAATCCAATCCAAAGAATCAATGAAACAAAAAGTTGGTTCTTTGAAAAGATAAACAAGATTGATAAATCCTTAGAAAATCTCACCAGAAGAAAGATAGAAGAGACGAAAATTAATAAAATTAACGATGAATAAGGCACTATTAGAACAGATACAAAATAAATTCAGAAAATCATAAAGACATACTTTAAGAATGTATATGCCTCTAAGTTTGAAAATTTGAAAGAAGTTGATGATTTCCTTGAGTCATATGACCTACTAAAATTAAATCAAGATGAGATAAACCATTTAAATAGATCTATAATGAGTACAGAGATCTGAGCATTCATAAAAATGTCTCCCAACTAAAAAATGTCCAGGCCCAGATGGATTTACTGGTGAATTTTACTAGACCATCATGGAAGAACTAATACCACTGCTTCTAAAACTTTTCCATAAAATAGAAAAGGAAGGAATTATTATACTAAATGAGGTAATGCAAGCTCAATATTGCATGTTTTTTCTTATATGTAGCTGCTAGATACAAATGTACAGAGTTGTGTGTGAGCTGGAACCAAAAATCGGTAGCAGAGGCCAGTAAGCTAGAAAATGGCTATAAGGGAGGGAGGAGAGGGAAGGACTTAAGGAAATGGTCTTGTATATATGTAAGTAGAAGAATAGATTACAGGGAGGGGAAAGGCCTAAGCAAGGCCAGGGGAAGAGACTGTGTAAAAGAAGGGTGTGGGGGGTGGTCAATCAAAATTCAAGATATCCAGTTTTTTGAATAATGACATATCCTGAAGCCATATATTGTTACTAGAAAATTTTCAGTGCCAAGGATGATATACCTTACAGTGAGTTTTGGCCAGGGAGGTCCCAGTTGCCTCCAAAACATTACAGGCTATTTCCAAGGCCCTTGGTTTCCCTTGAGAAAGAGATGCTAAGACCCTATTGCTGAAGACTTTACATGCCTGAGCAACAAAGTCCCTGAGAAATCAAGCTGGTGCTGAGCAGAAATCCTTCTCCCTGTAGACCAGCCAACTGAAAGCTGGAAAAAGCTGCACTGCATGCAGCCCTATGGGAGACAGAAGTCATCAACAGATACACACATAAGCCATGCAGTGAAGGGGTATGCAGGAAGAATGGATGGATGGATTGCACGTGGATAGCTTGTGACCACTGAGAAACAAGAAATGTCAGATGCTGTCATGTAAATGTATTTTATGCTCACTAAAACTCATGGTGAAGCTTGATCCCTGGGCAGCAATGTTGGGGACAGGGACTAGTGGGAGGTATTTGAGACTTGCTCTGTAACAATCAGCTCCTACAGTTAAAGCAACACAAGGCCCTCACCAATGAGATTGCCCTATCTTTGAGCCTATAGAATTTAACTGTGAGCCTTCAAAATTGTGAATCAAATTAAGCCCTTTTCTAATATGCATTAGCCACTCTCGGGTATTCTGTCATAGCAGCATAAAATGGACTAAGACTACAGGTGTACACACATGTAATGCTTCACCTTTCTAATAGAGCTATCTGGAAAGATTCTATACACTGAACCAAGTGTAATGGCCAAGAATGGACCCATGTCTTTCCATGATTTGATGTAAAACTGAGCTCAGTGAATTGACCAGCTCCCTCATGCCTTTCTCTGCCTCACTGCCCTTGTCCTGAAAATTTTTTGATCATAAATATATGATAGAAATATGTTGTTGGACAAAGAGAAAAGGAAGTCAGTGGCAGAGGAATAGGTGGTGAAGAAGTACCTGGGTTCATGGGTCAGTGAGTGAGTGCATTGCATGTAGATGATGTATAGAACAGGAGCAAAGAGAAATTTCTTCAGTTAAAAAATTACTGAGCCAGAGAGGTGGCTTAGTGGTTGAGGCAGTTGCCTGCAAAGCCTAAGGACCCATGTTTGATTCCCCAGTACCCACATAAGCCAGATGCACAAGGTGACATATGCCTCTGGAGTTGGTTTGCAGTGGCTGGAGGCCCTGATGCATCCATTCTCTCTCTGTGTCTGCTTCTTCCTCCCTCCTCTCTCCCTCTACCTCTCAAATAATTAAATAAATCAAATATAGTTTTTAATTACTGAGAGGATGTCTCAGTCAGCAAAGTTCTTGCCAATCCCAGGAACCCATGAAAAAATGTCGGGTGTGGTGGGGCACATGTGTCATCTAATCCCAGAACCAGGAAGATGAGTACAGATGATTCCTGGGGCTCACTGACCAGCCATGTTAGCCTATTTGATTAGGTGCATACCACTGAAAGACCCTGTCTTCAAAATAAACAGTAGACAGCATTCTTGAGGAATGACTCTCAAGTTGTCCTCTGGCCTGGGCACACACACTTGCATCTGCACACATAAGCACTCACGTGTACACACATAAACACAAATGCATACAAAAATTATCAGTTTCAATTTGAGCCTTTTTATTTTTTTTTTTGGTTTTTGAGGTAGGGTCTCACTAGCTCAGTCTGAGGAATTCACTCTGTAGTCTCAGAGTGGCCTTGATCTCACGGGGATCCTCTTACCTCTGCCTCCCGAGTGCTAGGATTAAAGGCTTATGCCACCATGCCCAGCTTCAATTTGAGGGTTTATATTTCCATGTAAAAGAAGAATAACCTTGCTAAAGTTTATTTATTTCAAAACTGCAGCTTTCTCAAGTTGAACAAAAATAGCTTTAGTCAGTAGCAATTGACCCACTTTTTTAACTATGTATTTTGAGACAAATCAAGTTCCTCCAATGGGAAGCTTCTTTTCCCTATTCCTAGGTCATCTCGTGCTAATTGCGACAGTGACAGCAACAGCAGCTCATTAGTACTGTGGCAAAGCTTGCGTGGGAAGCCTCAGCATCCCATTTTACTTTGCTGTTTGACATTTTTCTCTCTAATGTGTAATCTACTGAGAGAAGCTAATCCTCAGCTCATCCTGCTCATAGGAAAGTGAAGCCATTGCTAATTATCTCATCATGAATCTACAAGTGCTGGGAACTTTCATGTGGATGCTTGTAGATGGCATTAAGGAACTAAAACCATCTCTCAAGGTACAGATATATGTGATATGTCTACAGATACATGTCTCATGTTTGCACCAGAAATAAAAGTCTGAATGCTGAGAAAGGTTTTTTCCATATACTTATAAGTAGCTGAAGGACACCAATGCGAAATTCCCAGAAGGCCAAAACTAGAGAAAGTTTCTGTAAAAGAACCCACCAAAGCGAGGTGAACTTGTCATTTGTCAACCCAAAGGTCTCTTCTAAGAGAAAAGTCATAAACTCTTCAACTCCCTGTCTGAATAGAGCTCACAGACAGGTTTTCTTAAACTTGTTCAGTGCATTTTATAAGATGAACTAGTTGCCAAAATTGAAAATTTGGCAGGCTGCAAATAAAACCAAAATCCATAGCATTTACTTCCTTTGAAAAAGAAGTTGATCTTTTTGAATTCCAGATGGCTTCTATTGCGTAGAACAGAAAAACATGCTCCTCCCAATTTCCTCCTTCGACCACCTCCTCTGCCATCGGAAGCCGTTGGTGTTTGTGCTTTCAGCCAGTTCTACATCGTCCTTCACCTGACTCGGCAGTTAGAGGTTCTTAGCACTTGGAACAATCATTTTTCAGCTTAACCACATCCTATAGATACTTATTTAGGACTGAATATTTTTGTGCCCAGGTCATACACCCTACAAACTCAGGTATGAATTCTTCTTGAAGTTATCAAGTGTGCATGTAAATTTGAAAACTACATTACCTATGAATGTCTCAAGTTTCTGAAGCAACAACACCAAGAGCAGAAAGGTAGCAGATGGGATGCACAAAGGACAAAAGAAACATGAGTTGTTTAGGTTCCAAGTTTTCAGTATTCCTTGAGTCTCAGAAATTCCTACCCTTGGCCTAACCACCAGCTATCACGATCTGAGTGATATAGCTCAATGTCATCATTCTGTGTGCCTAGTTTGTCTAAGACAAAGTTAGTAGTTTTAAGAGGCTAGGAAGTGAAGTTCTTGCACCATGAGTATTATGAGGGCCTGCATTCAGATCTCCAGCACTTCATGTAAAAGCCAGATGTGGCGGCATGTGTGCTTGTAATCCAAGCACCAAGGGGTTCAGACAAGAGAATCCCTGAAGATTTCTGCCTATGTTGTTTAACCAACTTGGTGATCTTCCTATTCAATGAAAAACACTGTCTCAAAAAATAACGTAGAGAACAACTGATTCTGGCCTCTCTAGCAGATGCCTGGCCTCTATAGCACCTGCACAGATACATATGCCCACGGGCATATAAATACACCTACCTGTGTTTACACACACACACACACACACACACACACACACACACCAGGTTTAAGTGTCACTGGATTAGTCCATAGATTATAATTTAGAATACTTACCTGTGGGTGGGGGGAAGAATACTTACCTGTGTTGGTGATATTTAACCATCTAATAACATCAAGCCAAGACACAACCTGGATATTGCTGAACAAGTCAGTAATTACAACTGTATTTATTTTTTGGGCGGCATCTAGATCTGACTTTCAGCTTTCTTTAGCCTTTTAATTCTCATGTCACATCTCCAAAATTAGAGGGTGAGTTTGTAATTGGCAGGTCTACAGTACCATTTAATTTTCAACCTATATTTCAAGTGCCAACCAGCTGCTTATTTTCATCTTGCTTCTGCTCTGTCTCAGGAACTGACTGTGGAAGCTGGCACCTGGCAGAATCTCAAAAATGTTGGTTGAATTTAGAAGATGGTTAAAAAATTTATAATTTTTTTGTCCTTGCCTTTAAGTTTTCTTTTACTCCATTCTCAGGTCTCAAAATATCAGTATGGGGCTGGAAGGATTGCTTAGCAGACAAGGCATTTGACTGAAAAGCCAAAGGACCCAGGTTCAATTCCTCAGGACCCACATTTGCCAGATGCATAAGGGGGTGCATGTGTCTGGAGTTCATTTGCAATGGTTTCTCTCTCTCTCTCTCTCTCTCTCTCTCACACACACACACACACATACACACACACACACAAATAAAGAAAACTCAAGGCCCCACAGCCATAAGATGAATAAATATGCTTACCAGATACACAAATGTTGTAATCTGAAAAACAGGAATAGTAGATTAGCTATACATATAGAACAACAATCATAAAAGCAGAAAGTAAACCAGTATGGTAGATGCCCATGCTAAGGGAAAAAAATTAATGAAAGCAATGAATTGGGGAGAAATGTCCAGGATGAAAGATAAAAAGTATAAAGTTCTTCTTATAGACATGAAAACTTTCCTAAGCCATAAAGATTTGTGCAATATTCATTATTAATTAGCACTCCCTATGCAAGTAGGAAGGCCTAAGGAAACCTAAGAGACCACTTGAGTTAGGTCCCCAGGACCCACATAAACAGCTGAGCATAGCCACAGGTTATGTCTCTAGCCCCCAGTCCCAAAAAGGAGCAAATAATGAGAATGAGACTTGCTGTAGCTTGAGAAAAAAAAAGTAGCCAGCACTAGGTTCAGTTAGACTCTGGCTCAAATAAGGTTGGGTGGAAGAGTGTTGGAATAGGACAGCCCATGTTCCACTCTGACCATCACATGTGAGCACAGCCAACCACAAATGAGCCCATAGAGTGCCACATGGGCACATACATGTGTGTGTGCACATGCATATATTACAGCATACACACACACATATATACACACACAGCAAATAAAATTAAAAATAGATTGATTGAAGTGACTCTGATATCTTAGACCAGGAAATGAAAAGATGGATCTTCCATCTTCTTCCATAAGTCAATTGCCTTTGGAATTGGAGACACTGTCTAAGAAGTCTAACTACCAGGAGGTCATTATGTCTCAGAAAACTCAAGGTAATTCACACAGAGACAGTATGTGGAGAATACTGCAAGCAGAATGAGACCTGGACAACTCTGATGCTCCAGCACTCCCCATTCAAATGCATGCAGTACTTCAAGCCACAAGTACCTACTCATGCCTCTCTGTAATTGTCAATCTATAGAACCTATGAGCTATAATTTTTAAAAAGTTATTGTTTGGGGGCTAGTTAAATGGCTCAGAGTTTAAAGGCACTTGCTTTCAAGGCCCGCCATCCCGGGTTCAGCCCAAATTCAAATCCCAGCAACCACATAAAGCCAGCTGTCTTACAAGAGAAAAAAAAAAAAAAAAAAAAAAAAAAAAAAAACACTTTCATGTCCCTGTTTTTTCATTGGAAATGGAAGTTCTTCCTGAATCAAGACATGTTGGTAGATATTAAGAACCAGCTCTGGAGGCAAAGACCTGAGCTCTAGCACTTTCTGTTTTGCTTTTGTTTCTTTCTTTGTTTTGTTTGAAGTAGGGTCTCACTTTATCCCAGGCTAACCTAGAACTCTGTAGTCTCAAGCTGGCCTCAGGATCATGGTAATCTTCCTATCTCTGCCTCTCAAATGCTGGAATTAAAGGTGTTTGCTACCACACTTGGTTGACTTCTAGTACATTCTTTTTTTCCAAGTTCCAGGATGGTGTTGCTGAAAGCATAATTGGAAAGAGTCACACCGTGTAGCACATCATGACAGTTTTATCGCCACATAGATGTCTTAGACATGAATAGCCTCAAATGTGAACACAGTCAAACGTGTACACTATCAAAATCAAGTATCGGTGGATTTCAACTTCATGTTATCTTTGTTTCAAATGTATTTTGTGTGGTCTAAATTTATACAATTTAAGATTTGGGTATAGCTCTTCCCAACAATCAGGTTACAAAATCGCCGAGAACTTAACTTTCAATGCCAGCACACACTGGGCCTGCCCTTTACTCAACCGTTCTGTGAACATCGGAGCTCCGTGGAGCCATTTGAAGTGGAAGATGGGGCCTCTTTGTGTGCACTGATTCTCACTGTAACCATTCTGCTCACTCTTCCTAGTTTTAGTGACCTTCATTAATCTGATTACCCACAATCATCAAGGTCATTACTAAGAGTTGGCTTTAGTGTGACACACAAATACTGTACCTTATTCAATTTCTGCAAAACTGAAGCCAACATTTTTACACCAGAAACCTTCTCTTTCTCATATCTTCCTCATCTTGGCATCATTGTGGGTGGTCTCCAGCTGGGTGTTTCTAGGCTCTTGGTGCCTTGCTCAAAGAATTGAAGAGACACACAGAGATTGCAAAGTAACAAGGAACTATATTCAAAAGCAGAGTGAAGGCACAAAACAAATATGCTGCAAGAGAGCAGTAGGATCCTTGAGTCAGAGTAATCAAGGGCTTCAGTTACTTGGTGGGCTTTCTTTTATGGAGTCCAGGTGAAGGAGGAGGTGGTTGCTAAGTGGTACCATCTGAGTGGGTCTCTGGTTTGATGGACAGGCTTGGGTTATGTAAGCTTTCATTCACTGCCCTTGTCCTTTTCCATAATCCACCTGATCATATACATGTTTAATCATGCAGAGGCATACAATGAGGAATAGATAATTGTCAATGAAAGTTCACTCACAGGACAGTTCCCCTTACTGCACACACATCCTAAACTAGTTCAGACTAGATTGGCTCCCTGCCTCTAGTTCCCAGATAGGTTTCAGGACATAATTGAGTGGAAATTGGAAATGGGAAGCTACCAAAGTGTTGCTAAGGTGGAGCATTGTTTGAAGTGGAGGGTACGTGCAGCTTAATGGCGGGGGAAGTACCAGGCTAAATGCAATATTAGGACAGTGAGGTGTGTGTGTGTTTGTGTGTCAGCCAACTGGAGTCCCAGGTTAATTAGCTATCCCTGAATTTGTCTGCCTCAGCATCATAGACCAACTGTTCCCCATGTACTCCTGCCCCCCCCCCATCCTCTGTATCTTGTCATTGAGAAATCTTGCTACACCACTGCCCCCAGTGGAGTAACGTGGCACCACTCAGCTAGAACTATCTTATCCCTGGTATTAATTCCTTCTAGATAGATTATACCAACAGTCTTGAGTCGCTCTTCCTCTGGTACTATCCTTTGTCTTCTCCTTGATGTCAAGGGTAACTTTCCAAACACAACTATCCTCTGGGCTGTGCCTATTCATACAAAGCTAGAGAGGCAGCAGCATGTATCCCAAGCATCTCTCCTCCATGAAACCACTGTCATGTGGAGACAGCAGCCTACGTGGGGCACACTGAGCAGCATAACATGAGACCTGAATTCATTTTGCATAGTGTCAAACAGCCTGAGTTTCCCTTTTGCCAAGTATCTCTTCTACTTGCAGAACTTTATTACACGTCACATAATTAACTTCCCCATGGGTCATCTCAGAGCTTTGTCCCTTGTCAGAATGCTCTGTAGCTGATCCAAATGAATGGGTGCTGACATCTATAGAGAGATAGTTGCTGTTGTCCAGAGATTCATCTTCTTTTTTCACCTCGATTGCGCTGTGGAATAAAGCTATAAAAATACAATTATAAGCACTTGATTTAATGTCCTGAGAAGAGACTTACTTTGATCAACCCTAATTTATAACAACAGAACCATCTGGACCTTATTTCTGTGAACATCTATTTTAAAAACATCAAGTCCATTTACATATACTCCACCTCTGAGCAGCAACATTTTGCCTAAGTGACAGGAGCTACATATGCAAAAATATATTGGCTTTTTATTAACCCAAATTCATATACTCATCTTCTAAGTTTAACCCTAAGTATTTAGGCTTAGCATGGCATGCTAGAATGAATAAAATTCAATGGGTCATAAAATAAGACAGAAAAGTTAAATGATTTGAGATACGTTTTATATGGGACTTTCAATTTTCCATAAGGCTTCAGAAAACATGACCATATTCTACAGGAAGAGGTATATTAATGCTACATTAGAGACTTCAATAACTTGAGATGCTCACAATGGATTGGGTAGATGTTTCTAACCTAAGGGAAAGAGTTAGCATCAAAATCTGCTAAATAATATTTTCCAAGGGAGTTTTTCCCAATAGAATCTCATATGTGAAGCAAAAAAGAAGGGCTTCAGAAAATAATCTTAGGAAGGATACAAAATTGTACGGAAATATCATCATCACATTCCTAATTCCCATATTGAGGGCTCTTCAGTATCTTGTGATTGGGCTCAGGGGTACATGAGAGTATTTTTCCCATCCTGGAGCCTGCCTAGTCAATGCTGCTCTGTCCCTGTCAGTCATGGCCACGTGTTGTCAGCCTTGCATTTGTGAAAGACACAGGTACAGCTTGCAGAGCTTGGAGGTTTCACCTTAAAATTGAAAGGTTGGCATTTCCACACAGCTGTCAGGGGATGCCTAGCTCGTCTACTTTGTTTTGATTACTTCCTACAGAGGATTCCTCGGATCCTGGACCTCTGGAAAAAAAATAAGTTGTGATGAATATTACTCTGATTTTCATGGAGCACTGCTGTACCTAGAACACTCATTTATTCAATCATTCACTCACCTAAACTTGACTCATGAAGCCTTGACTTTTGTAGTGGTTGAAGTTAATTATTAGCTACAATGTCAGACCTGTGCATAGAACTCAGTACACAGAAGGTGCCCATGCTCAGCTCTCTATAACACCATATACAAGAGGCACCTGCACTCAACATTCCACACATGGAATCATGGCTGCTTTTACAATGCCTTCTCTTTTTCAGAAGAAACTGCAGTTCAAATAGCATTCATGAGGCCAAAATTTATTTCATTCTATTCCCACCATCAATATTTAGCCAAGAATATCAAGTCCTAAAATCAGTGGGGGAAACTACACCAAACGTCCTCTATGAATAGGTATCCATATTTAGAAAATAAAAATGTAGCATGTTCAGTTAAATTTGAATTCCAGACAAGATTGTGCATATTCAGGGTGGTATGGCTATGGACTAGATTTGAATTTCAGATACTATTTATTTTAGTGTTAAGTGTGCCTCATAAAATATTTGGGACATATTTATATGAAAATTGTTCAGTGTTAATTTCAAGTTCAACACCAAGTGGGCATCTTATATTTTATCTAGCAATCCTATTTATAAACCTACTGTAGTTTTCTAAAACTGAATCCCGTTAGTATCTTATCTATGTATGGTGGTTACCCTTACTTCAAACTTCACTGGATCTGAAATCACCTGGGAAACAAATTCCTGGGTAGGGCTATGACTGCAGACTGAATGTTTCCAGCTGCTTTCCTCCAAACCTGTCCCACCATGATGGATCATATCCTCTCAGAGAGTAAGCCAAAAGAAAGAAACCTTCCTCTGTGATGTGGTTTCATGTCAGTATTTACTCATAGCAGCAAGGAAAGCAACTAATATACTGTGCAAGTTACATACACGATCTCATGGTACCCAAGCCATTTGTTGTGTTCTGTTCTTTGCTTTAGTCCCAGACAACCAGTGGAATTCACATGCGAACATTGTGCATTACCCACAATATTCTGCAGATCACCAGGTAACTAGATGAGACCTATCCACAATAAAAGAGACATTTACTTCCAAGCCACTTGACAGAGTCTTGTGTCTGCTCTGTTGTCTAAAGTTGTGTCGCTTGACTCAGTTGTAACTTCCTGTTGAGCTTGGAGGCCCCGTGGCTTTGCATTCTGACTACTGGTGGGGCCTGCTGGCAGAAAGCCTTTCCAGGAATCTATTTCACCCTTGGGCTATGTGAGATACTTTTCTCATCATTTACCTGACAGATTGTTGTGTGAACTGTTTTCTGAAGAGAAGCCAATGATTGTTTGTTCCCTACAGGTAAGGCACCCCAGAGAGACTGAGGAATGATTCCACCAAAATTCATCCTGGTGAACCAGTGAGTTTATTAGGCTTCCTTACACAGTATAGGAGAGTGAATGCATACTGAAGCATGTAGGCTCAAGGCAGCCATAACACAATCAGCTCTCATCCCAGAATGGATGTCAATCTCCCCATGGCTGCATAGGTGAAGCTCACCTTCCTTTGACCTTCCAACCTCTATATAGTCTATCTCCCCCAGAAACCACAAGACCTCATGAATAATTGCACAGAGGGTAACTGAAATCTCAGGTGAGGGGCTGACAACCCTTCCTGCCCCTCCTTCTATAGGAGAAAACCAACAGGCCTGGTCTCTAGAGTCGCTCATGTGCAGTCACAGCTGCTTCTGATTAAGATGGCAGTAGTTGTTCCGCCACCCCTACCCCAAGAGGACTATGTTGCACAACACAGATCTAGGAAGATGGTATCTTTTCCATGGCACATACAAAGTCCACAGGCTAAACCAAAGAAAGTAAGGAAACAACATGGAGAAAAGTAGCAAATTCAACATCATCAAAATAAGATAAAGAGGAGGGTGAGGATCCAAAAGATAGACTTGAACAGGTGTATAATTGGAGATTTCAGGTGAAAGTGCATAACAGTGTCAGATGAAGGCCCACATCATTTAGTATATCAGATGGACCATACCTGGGTACAAATGCCTTGCAAAGCTCTTGGATAAGCCTTATAATTGGTAGATCTGGAACAATTTCAACATAGGGAGCAATATATAAGACCACCTTGATCTTTGCAGACAATATTATAGTTAAAGGATTCTAAACTAACCATCACCTTAAAAAAAAATCATGGTATTTTTCTAGCACAGTCTGTCCTGGAACTCACTTTGTGTCCCAGTATGGCCTCAAAGGCATTGCGAGCCTCCTGCCTCAGCCTCTCAAGCACTGGGATTAAAGGCATGTGCCACTATTCCAGGCTAACCATTACCTTCTTAATGCTTGTGCCCTAGGCCTTATAACTGTCCTATCCACTTCCTAGCTGTGGTGACTTAACTATCTTTGGGCCCATCAGTATGTTGATTTACTAAGATTATTTGTGATTCCATAGCATTTTAAATGTGCATGCAGTGAAACTCATTTAACTCCACTTCTGGAAAAGAGCTTGCAGCTATTGAAAGAGCAACATCTTATTCATCAATCAGTTCAATGCAGCTGTGTGGACTTTCAGCTCTCAAATAGGTCACGGTCCCTTTACTCACTTATTCTTCTTAGCTAAAAGTGAGACATAAAATTTTCCTTTTGGAAATCACAATATACAAATTACATGCCACCACCACGTGATTGTGTATGTATAGATTCACCTTTTTGAGATGCAGAGTCTTCACATCTGAAATAGATATCCATGGAAAAGAATTGTGTATATTAAATAGAGTAATGATCTATAATTGACTAAGGTAAAGGGATGTGTTCTCTTGTCTCTTCTGTCTTGACAATGGCATGTTATTACATTTGCAGGTAATTAAAATGAATATCATATATGAAAAATATACCCAAAATCCCTTTTTGAAATACCATCTTTAATGAGTGCTAGCTAGTCTTGGAGACAGCAACCTTTGTTCTGGTCTGAAACTTATCACATTACGTCATTTAGGTCTCACATAGTAATAGTTATGAAAAGACTGTGGGTCACACCTGTGATGGGAGTTTGGGACACCTTTGTTTTGGAGATAGACTTTAGAACTAGAAACACAATGCATTATCCCAGCATGGTGTTTTTGTGTGCATGTGGTGTGTGCCTGTGTGTATGTGTTCCTGTGTGTATGTGTGCGTGTGTGTGCATGTGTGTGTATGTGTGTGTGTGTGTGTGTGTGTTTATGGGTGTGTGCATATGCCCACACATTCATGTGTGCATGTGGAGGTCAGAAGACAACCTCAGTTGTTGTCCTCAAAAATATCAACCACCTCTTTTTGATATAGGGTCTCTCATTGGGTTGAAACTCACCAATCACTCTAGACAGACTAGCTAACGAGTTACAGGTATCCTCCTGTCTCAGTGGTCCCAGTGCTGGTATAATAGGCATGTGTCACCATGCTCACAATTGCAAGGGTACTCAATGAGGCAAGCATTTTATTCACTGAATTATATTCCCATCCTCCAAATAAAATAAATATTTAGAAGAATTTTTAAAGAAATTTATTCTGCCAGATTCTTGCAATCCAAGTAAGTGCCCATTGCCCTTCCTTATCTGCTCAGATATTCTGGCTTCACAATGTCCTATTCCCAATGACAATCTTCCTTTTGGAAAGGGGAATTCATCGTTCCTCTTCCTAAAAGCATCTATATGAACCGCTTTATTTTCTTTACGCTTTCAATAAAAACAACTCATTTAAACTACATGGGTTCAGTAGAGGGGAAAAAGACAGCTCCAAGTGTAATGTTTGTATTTTTATCACTTCCAAGTGAACAATCCATTTAAATGATTAATTCCATTACACTGCAATTTATGTCTAGTGCTAGCTAATGAAATAAATTAGCTTCAACATCAATTCAACCCTTTTCCCGTTCTCACATGCTATCATTAGCTTCATCTGGAATGTTTTTCTACAACAGTTTCTTTGCCATGCCAGCTGCTCTGCTAATGGACTGTTCATATTGATCATGGGGAAGTCAGATGTAAAATAAATAAATAAATAAATAAAATAAAAAACAGAATGGGCAGAGAGTTCATTACCAAGATGAGTTTGCAGTTTGGGAGGTGGGTAGTCATCCAAAGATATTTACACGTTCATATTTATTTAGAGAAATGTGATGTGCTTTGGCCCTACATGATATACATGTATTACAAAACAGATTTGGGATTTGTGGCATAGGAATAAGGATAAGAAAACAAGGATGGCATGTTTGGAGAATCAGACTTGTATGTAAATTGTGTAACTAAGGGAAATATTTTCATGTAGAAATGAGCTATATCTCTGTCATGGATTTAATTTTAAAATGTCTGAACAAACTTGTGCTCTGAACACTTGGGCTCCCAGTTCAGGGCTCAGTTTTGAAGGCTGTGAGCATTTAAGAATTGAGGCTGAGCTGGTGGAAGTAACCAGGACTTTGGAAGATATACCATCCCCTGGTTTCAGCATGCTGTTTCTCTCCTTCTTGGTCCACCACCATGGAGGGGCCTCTGTAACCTTCTCTTGCTTCTAGGAACTCACCCCTATCTTCTCCATTATAATGGACTGAAATCCCTCTGGAACTATGAGCCAAAATAAATGTTTCCTCCCCTAAAATTTCCCTAGCAAGTACTTTAATAATAAATAAGAATAAGAAACTGACAATCAGAAAAAAAGCAATCAGAAAACTAACTAATAATATAGAAAATGTACTCTAGAGAATTTGTGTTATGATAAACCTGACTGAGTGGTTCTTAGAATTTTTGTAAGGTTTGTGTATATGAACTATAGAAACTCTAGATTATTATAAGTAGATCTTAATTGGCAGTGCTGGTGCGATTTTGGAAGACTATAATGCCAATAGAAAACAGACAGGAAAGACTGATCATGAGGTTTCAGCTGGGAAAAGAAATGCTCCATTAGAAATTGACTTACAAGTGATTCAATTTATATTATGACACAAACCTGGCTACATTCTAATAAAGTCTTGAAAATTTGCAAGTCTGAATTTAATAGTAATGGAGTTATTAACTAAGTGGAAGGAATTTCAAGGTAGCATAGCTGTGGCATGCATGGTGCTTGTCAGGATTATAGAGAGAACTGAGATCAAACAATGGAGGAGAAAGAAGTAAAACACATGCAGCCTTGTGAGGAAAGTAGTCATATAGTTAATGTTGTGCACAAAGAAAGAATAGACAAAGTTCCTATAATTGTGAAAGATATTAAATCCATTAAGGGGAAGCCAAACATTTTATAGTGGAGCAATAGGAAAAGTACCTTAAAGGCAAGATCCCACCCATTGAAAGATTCCAGGTATACAAAAATAAATCTATCTGAAAGACTTTCAATAAAAAAGAAATCTACCCTGGTTCTCTGCTTGACAACATCCCCCTTTGGAAATGTTTTTCAAAGTTTAGCCACCTAAACAGTCAGAAGCCACCACAGCCATGTTCCAAAGGTGCTTGGCTGCTTCTCAACCTAGCAGCATGGCTTGGTATCATCTGAGTGGTCTTGGTTTGGCAGGAATGAAAAATGAAAGAATGATGGGGATTAGGGAGGCTTGCACTAAAGTTCCAGAGCAAAGCCTTAGACATCAGTCAGTGTGTAGTGGGGAACCCATGAGTGAGCTAGGTGTGAAGCTGTAAAGGTGAAGCCTAAGCTAAAACAGAGTCTTCTAAGGAAAGCTATAGGTACCAAGAGGGGCTAGCCTGAGAGAGAGGGGGAAGAGAGGCTACACAGGAATAGCATAGTGTTCAGACCAAGCTACAGTAGTTCCTCAAGGCAACACACAGCTATGGGATGTAATATTTGTCCTGATGGGTTTCAGCCTTGCTTTGGTCTCATCTTTTCTTGCTGCCCTCTTTTTGTTTCTTTTCTGGGATGGAAGTGCTTATTCCATATAACATGGTATATTTGTAGTGCTTGGTTCAACCACCCAAATGCTTTTTGATTTTTTTAAAAAAATCTGTCTTAAATCTCAAAAGATACTGTGAACTTTGAACTTTTGAACAGTGCTGGAAATGTTCAGAGCATGGTGACTCTCGAAGTTGAACTAAATTAGCTTTGGGGCATTAGGATAGATTGTTATAGTTTGAGTCTGAAATGTCTCCCACAGGCTTGTTTCAAACTCTTAGTTCCCAGCTGTGGCATTATTTCAAAGGTCATGGAATCTTTAAGAGTTGAGTCATGGCTGGCTTAAAAAGGTAGCAAGGCACAGGCCTTTGAAAGTTGTACCTGTCCTTCGTGCCAGTACTCTCCTTCGCCTTCCTGGGCCTCCACAATGGCAGACTCTCTATCATATACTCTACTTGCCATGAACCCAAACCACCCACCCCAGCCAGAATTAACTCAAATCTCTCTGAAACAATAAACCACAATGAACATTTTGTCCCTTAATTTGCTTCCATCATGCATTTTCCCACAGTGGAAACAAGAGTAACTAGCACAATCCTTGATGGTCTCAATTTTAGAATGAGAAGGTGATCACAAATGACCATTGGATAATGGTATCATAAATGCCTGGTCATCACAGTGCCTGGTCAGTCAACAGATGCTAAGGAAACCAAGAAAGATGTGGACAAATCCGGTATGGTACAAAGCACAATTTTTTTAGGGACTTGAAGTCAGAAGCACATATTGAGTGATTAAAACAAAAGAGTGTCCTTGCCCCACAAGGGATTTATATTTCAAACTAGACAAAGGTATCCATGCTAACTGGGCTTTCTATGTGTGTGTGTGTGTGTGTGTGTGTGTGTGTGTGTGTGTGTAATTAACATGGTGAAGGTGACAATGTCTTAGCAGCTAAAGAAACTTGCTTAAAAAGCCTGCTATTCTAAGTTCAATTCTCCAGCTATCCATGTAAAGCTAGATAGGCACTTGTTTGTAGCAGCAAGAGGCCCTAGTGTATACACACACAGACAGGCATATATGAAAATAACTGAAAGTTATTGTGGGCTGGAGAGATGGCTCAGCAGTTAAGGGCACTTGTTTGAAAACCACAATAGCCCTGGTTGGATTCCCCAGTACCCATATAAAGCCAAATTCACAAAGTGGCATATATGTCTGGAGTTCATTTGCAGTAGCAGAAGGCCCTGGAGCACTCATACTCATTTCCCCATCTCTGTCTGCCTCTTTCTCTCTCTCTATCTCTCTGTTAAATAAAAAAAAATTAAGAAAATTTAAAAGTTATTAATGTTAAATATTAGTTAATAAACAGATATCAGTAAAAAAAAAAAAACAAAAAACAGTCCAGACAGGACAGAAAACACCCACTGACTGTTTTTGATGATTTTATTTATCTTATAGTGTTTGGTCACCAAGTAGTCATTGCCAAGATGGCTGTATTCAGCTCAGTCTGGAACCCTCCACCCTCTCTTAAAGACACTGCTTAAAATCAATGACACTACATGCAGCAAATCATGCTAAACCAAAATGTCTGTTCACTTAGGCAGTCAGTCCCCAGTGATTGTCTCAGAGACTGCATAGCAAGGATATCTTTGAATGGCTAGATAAGTAGATTTAAAGGCACAGGACCAGGAGAATATGGCAATGTGGTCTACTCAAGTCAGTGTTCAGAGAAGCAAAACAATAGAAAAGAGGCATTCCAGGTAGCATACCAGACACTCTAAAGTTAGACATGGGGCCAGCATTCCCTGTCCTGTTATTCTGCAGTCATTCCTCAGTAGCCCAAAACAGTAGAAAGAATATGAACTTAGCAATCACAAATGCAATTTTTTTCATAATTGTCTTGTTGAGTAACATTTAAAAGTTGGTTGATATTTATAAGCCTTCATGTCCACATTTGAAATACTAAAGAAAATTCTTAACCAAATATTAAACTGGGAAGTAATAAAATGTCTCAATACTATGATAATGCCTGATTGTTTGACCTACTTCTTTCTCTTCAACTTTCTCCCTTAGCAACATTTTCAGTACCCAAATCCTCTGAATTTTAGAATGTTTATCTACATTAAGTAATTACAAATTCAGAATATGGAATCCTACTAAAGGGGGTCATATCTTGTCATAGTTTGTAACTGTAATTGTAAACAAGCAATCTTAATCATTTTTAAAAAATGTTTTACTTTTATTTATTTATTTATTTGAAAAAGAGAAAAAAAGAGAGAGAGAGAGAGAATGGGCATACCAGGGCTTCTAGCCACTGCAAATGAACTCCAGACACATGCACCACCTTGTGCATCTGTCTAACATGGGTCCTGGGGAATCGAACCTGGGTCCTTTGGCTTTGCAGGTAAATTACTTAACCACTAAGCAATCCCTCTGGCCCAATCTTTGTGGGGAACCATAGGGCACTAGGAAACCAAAAGTGCCTCCATCCTGAATTATGACTCCATTTTGTGATAAGTTGTCTGTTCTGGAAAGTCACAAGGTCTGCAGTTGTTTGTTAACCCATGCACGGAGAAAGAACAAATGTAACCCATAAAGAATGAGGGAGTCTTTATCTCGTGGCTTTGGGGCTGGTTCCTTGTCCTGCAGCTGTGGAACATCTTGTGGCCTTGGGGCCGGGACCTTATCCTATTGAAACAGAACTGTAGCAATACCTAAACTGCTGACAAACTCCTCTGTTCTGCTGTATAAAAGGCACCCTGAGAAAAATAAAAATTGGCAGCTTGATCAGACTCCTGTCTTGCTGTCGGTTCCTTGTATCTCTTGTCCCTTTCATTTCAGGTTTTTTGGGGTCCGTGCTCCCTTTGAAGCCCCGCTTGCTGGGGCAAATCTTAATCATTTTTAATTTTTAGAATTTCAGCAATTTATCACTTATAACATAGAGCCTATCTCACAGGTTTCTAGTAGAAAGTTAATGAAAAATAAATAAATAAAGGCAATATGTCAGCACATACCTTACAGCAAGTGCTCAGTAACCCTCCCATCACAACTATGTGATAGCACTTGAAGCATCTGTCCATATTGTGTCTATCTCCTGACAGAGCTCTCTTTGACACAGTGTCTTTGTCTCTGCCAGCTAACATCAGTCACTCTCCAATGCCCCTGATTGACACAGTAGCCTTTTAGTGACTGAAGTGCAGTCACATCCAACCACTGCATGCCTTCACTTTGTGAACACAAACCCAGCAAGGTACATTTAGGTTTTCTCGTTGTTCCTAGGTGTCAGCCACCTTCATGGTAGCTTTCCCGATACAGACTATATGCTTGCCCTTCCTCTGGCTACAGGTACAAGATGAGCCAAGCTCATTTCAACTCTAAAGAAATGTTGAAAATCATACATTAAACTGGAAATTATTTTATCTGAAATGTAATATTGATAATTCTGTCCTTTGAAGGTATTCTCAGATGGAATATCTGTGTATTTAAATTTTGATGTTCCATATAGATTATCTTATGAGACTTTCCTCAGATTAGATAATACACTAAACCTGCTTTTAAAGACAATCCATTTTTTAAAAAAAGACATGTTTAGGTATCCAGTGATTTTTAAGCTAAGCATAAGTTGGTGCATGAGTCTGACATAACTGCAGATTCAAGTTATCAAGTATTACTATAATGTTGTGATAGTGAGTTGATCCTCTTGGCTTCCCTAGTTTCTAAATTCCTGATACTTGCCTTTGTTCTGGTTTCAAGCACACTGGAGCTCATATGCACAATATCCTAAAATCACAGAAACTTCCTTGTTGGTATTAATTTAAAAAACACTTGATCTTCCACCTTGCTCCTAGGTTCCTGGCAGAAGTGGGATTTAGTGAGTGCATTAGGGAAGAGAACCATGGTTTGTCACCTGATGCACACCTGTGCTCCTTTTCTCATTGGCTGTTTGACCTCAGGTACTCTGCTCAGCTTCAGATCCTTCTAGCAGCTCTGTGATTGATCTATCATGGTGTTTGGTGGGGTCTGACCCTCAAATGGGATCCTTAGAAACCACTAGATAAAAGAAAGTCAATCAAAACAAAAAGCCCATCTACACATTATGCCTAGCAACCTCCTGTTCCTTATAAAAGGAATCCCCAAACAATCACTCCTGAGTATTCTGACCCAAGGAGTCTGCTGTTCTCTGAAGCATATTTCCTTCGACTTGTGTACTATTTTCTTGGTGCTGTCTGGCTTCATTACTGCCCCTGTATGTGCTCCTTCTACTCTTTGAACAAGATGCCAAGAACCTGGAATCCAGACAGAGTCCACTGGTAATGTGATGAGAAAATGAAAAAGCATGAATGATAATAATTATTCTGCCTCTTATAAAGGTAGAAAAGATAAAGAGGACAGGATGTGCATACAGGACTCCAGGGACCCTTATTCAAGGCAGCAACAAGCCAAGACCGAAAGCAGTAACAGCAAGGCCCTCTTCTCAGGACAACTGTGACTGCATTCTGCTTCAGGCACCAGCTTGTCTGAGGAGGTGAGGCAGTAATTAGAATAATTAGGACAAATCATCACAGTGAATTAATGAATCACCAGCTGGCCCTGGAGCAACACAGCAGGGCTTAATAAAGAGTGCAACTCCCCAAAATGCCACGGACAATAAACATTCCTGAGCTTGTATGGGACTGGCCATGTCCAGGGGACAGTTCATTAAGAGAGAAACAACTTGCCCAGCTCCACATTTGGCTGAGCTGGTCAATCTGGATACTTGCTTAACTGATTGTTTATTAAGATGAGATCCTGGAGGGCAGAAAGTGGCAATAAGGCTGACATTAAGGATGCAGTCATTGTGGTGGCAACACACACTGTCTCTTCCACAGAAGGGAGAGAGAAAAAGAACATGATAGATCCCATTTTCCTTCATGCTGTTTCCAAAACAATAGGCAAGATTCAGACAGCTTAGTGGATGTCAGTTCTGATACATGGCCATATTTTATTTGCCAGTTCAGTGGGTACAAAGCACAGAGTCCATGGAACAAGTACCTATGATGTAGACACTGTGCTGACTGTGCTCAATGGGGTGATTGTTTCTTATTTAGTTCTCACAGTAGGACTTGTATCTATAGTTGTTACTCAGGGGCAATTGTGATAACAATGAAATAAGATATTAACAAGAGGAGAAAGCATAATCAAATATCAGTTAGTACAATATAGTGCTAGAATATTTTTTATTTTATCATTATTTATCTATGGGTTCAATGTTTCTTTGCTATGCCCAATGCCATCTTTTTCAGGGTGAATATTTATTCTGTGCTATTATGGTTTTGGGGGGGCGATTTTGGGGTATTGTGACTCATTTAAAAGACCTTGGACTATGGGGATGTATGAACATCATTGCAATTAGTAAAAACTATGGGGGACTTTTAAAGTTGGATAAATGCATTGCCTTTTACATCAATTTATGGGGGCCAGGGGTGGAATGTGGTGGTCTGATTCAGGTGTCACCCATAAACTTAGGTGTTCTGGATGCTAGGTTCCAAGCTGATAGCAATTGGAAATTAAAGCCTCATGGAGGCAGTGTAATGTTGGGGTGGGCTTAAGGGTGTTATAGCCAGTTTATCCATGCCAGTGTTTGGCACACTCCCCTGTTGCTATTGTCTACCTTATGTTGGCCAGCGGGTGATGTCCACCTTCTGATAATGCCATCATTTTCCCCTACCATCATGAAGCTTACCCTTGAGCCTGTAAGCCAAAATAAACCTCTTTTTCCCAAAAGCTGCTCTTAGTTGGGTGATTTCTACCAGCAATTCAAACCTGACTGCAACACTTGTTCTCTGACGTTGAGAAAACTAAGACACCCTGACTTGTAAGCATTTGATCCTGAAAATTAGTTCTGAATGAATAAACAATAAACTTGTGATTTTTTCAGGTATATACACATCATCAGAACTATTCTGGACTACCATTAATAAATATCAAAAACATCTGGAGTGATATATAGTAAGGACCTCAAGAAATCATCGAGTCTATGTGATGAATGCTCTGTACATTGTAGTACTAGCAAGGAGCAGACATTTACAAGATTGTGATAGGATCACTAAACAATACTGAAGAAGGTTGACACAGTCAGCATTTCTTCATGAGAAAGAAACTATGCTCTGTGATGTAGCCATTTCAGGCAGATGAAAACCAGGTTAAAAGGTAACTTCAAGTTCATAATGACTTTCCAGAAAGAAACACCCTAATTATATAACATATGGATTTCTCTCATAATCTAGTGATTTTGACATTGGATGGCAGTGCCCATGTAGTCTTCTTATGTTTTGGGGAAGAACTGGCATTATGCAAGTGTTTTCATTTCAACACCATAACAAGATTATGATAATATGTGTTCCTATTATGAAGAAACAAATATTGGGAATGGGAAGAAGTAATGAGGACCTGAGTTCAATCCCTAGTACTGATGTCAAAATGCCAAGTGTGGTGGGGTGTGTTTTTCATCCCAGTGTAGAGGAAGAAGAGACAGGAGGGTCTCTGAGGTTCACTGGCCAAACAGTCTAGCCTAATTGATATGCTCCAGGAAAATGAAAGACCCTGTCTCAGAAAAAGTGGATGGTATTCTTAATGAACTATATACTTAAGGTTGCTCTTTGGCCTACACACACACACTCACACAAACACATATGCAAAAATGGAAAATGAGAAGCTTAGTTTTGCAGAAATGCAGACTTGCTATGACATCATAGTTAAAAGCTAATAGAAGTGGAATTTCTACTTCTTTTTAGCAAGAAGATTTTCAGGCACTTGAAAATGATTGACTCTGCCTATATTCATGTATGGATATATATTTACATGCATATGCAAACGTCTACACTTTGGAGAAAAATTATTCAAGTGTTTCCCAATCACTCCATGATAGCTAATTTTTATAGCCAACTTGATAAGATTAATAAATTCTTGGGACATTAGTGAGACACATCTTTGAGCATATCTCTCAGGTACTTTTCTGAAAAATAGAGTAAGAAGAGGACTGTCCTGGTAGTGGGTTGCCCCATCCTTTCGGCTGGGGTCCAGGACTAAAATGACAAAGAGAAAAGAGTGCTAGTACACTCTTCTCCCTGATCTACTAAAATGTGAGCAAGAAACTGTCACATACTTTTGCCACTGAGGAGAAGCCCACATTCATGACCTCCCCACTGTGAGGGACTATATTGTATCCCCTTAAGCAATGAGGCAAAATAAACCTCTCTTCTGTTAAAATTTCTTTGTGTCAAGCATTTGGTTATAGTAAGGAGAAAAGTAACTAATATAAGCCCCATATTACTATGTTACATGCTGTGGTAATTAAGCCTCATACATGATTCCAAATGGGTGAAGCCATTGTGAGGTGAAACATTGCTAGGAATGTGAATCACTGAGGCTAGGATTTTTCATTAGTCCAAGCCCACTGGGTGTTTGTGGTGGTTTGAATCAGATGTCCCCCATACACTTATGTTCTGAATGCTAGGTCTCTAACAGATGGCAATTTGAGACTTAGATCTCTTGGATGTGATGCATTTTGTGGGATGTGGACTTTGGGGTGCTATAGCCAGATTCTTCTTGACAGTTTTTGGCACCCTCTCCTGCTGCTATTGTCCACTTGATGTTGGACAGGAGGTGATGTCTACCCTCTGCTCATGCCATAATTTCCCCCTGCCATCATGGAGTTTTCCCCTGAGTCTGTAATCCAAAATACACCCTTTTCTCCCATAAACTGCTTTTGGTTGGTTTCTTTGTGCAGCAACTCAAAACTGACTGCCACAGTGCTCATAGAATCTCACTCTTCCTGCTTCTTACCTTCTGTGAAGATGTGACACCTGGATGTCTGTTCCTGCTATGCTTTCCCTGCCCCTAGGAACCTTTCCCTTTAAACTGTAAGGTAGAAAGCCTTTCCTTCCACAAACCATGAGTCTGGAAGGGATATAAGTCCTTCCAGAGGCACAAAGCTTCTGGCCAGGTGTTTTGTTCCAGCAAGTAGAAGGCTGTTGCTACATATGTCCTCTCTGAACTGCCATCTTTGAGCATGACTTTTTAAAATAAAATTTTTAAAGTGTAAGAGTGTAGAACCTTGAGATAATATTAGCCAAGTTCTTTATTTTATAGAAAGGAGTCAAAGCCCCCAGAGGGTACGTTGAGCTTCCCAAGGGCAGCTGTGTCAGGTATGGATACACAGCTCCACTCAATCACCTATGGAAACGTGAACAGTTTCTTCCTCTCTGGTGAGATCAGGACTCACAGAAAGACTAGTGGCTGAACCAGAACTCACAGGGGGGCCTTTGTTTCAAAGTACTATGTCTGCTATCAACACACTTGCCTTATGAGAGCAAAGCATCACACAACACCATGAAACCATCACCAATGACTATTCATCTCAGAGTACATTTTATTCACTGCTTTCTCTGCAATGCCCGGCTACTCACTATATTAACACTCTCACTGGAGAAACAGAAGAGACTTGGAAACAGTAGTTAGAGGAAAAGCAAGCAGGAACTCCCGCTGCTGCCTACCACTTTGAATGCCTCCAATATTTTATAATTATTTGCACAGTCTCATGAGGGGCTTCTGTTCTGCTGAAGAGGCTTTGAGTATGTTTGGGCTTAGGAAATTCATCACCTATTAGTTTATTATAAAAACTAAGGAATGAATCCTGGGGCTGGCTGTCACCTGGAGTCTCTGCACACACACTTGAAGTAGAGATACAGGCTAACCTTAGTGGTGTGTGTGTTGGTGACAGGGGGAGGTGCCACAAAGGGGGCACTCCTACACAATCAGCTTCTTTTCTTCAGTCTTTGAAGGGACCGATGAAGAGATCAAATAGGAATTCAGTGACAATCCAGCCTAACACCGAGGCAGCCACAAATAACAGTAGAAGAAGCTGGATGAATAGCACTTCACAAGGGGAGGCCCTCAGTGGGTCTGTAAAAGTGAACTTGGTGATAGACAGTGTTGGATGAGCAGTACTGGAGAGATCCTAAGCTCCCTGGTGAATCATTTAAATTAGAAGCACAGTCCTGGACTTATTTGTCATTGACTCTTACTTGGCTCTGCTTTCTGCACTGGTTGATTTGATGATTATATTCTGGACAGTGGTGAGATGCTAAGTTGACATCTGAATGGCAGCTTTGGGAAATGAATGCATAGTGAAGAGCCCAGGAGAATCCAGGGCTGGAAAAGCTGCTTATTACCTCCACCCCAAGACGGATCTGGGTCTCTACTATCCCCAGTTAGAGAGCCAGAGATTTCCTCATTTGCAGGCTTTGCTCCCTTGTGCTGGAGGGTCCTTTCCTTCCGGGACTAGGGTGCTGCTGTTTGGATCTGGACTATGTCTTTTGTCTGATTATGGCTTATGTGTTGAAATCCTGTTGCCTTGCATGTAGCTGTTAGGAGACGGAGGAACCCTTAGGAGATTGCGATTAATGAATGCATGTTAGGTGTCTGGCAGCATGCTCTTATTAGGACACTCTCTGTCATTCTTGCCTCTTGCTCTTTGTGGTGCTGATCTCACCTAAAATGGGATAAGAGATAGTTTATTCTGGCTAGAGGGACAGCTTAGTGGTTAAGGCGCTTGCCTGCAAAGCCAAAGGACCCAGGTTTGAATCCCCAGGTCCCATGTAATCAAGATGCACAAGGTGGCACATGTGTCTGGAGTTCATTTGCAGTGGCTGGAGGCCCTGGTATGCCCATTCTCTCTCTCTCTCAAATTAATTAATTAGTAAATTAATTTTAAAAGGAGATAATTTATTCTGGAACCAAATATGAATGACCATGGTCTGTGAACACTGATTTATGTTACCCCAAATACCATGTTCCAACAATGTAACTTTTATGATACTTTTCGTAGTAACAGAACAAATAAAATTATACATGAGGGCATTTTCAAAAACTTTGGTGGAAACATCAAGTAGGCATATGAGAGCAAAGCAGGGACATCTCTGCTACAGGCCTCAGATGCTGTCTAATGACATTCATAGCCTTTGGATTGATGGAAGCTAAGGCATCTGATAGTGCCTTCCAAAGGAGTTTACCTGATTGTCATAGGAATGTTAGGTGGAATAGAGATGGACAATACATGGCTATTTAGAAGCTAAAAATACCTCACAATAATTTGAGTCCAGACCTGCAGTCTTCCAGCTCTCCTCAATCACAGAAGTTCCATCAGTCAGTCAGCTTTCTAGGATGTTTAACATGTTTTTTGAGAACTTCATTTCACTTTGACTGCTACCACATGGTGAACTTCCAGAAGGTTCACCTTCATCATGGTGAACTATGTTACCATAGGCTAAAAAGAAGCTAAAAACATCCCTGTATGTGTGTGTGTGTGTGGAGGGGATGTTCTTGAGCAGGTACATGTGTATATACAAGTGTGTATGTGCATGTATGTATGTATATGTAGAGATCAAAGAACAACCTATGGTGTCATCCCTAGAATGCAGTCTAGCTTGTTGGCACGGGGTCTCTCATTGGCCGTGATGTCATCAAGTAAGCTGAGCTGGCTGGCCAGTAAGTCCTGGGAACTTGCCTGTCTCTGTCTTCCCAGATCTTAGATACAAGTGTGCCAACATACTTTTTACATGGGTTCTGGGGATCTATTTCATATCCTCATTCTTGTAAGGCAAGCATTTTACCAAGTGAGCACCCTTCATCATTTTGAGTTGATTATCTTGGGTATGTTTACAGCCATGGAAAGCTGACTGACACAGGGACTGAGGACAGATTATAGACAGAAAACAACACAGTTTGTGTCTTCCTGGACCACCAGGAGCATATACTTTCTTGTCCAGTGGGAGATACCTTCTCCCAGTGGATATTCAGTTCCCATTTGTGTTAAATGTGTATTTGTTCCAAGGCAACATTCTTCAATATGAAACCTATCGCCTAAGAAAAATTGATGAGAAAGCCCTACTTACAGGGAAGATAGAAAATACAACAATTGAAGAAGGCATATGAACAAGTTCTGGATCGAGGACTTAGTAAGTATAAATGTTCTGAAAAGTCTTTCAAATCCTACCAGAAATATAAAAGTTGCTCAGAGAAATCAAGATATCATAAGTTTCTTTGTTGTACATTATACATAACATGTGGAAATGAACTGTCTCAAATGAAATTCTCAATTCTGTAACTGTGATGGAAGTAGCCAATAAAATATAAAGCCACTCTATTATTACATTCTGTGAAATACCCAGCCAACCCCCCATTCTTTTATCCTTCTGATTCTCTTTCAGGAACTTATTCTGATTTTTGGATTTTTCACTATATTACAATCATGTTTGCTTATGCATTTACTGTTGCTATTGGATTGTCTTGATGTTCACTTCCTGGGGATTAGGACTCAGTTTGAACAATGTGACTTTTCTGTTGTCAAGCAATAGTTTTATGCTATTTGTGCAATACCCCACAGGGCTGGGGAGATAGCTCAGTCATTAATATGCTTGCCTTGCTAGCATGAGGACCTGAGTTTGATCCACAGAACCCACATAAGAAAATAAAGTAGAAAAAGAAAAGAAAAATCTAAGCATGTCTGTGTACACTTATAATCCCAGAAATGGGGAGTATACACACCTGTTCACACACAAAAAATTTAATACCGTGAGTGCTGAGTTTTTAGAAAATGTAAAAGCTTTTTGTAAAGATGGTTTGTAAGTGAGCCAGGTGCTGACAAGCACTTTACAACTGCTTTGTCATCAGTTGGTCCTATTGGAGTTTATATGGAGAGGAGAGAAGCTGTTTGCTGATTAAACAATAATCAATGGTCACATGTTTCCTGTGAGGCTGGGGGATGGTCATGTTTATATTCTACAGAGGGTGACATCGAAATGTCATTGACCAGGTGACCTGATTTTTGTGGTGCATGTCCATTCTTGAGAAGCTGTTCATGAACCATCCTTGAGTGGATTCATCCTTGCATGGAGGCATTCTCTGAAAGAAAACTTCAATGTTTTAAAAAATTAGGCTAGAGACATTGCTTAGTGGTTAAGGCTCTTGTCTGTAAAGCCAAAGGATCCAAGTTTGATTCCCCAGGACCCACATAAGCTAGATGCACAAAGTGGCATGCATTTGGAGTTCGTTTGCAATGACTGGAGGTCCTGGTGCACCCATTATCATTCTCTTTCTCTCATTCTCTGTCTCTCTTTCTCACTCTCTCTGCCTCTTTCTCTCTCCCTCAGATAAATCAACAAAAATAAAATATTTTTAAACATTAACTTATTTATTTGTTTGTGCACATGTGTGTGTGTATGGATACACCAGGTATCTTGCTGCTACAACAGATGCCAGTCTTTTGGCATCTGGCTTTTACATGAGTGTTGGGAAACTGAACCCAAGCCAGCAGACTTTATAAGTAAATGCCTTTAACCACTTAGCCATCTCCCTGGCCAATTAATGCCTTTGTATTTGAGGAATTCATATCTGGATATTCCAGGATTTACTTGATTTCAATTAATGCCTGGCACACAATAAATATCTATAGAATTCAGATGCTCCTCAACTTCCACTAGGACTACTTCCACATAAATCTGTCATTACTTAAGAGTACTGGCTAAGCTGAAAATGCATTTTGTTCCACCAATCCTAGTAATAGTGACAACTTAGTAACATAGCACCCTCTACAATGCAATTGTTTCCATACTGATCATTTGGGTGGTAACTGGGAGCTGTAGCTTGATTCACAACTATGGCTCAGCATCATTTTAGAACCTCCCACTGCTTACATTGTAGACTAGGAAAGAATCATAAATCACACATGTAGGGTTTCTGCTGGATGTGTCTTGCTTCTACACCTTATTAAAGTCAAAAAACCTCAAGTAAAATAATCATAAGTTTTGGAAAGGGGTTCTATATATATCTGAATGTCACAGAATTTAATTATAATTCTCCTTTCCCCCTAACTTATAAATAGATGTGGCCATCTTAAAATCTGGGCAATGCAGTGAGTATCCCCTTGTGTTGCAGTCAGCTTCACTTTGCTGGGAAGAACATCCAACCAGACAAATTTTAAGGAAGGGATTTCTTTAAAGTTTACAGACCCAGGAGAAGTACTGACAATGGCAGAATAAGCTGGCTCCCTCTCATAGATCCAAGCAAAAAGAAACCATCAAATAGCCAGCAAACATCAAAAACAGCAAGCAAGCACAACCAGAACTCAAACTGCTCTCTCCACACCTCTGGGCTTGAATTCAGATCTGTCCCTGAACATGCCTTGGGGCTGGACTCCAGAATCCACCCCCAGTGACACCTCCTCCAGCCAAATGGCTGGGGATCCAAGTTGCAAGTTTAATTTTAATAAAACACATGAGTCCATGGGCCACATATTTACACTATCATATTCAAACTCCCACACCACACCTAGTAAAGGTGCTTGGTATCCAAGCATGGCAACTTAAGTTTGAGCTAGAGGCCATGTACTTGAGGCTTACACATCTGAACACACACACACACACACACACACACACACACATGAAAAAGAAAGCAACTAGGGATTTTAATTTCCAAGGAATGAAAATTCTATGTGTTTTCCTATACTGAAAGTCATCCTTTACATAAAAATTTAAATGACACAAGGAGGACTTACACATGGGATCCAGATAAGAGCTGGCAAGGGCAGACACTACTGGCACTGCAAGCTGGCCTGGGTTGGGCATGGCCAGGGAGCAGAGGTTCCCTTGGATGAATAGAGTCTGGAGCTCTGTAGTCAGCAGCAGACCTCAAATGCAGCCCCATGCATTTGAGGAGACTGACAAGTTGGGCACCTGTGAGCTGCTGGAAAGATCTGAGCAGTCTTAGAAAATGCCTACCCTCCCACACAGATGGTTCTAACTCTTTTTCATTGGGGACATGGCACAGCAAAAGGAGCCCAAGCCTGGGATTTGAGTAGTGCTGAATCCCAATTCAATTCTATCCTTCACTAGTTCTGGGTGCTTCACCACAGTACTAAGCCATATTTTTGAGGACTAGGCAGAGTGCCTAATGGGAGTTAGTTCTAACAGGAGTGACTGTGCATAAGGCATTCAACATAGCTCAGAGCTTTTCTGTTTTACTGTTTCACACCAACTATTAACATACCTGATCCTAAACTGAGAGGTCAGATGCACATATTAATTTCCTCAAAAATAAAGAGGTGTTTCCTGTGATCACACTGAAGCTTAAAGCAAGGGTGAAGTGCACATGCTGTGAAACTGAATCTTTATAAACATGGCTCAGATAGATGCTATCACTTGCAATGCCTGAAATAAGAAGAAAATGTGTATTTATTTATCTATTGTAATGTTAGGGATCAAAACTAGAGCCTCATTTATGCTAAGGATAAGCACTTGAACACAGTAACATTTGTGACCCTAGAAAAGTATTTTATCTATGTCTTCTGATGTCTTTCCTCTTTCATATCACTCTTTAGGTTAATGAAAAAAATATACCCATGTTTCTCATAGCTCAATGAAAATACTGATGGAAGTCTCAGAATATGCTCTACTTTAGAACATTAAAATTTAATTCCACAACTTGTTTAAACCCACTTAGAAAGCAAGATTTGTGTGTGTGTGTGTGTGTGTGTGTGTGTGTGTGTGCGCGCGCGCGCACGCATGCACATGTGTCACTGACAGCAAATAATAATGTGGACCTTCAATTCATGACATTTGAAAAAAGGCTTGTTCCCATAAACTATGCTAGTTTTCTTGTGTTGATCTTCAAAAACTAAAGTATAGGAGTGAGCATATAATAAGTATCTATCACAAAGGAAATGCTGATAATATACTTTGAATTTCCAACCATGTGTGGAAGTTCTTGAATATAATTCCATACTACTTTGGTGTACAAAGCCTTAGATCTTATTCACATAGTAGCCATGCCTTCAAGTAATCACCTTCTACATGTGACATAAATTCCTCAAGAGAATTAAAACCAAGAATGATTTGCATCAATGAAGAGATTCACAATCACAATCAGCTAAACATCAAGAAGCAAGAATCTACAAAGAACTCAAAAAACCAAACAATAAAAAAATCAAGGGCTGGGGATGGAGATATGGCTTAGTAGGTAAGGTGCTAGCGTGTGAAGCCTCAGGACCCATGTTCTACTCTCCAAATCTCACTTCAGCCAGATGCACAAAGATGAGTCAAGCACAAGGTCTCACATGCCCACTAGGTGCCACAAGTGTCTGGAATTCTATTATAGTGGCTGAAGGTCCTACTGTGCCAACTCTCTCTTTCTCTCTTTCACTCTCACATAAAAAATGGTAGTCTGTTGGGCTTGTCTCAAAAAAAAAAAAAAATCAAACAACCCACTTAAAAATTGGGGTGGAGAACTAAATAAGTTCTCAGAGGAAGAAATACAAATGACTAACACACACTTAAGAAAATGTTCAACATCCCTAACCATCAGGGAAATGCGAACTTAAAAAACTGTGAGATTCTACTTTTAGGATGGCAATCATTAAAAAAATCAAATGACAACAAATGTTGGTGAGGATGTGGGGAATGTGGAATCCTCATTCACTGTTGGTGGCAATGCAAATTTGTACAACCACTACGGAAATCAATACGGAAAGTCCTTAAAAAGATGACTACGGAACTAACAACAGACCCACCTATTCCCTTAATGAGCATTTACCTTAAATGCTCCATGCTTCACTACAGAGATATTTGCTCAACCATGTTTATAGTTGCTCATTTCATAATAGCTAAGAACTGGAATCAACCCAGGTGCTCATCATTGGAAGAATGGATAATGAAGTTGTGATACACACACACACACACACACACACACACACACACACACACAATGGCATTCTACTAGGCAGTAAGAAGAACGACACAATGAAATTTGTAGGAAAACGGATAAATGGATGAACTTAGAACAGATCATACTCTGCAAACACACAAAACATAGAAAGACAAATGCTGCATGTTCTCACTCATCCGTGGTCCCTAACCATGATCAGATTGAGTTTCTGACATACCCAATAGGCAACTTGAGGCCCAGACAATAGCGATGGAATAGTTTGGCGGGGGGGGGGGGGGATGGTAGGGGATAATAAACACAAAACTAAACCCCAAATGAACTGCTATTATAGAAACCTTTCTCATTGAAGGTATACTGAAATACATAAACCTCAAAAGGAGTATAGAGGAATGCCTGAAAAGAAGGGCCCTGGAGAAGGTGGGATGAAGCCTAACCTGAAAAAAACTTTGTCTCTGACTTGTAACTCTCAGTACCAGAAATAGGTGCTACCCACATTGAGTTCTTAATTGGAGAGACCTACGGGTTCCCCAAACCAGACAGGCTTCTATCAAAGCACTTGATTGCCTGCCTGAGGTAAAAGATAAAGACCCTATTGCTGAAGACACCATATGCTGCTGGCACAGAACATGGAGAGACCTGGCTGCAGTCAGGAAGAGAGGCAGTCCCCAGACAGTTAGTCCACCTAGTGCTGGAAAGTGCTACATGAGCTGCTGGGGGAAGTGGCCAACAACAGTATGAGCAACCAGGGGTCTAAGCTACTCAGAAGCAACCAACCTGACAAGAAGTACACACCAGTGCAATTGTGGCACACAGCCTTGGTGAGTAAAAAAATGGCTTTCTGATTGGCTAAGAGATCTGCTTAGTGGAAAGGAACCCATATCTGGGACTGAGAGCTAGGTCTGAATACTATAGAGACAAAGATTATGCACTCCAATGTCAATCCCCCACTGGTCTTTGACTAAAAGAGGGACGACGTCCATCAAATTCTCTCTAAATTAATAACACTTACAAAATTTAACCTATGCTGACTTTACTCTGCTTTGGAGAATGAGTTGTTTGTTTGTTTGTTTTTAAGAAGGTAGTGAGACCCAAGGAGAAAAACCACCCCTTGCATCTCAGTCAAGGCCCAGGCAAAACCACAGAGGAAGTAGAGAGATGATCAAGAGAGGTGCTTCCATGATGAGCCTCACAATCAACATCAGGATGAAGGAGACAGACATTGAGGATACTCAGTACATAACAAAGCAGTAATGGAGAGGCTCCTAATAGCTCATCACTGAAGTAGACTTAAAACACACCCACCATGGCTCAGGGAATTTTGCAGAAGATGAGGTTGAAAGATAGTAAGAGTCACAGGTTGGGATGTCATGCCAGAGGCACTGCCTTCTCCCCAAAACTGACTGCTGCTCTCTCAACACATAACCCACAACCCCATGGGGAATACTAGCAAGCCCACTGAGGAGGGCCCTCTGTGGAATGGGGCCAGAAAAGAGGAAAATAATGGTAGCAACACATGATGTAGCCATACAAAATATGTTGTTAATAGTTATAATAAAATAATAATAGCAAAGACAAAAATGACAATAATAAAAATAAATAAAATAGGATTGCAGGTATTTCCCATGGGGTTGTAGTTTATGTGTGTTTATCACTGGGATTTTTCCCATATCATAGGCAATAGGGATAAGACAGTCATCCAAATATGTCATACCAGCAGATCCATGAACCTCAATATTAGTAATTATACTCATAAATAGTGTGGTAGATAGGACTCTGAATCACCTGGTTGAAGACTAATCTGTCAGACATACTAAAAAAAAAAAAAACAAATAAACTACAGTAAGATGTAAAAACTAAATAAATAAAAATAATATAAACCTTAAAAAAAGATAGCAACAAGAAACAAGCATAAGGCAAGTAATGAAAATCTCTTACAGACTCATGGTTCTCATTCCCTGGATTGTCTTAGAATCTCAAAGGTTGGAGTTAGGAGGCAAACCCAAGTCATTGACCAGCTGAGTCCTGAACTCTCTTTGCCCAGGGTACATAACCATATCAAGCTTAATTTCCCTCAACCATCAGCAAAATGGATGCCACCAACCTCACCGTGTTGTTAGGGACATTCCACAGACAAACGATATCAAGTATTCTATATATTTGGATAAACAAGACTAGAACCATAATTTCCTTTTTGTAAAAGTGTATAGACCCAGAAAAAAAATCCACAAATACAGAACAAAGAAAATTGCATTTATTTGTGACCAATTAGAATTATAACCTGAACAACACAGAGCCAAATAATCATGGAAATGAGCTCAGATTATAGGTTGAGAACAAGGGCTGTATTTGTAGTTTTAAAGCACAGGAAAGGAATATTGTTTTCTTGGTAACAGTTTAACAGAAAACCCTCCCTCCCATCCATAGGCAAAATGTTCCCATTGAATGTACAAATACCATTTGATCTTTGACCTCAAGCAGATGTGTTTGTCCCTATCCTGGAATGCTCTCTGGCCTAAATAAGGCACACATAACATTGACAAGTTGTTGCCTCAGCATCTGGAGCTTTTATTGAAAAGTATCTCTAGGTCTATGGACAACCACCCAGGGTGGCATGGCCATCACAACTGGTATCCTGATGCTTTTCACAATGCAAAATAAACCTTTCCACCTTCTGTCATTTTCTAAATCTCTGGGCCACATGTGCTATGGTTAACTTGTGGAAACAGGAGATCCATTTTCTAAGAAGAAATTGTTTGTTTGTTTGTTTGTTTTACTAAGAATAAACATTCTTTTAGGAAAGTAAGCAAAAAGCACCCAACCCATGCACATACACACACACACACACACACACACACACACACACACACGTACACATATACAATTTACCCAACTCTGCATGGGTACCATCATGCTAAAAAATCCAATTTGTATAAACAGTGAAAACCGTAACTTCACAATTTCAAGCAGGCATCTCACAGATCTTCAAGATTAAGATATCCCCAATTTTCCTCTTTCAGAACTAACAGAGGTTGTATTCCCCGACAAACACCCAATTACAGAGCTTCAACAAAGTATTAAGCTATGTCCATTCAATTTTATATTAATAGCTATCATTTAAAAACTCATAAAATCCAGTTAGTAATATCTATCATGACATCACTGGTGTTATAATGTACTATATTCTAATTCAGAGACACAAATAAATAAATGCACAGCCTAAATTCTGCTCTTGAAGTTCCCAAAGTCTGTAAGAGCAAGTAAGAAAGGGACACAGACAGTCGAAATTCAAAGAGCAAAATAATTTCTGTTGCAGTGATTTAAAGCTTACAAATGTTCAGAGTAGAAATAAGTCACCTAGTTTGGAAAATCAGAAAATATTTAATAAGAGAGCTTAAAATTGCTTGTTGATTAATAGACATCCTGATGTAAATGGAGAAATTATATTCCAGGTGGAAAATATAATATGATCAAAGTTGTGAAGATAGGTAAACATATGAGATGAACAACATATACTAAATTAGCTTGTCAGTTGCTGGTAAATCTGGTTAAAAAAGATAAAATAAAATACCTACATAATTTAATGTCCTATATGAATACTCTAAAGCCATTCTGTTACCTTCTGCAAAAGTAATTCCATTTTATCCTGAACAGCACAGGTAGATATTAATATTTCTACTTTCCTTAGGAGATAAATAAAAGTAGAGGTTGGAAGATTGCCTAGAATCTCAAGCTACTGTCTGTCCTAACAAGTCATGATTTAATTCACTCAGCAGAGTGCCTGATATTTACTCTGTGCACTATGATATTAGCAAGTGTCACATGGAAGCTCTTGTTCTTGGTTTCAGCTATGCCTTGCTCTTTAGCTGTGCTAGCCCAACAGAAACCAAGGCAGGAGTCTAAGCTGGAAAGCCAGCCTGCACTGGATAATGCTAAGAGAATGATGAAGTAACAAGTACAGAGAAGGTCATGGGCAGAAGAAGAGACACACCACATGCTTCTCTATTTCCAGCCACGACCCATGACTCTGCACCCTTCCCCATTACAGGAAGCCCTCTTGTGCTACCTCAACATGAGGGTACCTTCACATGAGTCTCCCTTCTCTGTTCTTGAGCCACAATATAGACTTTCTGCTTTGTTTTGACAAACTTGAGTTTGCTCTATTGGTTGTAACACCAGGTCAGGGATCCCACCAGGGGAGACAAATACCAGCAGCTGTCACCCAGATCACAGATCAGAAGGGAGCCTGACTTCGAAGCATTTGGGATACAGTAGACCTTGTTGTCCATCTCATCAGGCTAGGAATCAATTAAGAGGCACACCTCTTCTGCAGGTGTAAAGGTGCAGAAGAAATATCTTCAAGCAAAATTTTATTTTAAGGAAGATAGGATTCAACTAGAAGCTATGAAGTTAAGTGGTATAGGGCATGCAGGGACATTCCTTCTAAAATGGAGGACAAGGGCCGGAGGGATGGCTTAGCAGTTAAGGTGTTTGCCTGCAAAGCCGAAGGACCTGGCTTCGATTCCCCAGGACCCACGTTAACCAAATGTGCAAGGTGGCACATGTGTCTGGATCTGGAGTTCGTTTTCAGTGGCTGGAGGCCCTGACACGCCCATTCTCTCTCTCTCTCCCTCTCTGTCTGTCAAATAAATAAATAAAAATTAAAATGAAGGATAAGTTGTGGCAGCTGGTCTCTCCTACCACCAAAAATGAAGCGCAACACCTTATGGGCCTCTTTGAATACTGGAGGCAGCACATTCCTAACTTGAGTGTGTTACTCCAGTCCACATACTAAGTGGCTGGGAAAGGTGCTAGTTCAGAGTATGGCCTGGACAGTAGAAGGCTTTCCAGTCAGTCCAGGCTGACTCGAGGTATCACTGCAGACAGGAATGTTGCATGGCATCCTGTGAGCATTTAGCAGGCCCCCATATGTGAATCACAGTAAAAGCCCTTAGGACGTTGGAGCATGGCCCTGCCATCATCTGTAGATAATTATTCTCCCTTAGAGAAACATCTTTTGGTTTGCTATTGGGCCTTATTGGAAACTGAACATTTGATGATGGACCACCAAGTTATCATACAACCTAAGCTTCCCATCATGAGCTGGGTGTTATCTAACTCACCAAGCCATAAGGTTGGATGCAAATAGCAGCAGTCCATCATCAAATGGAAGAAGCATACATGTGATCCAGACTGAGCAAGTCTTGAAGGCTCAGGTAAGTTACATGAAGTCCAAGTGCCTATAGCTTTTACTACTGTTACAATGTCTTCTATCTTGAAGCTTTTATGGCCTCATGAGATATGCTCAGTGCTTGCCTGACTGAGGAAGAGAAGACCTGGCTTACAGATATTTCTGCACATGTTGCAGACACCTTGAGAAATGGACAACTACAGCATTATAGCCCCTTTCTAGGACAACCTTGAAAGACTGTGGCAAATGGAAATCTTCACGGTGGGCAGAACTGTGGGCAGAACAAATGGTTTATGTGTTTTGCTTGGAAGGAAAAATGACTGGATGTGCAGTTATACACTGATTCATGGTCTGTGGCCAATGATTTGACGATGGTCAGGAACTGGGAAGGAGCCCAACTGTAAAATTGGTGAGGAAGATATTTGGGGAAGAGGTATGTGGATAGATCTCTATGAATGGGCAAAGGATATAAAGACATTTGCATCCCATATGAGGAAGAGTGACCTCAGCAGAAGATGACTTTGATAATCAAGGAGATAAGCTGACCCATTCTGTAGATAGTGGTCAATCTGTTTTCCTGGCTTAGGAAAATCTGTTTTCCTGTCATTTCCCAATGGATCCATGCACAAAGTGGCCATGAGGTCAGGGATGGAGGTTACACATAGGCCCAACAGCATAGTCTTCCACTTGCCAAGCTGAGCTTGCTACAGCTGCTGCTGAGTGCCAAATCTGGCAGCAACAGAAACCAACACTGAGCTCTTTGGCATGCATTCCTTAGGAGGCATGTTGTCTATATTGGGCCACTTCCATCGTGGAACAAAATAGCATATTTCTTACTGGAAAAAGGTAGTTATTCTGGGTATGGATCTGCCTTTTCTTCATATAATGCTTCTGCCAAAACTATCACCAGTGTATTAGCAGAAAGCCTTATTCACTGTCAGGGTATTCCACATAGTGCTGTTTCCTACCAAGGTACTCAGTTCACAGCCAAGGAAGTGCAACAATGGGTTTATGCTATTCATTGGTCTTACCATGTTCCCCACCACACCAGATTGTGCAATGGTCCTTTAATTAAACAGACACAGCAGCAACTAGGTGGCAATAGCCTGGAGGGCAGGGGCAGTGTTCTCTAGAAAGCTATGAATGCTCTGAATTGGTTTCTGGTGTATCATTTCTCCTAGAGTCAGTATTCATGGGTCCAAGTATCAAGAAATGGGAATGGGAATAGTACCACTCATCATCACTCCAAAGGACCTCGTAAGCAAAATTTTCTTTCTGTTACAACTATATGCTCTTCTGGCCTAAAAGAGTTGGTTCAAAAGTAAGGAGTGCTCTTGGTAGGAAGCACTACAAACATTTCATTGAACTGAAAGCTAATGCTTTCCCCTGGTCACTTTGAGCTCCTGGTTTCCTTGAATCAATAGGCTAAGAAAGAAAGGAGCTACAGTGCCAGCAGGGGGTTATTGATCCAGATTAAGAGGGTAAAATTAGACTACTCCTCCAAGGCAGAGAAGGAGGTAAGTAAAACAATATCTTGAATGCAGGAAATCTCCAGGGCACCTTTTAGTGTTATCATGCCCTGTGATCATGTCAATGGGAAACTACAACAACCCGAGGCAGAGTGATATATGGCTATGTTGGTTTGAATGTAAACATCCCCATAGTCTCAGGTACTTAAAAATATATTTTTTATTTTTATTGATTTGACCAAGATAAAGAGAGAGAGAGAGGGAGGGAGAGAATGGTCACCCCAGGGCCTGCAGGCACTGCAAACAAACTCTACACACATGTGCCACCTTGTGCATCTGGCTTACATGGGTCCTGGGAATCAAACCTGGGTCTTTGGCTTTGCGGGCAAGCACCTTAAGTCATCCCTCTAGCCCATCTCAGGTATTTTTTATTGAATTTCATACTTGGTCTCCAGCAGGGAGACCCCCACTGAACTCTTCCAGATGACTCTGAGTGCAGCTCTTGAGTGCAGCCTACTTTGTTTTCACAGGTAGCTCAAGCTCTGGCTATTGGCTCCCTGCTGTGGATGTATGGTGAAGTGAACCAGGTTTCTCCACCATGATGAAGCTTCTACTGGAAACTGTAGGTCTGAAATAAACCCTTTCCTCCCATAAACTGCTTCTGGTCAGGTGTTTTGTCCCAGCAATGAGAAGGTAACTACAACAATGTCCTAGACCCTTCAGGAATGAAGGTGTGGTTCACTCTAGATAAAGAACCAACACTTGTTGAGGTATTTTCTAAGGGTGGAGAAAATGCAAAATGGGTAGTAGAAGAACGTAGTCACAAATACTAGCTAAGGCCACTTGACCTGTTACCAATATAAGGATTGTAATTGTCATAAGTGCTTCTGTCCTACTTTGTTAAGAGTATTTATGCACATATTCACATGCTAAGATACCTGTGATATTCTTTCCTATTTTTTGCTATACAGTAAATATTATTTAAGATGTTAGTAATTATGTTATTAAAACTGTTATTGGATACTAAAGGCTAATCATTCCTCAAGAGACTTTGCCATGTATTTGGTGGAAAATAATAGTGTGTTTTCTGTTGAACATAGGATAGTTATGTCATGTTAGGTGGAATTATGACATTGATATTATCTTCATTTGGAAATTAAACATGACAGAAAGTGATGTGATTTGTTGTCAAGTTGACAAGAGCTAGATTTGTGTAAGTTAAGTTCTGTTGTCAATTTGATCAGATTTGGAATCAAGTAAAAGACACACCTCTTGAGTGGGTCTACAAAGGATTTCAAAGAAGGATTTATAGAGGAGGAAAGATTATCCTCTAGAGTGGGTATCCTCAATGTAGTGGACTATATATAAAAAAGCTTCAAGTGAGCACAGGACCTTTATCCATGGTGATAATGCTATTCACTGGTGCATGTATCTACTCTGTGGCAGCTAGCCATTATAGACATGGGAACCTCACTTCATCAGACTCCCAGTATGGACTAAAGACCATCAGAGGAATGCTCCAGGCCTTTGTTCCAGAGTGGGACTACTAAAGCATTCAGCCATGTAGAGTTTAGGTTATTTTTTGTTTGTTTTGTTCTTTTTTTATGGTGTTTTTTTTTTTTTTTTTTTTTTTTTGAGGTAGGATCTCATTCTAGACCAGGCTGACATAGAATTCACTAAGTAGTCTCAGGCTGGCCTTGAACTTACAGCAATCCTCCTACCTCTGCCTCCTGAGTGCTGGAATTAAAGGCATGTGCCACCACAACTGGTTTCTGTGTAGAGTTAGTAAGTATTAAGTTTTCTGACTCTCTAGCCCATATCCTGCAAGCTAATAAAAAAATATCCTGGTCTGGTGAGATGGCTTAGTGATTAAGGTGCTTGCCTGCAAAACCTAAGGACCCATGTTCAACTCTCCAGTTCCCAAGTAAGCCAGTAAGCCAAACATAAAAAAAAGTGAGTCAAGTGCAAGGTCACACATACCTTCTAGGTGGTGCAAGCATCTGGAGTTAGATTTCAGTGGCTGAGCCCCTGATGTGCTAATTCGCCAATTCTCTCTCTCTCTCTCTCTCTCTCTCTCTCTCTCTCTCAGTTCTATTCCTCTAGATAACCTTGATTAATAAAAAGTCCTAACAAACCAGGACCCAGGACCAGTCACTCACTCAAAAAGAAAAAAAAAATAATTGTGAAAGGCAGGAAAGCAATTTATTCAATGTAGCTGCACTGGGAAGAAAAGGAGGCCAAGAGTTTTCAGTTCTATCTTCAAGTTTATGAGCACTGGAATAAAGGCTAGAGATAGCATAGTTAAGCCAGCACAGTCAAACTGTTCTGGCTGATCACTCTGTCAGGTCTGCAAGGATCTTCTGGTAAATTTAGCTGCTTTCATGAAGTAACTGGTCTATCATGAGATGACTTGTTTATCATGAGATGACTGGTCATACTTTTGCCTAAAAGTGAAGTCTCATCATGAGGTGATATTCCCACAAAGCTTTCACTCTTGGAATCCTAACAATATCTGAGTTTTTTTTATTTGTCTTCAAGTGGTATAAGATCAGTTAGGAAAATTTAGGACCAATATAGTTTGTATTACCAGGTTTTAGGCAGAAGCTTCATATATGGTTATCCTTTCTGTGTGCAGATCTGAGCAAGAATACAACCCAATGTTTCAGGTAGAAAGGAGATAGATAAGAACTAGTTAGAGAGCTCGGTGGATAAACTGTCTGTGGCCCAAGCATGAGGACCTGAGTTTGGATCTCGAGGACCCACATAAAAACATGAACGCGGTAATGTTCTAGCCAGTAACCCTAGCACTGAAGAAGCAAAGAGAGGAATTTTCTTGTGCTAACCAACTAGCTAGTCTGTCTAACTCCATAAGCTCTAGATTTGGGAGCAGAACTTGTCTAAAAGGATGAGGCTAGCAGTCACTAAGACACCCACCTATGCTTTTGGTCTCCACATGTTCATACATAAATGTGCATGTACCCCCCCACACACACACACGCATCCACATGCATACAAACAGGAAGGTTAGATGCAAAGTTTTTATCTTATTTTCAGTTATATATATATATATATATATATATATATATATATATAGGCCCAAGTGAAGAGTCAGGGTCTTTTACCAAAACCAGTCTCTAAATCCTTATTGCATACTATGTTGTTGGTGGTTTCAGCTACACCCAGAAAAGGGAAATTCAAAATCCTTAAGCCCGTCCACAAAATACATGATGTTGCTAATTAAATAAATATGTGAGGATACAATGTTAAATTTTATGACCCAGCTAAGATACTCTATCATTGAGAGATTCCGTAATGGGTCTCTTTTAGAGTGATGGAACCTTATCTCAGCTCTTAGGTGGGCTTAATTCACAAACTAGGGTGTTGAGCTCAACAGTTAGCACAGCACTACTGAGCAAGTGTCTCTGGGCTCTTTATCTAACGGAACAAAGAATGACTCCACAGACAATGAAGGATGAGTTTTAAAGGAGATAAATTGTTACAAAGAAAACAGGTTTAGAGAGGAAGTTGATTGCAGTGATAAAACAAACTTTATTGTATAGAAAAGCAAAGGTAAAAAAGGAAAGCACAAAGCTCCCTGCAGCAGGGAGGGAATTTCACAGAAATTAGGCATCAAGTTGAAATTAACGTTATTGTTTAAGCTTAAATGTGCAGAGAAGATTTTGGCTTTTGGATCACAGAGAAGGGAACAGATTAAGAAAGTCTATGAGAAAGCCTCAAGAGGGAGTTCTTGAGGGCTGAGACAAGTTATGAGTAAAAGTATGTTTCCATGTGTTCTGTTCAATGTAGGGGAAACAGTGCAGTAACCATTTTATGAATGACTTTTATTTGCCTGAACCCTGACCTTCTTTCAGAGCCCTGTCCTTCCTTTTATCTGGTCAGCTCATCTATCTCATACCCAGTTGAAAACCACCTTCCTCTTCCTCCTCCTCCTCTTCCTCCTAGTCTTACTCCTTCTCCCCCTCATAATCATTTTTTTTTCTTTTCTAGTGTTTCTGACTTTAATATTTTAATGCTAGGATTCACTTTAACTGTTACATCAACAAGGCAAGGACAGAAAACAAAAGCTACTGCCGAGGAGAAGCTGAACTGAAGCCAAGGGCCCACAGCAAGTTAGTTGACTCTCAAGTTGACTCAGCAAGTTTCTTCCTCTTACTCTATATCATTTCTCTTAAATGAAGCTGTGCCCGGATATTCACCACACAGTGAAAACAAACTTTGAATTAGAATTGGGAGTGGACTTCCTTTCACAAAGTCTCCAACTCCAAGATGATGAAGATACAAGCAGGTCAGGTCAAAGAGCTAAAATGACATAAAAATCTAGGGCAAGAAGGCTTTTCTATCCTGATGGGCAATGGGATGAGTGTTAGGTCATAAGTTCTGATTCTGTCGTTGTGTTTTATATGGTAACTGCTCCAAGTCACCGAGTGCATTTTGACAGCTGTGACAAGAGAGATGGCTCATGAAATTTGCTTTAAGTTGACATTCTCAAATTTCACTGCCACATATTTATGGCATCTAAGTTTATATACAGAATCTATGACTAAGAAATATATTACCATACGTTCTGTTAGATGTATGGTAAATAATGCTTGCAAGCAATAATCATCTTATGAATGATATTCACCCATTTTTTCCCATGTGGTCAATAAAGTCAATAGAATATATTTTGCAGAAATATAAAACAATTAAAATTTCCCAAATGTATATACTGTAAGTGAGTCATGCACACATATACAGAGAGAGAGAGCAAAAGAAGAAGAGAGAAAAGAGAAGAGAGGAAAAGAGAAGAGAGGAAAAGATAAGAGAAGAGAAGAGAAGAGAAGAGAAGAGAAGAGAAGAGAAGAGAAGAGAAGAGAAGAGAAGGGGGAAAAAGAGAACATTATATAAACAACAAATTGGACTATAAAGAAGAAGGGGTCAAAGGAGGAAGATGAGAAGAAGGGAGAATAAAAAGAGGAGGGGGGATGAAAAAAGAAGAAAGATGGAGCAAATGAAAAGGAAGAAGAGGAGGAGGAGGAAATCTTAATGCTAGGTGAATTCTTTCAAGTTTGAATTCTCAATGAACCACAAATTTGACAATTGCTTCTTGGTTTTCCCTGGGCAAGGATTAAATTAGTAAGTATTGTAAATTAACACCTCACAGGGCAAAACCAGGCTGAACAAATATCTTTATTTGGAAATAAAGACAAGGGGTTGTGAAATGAAATGCAGCATGGAACAATGCTCAGAAACAGCACAGAAGGCCATAAAGCAGAAAACCAGCAGTGTTTATAATACATTAAGGGAACTGAGTGGAAATCATGAGACCATTTATACATATTGGCCTGCAGAAAAGGGATGGTTGAGCTGCTTCAGTCCTGCTCCTGTAGAAATAAGAATCCTGGTAGAGAAGGCCCAGAGCCAGAACGGGAGGCAAACAGACACAGGCACAGGAGCAGTCCCTAGCAGCTCTCATTTTCTCTCTCCCTCTCTCTCTCTCTCTCTCTCTCTCTCTCTCTCTCTCTCTCTCCCTCTCTGAGTATCCCTTTCTCATCTACAAAAGGGATTTGGCACACACTTTACAGGTTTCTATGGAAATGTAATCTATATGAGGATACTCATTATTTGTAAATTGAGTTCTAATTTTCAGCCACTAAATTGCATGCTATTTTATAGTGAAAGGTACTTGATACTAGCTTACTATTGTACAGTGTAACTCTCACTTTTTGGATAAAGAAATTAAAACTCAATGAGGTTAGAGTCATAAAGCAAGTAACAATTACTGTTTAATGATTTCTTAATGAATGTCAGGAACTATGTTCCTTTGTTCTTTGTTTAATCTTTATAATGATTCTATAAGGTGGATTATTTTATCTCTACAACCAAAAACAAACCCCCTCAGAAAGTAATTTTTCCCAAATAAAACAACTAGAGACGGTTGAAGATGGAAGTTAAGTCCAAGTTAATCTACCCTAAGTTTTAAATCATTAACTTACATAAAAAAATTATATAGTCACATCATAGCTGAGAATCTCATGGAATACATAGAACTGTGCCAGTCTTAAAAAGTGTGAGAGCAAGACATGGGGATACAGATCAAAGAAGACACTGTAGCCATCAAGTGAGTTGGAAACAGAAATGTCAGGACATCAGGAGTAGTCAGTTACCATCCTGCCACACTATGGGGCCATCTTCATCAAAATAGAAAACTGTTTGAGATATAAAAAGTTATGTGATGTAATTTTGGTTGTTGGTGGTCATTCCAACAAACAGGTTGGTATTCTCCTCTGTCTTTGATAATTTTTTTTTTTTTTTTTTTTTTTTTTTTTTTGCTGTGTTAACTAATGATGTCATAGCGGCAAGACAGAAGGAAATGAAAGTGTGAGTTGCAGGAGAATCACATTCATTATGGTCCTTGATAGAACATCAATATACAGGCTGCTTTGGTTTAAATGAAGATAATATTGGGTTCTATTATCACTAGCCTGTTCTCATTAGCTTTCAAAGACTGTGGAAACATGCTGTAAGGTTTTGTTTCTGCTTGATTTTGGGGTTTTGTGTTAGCATGAAAAGCAATGATTTTCATTAGGCATTTTCAAAATATTTTTATTTGTTTCTTTAAGAGAGAGAGAGGCAGAGAGAGAGGATGGGCATGTCAGGACTTCCTACAGCTACAAACAAATAAGCTCCAGATGCATGTGACATTTTGTATATCTGGCTTTACATGGGGACTCAGAAATTGAACCCAGGCTTGCAGGCTTTGCAAACAACTTTAATCATCACTGGGCAACCTCCTCAGCCCTCATTATGGCATTTTCAAACATATATGTGACTTTACTTGGCTTACACTCATTACCTTCCTCCCCTGTCCTCCCCCAATCCTTCTTCCCCTCTCTGGCTGGTTCTATCTGTTCTTCCAGAGTCTCCAACTTTCCATCTTCTTATTACAAGTATTTCATTACTTCATTTCTCCCTCCATTAAGATGTATTCCTTCCATTTTAGATCCCCTTTCTACTTTCATAACTCTCTCTCTCTCTCTCTCTCTCTCTCTCTCACACACACACACACACACACACAGAGAGGAAATAGCATCATCCATCCAACTGTCTTGAAATTTATTCTTTTACTGTTGTCCAAAGCTGACAGATTTGCATAAATTGGCTTGCAATTGTGCTACGGAATACTCCAAAGAAGGGATTAGAAACCAGAAATGGGGCTGGGGAGATGGGTCAGCAGATAAAGGTGAATGCTTTCAAAGCCTGCTGTATTGGGGTCAACTCGCCAGTACCCACAGAAGGCCAGATGCACAATGCAGGACGTGCATCCCGTGTCCATTTGCAGAGTCAAGAAGCCTTGACGCGCCCATTCTTCCATCACCCCCTCTCTCTTAAATCAATAAAAATATTATTAAAAAGAGAGAAATGAAGAAGGTATTTCCTGCCAGCTAGAGAAACTGCAAAGTTCTTGCCCAGTGAGGAGACGCATACTACTAATGAGGAGACAGTACAATTCTACTTTTTACATACACAGAAAGGTCTCAATAAACTTTTGGCTTACAGTGGGCTACCTCTTCTTGTGTTGCGGTTTATAGCAGTCATGGAAGCTCATACATTCTTTCATGATAACTTAGAATGTCAGAAAGTCATTATGGAAGCCACTCAGAAGCATCTGTTATGAGATGAGCCCTATTACAGAGCCTCATACAAAACCTAGAAAGTTGACTGCTTCTATGCTAGCATGTGGTTGAAGTGTTGGCATCAACAAAAGGAGCAACATGCACCAACAACTTTGAATTTTGTACAAATATGTGCACTCCTGTAGGAAATGTGACTAGAAGACCACAGTTTGCTCTTGCAGTGACAAATAACAAACTATGCGGTTTGAGGGGAAGAAGGACTGAAGACTTTAAATGTCATAGAGTGATGGAAGCTCTGAACAAAGACTTACCTGTATCCACACAAATACGTGGCCTCCCTGCTGCTGTGTTGGAAAGAATCATTTATACAGTAGAAGGCATGATGGCCGGAACTGCAGATTCCATGGAACAATGGCATCTTTAGGTTAACCATGGAATTTTTTTGTTGCCATTATGTTCATCCTCAGGTGTTCAAAAGGTTCTGAAAAACAGAGTGGAAAACTTTATACAGTTAGTTTTGGAAGTCATCAGGAAAGTTCTCATCCCAAATCAGTAGAAAGCTCCCAGGCCCACACTGAGAAATGAACAGTGTGCACAGGTATCACGGAAGGTGGTGGCATAGAACTAACCACCAATGGTGTTATAGGCTATGGAGGACAAACATTCCCACCCCCAACCTGAATTATGGAATCTGAGACTATAGGAAGAGATATGATTCTAAAACATATATATGTTTTATTAACAGTGGTATCTCTGAGCATCAAAGAGATGCAGTGGGGGTCTGTTTACTTGGGTGTATTTACCTTAACACAATAGTTATTTATGGTTCCAGGCAAATTAACAGACCCTAGTTCTTTTTCTGTACCTGGGAAATGTTGGAACATACATTGTGACTACAAAATTGTAAGTTAGTGCTTTGTTTTATAAATAAAATTATCCTCTTCTTTTGTTAATGTAGTACAATTTTCCTACCATCAATGGATACATTTGTAATAAATGTGAAATCTGCCTTCCTGGGACAAAGTGCTGCATCTCAAAGTGGAGAAGCTCAAACAAGGGAGGCAAGAGCATCTGGACTAAGATTAAACACTTCATTTCTTAGTAAATCAAAGCCACAGCTGCTGGGTTGTGAGCATATGTTCCTAATATAAAATATGAGGACAAACATACTTCCCCAGAACAATCCAGAGCTAACTGGGAATTTCACTTATTCATAGTCAAGCATATTTTACTCACAGTCTCCAGATTTATTTTACTACACAGCAAACACATCAAATAAAACTCTAAAACACTGTTTTGTATGTTCACCAGACATGAGTTTCAGTAATTTTGTTTGCCTGATCACAACCACTTTTTTCAGTGACATACTAAAGACTGCTGCTCTGTTTACTCAGAAACAGTACATTATTTATGGTCTGGTTGTGATTTTTCTTCAAAGCTCAGTTTAGTCCAAAATGGAAAGAAAAACACGAAAGCATTGAAATGGCAATAATTGAATAAAAATTCCATGTGATTTTCACTTCCCACCTAAGTATTCTTTCATTATGTACATGTTGTGGTCTTGAATGTGAAATGCACCCCATGACCTCATGTTTGAACACTTGAACCCCAGCTGATGGCCCTGTTTGGAAAAGTTGTGGAACCTTTAGGACCATTGCTAGAAAACATATGTCACTGCGGGGTGAGTCTTGAGGCTATTTTTTAAATATTTTATTTATTTATTTACCGTAACAGAGAGAGGAGAGAGAGAGAGAGAGAACAGGCATGCCAGGGCCTCCAGCCACCACACACAAACTTCAGATACATATGCCACTTTGTGCACCTGGCTTAATGTGGGTAATAAGGAAAGCCTGGTCATTAAGCTTTGCAAACAAGCACCTTAACCACTGTGCAATCTCTCCAGCCCCAAGTCTTGAGGTTTATAGCCTCTGCTACTTCCTATCTACTCTGTGCTGCCTGACTGAAGATACATTGTGACTTTTGCTTCCTGTTCCTGCTGCTATGCTTTTCCTGCCATGATAGACTGTTTTCCTCAAACTGTGGGTGAAAGCAAACCCTTCCTTAACTTACTCCTTATCAGTTATTCTGACACAGTAATGAGAAAAGTGATTAACAAAATCTCGATACACCAACCATTGCATGTAGGCTGTTTTTCTATTTAAATTAAAATAGAACCTTATATATTAAATTTAAGATATGAAATATCTTAAAGGGTTTTCATGCAACTGAGTATTCAAATGTATGGCTTTGATTTTTAATGAAGTTAATTGATTTTGTCTCTTTTATTGACAAAATTGATATTGTCAAAAGTGAAAATAGATAATCATATGTTGTCAAGTCTGAACTAATTTTAACACATGAAAAGGAAGCATTGTGGGGTCTGGGGAGATAACTAAGTGGGAAAGCACACTTGCTGTGAAATCATGAGCACCCAAGGACACGTCAGAGGGAGTGGCCTAGAGCCAGTGAGTTCAAATTCTCAGCACCTACATAAATAGCTGAGTGATACCACACATGTCTGTAACCCTAATCCTGCGGCGAGCAAAGTCTAGAGAATCGCTAAGGCTTGCAAAAGCAGCAAGATCTAGGATCAGTGAGAGTTTGTGTATATAGACGAGTAACAGAGGAAGACACCAGAAGGTCTCCAGTACCCTCTTCATTACCATGAATCTGCAAATTTGTGTGTATGCCCCTCCCCCACACTCTGCAGTGCACATAGTGAACATGGAACACATGAAGCATTAATTGAATAGTTTTCCATTTCTTTTAAATAAAATTGGACTAGTGGAAATAACCTTGCAGGTTGTAATGACTTAATTTGATTGTCTACATGACCAGATCTAGAATCGACTGTGAGAGATTTTCTAGTTTAGGTTAGCCGCTGGTGATACCTGTGAAGGATTACCTCAGTTTGATGATTAAGCTGAGATGAGAGACCTAACTTAACTCTGGACAACACCATTCCCTGGGCTAGAGTCCAGGACTGTATGAAAACGGGAAAGCTGGCCGAGCGCCAGCATTCATCACTTTCTGCTTCTTCACCGTGGACAAAATGTGACCAGTTCCCTCATTCATGCTGCCATGCCCCCACCATGATGGACTGTAACCCAGAAAAGTAATAAGATAGAATCATTACCTATTAAAATAATTTTATTAGTATTTTGTCTCAGCAAAGAGAAGGTAATTAATACAAAGCTCCAGTTGACTTTTCTGAATAAGTTCTTCCAATCATGTAAGGAAAAATAAATAAATAAATAAAGCCAAATAATCTATGCAAACAGAAATCTTAACACCAAGTAAAGTCGACAAAGTTATTCTTTGTGCAAGCATTACACTGGAACCATAATCACAAATAGACATTATAAGGAAAGAGAACATAGATCAATATCCCTTGTAAATATATATTATAAACATTCTAAATAATTTAGCAATAATATATTACTATATATAAAAATAATAGTTCAAGGGGGAGTGCTAGAAGGGGAAATAAGGCAAAAATTATTTGTTCACAAGCTTCACAAAAATTATATTAAAAAGCTAAAAGAAAAGAATGCATAATGACCAGGTAGGTGTCTTTCAAGAATATAAGGTTAGTTTAATATTTTATTTTAATATAATTTTCCATCTCTAGGTGTTTAGTTTTTGCTGTGTTCTATTTTGCATTCTTGATTCTTGGTTTGATGCAGGGTCTCATGATGGGGCCCAGAATGGCCTTGAACTGAAGGTCCTTCCTCCTCGGCTTCCAAACTGCTGCAGTTATGGATGTGTCTCATCATATCTGGTTAACCATCTCGTTAAATGAAAAATAAATAACATCATTTCAATAGATGGAAAGAAAACACGTGAATATTCTTCCATCAATTACTCACACAACCTTTAAAATTTAGGAAAAGAAGGGAGTGCCACCACCCCGAACGGTCCTCCTAGTCATCCCTACAGTTATGGGAAAGACTGATGGTTTTCCTCCAGGAACAGAACCATGTCAGAAATTTCCACTGTTATTTCTATTCACTATTATACCAAAAGTTCCTGGGAATACATAGCTCAGGATAAACCCATCATGTTTGGAAGCAAGGAAACAAAACTATTTGTGATTTTTGGTGGCTTAATCATATTGTACATAATTTAAAAGATCCTGCAAAAATTATCTTCTGGCATTTATAAGCACACTTATCCACATTCCAGAACATGCAGGATAAATGAAAGGGAAGCAGAAACAAATCTTACACATATATTCTTGAATCAAACATAAATTGAAATTCCTTTAAAAATTACTCCTCAAAAATATACATTTAGTGGTAGAATATGTGAAATAACCTTATACCTAAAGATAAAATAAAATAAATTAGTGGGAGAAAACTAAGGTGACCAAAACAAGTAAAGCATACCATTGTGATGAATTGTAAGTATTAAATATAGATTAGTGTTAAATCTCTCCACAAATAAATGTATAAGTTCAAACAGTTTACCATTGCAATCACATTTTTAATATTAACAAGATAACTGTACAATTTATATAGAAAGTCTAAAGATCTAGAGTAACCAAAAAATATTAAAGAAAACAGGGGACCAGATTGGACAACTAATATTAGTTGATTTCGAAAGTTATAGTTACCAAACAAGCAAGTACTAGTATGTATGGACAAATTAGTGAAACATCATGGAGATTGCACAAATATATCCTACACACAGGGTAAATGATCTTCAGCAAAAATGTAAAAGCTATTCAGTGGAGTCATAACAATCTTTAACAAATGTTGCTGTTTGAATTGGATATCTATGTGCAAAAGAAAGCAAAAGTACAAGCAAATCTACAGATAAACAAAAGACGAGGACACAAATAAAACTCAGACCCATTCCTTGAACCATGTACAAAACTAAACTGAAAGTAAATCAGAGATCTACATGGAAAAGAAAAACTGAAAAGACCATTAGGAGAAATTATGACCTAGGTAAAAATCTCAGATTTGACACCAAAAGCCCAATACACAAAAGAATGTGATAAGTCAGAATTCATGAAAATTAAAGTCTAATCTTTTTTTTTTTTTTTTTTTTTTTTTTTTTTTTTTTTTTTTTGGTTTTTCAAGGTAGGGTCTCGCTATAGCCCAGGCTGACCTGGACTTCACTATGTAGTCTCAGGGTGGCCTCAAACTCACGGCGATCCTCCTACCTCTGCCTCCCGAGTGCTGGGATTAAAGGCGTGCGCCACCACGCCTGGCAAAGTCTAATCCTTTTAAAGGACACTGGAGAGAACAGAAGGCACCTTTGGGAGGATGAGAGAATAAACAGACAGCACTGTGCCAGTTAATGACAGAGAAGGCAGAGCCACTTGGGAAAACAGTTTGGTTGTTCACAGCCATTTCCATCCCCAGGTATTTTCTCAAGAGAAATGACAACATACATACCCAGGGTTTCCATGACAAGTAGCAGTTTTACTCCCAGTCATGGCAGCCATGAATAAGTCAACATGTTTGTCAACAGAAAAGTGAGGAAAGATACTGTGGGACTGTGTATTCATTCAGAAAAAGAAGCTACTTAGGGATCTAGAAAGATGCACCATGGGTAAAGTGCTTGTTCTGCAAGCATGTGGACCTCAATTCAGATCCTCAGCCCCGTGTAAAAACTGGGTGCAAAGGTGTGTACCAATAACCTTAGAACTGAGGAGCCAGAGACTGGGAATCCCTGGGGTTTTCTGACTAGCTAGTCTACCTTAATTAGTGATCTCCAGGTTCAGTGAGACACCCTGTCTCTGAAAATAAGATGGAGAGTGACTAAAGATAGGGCCTCACATCAGCCTCTGGCCTCCACACACTCATGCACACCTGTACACAACACAAGAGCCCACACAATACATGCATGCACACACAACGTACGGACACCACACATGCATGCGTATTCATAAAAAGGAAAACTCTTTGGTAATTAAAAGGTGTTAGCAACTGATAGACATAGCCTTACATATAATAGACACACAGATTATTCTGAGTGGATAGCTTTGGCATAAAACAGTTCATATTGTTTAATGATCCTGCCTAGATGAACTTTTGGACAAGAAAAAACAAGCCAATAATGAGAGATATAATTGAGTCACAAATTAAAGACACAAATGTTGTGCTTGGGGTGATGACAAAAAGCTTTCTAGGGCTGGAGAGATGGTTCAGTGGTTAAGACACTTTCCTGCAAAGCCTAACAACCTGGGTTCTATTCTCCAGTACTCACGTAAAGTCAGATGCACAAAGTGGCACATGCATCCGGCATTTGTTTGCAGTAGCAGGAGACCCTGGTGTGCCCATTCTCCCTCTCTCTCTTTCCCTCTCATGAATCAATAAAAATAACTTAAAATTAAAAAACTTTCTAGATATTGTCTTATATAGTAGAAGCATAGTAGCTTGAGAATTTCCTATAACAAAAACATATTAACATGAATACTTGTAGCTATTCATTTATGACACATGTGTTGTACCTGTGATGATTTGAAGATAAAAATGTCCCCATATCCTCAGGTGCTTGGGACTAAGTTTCCTACTTAGTCCTCAGTTTGGAGCATTTGGGAGGTAGAGTTCTTCTGGGGGAAAGTGTATTTCCAGGTTTGGACCTTCAGGTGGAATCAGTCCTTAAGGTGTGTTCTTAGCCAGCTTGAGCTCTGGCTATTCTTTTAGTTCTCTATACTGTGGATGTTATGATGAAGTAAACCAGCTTCCACCACCATGGTGAAGCATCCCCTTGAATCTGTAAGCTTGAAATAAAACCTTTTCTCCTATAAGCTGTTTATGACCTTGTGTTTTGTCCAATCAACATGAAGGAAATTGCAACAATAACTCAAAAAATAGAAAAAAAAGAGAGTTGAATTTCAGTGTGGATAAATAGAATTACTTGTCATCCCCAATTTACCAGAAGATCTAGTTGTGAAGTACTTTCAATTGCCCCATGACAAGAATAAGAAATTAGCCCTTGTTGCTACATGACATTGAGATTTTGGTATTGTTTATTGCTGGGACATAACCAAGAAGAAAAATGAATAATAGATTCTCACTTATACCAAAATAACTTGCCTATTGCAGATATTAAAAACACCTCAACATTTTAATTACTTGAAGTCTAATTCATCAATTATATGTTCATTCACTTTTACTTGTTTTCATGTATGCTGCTTTCTTTTTTCTAGTGACATCATGAAATTCTGCATTGCAGAGGTCAACTGATGGGAATATGGCAATTGATATTGGAGGTTGAAAACATGGCAATGCTTAGCTTAGGCCTTATTTTAATAATAATAATCTATGGTCCCTGCCATGGTTGCAAATGGCAATTATTTTGACATGAGGGAGGAAGCACTCCTTTTATTCCCCAGAGTAAGGAAGATGAGAAAGAGAAGAAAACTTCTTGCAAGTCCCATTAGCTTTCTGACTAGTCTCAACTCCCAGGCAAAGGCTGAGTATTATTGTTAGATGAAGAAAATAAATGTGAACTTGAGGTAGACTGAAAAACGTGTACTTGGCCTTTTGCATGATGCTTTGCATACACTACGTGGTTTAATATTCATTTAACACCCCCCACAGATTATTATCTCCATTCCTGTTCTAGAGATAAGCACCTGGCGCTCACGCGTTCCACATCTCAAAGATTTTTCAAATACCCCACCCACCCATGGGAATTCACACCTAGATTACACTAGTGCTGGAATGGTACATCATATCTCCTATCATGATTGTTTTTAGAACCATTGCAAGAGGTCCTGTCCCCTAATAGACGATAGCTTCCCAACCACCAAACCACACTCCAGCAACAGGGAAAAAACAGTGTTATTTGATTTGTCGTTAAAGACAACTTATCAGATTTATTTAGTTGGTTCTTCCTTATTTAGCTCTCAGAAACACCATTTATTAATCACTTGTGAGTTAATCAACCTAAATTCTACCCATTCAAAGCAGAAGCCATTCATTAGAATAAAGGCAGCATATGAGAAGTGATCACCATCTTGGGGGCAGGCCAACATCCACCCAGTCTCCTGCTGGTTGGTGACACAGAACAGAACATATTGGAGGTATATATAGTTAAGAGGAACAAGAAAGTTTGTTTTGCAAAGAAATCAGAGTAAAAACAGAAAAAAATACATACTTTGGTAAATTTAAAAAATCTGTTTTAAATTTATTTATTTATCTATTTATTTATTTATTTGAGAGAGAGAGAGAGAGAGAGAGAGAATGATTGCTCCAATGCCTCCAGGTACTACAAATGAACTCCAGGCATATGCACCACTTTGTGTTGGTACTGGGGCATTGAACCTTTTTTCCTTAGGCTTTCCAGGCAAGCACCTTAACCCCTAAGCCATTTCACCAGCCCCAAAAATGTTCTTTTTGAATTTATAATCCTCTCTGCTTTCTGTGGCCCAGTAAAAATTAAAACTATCAGTTGTACTCTACAAACTGTCAATGATGCATTATTATGAAGAAAAGACCGAAGATAGAAGAGCAAAGGCACAGAAACTACTAAACTCTTCAGTAGAGACAGTATGGAGGCAATGACTATGTTTCAAGAGGACTTATGATGACGTATTTAAAAAGATACCCAGTGCACATGATTTAACACATTACTTTATCCCTTTCCCTTCTTTATACAATCTTATTTTGAAAAAGAAGGTAGAAATGTGTCATCAGAATGGTGTTTATTGGGCTATTCTGAAATGCAGTTTTATGCACAGATCAGCAAATGTCATTTTTGGCAGCTTCATACTTAATAGCATTCTGCCCTGACCAAGGTTTCCAGACCCCTCTCCCCCACTGAGGCTCTCTAGAGATCATTCATCATTTATAGGTGATTTTCTACAGAACTTTTGAGTGAAGGATTTTCTTTTTCATTGTCAACTTGACTAGTGTAACAATTACTATGGAAACACACATTTAGGTAGGTTTGTGGAGGGTGTTTCTAGAGAGGTCTCACTGAGGAGGCAATGACCATCCTGAATGTGGGCAGCACCTTTCCACGAGCTGGGGCCCTGGGCTAAATCAAAAGAATTGTGTAAAGCACCAACATCCATCTTTGCTTCCTGGCTATGGGTATAATAATGTGGCCAGCTGCCATGCCTCCCCACCATGAAGAGCTATACTCTCAAACTATAAGCCAGAATAAAGCCTTGATTCTACAGGGTGCTTTTATTAGACATTTTGTCAGAGCAACAACATAAGTAAAACAGTCTTTAAACCATGACATCTTACTACCCCAAAGACCAGCTTCCAGTATGTCACTTTCCTACCTCAATTTTGAAGTGACCTTTTGGAGCCTGTTTTGTGACTGTGATTTTAGGTGCCACTGACGTTGAATTTGGGAGAGTAGAATTTAGATATTTGAATATTTTCTTAATCTTTTAAGGGTGTCGTATAAAATTATGTTAGTTCGGGCAATTTCCTGACAAAAGCATGTGTTGCTCACAGTTTTGGAGGCTTGAAGTTCAAGATCAAAGGTACTAGCAGATTCAGTGCCAGAAGAAGCCTCTGTTCCTAGATGGCTGTTCTGTGAGGCTTATGTGGGAATATGAAATGTCTTCCTCGGGCAGATGTACTGGGAGCTTCATTATCCATTGATGAACTTTGAAGCATTACTGAATGTATGCCATCAATTTGAAAAGATATTGGGAGGCAGTTTAACTACAGTAGCTGAAGCCTGGTAGGAGGAAGTACATCACTAGAGGAATTTCCTTGAGGCTCTGACTTGTCCTTGTTCCTTCACTTATACCTCTGCTTTCTGACCATCGTGCAATGGGCAACTTTACTCCCCCATACTCCTCTCCACAATGATGCTCTGTCTCACTATAACTCAGAAACAACAGAGCCCTTTGGTCATAATGGACTGAAACCATGAAACAAAATAAATCCTCCCTTCTTTAAGTTGTTTATGCTAGATATTGTGGCACAGGGATGAAAGTCTGACACAATCAAACTTTCTTCTACTGCTGAATCTTACATGGTAAAAAGAGAGAAAAAGAACTATTTTTTTAAGGACACTGCTACCATTCATGAGAGTAATTCATGACCTAATATTCTAAAGGTCCCACTTGTTAACACCATCACCTTGGGAATTAAGTTTCCACATGTGCATTTGAAGGACACAAATATTCAGACCATAGCATGTGTACAAAGATCAGCCCAAGCTTCACAAATCCTGCATAGGTACATGGGGGTCAGAGAACTAGTCCTTACCTGCTTAACATCTTCACTTTTATCAATTGTATTCCATGCATTTTAACCAAAGACTCTTCTAAAATCATCTAGATGGTGTGGCTCACAAAAGCTGATGGTTGCAAAGGTCACAGGCCCTAGGAGGGTAACTACTCTCTTATTCTGGATAAATGGATAAGCTGTGATCATCAAATTACCCTCCAAATACTTAGGCTTAGGCCTGTAGATTGGAGTTGCCCTCACCTTTGGTTAGAGAAGCTTCTTTTTGCATTTGGCAATGACTGCTAGGGAGACTCAGAACTCATCAACGCCCTGAGAAGTAAGTATGGAGACATCTATATCAACCTGGCCAAGGCTCAGGAACTTTGCGGAAGAGGGACTGGAAAGAACGTAAAAGTCAGAGGATGGGGAGGAGTCCTATGGGATGCTGTCTTCCAGGCACAACACGGCCATTGCATTTAAGACCTCACAGCAACTGTTATCACCTGAAAAAGACAGACACAATATTGGACCCATTATCATTCCATCGTGAGACCTTCATCCCACCACGAGGAGGTATACATAATGTAATTATGTAAGTTATACATAATTCCTCATCCACGATTACTCTATTACTCTAGAAACCCTGATTAAATTCAGTGTGACACATACACAAAAGGAAGTAGTAAAAGGACTTCTTGGGAAGAAAGGAGTTTAGTGAACAGGAAAGAGGGACAAAAGAAAGTGGTTGAGGAGATTATGCTCAAAATGCATTATATATGAAAAAAATTTCAATAAATATAATATCAAAAGCAATAAAAAACCTAACCATTTTTATGTTAACCTGGATGCCACTGAACATCATTATAACATTTCCTTCTATAGAAAAAAAAAATGCTATTGGGACTGGAGAGATGGTTCAGCAGTTAAGACGCTTGCCTATAAAACCTAATGACCTGAGTTCAATTCCCCAGTACACACATAAAGCCAGATGCACAAAGTGGTGCATGATCTGGAGTTCATTTACAGTGGCTAGAGGCCCTAATGGACCCGTTCTCTCTCTCTCTCTGTCTCTCTCTCTCTTTCTCTCTGCCTTTTCCTCTCTCCTACTCTGCCCCACAAATGAATAAAAATAGTACCACAAGGAAAATATATGATAATGTCTTTCTAATCACAGAAATAAAATCCTTGACTTTCCCTAAATACTCCATCATCTTGATAAGTGCCAACAAAGTCGTTCTTATGGGTGAAAACCCAGAGTACTTACTGTGCATGTGAAAAATCTTCCGGAAAAATTCTCTGTCTCATTTATTGTTAAATTTATTGTTAAATCTATAACACAGCATTGTCAAAGAGCAGAGAGGAATGAATGCTATTGCCCAGCTCAACATCTTTCTGTTCAGTCCAGGGCCCCCAAGTCCATGGAGTGGTGCCACCACCCACATTGCAGGAAAGCCTTCCCTCCTCAGATGGGCCTCTCTGGAAACACCATCATGGACACTATCAGAGGTGCTTATCTTGGTGGTTCTAAATCTTGTCAAGTTGACAATCAAAAGTAATCAGCACACTTAAGAAATATGAAATGCTCATTATTAGACTCACTCCATCTGACTTTTCTTTGAGGGGTGTTCCCATGGGCTACCAAAACTAATCCTTACATCATATAAGGAGTTTTCTGGATGGAAATAGGAGAGATTTCAGGAACAGCTGGAGACAGATTATTTTTAATGAGACAATTGCTCAGATATATTCTCCACCTGTTTTCTTCATGGTCCTTCAAACCATGAAATATTCATCTCCAAGATAATAACTGGAATTGAATTCTTGTGTATATATACTGACAACCTTTGACAACTCCAGCAATCTCTCTGTCTGTAGTCTAGTCAGCTCAGTTTGGATAGATTAAAGGCTCTTCTTGCTGCCTTCCTATTACAGGACCCTGAGTTTCTGGAGAGGTGTGTCCTCCTAGTATGCTAATGCTCATCACCAGACAAAGGACAGGCCACTTTGGAAAATCATACCAGCAGACAAGACAGGATTTATCCCAGGACTAACCCCTGCTACCTGAGGCAGCTGCAAATCACTTACCAGAAAAATTTCAATTGCTTAGCCACACATAATGAATGATGTCTGAGGGGTAGGATGCTGAGCACCTTCATATAGAAGGCAATGTGGTAGCAGAAAGAATAAACTCTTTTTTGTGTCTTGGCTAATGTAAAACTATTTAAAATGGTGTTTCCTTAAGTTTTCCAAAAAAGAAAAGAATTAGGCCAGACATGATAGTGCATACCCGTAGTCCCAACTACTCCAGATATTGAGGCAGGAAGATTGCTTGAGCCTAGCATTTCAAGGCCAACTTTACCCTATATTCAAGAAAAGAGGGTAAATATTTTCTGTAATAAAGAATAAAAACAAAAAGTATAAACTAAAATCAAAAACAAACAAATAAAAAAACAGCTAAGCATGATGGCAAATGCTTGCATTCCCAGTACTTAAAAAGTGGAGGCAGAAGGACAAGTTCAAGGTCATCCTCAGCTACATGGTGAGGTCAAGGCCAGCCTGGAATATATATAACCCTGTTTACAAAAATGTCTACATTGCACCATTCCATTATTACATGGATGCAGCCCAAAGAAAGCCTCATTTCTATCATATAAGGTAAAATTATACGTGTACATGTGTTAAAAATGTTGGCTCTAGGAGAGTGATTATTCTATAAACTAATTTTCTGTACCTACAAAGTAAAGACAGCTTCCTTCCAGACACACCTCCTACCTTATCAGAGGCAGTGTTCAGAAGTCAGGCAAAAGTGATCTCTCAGAGGAGGAACTCCATTTCGGACCACAGACATGTAATCAATAATTTCTCCAAGCATTCAGTAAACAAATCCATGAGAATATCTTCCTCTCAATTTTCTTCCTCTGGAGACCTAATATTTCCTTCTCTCGAATGTTAAATTCCTACTTTTATCTATATAAAGACAGCATTACAAATTCTATAAAGTATTTTAATTTATCCTAGCTCTATTTATTTTCTTTAAATATTTTATTTATTTGCTAGGGGTTGGGGGATGAAGGAATGAGACTTCCAGAGCCTCCTGCTACTGTCAAAAAAATCTCCAGATGCATGTGCCACTTTGTACATTTGGCTTTATGTGAGTATTGGGGAGTTGAACCCCAGGCCATTCTGCTTTGCAAGCAAGCACCTTTAACTGCTGAGCAATATCTTCAGCTCTCAGCTCTCTTTCTTCTAATGTAAGTCCTGTTTTCATCTCCTGGTCCACTAACATAGTAAATCTATCTCTGTTGAAAGTTCTAGTGTGTTTGAAATCCCCACGTCTTTGACCATTACCTCAACGAGGACTAGAAAGAGTATTAGAAATGAGAGAGAAGCAATAAAAATGAACAGCTCACTTTGATCTGTTCGTTTTGAATATTTAGTGGTGCAAACAGAGAACAGTAGAGGAGTAAGTGGGTCTCCTTCAAAGCAACATTTAAATAGTGTATGACAGCCAATTACTGAGTCTAGATGGGTCTTCCACACTTTCCGCTTCAAATGAGAAGGAAAAAGAAGTAGTGTTTCTCTCTAGAGACCACTTCTTTAATGAGAATATTTACACACCAGAGCTGGAAGGATAGAAATATAATAGAATTACACAAATCACAGTTCCTTCCTTTACTGAAATATTTTTATCTAGATATTAAGTATATTCAAAATGTATCTACACACCTACACACACACACACACACACAATATATATATATATATATGCCTATACCAAGACCAGAAGTGTTACAATGAAGCAGAAGAAAGCTAATAAAGTATAGTTGAACTAAAAGGCTACTTGAGGTCTCTATTTAAGAAAAAAGTTGTTAATCTCTTTGTAATAGCAACCAAAGCCTCAAGCTAGCAGCAAAGAAAACACAATAGATGGATAAGAATTATTGAATGAAAAATAAATGGACAAAAAATTTTAAAAATGAGGAGGAAGGCATAAATAAATGGGAAATAAGGGAGTTAAAGATATGTCCCAAGGCTCTTGATCAAATGGCATTGAAAGTGTTCTCACTGGTAGAAAGAAGAAAGGACTCTAAACTATGGGGTACATTAAATAATTAATATTTTGATTACCTTTGATGTGGATGCCACCTCCCCTAACCTTTTTTCTTATTATGTTTAGCAAAAAAAAATAAATAAATAAATAAAAAGAGTGCCTAAGGGCTGGAGGAATGGCTTAGCAATTAAGGCACTTGCCTACAAAGCCAAAGGACCCAGTTTTAATTCCCAAGGAACCATGAAACCCAGAAGCACAAGGTGGCACATGCATCTGGAGTTTGTTTTCAGTGGCTGGAGGCCCTGGCACATCCATTCTTTCTCTCTCTCAAATAAAAATTTAAAATGTTTTTTTTTTTAAATATTTCAGCCAGGCATGGTAGCACATGCCTTTATTTTTATTATTTTATTTATTTATTTATTTGAGAGGGACAGACAGAGAGAAAGAGGCAGATAGAGAGAGAGAGAGAGAGAGAGAGAGAGAGAGAGAGAGAGAGAATGGGTGCACCAGGGCCTCCAGCCACTGCAAATGATCTCCAGACGCGTGCGCCCCCTTGTGCATCTGGCTAATGTGGGTCCTGAAGAATCGAGCCTGGAACCAGGGTCCTTAGGCTTCACAGGCAAGCGCTTAACTGCTAAGCCATCTCTCCAGCCCTTAAAAAATATTTTATAACAAAGACTTTCATTGACTCACAATGGGTTTTCATCCCAATCAACCCATGGAACATTGAAAGTATCATAAGTTAAAGGGGGATTACATACACCTGTCTTGCTATAGTATGCTGCAGACCAGGGCTTCTGAAGTTTCCTCTACCTGTGGCCACTTTTGCCCAAGACATTCTTATATGAGCCTGGGTACACAGGCATATACAATAAGTATGCAAATCAACCACTTAATGATAAGAATTCATAAATTTATTTTAAAGCAATTCTTTGGAATACATTTAATTTGACAGTGTATTAAGGGAGAAAGCAAATTTGAATAATGACATGATTACAAAATGTTAAATCTTGGATGCTTGTTTGATACTGCAGGACATAGAGCAACTTTGACATTTTTCAGAGTTGATCAATATTTTGATGTTATAATTATCAACACTGAGAATGTCCAGAGCATTTTGAATATAAAATGTTCTGTAAAGCTTCATGTGTTTATAATTAAGCCTCATTCTAGGTTCCCAGCTGCTATAGCCTTTGGGAGGCAAAGCCTTGCTGAAGAAGATGTGTTGTGAGCCTTGGGATTTTCTAATCCAGTCAGCCTTGCCAGTGCTAGCTAGATCACTTTTGGTGCTTCTACCTAGCTCATGTGACTAGATGGGATGCCCCAGATATCTGCTTATACCATGTTTTCCCCTCCATGGTGAAACTTCTTGAAATTGTCACCTTGAAATGAACCCTTTCCTTCAGTAAGCTGCTTCTAGTTGGGTGTTTTGTTCCTACAACCAGATTATTACCACAGTAGCCACTTTGCGTAAATAAAAAAAAAAATCATGCAGGTATGCTTAGGGCCACTGCAGAAGTTATTGTAATATCTGTCCTAATCCCACCACCTTTCCTTAGCGACCAGTGGTTACTGAGATTTCCTAGAACTCCGGTGCCTATATCCAGGCGTCCAGCCTTTCTTACTGCATACATACTGCAGATTATGTACCTGGGCTTGCTCTGTGTGGCTGACTTATCAAGATTAGGAACAGCCAAGCAACCTTGTCCACCATCCCTCAATTGGGAGTGGGTATGCTGACCTCAGTATCTTCTAATGCTTGCTCAAGGCATCCAGCATGAAATCTATATGGTCCTGTGCCTCTGGAATGGATAACAAAATTATGGTCATATGATATCATAGTCCTGGGAGGGGGGAGCACATCATAATTAGCCCAGGGTATGCATGCATGGAGGAGCTGTTACTCAGTAGATCCTGACCACCTAGCCAGACGTCAGTTCCCAGCTCCCTAGCAAGGGAGGAATGTGGAGGTGAGATTGAGAATTTAATAAATGTTTGGGGAATGGCAGGGAGTGTAGACATACTTTAATTCTAGACTCTGTCCCTATAAACTATAAAAGGTATCCTTTTATATAAATCCTGACAAAGGCAGCCAGTGTCCAAGCTCAGAGTTGCTTAAATATAATACCACAGTACAGTGGGAGGTTATATAACATGCTGATTTCTAGATCACCAGAAATACAGTCCCAGAAGTCCACTTGTCACTCATCTTACCAGCCAGTCACATACTTTTGGGCCCACCCATGCCCCTTATTACAGCTTCAGATGTGGTAGAAAATCTTGCATGAGTGGGTTTGATCCAAAACACTAGAAAGAAAAAAGAAAACTAAATTAAAATCAAACATAATAATATAATATAATCCAAAAACATACTAGGAATGACAATATGGAATATTCAAGTGCTTGTTTTCCCAAAATAAATAACCACATTTCTACAAGTGCATAAAATATTGCAGATACTGCAATTCATAGCACTCAGTAGTCTTGAGTCTGAACCAAGGTGTTTTAGGCAATGCTCACTGGTGACATGCAGTGTGACAGTATGTGCAGCACAAAGTGACCCCACTATGTGTTCAGAACCAAGATTGCAGTGAAGTTGTGCAAGATAACATAGGGACGTTCCTCTAGAAACACCCCAGATCTACATCTACCACGCATTTGATTTTGAATTAATTTTTGGTCATTAGAAGCCTTTTTCTATTGCCAATTTTTTCAACACCCACATTCAATTTATGGCCTTATATGGGGTTACAGGCAAAATTTAAGAAGCTGAGCTCTAAAATACTAAGGTATATCCTCTGTGGTCACTTATATGTGACTGCTATTGCCAACCAGCACCACCAAAGAGGTTAGCTCTGCATGTCACTAGTCCAGAAAAAAGAAGATTCCAAAGTTAAAGTATACTTTTTACTGAATGCATATTATTTTTTATATGTATATGTGTGTGGGTTCTGTTCATATGTGTATGTGTGTTCATATGTGTGGGGACATGCATGTACGTACAAGTGCACATGCACATGTGTTGCACATGCATGTGGATGCTAGAGGAAAACCTCAGGGGTTATTCTCCGATACACTTTCTACTTCTTTCTTTTCTTTGAGACAGGATCTTTCACTGGTCTGGTTTTCACCAAATAAGCTAGAATGGCTGTCCAGCCAGGTCCAGGGAACTGTTTGCCTCTGCCTTCCCAGTACTGGGATTATAGATGCATGCCACCATGCCCAGCAGTTATGAGTGCCACGGATCATATTCAAGTACTCATGCTTGGGAAATAAACACTTTACTGACTGATCTGTCCCCCAACCCCATGCATGCTGATTTTGTACCGTGGCAAGCTCTAAAACTTATGAATTCAAAGCTTCCTAGATTGTAGACTGCCTGAACAAATGCCACCTGCAAATATTAAAGAAACACTGATATTATAATTTGGTTTGTGAACAAAAAAATCAAGACATTATGAAATGTTAGAAAATAATAACAAATTAAACAATAAACAAAAACAAGATTATTACCCAATTTCATAATAAAATCACCATACCCTCCTCACTCCATTGCCCTTCAAATTCTGTTGATATTAAAAACTACAAAATAGTAGATGGGGAGATGTCTCATTACAAAGTACTTGCCATGCAAGCATGTAGATCTGAATTGAGACCCTTATCTACCATGTAAAAAGCCAGATATGATAGTGTGTGCCTACAATCCAAGTGCAGAGGTAGGTGGTACACACCTTCAATCCCAGCACTCAGGAGGCAGAGGCAGAAGTATCACTGTGAGTTTGAGGCCATCCTGGGATCAATTCCTGGTCAGCCTGGGCTAGGATAAGGCCCTACCTCAAAACAAACAAACAAACAAAAAGTTTGATTGTTTAAGTAGTTGGCAACCTAGAAAAAAAGGGAAATTAGTTTCATGTCTATTTCATAAACAAATGTTTGGGTTTGGTTTATCTGCACAAGATTTTTTTTTAAATAAAACTAACACTTGGCAAAGGACACTGTGAATGAAGCAAAGAGGCAACCTAGAGAATGGGAAAAGGTCTTTGCCAGCTGTACATCTGATAGACAATTAATATCTAGGATATACAAAGAACTTAAAAAATTAAATAATAAGAAATCAAACAATGCAATTAAAAAATGGGCTATGCAATTAAATAGAGAGTTCCCAAAAGAAGAAATGCAGATGGCATATAAGCATCTAAAAAATGTTCTACATCCCTAGTCATCAGGGAAATGCAGATTAAAACTACGATGAGATTCCATCTCACTCCTGTCAAATTGGCTACCATCATGAAAACAAATGACCATAAACGCTGGTGAGGATGTTGGTGGGAATTCAGTCTGGTCTAGCTATTGTGGAAATAAGTGTGGAGGTTCCTGAGACAGCTAAAAATAGATCTACCATATGACCCAGCTATAGCACTCCTAGGCATATATCCTAAGGACTTATCTCATTACCTTAGAGATACTTGTTCAACCATGTTTATTGCCACTCAATTCACAATAGCTGGAAATGGAACCAGCCTAGATGTCCCTCAACTGATGAGTGGATAACAAAGATATGGCACATTTATACCGTGGAGTTCTACTCAGCGGTAAAGAAAAATGAAGCTATGAAATTTGCAGGAAAATGGATGGATCTGGAAAGGATTATACTAAGTGAGGTAATGCAGGCCCTGAAAGCCAAGCGCCACATGTTCTCTCTCATATGTGGATCCTAGCTAGAGATGATTAGACTTTTGTGTGAGTAGGAAGAAAACTCAGTAGCAAAGGCCAGTAAGCCAGAAAAGAGATGTAAAGGGAAGAGAAAGGAAGGGAGGTGGGTACTTAATAGGATTGTATATATATATATATATATATATATATATATATATATATATATATATATATAGTATATATGTAAGTAGAAGAATAGATTAATGGGGGTGAAAAGGCCCAAAGTGAGGTCAGGGGAAGAGATTGAGTAAAGGAAAGGTGGAGGGGAGAGCTAATCAAAATCTAAGAGGATATAAATAAATCATATGGAAACGTACTTTTCTGGACAATGGAACACTCAGGAGCCATAGATTGTTGCTAGAAAATTTTCAGTGCCAGGGATGGGATATCTTCAAGTGAGTTGTTGGCCAGGGAGGTCACTGATGCCCCCAAAACATTATAGGCCATTGCCAAGGCCCTTGGTTTCCCACCAGGAATAGATGGTAAGATCCTATTGCTGAAGATTCCACATACTTGGGCTGCAAGGCCACTGAGAAATCCTGCTGGAATTGAGCTGATAACCTCCTCCATGTAGACCAGCTGACAGAAAGCTGGAAGAAGCCGTTCTACATGCAGTTCAATGGGAGAGAGAAATCACCAGTGAAGATACTCAACAGTGGATGCTGAAAGCCTTATATTTTGCCAGCCAGGCCAAATGATCCAACGGGTGCAATAGTGGCATGTCTTTCATGGTGGAAACCAGCTGCCCTCTAATTGGACTGGAGCCTGCTCCATGGGAGAGAATACATCCCTGATATTGAAAATCTACAACAAGGGTAGTCATGAGCCCTATGGGTATAATATTTGCTGCTCTCTGGCTAAATATATATACTATGCTCAACAAACTGCCCGGTGAGCACTTCTCTTAATGTTCATAGCTATATATTAATGCTACTCTTACTTTTGGTAGAGAACCTTCTCTTTTCAGATATCAGTGATCTTGGGATGACTCAGAAGGCTGAAGGCATCGTGGGGCTGGGAAGAAGTGACAGGAGTGCTCAGCACTGAAATATCTGTATCACACCTTCCAAGGCTCAGGCTCCATTGCAGAAGAGGTGGTGGAAAGAATGTAAGAGCCAAAGGAAGGGTGGGACTCCTTACAATGTGCTCCTTCAGACACAAAATGGCCTGGATATCCATGACCTCACAGTACCTGACACTACCTACACAAGACCATCATAATAGGAGGAAAAGATGATGACATCAAAATAAAAAAGAAACTGATTGAGATGGGGAGGGGATATGATGGAGAATGGAGTTTCAAAGGGGAAAGTGGGAGGAGAGAGGACATTACCATGTCATATTGTTTATAATCATGGAAGTTGTTAATAAAAGAAAATTTTAAAAAACACATTAACACTTGGCCCTATACATCTCTGACCAAAACAATCTATCCTCTTTTCATGATTCCACCCTTACCTTTTTACACACAGTCTCTGAAACATGCTGAATTGTTTATATAATCCAGTTTGTTTCTCAGATTAATTTGTGTTATGCATCTGTGATGTACTGTAATCAACAAGGCAAATTATGGGTACCAATTTTCATCTCAATAAAGAATAAGGTAACTGATGATAAGATGTTTTCAAAGGCCACATGACAAATGATTAAATGAAGTTTGCGGTCCACAGGGTCAGCCAGACCTGGCTCATTTTCATAGTCTGTTGCTTCATGATTGAGTGTAGTGGTTAGATGTGTCACTGTACTCCTTATCTAAATGGAGCTTAGGATGCTCCTCTTGCATATACTGACAATGAGAGAGCATGATTTGCTACTAACATTATGATGCAGCTGTGTTGATGAGAGATGGAGTAATAGAAATGAATAAACAAATCAAATAAAAAAGTGAAACAGTGAACATTTCACTATTAGTCCTTGACACAACAGTCAGGCAATATTCATTCATGTCTTGGTGACATTAATTTCCTCAGGGGACCTAGAAAGTAATACTCTGTCCCTACTTGCACCACCCAAGATATGTGATCCTTCCTTCATAGGCACCTCTAGCCTGACCAGAGTTAACGCCATTGTGTGTATAAACCTGCACTGTCTGCCACATGCCTTTAGCCATCTGTGGTCCTCTAGGTCAGGCTGCTTCCACACTCCCATAGAACCCTTGCTCTGCCACCTAGAAAGTGAATTACATTGCACATTGCATCTACTTAGGCTTCATTTCCAATAAATATTGATAAAAGATTGAAGTTCAAAACTTTGTGCCATTTCTCTACTTCATTCCCAAAGTTAATTTTTAAATTAGTTCATTGATGTTTGAGATCATCAGTATTTCTTTTTTTTTTTTGATTTTTTTAGAATTATGAATTATGAGGTTTATTATAGGGGGAATTAAGATCCAGGGAGGAGGCTAGCTGGCTATAGTTGGTATTTTATTAATGATATTTTATTGTTATTATTATTTTTTTCATTTTTATTTTTTATTTTTTTTTTACAGTCAGTTTGGCACCATTATTAGGCTCATCCATGACCTACCCCCTCCTCTTGGCCCCTCCTTGTTGAGAGGTAGGGTCTCACTCTAGCCCAGGCTGACCTGGAATTCACTATGGAGTCTCAGGGTGGCCTCGAACTCATGGCGATCCTCCTACCTCTGCCTCCCAAGTGCTGGGATTAAAGGCGTGCGCCACCACACCCGGCTGATCATCAGTATTTCTGTATATAATAACAACTAAACGGCAATCAGTTGAGAAATGATATTCACTTGTGTATCTGTTAATTAGCCTGGGCAGTCATCCCATCCTCTGGGAATGTTAATTTTATATTCCCAGGTTTTATTAGTTTCCACTTATCCAGTGTATACTAGGGCTGGGAGGGGGTTGCTTTTAAACAAGAAGCAAGTATCTCACAGTCTAATTGTTGAATTAAAACATCCTCTCCAATGAGCCATCTTAGAAGTGGTACTTTATTTATGGTGACATTTAGATTATCCTGATTACTTTGATGTCTGACATGGAAAGATTTGGTTTTCATCTAACATAGCATCAGACATCTGGATGAAAGCTTAACATTTAAGTCATTTAGCTCTATATTTTCAATTATCCTCATGTCTGACACTTTTTGGCGCAAACATTCAGATGTGTCATTTGGGATTTCATGCTTTAGTCAGATGTGTTAGTATCTACCAGGTATTTTTCAAATGAAATATATATCTAACTTTTCTTAATAAAGCAAACTTTTTACAACCTTTCAGTTCTAATTGCTCCGTTATATCTTTAAAAGGCATTCCAAATTCCTCGAAGTAGTTAAAAATATAAAAACTCTTGCCTTTCTCTCTGTAGTTCTTCATTTCCAATCATGATAATGATTTTTAATCATTGATGTAGTGGGAAAAATCTTCTATCTTTATGTTACAAAGAAAATGCCTTGAAAGGGGGTCTGCCACATAACAGTTCAACCCTCATCATTTCAGCACATGCTTCCTATCCACATGAAAGACTCAAATCAAATATTTATGGAGAATCAATTCATGGTTCTAACATAAAAGTGGAAGAAGTCCTAAAATTGCGTTCTAACTTTCTCTCCAAATGGTGGCTATATGTCTGGGAAGCGAAATCTTGTTTTATGATTAGACTCCTTTGGTAGCAAAGATCAAAAGTTGATTAAAGAGAGAGAGAGAGAGCTGATTCAGACTCACTCAGACAGAAGACATTGGTGGAAAAGTTCACTGAAAGTCCAAAGGGAAAAATATCAGGGTGACCACCTCGGCCATGTCTAGCTATAAACTTCCTTTCTGCCTCCTCTTCCTGACTCTGTCTCCTGGAGGCAAAGAACTCCTGGTGTGCACATCTCTGAGAAAACCCGCTGCAATCTCAGTCCTTTAGAAAAATTTTCCTTTGCTGCCAAACCACTAGATCAACCTCATTTCTGGCAATAATAGCCCCTTTCTTTGTACATGATCATATAATCAATCGATAATCCTAGCTTAATTTCAAACAAAAATTCGTCTCAAAGACTCAATCATGGTGCACAACACTTTACACTCCGTCAGGTTTCCATCCCAGTGCAATCCATCACCACCAAGGGATCGAGTTTATGTGGTGTCAATGCAGCAGGCCTAAAAGAAGTAAAAGAAATTTATAAGGCAAGATTTATCAGCAAATGATGCATAGTTGTCTCCCACTAAAAGGGAGATGCCCAAAATGTTTTCATCAAAGTGTAAACTTAAAACCAATTCAAGTGCCTAGGCTCGTGGCTCACTGGGTTAAAGTACTTGTTATGCAACTCTCAGGGCCTTAGTTTGCATCCCCAGAAGCCACATAAAGCAGGACACAGCAACACATGTCTGGGAGGTGCCTCTAAGGTGAGACAGGAAGCAGAGACAGGAGAATCCCCAAAAGCTTGCAGACCAGCTAGCTCGGTGTATTCAGTGGTAAAGAAGAAATCCTGTCTCTAACAATGTAGACATTAAAAATGCTCCAGGTTTTCTTCTGAACTCCACATTTGTGATGATGGCTTCACTCAAACACACATGCACACATATATCCATATACATACAAAAAAGAAAATAATCCTGTGAAACAAATTTCTCAAAGTCCCCCTTTGCATATATAAAATGCCCTGCATAGCAGATAACTAATACAAGGTTGCAATGAAAGTCAAACTTTTTCTTTTCTTTTTCTTTTTTGTTTTTGTTTTTCAAGGTAGGGTCTCGTCCAGGTAGGGTAGCCCAGGTTGACCTGGAATTCACTATGTAGTTGCAGGGTGATCGTGAATTCATGGCAGTCCTCCTACCTCTGCCTCCTGGGCACTGGGATTATGGGCCACCATAATAAAATCCCCATGGATTAGAGAGTATTTGTTTTATTTTTATTAATTTAGGGAGGGTTTTTCAGCATATCTTAAATTTTAGAAAGGAACTGTGATTTACAAGTAGGCATTATTACTACTTTTCCATGATGTTTAATACCTAAAGAGTAAATAAAATGGCAAGTATATTAAATAAAATATATTAAAAGTAATATATGAAATTTGAAAATAATCATACTTATCATAGTGTTACTTCAACTTAATATTCTCTGTGTTTCCATAGTCTAGTTTGGAAAGATAATCATTAATTTTGCCCAAGGAACAAAACCAAATCACCCAATTAATCAAACATTGAACTATGACAAAGAGTTTCCATTCGCTAAAGTTTATATTAATTTTGGTTATAATATAAACTAAACATGCCTTAGGTCAAGAGAAAGAAAATAATAGCTCAGGCGACCAAGAGTCAGGACTTACCTCTGTCCTGAGTAGTGTTCAAGCCTCAGTGGATTTGCCTCATACACTGAGGTTAATGTCTAATGACTTGTGTATTTTCACTGCATTGAAATGTCTCCACAGGGCTGGAGAGATTGCCCAGTGGTCAAAGGCACTTGCTTACAAACCTTGATGGCTCAGGTTTAAGTTCCCAGTATGCATGTAAAACCAGGCAAACAAAGTGGCACATGTGTGTTTTGTTTGCTTGTTTGCACAGCAGGAGGCTCTAAGCATGCCCATTCTATCTCTTACGTAAATAAATAAATATTTTCAAATATTTTCATCATATCAGCTCGTTCTAACAGAGATGACCAAACACGATACGTCCATTGTTGTTGTGGGTTTGAGAGCTGTAGAAACTTTCTTGGCTCAGAGTGGAAATAGCTTGGGGATTAGAGTGCTGGACACTGAAAGGTCATTAAAAATCTCCAAATTAGTGACTATGGAGTTTTCTGTCTCCTGGTGGCTTAGAACAGCGGATGATGACAGAAGGGGGACATGCAAAGAAAAGGATGAAAGCAAGATGTATTGTAAAGAGATGGGGCAAAACTCCCTGTACAGAAGGGGAAGAGGTGCCTCGAAAGAGTCGCCATCAGCACGCAGACTGCAGTGCCATTTACAGGCTTGGAACATGTCAGAGTCCTAATGAAATTAGACATTAGACAGGTACAGATTGTGGCAGGGCTGCATAGATACACCCAGGGATCTTTGGTGAAGAGGGAAGGTGAGACTGCACAGGCTCGATGGGAGAGAGCCAAATTTCTAAGGAAGTCAGGAAGCGGGCAGTCTTCCAAAATTCTAAGAAAGTTGTTGGACCAGGAAATGGAGAGAAATGTGGGCCAAGTCAGGTGGTCAGTGTATGTCTTTGTGAATATGTAGTCAGCTATCATACTCATGAATAGGAATTCTCTTAGAGTTTCAGCCCCTACACTGAAACTGCCTAATTGCCTGATATCTGGACAGATCATCTCTCGAGGACCTGTGACCCTGGGTAAACTGCCTGCAATGCAAGCTATAAAGCTGCTAACCCCAATCATTCTGAATATGGGACTATATCTTCCATCATATATGCAGATGTATTTCTAGATGATTGCACATGATGTCAATGCTGTGAGCAGTCACTCCAAAGATTGGTATACTGAAGAAGATTCATTATTATCCCTATTTGGGCAGCACTCCAGGAGGCCCAGTATCATGTTCACAAAGGGCACTCAACAATGAAGGGATATCATATGAACTCAAATCCAGTTTTGGACAGCTCCAGAGGTACAGCCTTTCACCAGCCTTACCACCTCTTACAATATTGTTAGCATGTTTTACCAGCCATTCCTCACTGCAGTCATGGGTCAGCAAGGAGAAGGGCCAGCCCAGCATTGTTGAGCACAGACAATATGCAGGTACTTGGTTTGTACTTGACCTTATCATTTATTTTGACATCCTACCTTCCCACAAGGGCCAGAGAGCTGAACTCATCCATAGTTCACAGTCAGAGTTCCAAAACCCAATCCAGTTATGTCTTACCATACACCTCTCTCTTTTCTTTGCTCAATAGCAAGCAAAAGATAAAACATTAGCTCCTTTTCATCCCAGTGGGAAAAAGAAATATCAAAGAAATGATCAAAACAGTGCTATTTCTAAGTGTTGATTCTATTTCTTTCCATTGATTAATACAAGAGATCTCCCTTGTGCCTAAGAACCATGTTGCATTTCAGCTAAATGCCTTTTTAATCTATAAGAATTTAACAATCACAAAAAAAAGGAAATGTGGGATAAAGGCAGACAGGATAGGACTGAGGAGATGGCTTAGCTGTTACAGGCACTTGGTTACAAAGCCTACCAACCACGGGGTTTGATTTGCCCAATACCCCAAAAAAAGCCAGATGCACAAAGTGGCACATGAATCTGGAGTACATTTGCAAAGGCAAGTGGCTCTGACCCACTCATAGTCTCTCTCTCACACACACACACTCTCTGTCTCTGTCTCTCTTTCTCTTTCTCTTCTCTCTTTCTCCTTACAAATCAATAAACAAATAAAAACAATTTTTTAAATGAATGTAGAAAGGAGAGGGTAAAAGGGGAGTATGGGGCAAAATAAAAAAAATAATTTCAAATTACCATAATGGAACCTCATTTTTTGTAAGCTAATAAAAAATAAATTACAAAAGAGTAAATTCAGGCATAAAATATATTTTCTACACCAGACCAAAGAGAAAAAGGCAATAACCAAAGGATGCATTCAGGGTCATTAAAATCTAATCGTTTTGATTTGAGAAGTCTCAGCTGTAAATGACTGATTAAGTGAAGAACTGCTTTGAGAATTCTGGCTTTCATTCCAAAAAACAAATTACCTAAGAGACAGAAATATAGAAAAGTCACTTACCTTAAAATAATAAGTTGGTCACCACCACGTGTGGTTTGGTGACCAAGAGCCCTGGCAGAAGTGTGCAACCAATGCTCCGTAGGCCCTTGAATAACTACGAATGTAGCCCAACACAAAATTGTAAACTTACTTTTTTCATAATTTTTTTGTAACTTGATGACACAGTTCTCATGCATAAACTGCATTGTAATATCAAATCAAATTTTTAATGTTTTTAATTTATGCATAATAAAACTGAGAAGGCATGAGATATAAACACTTATTTTCTAAACATATGCATGTTGCAAGTGTGGGAAGTCGTTAAAATCATACTGCATTGCTCCCATGTGTCCTTGAAGCTGCTAGGTTGGGGATTTGTCTTCCCTGATTACTCAGTGCATTTCAGCAACCTGAAAGAAATTGCTTTGATTACAGAGGAATGTATGAGTACAACTTGGTGCCCAGAGAAAGGTCCTGGGTGCCAAAGCTACCCCTGTAAGCTACCTGTGTCATTTTTGTGCTCCCTTTTCTAAAATTTGATTCAGAAATTATCTATGTAAATGAAAAAACTCATATTCTTAGACTTAAAATACGAATTTTTATTATACTTTTAGCATGTATTTATCATACAAATGAACAGGATACACATTAATATTTCCATACAAGCATACATTCAGGGAAAGTTTTTTTTTTCCTGTTAAATATTACTAACTGCTCTGTATCAAACCATCCTTTCATTACTTATCTCATAATGCTAATGCTTTTTTTGGTCATTGGGAGAAATTTTGTTCATTTGGTTGGTTAGTTGGTTATTTGTTTTGTTTTTCCTCTTTGTTGTTTTGAGACAGTCTTCCTCTATAGCCCAGCATGGCTTCAACCTCATGATCCTTCTCCTTCAGCATCCCAAGTGCGGTAATTACAGGTATATGCCCCAGACCTAGATCAAATTGTTGCTTCTTTATTATTATTATTTTTATTAGTTATGTATATAATGTGTATACAGCCATGGTGGTACCATTGCTAGCCTTCTTCCTGTCATCCCCCATGAGGATTGTGGATGTTACATTGTGGGGGTGGCCATCAGTTATGAGGGAGAGACAATGTCTCTTTGCATAATGACACAACTTATGGCTCTATCAATCTTTCCGACCCCTCTTCTGCTAATTTCCCTGAGCCATGTTGGGTTCATTTTATGTCTATTTCAGTGATGAGGTCTTGGGAGTCTCTATGTCTCTGGATATCTAATTTGGTAGGAGTTGAGTGTTCTCTGTGTCTGTCTCCTTCACCATTGTGCTGATACCAGGTTCACTGAGAAAGCAGATCTTGCTCTATTCCCCGCTAAGTCTATGGCTTCAGCTGGTGCCCAGGTGGGGTATCACAGACTGATTCTCTCCTCAGGTTCTTCATCCATCTGAAAAACAGAAGAAAATTCTCCAATGGAGATTGAGGTCAGTGCAAGATACATGGATATCCATTATTATTTTAGAGAGAATTTAATAGTTGGAGGTCCTCTTATAGCCCACTATTGGTGGGAGCATGATATTGGAGAGTGGGCTCATTTTTGGAAATGGTTCTGACTTGTTTCCCTGTTCTAGGTATGGGTTCTGTTAGCCAAATCAAAAGCAGTTGGTAACCCACCACGGCTGTATGCCACTATTGCACTTGTGTGAGCATCAAGTCAGGTTAATTGCTGCTGTGTAGCTTAGACCATGAGTGGCTATTGTGCCTATTGTCCAGTCCTCAAAATGTTTATTAAGTATGTCAGCATCATGGGCAGATCCAGGTTAAGAGCCACAAATGAGTGAGACCATGTGACAATTATCTTTCTGTGATTGGGTGAGTTTGCTGAGAATGATCTGTTCCAAATTTGACCATTTTTCTTCAAATTTCATTGTGTCATTTTTTCCTTACTGCTGCATAGAATTCCATCATATAGTATACACACAACACACACACACACATATATATATGTGTGTGTGTGTGTGTGTGTGTATATATATATATATATGTATATATATATATATATATATATATATATATATATATATATCTTAGTTATCCATTCATCTAATGATGGCCATCTGGGTTGATTCCAGCTCTTAGCTGTTATGAATTGAGCAGCTATAAATATGTTTGAGCAAATGTCTCTGAGCTGAGGTTTGGAGCTTTTAGGTTAAATGCCCAGTAAGGGAATAACTAGGTCTGTTGGTACCTCTATCATACAAATGAATCCTTTCAGGAGTCTCCATATTTCTTTCCAGAGTGGTTGTACCAGCTTACATTCCCACCAACAGTGAATGAGGGTTCCTATTTCCCCACAACTTCACCAGAATTTGTTGTCATTAGACTTTTTAATGTTTGCTATCTTTAATGGAGTAAGGTGGAATCTCACAGTTGTTTTAATTTGCATTTCCCTGATGATTAGAGATGTCTAACATTTCTTAAATATGTGTTTGCCATTTGTATTTCTTCCTCTGAGAACACCCTGTGCAGTTCTCTGCCCCATTTTGTGAGTGGGTTGTTTGACTTTTTATTGTTTAGATTTTTGAGTTCTTTGTAGATTCTAGAAATGAGGCCTCTTTCTGATGTGTATCTGGAAAAAAATTTTCCCATTCTGTGGGTAACCTATTGGCTCTGCTTATTGTATGTTTGTCTGTGAAAAAGCTTTTTGGCTTCCTGAGTTCCTAATGAATGGGTGATTGTTGAATTTCCTGAGCTACTGGGATTTTGTTCAGGAAGTCTTTTCCCACTCCTATGGCATGGAAAGTTCCTCCTATTTTTATTGCAGTAGTAGCAGAGTTTCTGGTCTTATATTGAGATCTTTGATCCATTTGGACTTGATTTTTGTGCATGGCGAAATATGAGGATCAAGTATCATTTTTTCTGTATTATCCAGTTTTTCAAGCACCAGTTTTGAACATGCTGTCTTTTTTTTAAAACTCTTTCAGTAAAGTAGCAGGATACAAAATCAATGCACGAAAATCAGTAGCCTTTCTCTATGCAAAAGACAACGATGCAGAGAAAGAAATAAGTGACATTGTCCCATTTTCAATAGCATCAAAAAATAATAAAATACCTCGGAATAACATTGACCAAGGCGGTGAAAGACCTTTACAATGAAAACATAAAAACACTCAAGAAAGAAATTGAGGAGGACTTGAGAAAATGGGAAGATCTCCCATGCTCCTGGATAGGCAGAATTAACATTGTGAAAATGGTAGTCTTACCAAAAGCAATATATAGATTTTATGCAATACCAATAAAAATCCCAACATTTTTCTTCACAGAGATAGAAAAAAATGATCTCAAAATTTATATGGAATGGCAGAAGGCCTCGATTATCCAAGCATACCCTCAGCAAGAGAAACAACTCTAGAGGCATCACCATACCTGACCTAAAAAACAACAAGCTACTAGCATAAAAACAGGACCATAGACCAATGGAACAAAATCAAGGATTCAGACTTTGGATCAAGTAACTACAGCTACTTGATATTTGACAAAGGTCCTAACAATGTAGACTGAAAAATTGTTGCTTCTTGAATATCTCCATTGTCTAGTTAAGAAACTACAAATTTCACTTCTAATTAATGTTACCCAGATAGATTCCCTTATAGCTCTGGAATTTTAGTTTAGTATTCAGGGGAAGGAGGGTCTGCTTTCTGTACCTGACCTTTCCTTCCAGATAATCCAGGTGTAGGACAGAGGCTTGGAAACAGGACAGACAGAGTCTTCACTGTACACAGCTCGCTCTTAACTACTTTCCCCACTTCAATGACATTGGCTGACTCCTGGGATGTGCACATTTGGGTTTATCATGTTCTAGTGAATAGTTTTATGACTGATACATATCCATTCCAGGCTCCACCCTTCTCTGTCCATGCCTTCTCTTGTTGCACTTAGCACAGAGTAATTTTACAGATGCTAGCAAAAAGCTCAAGCCTCATGTGCAGCTCTTAGCATTCCAAAACCAGACCTCACAGGCAGCCTCCCACCCTCATCTTTCTCTACACTCCAGGATCAGAAGCTTTCATGGTCCAAAATACTCCAGTAACAACTAAGAAGGACATGAAATAATCATAATTTTTTTCATGTTTCCACATTTTTGCATGTGTATATATGTTTGTGTTGTACATGCATGTGTATATGCACGTTTACATGTGTGTGGGTATGGATATGGGTGGGTGTGCATGCATGTGGAGGACAGAGGTAGATGTTAGGTATCTTCCTTAATTACTCCATCTTATTTTTTCAGACATTTCTTACTGCACTTACGCTCATCATTTCAGCTATGCTAGCTAGCCAGCAAGCCCTAAGGATCTTCCTGACTCCACCCCCAAGTACTGGGATTACAGGTGTGTATGAGTGACCCTGGATTATTTTACATGAATGCTGAGGAACTAAACTTAGGCCCTCAAGCTTGTGTGCCAAGAACTTTGCCATCTGCCCAGCCTTTGATTTCACCTTTGTATGCTGATTACAAAAATCATTTAGAAGAAGGTTTACAAAAGGAGAAAGACAGGCAAAACAATAGGTAGATGTCTTTGGGTCAGATGTCCCCTATAATTTATGTATTTTGGATGCTTGGTCCCTAGCTGATGGCAATTTGGGAGGTGGAGCCTTGCTAGAGCAGGTGTGTTGTTGGGGTAGGCTTTGAGGTTTTATAGCCAGCTCCCACTTGTGAGAGCTCAGCTCGCTTTCTTGCTGCTATTTTCTGTAGCAGAAATCATGACCAGCCTCTGCTCTACCACCTTTTCCCTGCCATCCAGGAAGCTTTCAAAATAAACTCTTTCCCCGTAAGTGGCTTTTGGTCAGATGTTTACTTCCAGCAATGTGGAGGTAAGTACAATAATACCTGTGCTGTTAGAATGTTTGCTTACAAAATGCTTTCACAGTGTCTTATCATCATGTGTGAAAATGATAATTTGTATGTAACATGATATTGAAATATCTGTTCAGTATACAGTCCCCCCCCCACTCTATCAGGGGAGCTCTCAAAGGGTGTGTGATACTGAAATATCTAAGACCAGTGTGGGCTAGAAGCATAGCATTGGATGTAGGAAGAAGACTATACTATGCTGGCCTCTGAGGGACATGTAATGAAGGCAATGAGAGCAACTAGAATGGGAAGTGACTTCCAGAGTTGGATACCATGGGGAAGGTCAAAAAGTAAATGCTGCTGTGAAATTACTTGGGAAAGTAAAAAATGCTGCAGGCAATGAATCCTGAGTGGTTTTGGGGGACTTATACTTAAGACTTGTCCTGGCTCAAAAGATTAAAAAAATTTTTTTAGAAAGCCACTGTTGATAATTTCCATTAAAAGATTAAAAGCAGACAGGTATTTAAGCATAGCATTTGACCTGACCAAGGACAATTGTCAGCTGTTACTTCAGAAGTTAATTAAAAAATAATATTGAACTATTTCCATATCCATTTTAATGGCATGCTATTGGTTGGAATTAGCACAAACACAGTTGCTATGAATTATTTATTTCTAGGATCCTTTATCCATGATTTTTAAATTTTAAGTGCATCAAAAGTCAATGTGGGCATAATTGTAGCTGATGTGGTACAGTAGTTGGGTTTATGTAGGACCTAAAAGATCTAAACAGTGTCAGATTTTGGCAGTGTCACTGTATTGGTGAAGGTTTCTCAGTACTATTGTGGAAGGAGAGGGACATGATGAGCACTGGATTCCCTGAGTGTGAACGCTAACAGTAGCTTCTACCTGCATTATAGTCATGCACATTTCCACAAGTCAAAACTTTTTGGGGTAGAGAGATCGCTCAGTGGTTAAGGTTCTTGCCTGCAAAGGATAGTGACTTGAATTTGATTCCCCAGTACCCATCCATGTAAAGCCTGATGATAAAGTGGCACATGCATCTGGAGTTCATTTGCAGCAGCTACAAATACTGGCATGCCATTCTCTCTCTTCCCCTCTGCCAGACATGATGGTATATGCCTTTAATCCCAGAAACAAGGAGGCTAAGGTAGAAGATTTGCTGTGAGTTTGAGACCAGCCTGAGACTACATAGTGAAGTCCAAGTAAGCCTGGGCTAAAGTGACACCCTACTTAAAAATAAAAGAAAAGAAAAAAACATTTTAGGACTGGAATTGATTGAGGTTTACAGATTCAGGGGAAGTTCCATAATGGCAGAAGAAGCTGGCTCCCTTTCACGGACCCACACAGAGAAAAAGAGCCACCACAAGTAAGCACACTCAAGGAACCACAAGGAAAGCTGGAGCACTCTGCATATCTTTGGCTGGAAATTCAAGATCTGCCCCCTTAACACTTTAAGGACTGAGCGTAGGATCTACCCATAGTGACACCAAATTATAAGCTTGAATAAAACTCCTGAATCTATCGGGGAGCATCGTTTCAAACTACTACAGCCTGTCTCAACAAATACTATGGAGAGCAATTGAGGAAGACACCTTATGTCATTCTTAGGTGTCCACTAGCACAAGGGAGATGAGACACAAGTGGGAAGGATCTGAGCCTAAAAACAGTCTGGAGGTACTCATTCCAGGAAGCCAGGAGTTTATGCTTATGAGAAATCAATGTTTGGTGCTATGAGCTTCTAAATTTTGAGGATATTATGCAGTTTCTTTGTTTTGGAATACTTAGGTACTTGTGACATGCTGTAATAATTACTCTTTCTTTGTGGCTGTGAAAAAGTACCTGGTAAGCCAAAGCAGAAGGGAGGAAGGGTTTACTCTGACTTACAGTTTGAGGTCACAGCCCATCAAAGCAGGAGAAGCATGAGGAAGCTAGTTGAATTATATTCACAGTCAGGAAGTAGGAAGCAATAGGTGCTGCTTAATGCTCTGCTCATTTTCTCATATCCATTTAGTCCAGAACCTGAACCCATGAAATGGTGAGTCTTCCCACCCTCATTAACCTAATGTAGAATCTTCCTCACAGGCGTGACCAGACATCTATCTCCTCAGTGAATCTACTTCCAACCAAGTTAACATCCAGATTAACCATCATACATGCACATGTAAAGTTATTTGTTTATTTTTTGAAGTAGCTTCTCATTCTATCAAAGACTGACCTGGAATTCACTCTGTAGCCCAGGCTAGCCTTGAATTTATGATGATTCCCATACCTCAGCCTCCAGAGTTCTGGGATTAGAGGTGTATGCCACCACACCTGGCTAAATTTTTTTTGTGTGTGTCATTTCTCTGTTGTTTATTTCTTGTTGTTCCTCCTCAACTTCCAAAACAGCACCTAGAACATAGTAGGCACTCAGTGAGTGTTTGTTGAATAGATGAGTGATTAATTGATAGAGAATAAGAATATACCTTTCTGAAGAAATCCAAGGAAATTTAACACCATCATTTTAGAACTCTGAAACAACTACTACACATATGAGATTTTTTTAATCATCAAATCAGATGCACAGTTATCATACAATTATATCCCTAAGACACCTCTATGCTTGGTGGATTGCCAAATTACATTGTGGTCAACATATATCTATATCCCTGAGATACTGATAAAGAGAAGGTCCAGACACCCTGATGTCAAGGAAATGAATTGCTGGCATTGCTTCTCTTTTTCCACTACTAACAACTGTGTCCCAAACACAGTCCAATGCTGTGTTAGCAATTCAGCTGGATGGAGGTATGAGCATGTGGTGAGGTTTCAGGGTAACAGGGGGTGAGTATAATGTGGAAGTCAGCTATGAAGAGAGATCGTGGTGGGATGGAGGCAAACAAATAAAATAAATGTAGCTTCATAGCTGAAACACATTAATAATCATCACTTAAATGACTGGAATGAAAATACCTCTGGTCATAAACAGTTTGTTCAGACTGTCCCAGTAGCAATAATCTGCTCTAGAGGACACAGAGGAAGCCTGGGAAAAGAGAGAAACAGCAACTCAGCTATCACATAGCCTATAGGTAGCAAATGCAAAGGAGGGCTCTACTCTCCTGACTCCTCTCAGTGGCTTCTGGCATGAATGAAGGGTCATTTAGGGGGTCACTATCTATTGGCTTCCAAATTCTCTTAGCTCTGCAGTTACTACATTAGGCTTTTAGGGCTGGAGCTCTGACAATCCACACTCATCTTTATTGCCATCATGACTAGATAGAGTATAGTATCTGGATATGCTCCAACTGGCAAAACTTTTGGAGATATCAGTCTTTTGTCTTTATGGTAATTCTAGAACACTAGAGATCATCACTACATTTTAAAGATGAAGACTTGTAGTCAGTGGTTAAGAAAATTACCCAAAGGGAGAGAGCTCAAAACATTGTCATACAAGTACATTGCTAGTTCAGGCTGCCTCTCTGACAGTACCTCCAAGATGCCTTGCTTTCAGGGTCTACCTGCCTTCCTCCCAGGGAAGATGCTTTTAGCATCTAAGCCCTCTGATTCCCTGTACAGTATTGTACAACTCCCAGTTCTGATCACCCAGCCAAACCCAGATGGATTAGCTCCCAGAGCACCTATAGAGAGCAGTCTTGTCATTTATCCACACCTACCCTGAGTGACCTATAAGAAGACTGATTGCTTTGTTTCTTCCCTCATGACAGCACACACCTCAGCTTCTTCTGGAACATGGTGCCCCACCAGATATACCCCACCCTACATTCAGTCACATGTTCTTGAGTTAGTACTCTGCCAGGTGTTCCAGGAAAGACTAAGACTGTTTAGTGTTCAATTCTGTTGATTACAGAGACCCACAAGTTCCCCAAATCAAAACAGCTTTCTGTCAAAGCACTTGATTACCTGCCTGAGGCAAAATCTAAGACCCTATTGCTGAAGATAGCATATGCTGCTGACACAGAGCATGGAGGGACCTAGCTAAAATTCAAAAGAAAGCCAGTCCCCAGACAGTTAGCCTGTCCATTGCTGAAAAATGCCACATGAGCTACTGGGGGAAAATGGTCAACAACTGTCTGAGCAACCAGAGGTCTAAGTTACTCAGAAGCAGACACCCTGACAGGATGTACAAGCCAGTGCAATAGTGGCACACAGCCTCAGTGGGTAACCAATAGCTTTCTGATTGGCTAAGAAATCTTCTCAGAGTAAAGTAACCCATATCTGGAATCAGGAATAAAATCAGAATCCTGTGAAGACAAAGATTTTTTTCTCCAGTGTCAAACTCTCACCAGTCTTTGGCTAAAAGAGGAGTTACATGCATCAAATTCTCCCTAAACTAATAATGTTTATCCTAATTATACTACGCTGTCTTCACTCTCTGTTGGAAAATCTGTTCTTCTTTTACAGAAGGTAGTGAAATTGAAGGAGATAAACTACCCATTACACTTCAGCCAAGCCATAACCAAAACCACAGAGGAACTGGGGAGACCAGCACCAGGGTATAGGAGACAGATCCTGAGGATACTCAACACCTATCAAAGCAGAGATCCAGAGGCTCCTAAGAGCTCTTCACTGAAGCAGACTTAATACTCACCCACCATGGTTCATGGAATTTTGAAGAAGAGGGGGTAGAAAGATTATAAGAGCCACAGATTGAGACATCTTTCTCAGAGTCATTCCCTCCCTGCAAAAATACCTAACTACTACTGTCACAATGCATAAACCACAACACCATGGGGAATACCTGCAACCTAACTTAGGAGTATCCCCAATAGGATGGGGGCAGGGACAAGGGAAAAGAGGGTACCAACACATGATGTATCCATGCAAAATATGTTGTTAATAATAATAATAAACATTTAAAACATTATTTAGTGTAAATTCCAAACTTTTGTTGACATAAATTTTGATTTTACATATGTTATATCAATAGAGCACATTTTCATTATTGATCTTTTTTGAATTGTTGTTTATTTTTCCTCATTTACTTGAGAGAGACAGACAGACAGAGAGGAAGAGGCAGGTGGCGGGAGGGAGAAAGAGAAAATGGGCGCACCAGAGCTTCCAGCCACTGCAAATGAACTCCAAATGCATTTGTGCCACCTTGTGAATCTGTCTTAGGTGGGTACTGGGGAATCGAGCCTTGAACCAGGGTTCTCAGGCTTCAAAGGCAAGTGCTTAACCACTAAGCCATCTCTCCAATCCTCATTGTTTATCTTTTAATAAACACTGTGTTCTACATAGAAGTTAATTTAAGAATGCTCATTCATATGATTCCTAACAGACATGGACTATACCACACATGCTTGTTTTTAGAGTACAGTTTGGACCCAATAAGCGCACTATACAGTTTGCTAGGCTGAAATTTCTATATCTAGTAACTGTAGGACTGAGTATGTGTGTGTAAAAATCAGAGTCAGAATAAATTTGATGAAGGAATCATGGTATAATTCTGCAGTAGAACAGTAGCCTAGAATGCACAAGAACCTTAGTTCCATCTACAACACTAAAAAAAATAATTTTTAAAGAAAGACTCAATAGTGAAGGGTGCTTTCCATTGTGTCATTGTTCAAGACTACTTCAAAGTTGAGATTCTTTCTAAATTATAAAATAATGAAGCAGAATATCAACTATGAGGCAATACTCCTGTTGATGAATGGACACTTTTAAATTCTGCATGCACATTTTATGTGGATTCTTTTTTAGTTAATTGTTTTCAAATTAAATAATAAATTTAGAAGATCATTATTGATAAATAAGTTATTGTTACTGAAAATGCTGGTGTGAAGGTTGTTAAGAATGATCCTCTGCTGCGGTTGGACCTGTGTTTCTGGTCAGCTTTTCACATTTGTTACATATTTTTATTTATAAGGAGAGAAAGAGAATGGGCATGCCAGGGACTCTTGCAACTGCAAACAAACTACAGACACGTGCACCACTTTATCCACCTGGTTTACAAGGGTACTGGGGAATTGAACTTGGACCACCAGACTTTGCAAGCAAGTGCCTTAACTGCTGCTCCATCTCTACATTCCAGGCTTTTCTCATTTATGGGCAGGAGCTGGTCAGAGTTTCTGCTTCTTCAGCCAACAGTTATCATTTTATTTTCATCCTCCTGCAAAAAAAAAAAAGAGCTAAATGTATTAAATGAGGAGGCATTTCCCATCCAACAGCACAATCACTATGGCTGCACAATGATAGAAAGAGCCCAAGAAGACCATGGTCCCTGAATGCCTGACAGCGAGTTTGGTGATTACTTCCATAGCATCTTTACAAATGTTATTTAAGTCACAATATTCTAGCAAAAAATGTTGGAATGGTTACCATTTCCTGCAGCAGTGACATGATTATATTGTAACAGATATATTCCTGCCTTTAAAGTTGTATTTGTTTCTCTCTCTCCCTCCCTCTCTCTCTCTCTCTCTCTCTCTCTCTCTGTGTGTGTGTGTGTGTGTGTGTGTGTATGTCTGTCTGTCTGTCTGTGTGTGTGCAGACACACATGGGCCATGGTGCATGTGGAAGCCAGAGAACAGTTTTGGGTATCAGTCCATGGTTACCTTGTTTAAGGCAGAGTCTGCCATTAATTTATCACTATGTTCACCAGGCTAGCTGGACCATGAGATTGTCCTATCACTGGCTGCCTGCACTGGTATTCAGTACAGATGCTAGTGCTATAGAGTCCAGCTTTTTACATGGGGGATCAGGATCCAAACTCAGGTACTCAAATTGCCGAGCAGATGCTTTGTACACTGTTCTATCATCCCATCTCTGCCCCCATGTCTTATTACTTCAACATCACGGGGGTGGTTGAAAGAAAAGTAGTGTGAGAGCCATACACTATGATCAAAACTAAGATTTAAACCATATTCTGGCCCCACTCAGTAAACATAACTTTTTATTTAAGTTTATTGATTTTATATTATCATTTCTTGATAGAAAATGTTGCTTAATGCATAGGCATTAAAGACAATTAGGTGGAAAATGTACTTTATCCATTAGATGACACATAAAACTAAAAATATTACTTTACTGCCTTAAAAACTTTCTTTTGGAGGGGTTTTCCCTCTTATTGTTGTCAATGCAAAACACATAAAAATATCATCTCAAAGAGAATAAGGGATGGTTTATTCTGGAGCTTAATATCAGTGACCATGTCCTAAACACACAGATTCAGGTTACCCCAAATTCCATGTTCCAACATATTAACAATTTCATGAAGGTTTTATAGTTATGGAACAAAATAAAGTCATAATACAAGGCACTTTTCAAATACATTGGTGGAAACATCAGGCAGAAAGGTTACAGCAAGTTGAGAAAATCTCTATAGACTTCAGATTTTATTTAATGACATTATTAGCTTTTGGGTTGATGTTCTGTAAGTACATTCCAAAAGGCTTCATCTAACCCCCTGATGGGCACAAGGATGTCAGGTCAGACCCAGAGATGGACTAAATAAATAAATAAATAAGTATAGAGATAGCACAAGGTAATTTAGCTCTGGATTTCAATATTCCAGTATCCCCACATTAAAATTCCTATCAGTTGGATAGTTGCAGGTTAGGCAGAACCATTTTTCAGTTCAGAGAGGAGAGATGACTTAGTGGTTAAAGGCACCTGTTGCAAAGCCAGCCAGCCTTGGTTCAATTCCCCAGTACCAGATAAAGCCAGATGCAAAAAGGGCACATGTGTCTGGAGTTTGCAGTGACAAAAGGCCCTGACATGTTCATACTTACACTCTCTGTATGTGTGTCTCCCTCTCTATCAACTAAAGTAAGAATTTTAATATCCATCTATTAAAAAAGGGAATTTTCCATTCACATTGATGTCTACAAATAAGATGAGAAGGAGATAAAGTTTTTAATCCATTTTGGGTTTCAAGACCATGTGTCTCAGATATAGTTCATTTAAGCATGAGGTTTTATCCTAGAGCAAGGAATATACCTGTCAGTGTAGACAGAATATGTTAACAGTCTTGTGAACCATTTTTTAAATAAACATAAGTCAATTAAGTCGACTTAGAAATTGTGTGTCAGAAAAAGACAAGACAGGGGTTGGAGAGATGGCTTAGCAGTTAAGGCATATGTCTGTGAAGCCTAAGGACCCAGGTTTGATTCTCCAGGTCTCACATAAGCCATATACACATGGTGGCACATGTGTCTGGAGTTCATTTGCAATGGCTGGAGGCCCTGGTGTGCCCATTCTCACTCTCTCTCTCCCTCTCTCTGTCTCAAATAAATACATAAATAATAGATAGATAAAATGTTTAACAAAAGAAAAAGAAAAGGCAGTACTAGATCTTGGCATCTGTGTTTGAAAACATCTTCAATTAATCTGCATACCTGTGTAGGTACTAATTGCGCACAGGAGACTAGAAGCAGAACAGTAGAGATTGAAGTCATTTTTCTTAGATGGGGGTCACTGAGTGTGAGGTTGTATCCTGGAACAGGAAATGTCTTAGAAGTTAATTCACTTATATACGATGAACTTTAGATATCATAACTGAGAAATTATTTATGTAATATCTTGACTAAAATTGAATGGTTATACATATCTTAAGAATAAAGATGAACATAGTTGACCTAAAACTGTTTGATTTTAATACAACCCTTGACAAATAAGTTTAGAAAGAGAAAACCACATCTGAACAAGAGATATTCTTGTCTAATGTTGAAAACAAAATATACGGCCATAAATCTGATGTACATCAGAGACTCCTGAATTAGCATAAAGCAATTTTATGTTTTACCCATGGCTGTTAAAAATATATGAAGCTATTGAGGCTATACCAACATGTCTGTACATAACAGGCAAAAATCATAATAACTAAAATTAAATCATTTAAAACTTAAAATAATAAACCTACTGATCACCATTTGATGGGATTAACATGAACAAGACAGTTTATGTCCAGAAGAAGAAGTTACAGCTTGGAGAAAAGAGTCAAATGTTCCCTCTGTTTTAAAATAAATTTCATGCAACCAGCACCTGACAGATAAAGTAGCCCATGAATTGAGGTCAGCCACTACAGGGGCCTTTAGCTGGAGGCTGTTAATTAGCATTCAAAAGAATGAAAAAAAAAACACTCTTTTCTAACTCAAGTTGACTTTTCCCCATTTGGAGTCTAAGAGAAATTTAAACTAATTTATAATTTTGCATCTAATTTAGTCCCTTTGTGGTCACCAATTATGATGCAGTATTTTTTTCTCCCCCATGGGAAATCAGGAGGGTTCTCTCGGACTTGTTAACCCCAATTTGAGGAGTCTTGTCTAATTCAAACAAATTATTGAAAAAATAGATTTAGGATGTTAAATTATGAATTATTGAATTTATTTAGGGAGAAATTATGAATTATGAAGTTTATTTATGGAAAATGTATCTTTAAAAAGTCTGCAACAGTTACATACATGAAAGGAAGACAGGACCTGTAAGTCCATGCCAAAATACTTATAAGGAATACACACACTTGTGTGGGAGCAAATTATAAAGGCACCAACCCTGTACATCCACACAGAAGAAAGTCAGAGAGTAGCTTAAGATGGACTCAGGGCTTATAGCAGGTTAGCAGAGAGAAAGAACCAAATCAGAGGGCAAGAAATTCAGACACCATTAAAATGATAAAAAGAGAATTAATAAGCAAGTGGTAAACGTAGAGTATAGAGGAATTATAGACATGATAAACCCACCATTTGGAAGAATTATACATGTGGTGGAACCAAAGCTTAGATGAAAATTATAACAAAGTAAAAAGGGTATCTGGAAACAGAATAAATGTGAAGAATGAATAAATTAGTATCCAGACAGGTAATGAGAGTGCCCCACGCCCATCCTCACCAGAGGGGAGACACTTACTCACAATTCAGATGAAAGAAGCACACATCAACCAAGCCATTAAATGGGACAAGAGAAAAAAGTTAGCATACAACAAGCCTTTATATTTAAGTAAATTGGATTTATGTTGCCACGCTCTAGTATGCAGGGGTTAGGCCAGATTGGTTTGTAGATTCAGGCGGACAATTCAAAGCTTAGTCCACTTAGTTAGCATGCTAGAGTGGCAAAGCAGTACGGGGGGAGGGGTGTGCTGCATTCATTAGAGATGAGATTGGATCAGACACTGAATTCAAGTTCTGTCAAGACCAGAGAGATGACATCTCCAGGTTCCCTCTTGTCTCCTTCAGGGCAGCTATGTAGGTGTTCCTTCACCATGGCAAGAGACCCTGTCTCTAAGAAGGCAGAAGAAGCACACAGGCTACTTAAGGATGCTGTGATCTGGTGAAAAGAATCTCAATTGAATAATCAAAGGTAATTTTAATCAGAGTGATCTTTTACTTGTTATATTTAAAATGCAATTCCATATTGTATGTTCCAGATAGTTAATTTTAAACACATGTAAGTTATTAATTATTATATGCCAACTCTTACCCTTTTGCTTTACTAAAAATCTGTACTTTTTGTTATTTTTATCATTGATTTTCTTGGGTTTGCCATTTATGCAGCTGCATCATTTACGAATTCAAATGTCATTAATTCTATATTTGTTTTCAAGTTTTATGCTTCGAGCAAATTTTTCTTATTTTATCTTGGTTAATTCCCCTTGCATGTGTATCTAATAGCAGTTGACTACAATTGAGTCTTATATAATATAATCATGAGAGTGATACATTATATTTCTTTAATTTTTCTATCACCAATTAGGTACTGTATCTTTATGATAACCTTTGCTATTTCGTCATACATGATAAACTTACCTCTCTCTCCTGCCTCAGAAGTGTTTGATTTTCCTACAAACCTCTCTCACATCTGTCTAGGACCAAGTTTTTAAGGCAGTGATGTAGATCTTCCTAAGACTTGCAGCTTCAGATTCAACATCACCAAGAAGCTTGTCAGGAAAACCCACTTCGCTGGACTGACTATATATGTGATAAGTTGAAAACTCAGGGATGGAGTGATATATACATATTTTCAAAACTTGTGCTGCTGATTCTAATGGATGCTCAAGTTTGAAAACCACTGGCTTGACTAATCTATCCTGTCATCACCAAAGTGTTCCACAACTGCCCTTGTTTACATGCAGCGATTCCCTTGGTGTCACTGCTGAGCTGAGAGGATACAGGTGCAACCAGGTAATACTTTAATTGCATTATAGCCACTGTGCAAGCCAGGAGAGGGCCTAACCATTACTTACACATGCTCAGTTTATTATTTAGGACTTCCATAGTGTACTTAGAAGACTGAAATGAAATGTCCCAAAAGTACCATATCATGTGGGCTTTTGGCCTCTATTTTCTTGGGCTACTTGTCATGTAACTACTTCTTGAAGGAAGGCTCATTCAAACTCAGGAAATAAGAAAAACTTACAAGGCTCAGGAAGATTCTGAAACTTAAAAATTCACAAAGTCTCTCCACAAAGATAAATAAGCCGTAGTAATTACTGGAGAGATAAGACTTTTCTGCTATCCTACATACAAGGAAGTCAGGCAGGGCCACCAGGGTTGAAGTTTTCATGTGTTACCACTCATGATTCCACAGATGCAGTAGTAGCCTTTGAGTCAACCATGTTCTTTTAAGTAGCACATCATCCATACTCCTGCTAGTGATCCCAATAAACTCACTAGTTTATTAAGCTAGACTTTGATGGAAAAGTTTCTTTGGTTTGTGGTTGGTATCCTATCTGTGGTGAATAGACAATTGTCCATGTCCCCCAGTGAACATGAAACTAATATTTTCACATGTTTCCTCGAGTGTCTTCTAATGTCCATTCATCTTTGAGTTCCAGAGATGAAGGCAAATTTCTTATCATGAATTACTATTTACAAACATAGCAGGATTTGTTACATTAACAGTTTTAGTTTTACTGTTCATAAGACAAAAAAATCTCATTATTTCTTTGATTTCCCTGCTTTTCTTATCAAGTTTATTATCTATGGCCAATATATTAGAGAATGCTTATTTTATTCATATCTGAATTTTTATGTTACTGAAATTTATGTTCCTAAAAGTTTTCTATGAATCACCCAGAAACTCATGAGAGGTGTTGTCTCATTTGTGTTAAGAGCTTAGGTTTGAGGGGCTGGAGAAATGGCTTAATTGTTAAGGTGCTTGTCTACAAAGCCCAAGGACCCAGGTTCAATTCCCCAGTACTCACATAAAGCCAGATACACAAGTTGGCACATACATCTGGAGTTAATTTACAGTAGCTAGAGAACCTGACATGTTCTCTCTCTCTCTCTTTCTCTCTCTCTCCCCAACTGCCTTTCTATGTCTCATAAAGAAATGAATGAATTACTTTTGAGATAAGAGACTATGTGATAAGAAGGAGAAAATAACAAAAGGAAACATGTAGAATGCAAGCAGAAAGAAGGCTAATTGGGGAGCATTACACATGGAGAGAGGAGGAAGGGGGAAAGGATGGAAAAGAAACAAAACTGTGTTTATTAAAATAACCTAATTCTATGTATGGTAATAAAAAATAAATTTTAAAAATGAGTTTAGGCTCATGAGTTACATTATTAACAGTATTTATTGTGAGCTGGGCATGGTGGCACATGCCTTTAATCCCAGCACTCAGGAGGCAGAGGTCGGAGGATCGCCATGAGTTCGAGGCCACCCTGAGACTCACTAGTGAATTCCAGGTAAACCTGGGCCAGAGTGAGACCCAACCTCAGGAAAAAAAAAAACAAAATACAGTATTTATTGTATTTTACTGATAGATTCATTCAGTGGTCATGCTGTGATGTCAAAAAATAGTGTGTGTATGGATATTGATACTTCAGTACTTGATGCTTTGGGGATTGATATATGCAGTTGGTTGCTTTGGCTGGCTGTTGCTCTTAGTATGAATTGTGATCTATATATGGTTGATTTTGACCTTTACCATCCTGGCAGTAACTGTGGGTAATGCCATGCAGAAACAAAACTTCCTCATTTATTGCAAGATCTATAGTTAGGAAGGAGGTATGTATTTGCTCCATCCAGGACCTTGTCTAAGATGCTCAGAAGTTCAATCTCTGCATTGAGAGCCTGCTTCTTATTTCTTCATCCCTACAACAGTGCCAATAACCTCAGTTCACCCCCAGCTTTGTGTTTGTTGTCCCCCCACTTACATTTCAGGTGAAGGGCCTTTTTGAAAGCTGAATTGGAAATATCCACAGGAACGTTCCTTAAAATTATGTTTTAGTAGGAACCCTACTGTTTTATGAATAATGTGCTCTTCAGAGTACACAGGCAGGCAAATCGATGAAAGAGAATGTTCATTTAATTAAATAAAGAAAAATTTGCTCTAAATATCTACTTTTATCTACAAAGGACATTTATACTAATGGGACATCATGGGTAATAATCTTCTAACACACACACACACACACACACACACACATATATATATATATATATATACATATATATATATGTATATATATATATATATATATAATGCTAATTATAAGGCATATGTGTATATAAAGTAGTTTTTATTAGCATCATCAGTTATTCTTAGATTTGTTTTCCAGGTTGACTTCTCCAGAAAATAGGACATTAATGCATCAATGGCCTAACAGTATGCTATTCTCAGATTGGTATCTAATAAACACCTCAAATATGATATAATTCACAGAGGACCCTTGGTTTCCATGCCTATCATATATTTTCAATATTTGACACCACAGTTGATATAAAAATATTGACTAGGTTCCACAGGAAATACCTTAGCTTTGACTGTGATGCTTTTCATAAATGCAATATTTTACTTTGTAAACAATTCCCTTTAACTTTTATTTCTAGTATGTTGTCCAGGATGCTTTATTTCTGGGATTATAAAAACTAATTTTCAGGGCTGGAGAGATGGCTCAGTTGGTAAAGTGCATACCTTGCAAGCATGAGGTCCTACAGTTGATCACCATAACCCTCTTAAAATGCTAAGCATGGTGGAACAGATGTTTTGTCATCCCAGCACTAAGGAGATGGAGTTGAGTAGATCCATAGGACTCAAGGGTGAGCTCCAATCCAATGAGATACTCTGTCTCAAAAAAGGGTGAACACCATTCCTCAGGAGTGGCACCTAATGCTATTTTCTGGCTGAAAAATACACACTCACATGTATGTGTACCCACACATACATGTATCCCACCACACACACATACATATACATGAATAACATTAACCACCAAGTGCCTAATTTAGACCATAGCAGTTGATTGTAAATGAACTAAACTTTTTAGGTAGATATTAAGGAAACCCATTGTGGTCCTTTGCATGAAAATGTCCCCCATAGACTCAGATATTATTTTTGACTATGCTTCCTACTTAGTCTAGAGGAGGCTGAGACCTCCTGGAGGAGGTGTGTCATTGAGGACAGATATTGAGTCCAGCCCTAAGATATTCAGAGTAGGGTCATGATGTAAGCCAGCTTCTTTGGCCATGAGGAAGCTTTTTCTTAAAACTGTAAGCTTGAAATAAATTCTTTCCTCCCATAAGCTGCTTCTGGTTGGGTGTTTTGTTCAAGCAACAAGAAGGTCACTGCAACACCCACATAATGATTCTTGAAGAGTAGAGTAAGAGATTTAAAGTTCTTTGTTATTTTCTTGACATCTTGGAATCTGACAATGGCAAAAAAAAAAAAAAAAAAGTGCCTCATGCTTCATGTTAACAAATGGGAAATAAGCTTCCCAGGAGGAGGTGAAGGTCATCTACCATTGCTGAAAAAGAGTCTGAAATAGCAAGAAGTTCCAGAATGAGAATGAACAGTTTCCATAGCCCATGAAGCATTTGGATCCAGTCACAGAGCTTTCCTCATCTAGAAGCCAGACTTAGAATAAATTGCTCTTTGAGACTGGCAAAAGTTTTCTAAGCAGAAGATGAAAGATATGTCCAATAAGTACACACATATGATAAGCACCAGCAAAGTGGTGTAATCAAGACACCAGTAAGAATACATTGAAATATATTCCAGAGAAAAATATAGAACTACTTTTCTTGTGACTTTGCACGATCTTGAAAAGATGCTTATGGCAGTGGAGGTCATGGGTCACATATGACAGAGAACATGCTGGCCATGCATATTGTGTAGGGTAGTGATGACAATGACTTTGAATCTATATACGTGGTTCAAACCATAATCCTAATGCATAGGCACTACAGTGGCTCAAGAAGCCTATGAAGCTTTTTCCAACCTCAGATGTATCACTTACAAAATAATACTGAAATTAGCAGTATTTTTTTACATCACCATCACTTTCTCTGTGATAAACAGATAAGAAGGCAAGAAAAGTGCCTTCTACTTATCCTGGCATCACATGGATATGTTTGCTCTTCCCTTCTCTTTCTCTGAATACAGTTTGTAATGCATATTTGTGTATAGATGTGTGTGTGTGCGCGCGTGCACGCCCCTTCTACATATCTGATGTCTGATGGCTTGTGATCAGTTCAAAGGTAGAAAGGAGAACCATGTCACAATATGACATTTTGCTTTTGTTCTTGAGAATTGTAGATAGGACTAGTCTTATCTTTATGCTGCTTATGCAGGACTGTAGGTTAATTCCTTGAAGGCCATGTGCATGATGACTAGAGTCTTAAAGATTATCAGTAGTTTTCTCATAACAAAGAGGGAAACATGCCTTAGAATTGCAAGAATGGGCTGCTAAATTTAATACCTAGCAAGTCACACAGTCTTCTCAGTTTTCTAAGATTTATGGCACACTTGAAATTAGCTTGAAAAGTACAAGAGTGTTTCAAACTGGCTGTTCCCAAATTCTGACCTTGACACTAACTCCCTGTGATTAAATGTCTGCCCTGAATAATGAACCTTCAAGAAAGCTTCCATAAGTGTTGGGCACTAGTATTACAACACTCTGCCCTTCCTTTGCAGACCACTCTGAATCACAGGTGATACTTTCAGGATAGCATAACTCATTGTTACTAACAGTGGCTCCAAAAAATGTGGATGAAAACCTGTCACCTGCTATTATTGGAGAGTTGCAAGACTTGACTATCCTTTGGTACTCTGGAAACCAAGGAGCTTCAGCATCTTTGCCTCACCTCCCTTGTGAGCTCCTTGCTCAGAGTAAGATATGCCTTTCTGGGTGGATGCAACACTTCGTTATTTCTCAGCGAGATGCTCCATAGATCTAAAGAAGATCTGGACGAGACCAAAGATTCATCCTAATTCTACCATCCTTTAGAAATCTAAGGAAAACATCAGCTACTGATTCAAACCTGAGAGAGAATAAAAGGAATATCTCATGGGGCCAGTAAAAATCTGTCCACCACCACACCAAAAAGTGATTCCATTTCTGCATTTCAGTGAGCACATATACTCTACTGGGCACAATAGGGGTGACATTAAAGGGCTCTGTCCTCACAAAGCTATCATCCAATGGGTGCAGTGAAAAAGCGGCTGTTTCACTGCCTTTCCCTCAGTGTCTCACTCACCCTGACCATGGTGAGCCAATTTGGTATGTCTCCGTGTGACTGCATTCCTTGGCTGTGACCCAAAGAAATGGGAAAATGGGAAGTGACAGCCTTGGAAGTCCAGAGATGGAGGTTACACTTCTCACCATCAACATTCAGTCTTGGTTGAGAACTGTATCATCCTTTGCTCAGCCTCACTGCCCCCTGTAGTTGTCTCGGTGGCATTTACTGGCTATATTATTTTTTTCCCCTGCTTTGTAGCTAAGCCAGTTCTATAGCATTCTCTAGAATTTTGCGAGCTACCTTATATCCTTTCAGTAATTTTCAGTTTAAACAAACTGAAGTCAGTTTTTGATATCACTTCCTATTTTGCTATTATTTGCTTTTAAGAACGCTACATATAATAAAAACACTGTGTGTGTGTGTGTGTGTGTGTGTGTTTGTGTGTGTGTGTGTGTGTGTTTGTGTGTGTGTGTGTGCGTGTGTGTGTGTGTTGTGTATGTGTGGTATATAATTCCAAATAAAAATGTTAAAGTTATAAAAATGTTCAAAATGTCAAAATGGAGGTGTCCTACTCAGTCATTCTCTCATTATTTTTTGAGACAGGGTCTCTGAATGTGGAGCTCACTGATTCATTTAGACTAGCTAGCCAACAAGCTCCAAGAATGACCTGTCTCCCCAGTGTTGGGATTACAGCTGTGCCCTGTGACCAGATCTACCACGTGTGCTAGGGATCCTAAGTCAGGTTGTCATGCTTGCATGCCTAGCACTTTTACCTAGAAGCCATCTTCCCAACACTTCTACTCTAATTTTAAATAACTCTGTGCCAATCTGTGGCACATCACCCCCATCATGCAAATAGTTGTCATTATCATTCAGATACCTCACAATACCTAGGAAAATGCCACGGCTATCCTCTCTGCAACCTCAAGATTCAAAATAATATTCTTCCTTTCTCTGTGGGCAAATACAATCTCTGAGCAAAATCTTACAATCATCCCCTGAATTTCTGAGACTGAGTGTTGCCGCTGTCGCAGTTAAGGAAAAAGAGCAGGTTCTGCTCAGCGATTCGTCATGTCCTTTATGCGACCATTCTGAGCCACGTTCTTTACTCTTGATAGGAAGGTGCAGACCCATGCGGCTAGGCAGTGATTTCACTGCTTCTGTTTAGCACACATTGTGTGGGAAAGAGAGCTAAACAGAAGCTAAACTGGCTTGGCAGCCTGCTGCTGACAGTGAGACAGCACTAGTGGCAGGCTGTCAGGTTTCCAAGCAGCAGATGCTAAGTGAGCCTTGCCTGTATCGCACCAGCAAGAAGACATCCATCAACTCACTTCCTAGGCAGTCCGCATCAGTTCGTGAAGACTTTATGCCACTCTTGAAGAGTAACAGTACAATAAGTGGGCACTCTAAACTTTCAAGAAAATTCTGTTAGTTATTCTTTCTTTGATTTTTTGTGTAGACATGTGTGGTACACGGAGGCACACATGTGAAGCAGGGTGTGTGTGCACATGTGCGCGTGCATGTGTGGGGGTCACAGGTTGACACTGTGTATCTTACTCTATTGCTTTCCACTTTATTATTATTATTATTATTATTTTTGGCTTTTCGAGGTAGGGTCTCTAGCTTAGGCTGACCTGGAATTCACTCTGCATTCTCAGGGTGGCCTCAAACTCACGGCGATCCTCCTACCTCTGCCTCCCGAGTGCTGGGATTAAAGGCATGCGCCACCACGCCCGGCTTTCCACTTTATTTTTTAAGATACTTTATTTGTTTATTTGCATGCAGAGAGACAAAAGAGAGAGAGAAAGAAAATGGGTACACCAGGGACTCCAGCCACTGCAAACAAACTTCAGATGCATGCTCACTTTGTACATCTGGCTTAACATGGGCAGTGGGGAATCAAACCCAGGTCATTAGGCTTTGCAGGCAAGCACCTTAGTCACTGGCCATCCTCCAGACCTCTACCTTGCATTTTGAGGCAGAGTCTTGCTAAACCTGGAACTACTAATTCAGGTAGATCCTCCTGTTTCTATCTTCCCATTGCTGGGATTGTGGGCACACACAGGCACACCTGGCTCTTACATGAGTGTTGGGGATAGAAACTCTGGTCCTCTCATTTCTGTGGAAAGAATTTTACTAACAGTCATCTTCCCAGCCACACATAATTGAGTCAGTTTCAGGGTGATGGACATCAAAGTTAATAAATTTATCCTTGGCTAAATGTAAAAACTGCCTTTGGGCCTTGTTACTGTCAGGTTCAAATGGCTAGCAGAAATTACCTGACCAAAAGCAGTTTGTGGTTAAAAAACATAAAAATAGAGAGAGGTTTATTTTGGCTTACAGGCTCAAGGTGAATCTCCATGATGGCAGGGGATAATGATGGCATGAACAGAGGGTGGACATCAACCCCTGGCCAGCATCAGTTATATGTTGCAACAGGAGAGTATGCCAAACACTGGAAAGGGAAAACTGGTTATAATAGCCATAAGCCCACCCTCAACAATACATTGCCTCCAGGAGGCATTATTTCCCAAATCTCCATCAGCTGGGAACATAGCATTCAGCACACCTAAGTTTATGGGGGGGGGGCCTGAATCAAACCACCACAGTCTGCCATAATACCAAAAATCCCCCCACGTCCATAATGGCACAGAATAAAGACTCACATTGCAAAAGATGGCATCGGGCATAGCAAAGAAATATTCAACCAATACAAGATTTAAAACAACCAGGGACAACATCAAACTCTGTAGCTGCAAGTCAAACAACTCTAGTCAGGTGACATGTCTCCAAGTCCAATAATTCTAACCAGCAATAAGTCTCTGGAGTTCCAATGCTGTCCCACCAGCTAGGCTACTCATAGTACTGGAAAACATCATCAGAGACTGGTAGCTCTCCTTAGCAGACATCTCATGGTGCTGGCATCTCCACAAGGTCTCCACCGCGACCCAAGGTCCATCCTCATAGCTCCATAGGGTCCCCATGCAGACATTCAGCAAACCTGCTTCATACTGCCGATAGCCATTTCCAAAACACAAGGTCATGTTGCAAATTTAATGACCCTCTTTCCTGTACTTTTATTCTCCATAATACCAGGTGGGGTGCCAATTTGTTATTTCAGGGGGGAATAGAGCAGACTTTGAAGAACAAGACACTTCTTGAGAACTCAGGCACCTTCAAAAGACTTCATTCTTCTTTTTGCCCCAATGCAGGTCAGCTGGCCTAATCCATATGGTTGTAAGCTCTCAATTGCAGCTGAATGGGCAGCAGTTTCACCCAAAGATTTCATTTTATTTTTCTATACCATATCCCTCTGCTCACACCAGTCTGTTTCTATGCAAAGCAATGCTGCATAAGTTCTCAGTACACATGCATAACAACAAGCCTCTCACATAAACTACTTCTAGCCCAGTCCAGGCAAAGCTCTTTCTCACCCTCATAAGCCAAACCTCACAGTCCATAGTTCTTACTACTTTCAGGTCTTTCAACTCTGATCAGAATAGTCCATCAAGCTGTACTTACAGAACTGAAAGGCATCTCTTAGGCCAAGGTTTCAAATCCTTCCACATTCCTCTCGAAAATCAGCTGCAAGAGGCCAAAGCCACACAGTCAGGTGTCTAGCAGCAATCTCACTCCTCTTGTACCACTTTACTGTTGCAGTCAAATTTGTATTACTGGTAGAAATCACCCTAACAAGAGCAGCTTGTGGGAAAAGCAGTTTATTTTGGCTTACAGACTCAAGGGGAAGCTCCACAATGGCAGGGGGAAACAATGGCATGAGCAGATGGTGGACATCACCTCCTGGCCAACATCAGATGGTCAACAGCAACAGGAGAATGTGTCAAACACTGGCAAAGGGAAACTGGCTATAATACCCACAGTTCTGCCCCCAATAATATGATGCCCCCAGGAAGCATTAATTCCCAAATCTCCAACAGCTATGAACATAGCATTCAGAAAACCTAAGTTTATGGGGGTCACCTGAATCAGACCAGCACAGGCCTCTAGGGGAAAAATCTAGGCCATTCTGCTTTACTAGAGATCAGAAATGTTAGGCGGTTCTGGCCCTTCCTTACCTCTGCTCCTTTAGGATTCTTTCCATGCTGTTCTGTGGAGGCCCTTTCCAAAGAGTTAAATTTTCTGGGGAAAGTTGTTTTTTCTAGAAGTCCTGACCTTAGACATCTGATGTCAGGACTAACTGGCTAGACCCATCCATGGGGTTCACATAAAAATTCTCAACCTGAGTCTTGTGGTGAGGTTCTCAAACCCTCTCTTGTCTCCCTGGGCAAGAGCTCTGCCTTTCTTTCTTCTCCTGTGGCCTTCTTCCTTCCTGTAGGCTTTCCTTCTCTTAGAAGCCCCCTTTCTCTTAAAAGCTCTCCTTTCTAAATCTTTAAGCCATGATAAAAAAAGAAAACTTTCTGAACTTTACCCTTTAATGTGTGGGTTTCATTTATTAAATTCATAAGACAAGAATCAGAGGACACCCCAAAATTATTGTTGCATTGGCAAAGAACCCCCAAATTCCTATATCTTCTTCTTTCAAAAAGTCAAAAGAAATTGGCTTGCCAGTTAAGTAGCAATAGTAGCCCAACTAGAAATGCTACTCTTGCCAGTCAGACCCACTGTATGAATATAGTGGTTGAGATCTATTTTTCCTTCTGACTGCCTATTACTTTAGCATTGGGAAAAGCACTTTCATTTATCTTTTCCACCTAAATTTGAATACATTTAAGGGAAAATTTCAGTAGTAGGAAAACTCATTCTGCAGAAATAATTTCCCAAAGCCATTTATCCTAAAAAGGGTAATTTAACACACACACACACACACACACACACACACACACACACAGCCAATTTAGTGTAGCCTGTAATTATATTTTAAGATGATTGCTACTCTGTTTTCTCACTTTAAGATGGGAAATTGAAGTCTGATGACTTGGGATGATTTAATTTGCCCAAGGAGAGAAACTCCCACCTATTTCTGCCATAGGCAATTTGAGACTGTTTTATTACTCAGTCTACAGAATTTAGAGATGCTTCGATCACCTGTTTGTTATACTCATTGTTTAGTTAATTTTAAGCAACCCATGATATAGTCATTTGAAGAATCCCAGAAAAATAGTATTCTGTGTTCTGATTTCAGATTTTAAACTACCCATTATATAGTCACTTGAAGCATACCAGAGAAAAAGCATTCTGTATTCTGATTTGATCAAGTGAAACACTCCTCAGTCCAATGTGAATAAAAGAAATGGTTAGTGCTAAAGGAATTTGAGATAATACTGAAATTGGCATTGCTTTTAGTATATAGAGAAAACAAGACTCAAGGCAAATTACACAAAGTAACATCCTTCAACCATAGGTTAGTCTGTGGGCTCGGGCCCAGGGATTTTCCAGAGTTATCAGCTGCTTTTTATTATGATCTTTGGGAACAAAATGGATGCTCAGTGTGAAACAGAGCTGATGAACTACTGGAGAGGAGTAAATAAGGATGTTTTCACAAATATATGTGGACTCCCCAACAAGAAATTACCATATACTTACATCCATTCAACAGCTTTGAATGACACCTACTTCTACTCAGCACAAAGTGAGAGCATCTCACAGCAATCTTACCTATGGCTCTGTCAATCAGAGATCCTTCCACCTCCACAGACATGACTTTTGATGCTGGCCTAAGTGTCTGTCTCTGCTTTCTCCAATGTCCAGATTCTTCTCCCAACCTCTTTGCTGGGATTATATTTATCTTCAAGTTAAGATAAGGTGAAGCCTTTCCAATGGTGTTCTGTCAAGTAGTCTCTGTTCCTCTAAATATTTGTATATTTTTATCATTAAAGTTACATAGTAGCTCTTACATTTTTGCCTGTGTGTATTTGTGTGTGTGTGTGTGTGTGTGTAGGTTCGTGTGTGTGAAGTTGCATGTATAAGTATATGCACATTCATATGGAGACCAAAGAACAACCTTGAGCATTGGTTCTCAGGAACATTGTCCACCTTTTTTGAGACAATATCCCTTGCTGGAAGTCAATGGGAGCTAGATCGGTTAGCCGGTGTTGCTGTCAGCTCTTGTTGCTGGGATTAACATCCAACCAGATACAGTCAATGGGGAAAAGGGCTTTATTTCTGGCTTATAAAGTTCAGGAACACCATCAGAGGCAGGAGAAGCTGGCTCCCCTTCATATATCCAAACACAGAGAAACCACTAACCACCAGCAGCCAGCACCACAACAGCAGTCAGGGCACAAACTGTTTTCTCCATGCCTTTTGTCTGAAATCAAGATCCACCCCCAAATGCCTTAGGGCTAAACCCTAGGTTCTGCCCCGAGTGACACCTCCTCTAACCAGCCAGCTGGTGACCCAAGTTATAAGCTTATATTTTAATAAACCACCTGAGTCTATGGGGCCATACATTTACACTGTCACCATTCAAACTACTACAGCCAGCAAGCCCCAAGGATATTCCTTTCTCCAATCTCCCAGTGATGGAATTCATGACATGTGCCACTATGCCCTGCATGTTCGAATAACTTCAAAAAAAATGAATATAGGTCATTATGCTTCTGAGGCAAGCACTCTACTGACTGAACTATCTCCCCAGCCATCAGTTTTTATTTTTACAGCATATTTAATGTTTAACAAACTTTTACTATGTACTAACTCATTTTCTCAAACTCTGATAACCCCTAAAACATTCAACAATGTTGTATTAATGAATGAATAAATGAAAGGCATCTATCATCATCCAGAACCATTCAATAAGAAAAATTCCACAACTTCAGTTTCTTTATTTACTGGTAGAGTTTTGATGCCTTACCCTGTCTTATATCATTGTAAGCAATAGGCATATCCTATGTTGGAAGGTAGATACCACATAAAAATTATCATCTATGACATAACAAATATAAGAGCCACATAGTGGGAAGAAGTACTTTGGGGCAATGTCCTCCTGACATGAACCAACTTGTGACCCCACAGTGGATACCAATAACCCCACAAGACACACACAGTTCTGAGTTCTTAAACTGTTTGATATAGAGGACTGAAGAATACAAATGGAATGAGAACAAAACACAGGGAGGACTACCTAGAAAGAGGAGGATCTTCAATGGATTGGGACTGTGAGAAAGGAGACAAAGAGGATAATGGAATGAGAATGCAATCAAATTATAGTATAGCCATATGTTAAAGTTCTCATTAAAAACAATAGCTAGGGGCTGGCAAGATGGCTCAGCAGTTAAAGGTGCTTGCTTGCAAAGCCTGCTGGCCAGGGTTTGATTCTCCAATACCCACATGAAGCCAGTTGTACTAATTGGTACATGTCTTTGGAGTTCATTTGCAAGACCTAGTGTGCCCATTAACTTCTAGTTCCCCCTTATTCCCATTCTCTATGTATCAAATAAATAAGTAAAAATATTCAAAAATGAAGAAAATATTGGCCTCTAGAACCCTCAGATTATTCTGTCTCCACACTGAACTGTACAGTCCAATGTTTCCTATATTCAACTGCCTACATACATTAACGTCTCTTCTCACTATGACCAAATACCTGGGCAGAAACAACATGGAGGGAGACTTTGATTTGGTTCATGATTCAGGGAAAGGCATGGCCATAGGAATGTGAGATGGATGTCCACACTGTGTCAATATTTAGAGAGCAGAGAGAGATGAGTGTCTTTCCAAATTAATTTCCTCCTATTCTCCTTTTCATTCAGTGTAGCCCATGGATGGCATCACCCATTTCCATGCCATGCCTTACTCCTTCAGTTAGTCATCCCTGAAATTACTCATCCCATAGGCTGTTTCTTAATCCATCAAGTTAACAATCAAATTTAAGCATCACAGGACATTTCTTAAATCCTTTCAGTTTTCAGGGTTGCTCCTTTATCTCTTCATTTATGTCCTTTCCTCGGCTTTAGACTTATATGTAAGCTTCCTTCTCCACATCCATGCAGTGCATCTTCACTGTGCCTTTCAGTTCTTCATCTCTCCATCAGACACCAACTCTCTTCTCAGTGGAAGAGGCTGTTTAATGGAGTCAAGCTCCTCCCAAACAACCCTTCTTTCCAAGGTTTGTTCAGCCCTTATATAAGTGATGGCATTTTATTTTAGCCAAAATCGTTAACAGCACTTCCTAGCAACAATATGCTTCATCCCATACTAGAAGCCATCATTCTTCTGCTACTGCTGAGTCCCCTCTCAGAGGTACCAAGATGAATGAGTCATATAATCCTTGCCTTTAGGGGCCTCATACTTTAAAACACTGACATGTGTATAAACATGCCATTATAACAGTTTGAAGAACATTTGACCATAGAAACCTACACGAATGTCCAAGCCTGGCCCTAGGCACCAATCTCACAGCTCCTGAATTTATGAAGACTTTCTTCTGCAGATCATACCTGAACAAATCTTACATAAAAGTTACAGATGAAGCCAGAAGGCAAAAGGTTTTATGTGTTATAAAAGCATCCAATATGAATAAGTAACTCAATGATTGAATGATGAATTTATGTATTCTATGAACCATCTATTCGTGAGTCAACGAACAAAATTTAACTACCTATTTCCTTAAGAGTCTGTTGCAGAGATGAGTGGTAGTAAGGAAAGGAATTTCATCAATGTGGCTCTAGGAACAGAAAGGCTGCATCCTATGCCCCTGTTTTCAAGGTGTTGAAAAGAGCTTCAGGATTATATAGGGAAGGAGGCAAGAAATATACAAAATCAAGTCATCATGGCCTAACTCTGGTCTGGTTGATTATTTCCCAAGTTCTTTTCCACAAGGTTGAGCTGCTTCTTCGAACTCATTGGAATCATTGTTGCTTGAGGGCAGCAATTCTGTTCCACTGAAAGATGCTCTCTCTCACTTGGGAGGCAGTCTGAGTTCCCTTCATAACATGTCAGCCTGAAGGACTCTCCAGTATTGAAATCTGAGATATTGTGGGAAAACTCAAGAGAAATAACAGGCCAAGGGAACAAAATGGAACAGTCAGTACAACTATTGGGTAAAGCAAAGGACAACTTCAAAGGAGATTAAGTGACAATTTCTGTAATGTTCCTATAATAGTATTTCTAAATTGTTCTTTTTAGCAACTCCTCTTCCTATCCAAACATAATTCTCTAAGTTTGCATCTGATTGTACCAAGCTGTCACATTTTGTTTTCATTCACAACTCTGTACTGTATCCTAGTCAATAAATTCTAAACTTCACAGCCAAACATTCCAAGGCTCTTCATGGAGACCCAAATCTATATTCCCCAAACATCCCTTTTCTGCCTAAACTGTCTGCATAAGACATTTTAGTCTAGACCTTCCCCCATGTCACTGCTCTCAGATAACACAAAGCTTTCCTAAGAAATTTACAATTGTGATAGCCCACACATACCAGAGGGGCCATGCCTTCCCAGAAAGATTTTTAGAAATCAAAGGATCACTGTATAAGTGGAACCAACCACCAAAGCAGAAACTAAAAATGTCAAGCTAGGTTTTCCTCTTTCTCTTAACTTGCAGGGAATGATTGGCTTTACAAGGCTGATAAAGGACATGCTTTTACGTAATTTTCAGACCTTTTATTTTTGGCTCAAATTGTTGAAAAAGGCATTTTCCTTTTTATATGTTTAGCTCTACATGCTATGTCTAAAACAGCAGAGGCAGCATGAACACACAAATATAATAGAGGAACAGCATGTCCACTGCTTCAAACATGCCGGAGATCACTGGAGGTGAAAGCAGAACTATAAGTGTTATCAGTCTTTATGACTTGTGCTTTTTTTGATCTCAGCTGCCCTGCTTTGCTCCTCAAAGCCTCTACCTGTATCTCCACCTTGATGACCAATGACATCTAAAAAAAGCTGATATTTTCTGCAGGTTGCAACAGCTCATTTGTATGTTTTTTTTTTTTTTTTTGTATTTTGTTTTTGTTGTTGTTTTTTAGGCAGAGTCTCACTCTAGCCACTCTAGCCTAGGCTTAGACTCCTACCCCCCACATCAAGGCTGAGCACAGCATCGCATGCCTATAACCTCACTACTGGGGAGAAAAAAACAGGAGAATGTCTGGGTTCACTGCCTAGCTAGTTTAGCTGAATTGGTGAATTCCAGGTTGAGGATAGAACCCATCTTAAAAAATAAAAAGTTGAGGATTGGAATATGACTAGGCTTTCCTAGCACAGTTTGGTTGCCAAGCACCCACAAAAAGCAAGGGAAGAAAAGTGGTGCATGAACCTGTTATCCAATGCACCTATGGAAAGGGGAGGCGGTGTCAGAAGAATATGAAAGCTCACAAGGCCTTGCCAGCTGCAAATCAATAAGAGAAACCCTGTCTCAAGGAGCAATCAAAGGAACAGTACCTGGAGGTTGTCCTTCAACATCCACACATGCTCAGTGACTTACTTGCACACACACACATACATACAAAATAAGGTGGAGAGAGCAATGAAAGATTACACCTGATATTTACCTCTGGCCTCCATGTGAATCACATATACACACACTAACATGCATGTACATACATGCACATACAAAGACACAGAACAAAACACAAGTTCCACCATCTAGCATGAAATGTTGTGATTTCCAAAAGAAAAAAAAAATGAGTTTCATCTAAACTGGAAGCAGAAATTGAAAAACAGAAGTATTTGGAAACAGAACACCATCAAAAATCCCTACTTATTTTATATTTTATAATTATGTTAATTGAACTTGCAAGCATAAAATAGAGGTAAAATTTGATATCCCCAAATTAGCTTTTTTGTGTTGTTTTTCATGCTAAACTAGACATCTTATGCGATAAAACTAAAGACAAGCAATGTAAAGCCTACTTTTACTGGAATTTAAAGAAATTAAGAAGTTGATAATTTATAAGAAATTCGTAAGAATGCTGGAAATTGTATTAAAACTGAGAGATATTTAAGGATAGGAAATTAATAAGAAAGTTTTAGAGTTACTGACAAAGCTAAATTTTGTAGAATTTAACTTTTATCAAACCCCCACTCTCATCTACCATTCTATGACCTCTGCTCTTTCTCCTTCTTTATCATTCTATCCTTGTGCTCTCTTATCTAGTAATCCCCAAACAAAACAAAATTCTATGTCAGAGGAAAATATCCTGATGGTCTCTTTTACAATAAAGCATACCAGAAGGAACAGTCCTCACAGTACTTATCCTCCCTAGACAAAAAGGAAAAAGAAATAATATTGTATAGGTTAACAGGGTGATCTGAACTCTCCTTATTAACCTAAGCAACACATTTTCCTGACTTCTATTAAAAATTTTTATTTGGAAGGGTCTCCCTCTCTCTCCCTCTCTCTCTTCTCCATTAGCACTTAAAACAGGGAAAGATGTTATTTTGAGTTGACACAAGAACCTTAAATTCCAATCCTTTGCTTTCATTTAGGAAAGCTCCAACAGTTGTATAATTTTTGACCTTGTTTTTATTGAATACATTCTAATTTAATGTAATTCTTTGTAATGTAATTCTTAATGTGTTATTTTAGTTTCTATTCATGACAATTATTGACTTCGTGCAATTGTTTGTATGTAATTTGTATGTTGATATAACTTTTACCATATCATTTTATATTCTCAAGACTACAATGTATGTTTTACTTAAAACTTATAACACAAAGAGATTTTAGAGATTGAAAAAATAAGCAGGTGATCTTAATTCTTTTCCATTATGATATAAATTTATATTCCCATTTCTTTTGAAATTGGCAAATTTCTTTGGCTTTTTTGCATGACTCATCTAATAAAGACTCTATCATCTTGGTTTATCAGTATATATGTTTTTGCATGACACCTTTAGATACACTTCAAGGACTGTTGGATTAAAATCATTTTTAAGTCAAGTGAATGCCCACATAAATTAAAATACTAAGTTAGTTCAAATCTTTTTAATTTATAGTATACCTGGAATTTTAAGCCAAAAAAAAAAAAAAACCCAAAAGGCTAGAAATGGCTACATATTCCAATATACTCATTTAAGATAGAGTAATGGGGCTGGAGTGATGGTTTGCCTGTTAAGGCACTTGCTTGCAAAATCAAGAGACCTAGGTTCAATTCCCCAGTGCCCACGTAAGCCAGATGCACATGGGTCTGGAGTTCATTTTCAGTGGTGAGAGGTCCTGGCACACCCATTTCTCTCTCTCTCTCTCTTTCTCTTTATCTCACTTATAAATAAAAATGAAATGAAATATTGGAAAAGATAGAGTAATGGCAAGGGGGAAAAGAGTAAGCTTGATCAAAGTAGCCATGTTGTAAGTACAACAAATGAAGGGATCCAGTAATCTCAAGCCCATTTTCATGGCACTGACATGAACTTTAAATTTAAGTAGAAAGGAAACTGGAACAAGGGATAAGAGTTACACATTAATAAGCAGTCCTACTCAAGGTGTGGTCTCTTTTCTGTGAAATTCTGGGTTTCAACTATGGTTCTGTAAGATCTAAGAGGATCTGACGACTTGAGGAGTACAGCAAGTTCTTAGGAGGTCATTTTTTTCTACGCCTGCTTACAGCCTCCCCTCCATGGATACATGACCTCATATGGGATGGTCTATACTGGGAAGAAACTTGGCTGTTCCTAGAATCCAAGGTGACTGCAGCTTTGGATAATGATATATCTGAATGCTTTAACTTTTAAAGGGATAAACCAGACATTTCTTGAGTAATTAAAATCCATATTCATAATTGGGAAAGAATCTGATCCAAAGTAAAGAATATATACACAGGGAAGGGGATACAATGAAAGACTTTCATCTACTTTTCATTACCTTGTAGTCCCATATCAGAAGCCAATACATTTTAGCAAAGACATTTATTACAAATTATATAAATAAAGATGATGAGTTTGGTCTGAATAAAACTATAAATGTAGATAATACAGTTGTGTCCTCTCATTAAACATGTTTTTCTTATGTCCCAGACTTGTACTTTGCTTGAATCAACATTCCATGTTTAAAACAATTCAAATTTTTTACTAAATTCACAAAAATTCTTATTGACCTGCACAATTTATATCAAAAATATTTTTTATTTATTTTATTTTTATTTGAGAGCAACAGACAGAGCGAGAAAGAGGCAGAGAGAGAGACACAGAGAGAATGGGCGCGCCAGGGCCTCCAGCCACTGCAAACAAACTCCAGGCGCGTGCGCCCCCTTGTGCATCTGGCTAACGTGGGTCCTGGGGAGTTGAGCCTCAAACCGGGGTCCTTAGGCTTGACAGGCAAGCGCTTAACCGCTAACCCATCTCTCCAGCCCAAAAATGTTTTTTTTTTAATTAACAAAAACTTATTCTAAGTCTTCCAAACTAAACAATAATTAAGACCTTATAAACCAATCTTCTCTCAAATTAAAACAAGCCAATCCACATGAAAATATGGCTATAAAATCAAACTGGCCAAAATAAACAAAAAGCTAAACTTAAAACAATAAAAGTTTTTAAAATAGTCTAAAAATCAAATATTTATAAAATAGAAATGACAAGGGAAACACGTAGTCAGTCTAGAGTATCATGACACATGCAGAAAGGTTTTTGACTACTGCAGTGCCTGCTTCTCTTGTCTGCTACACTAAGTTCTCTACAACGTAACATGTTCTTGATTATCTTAACTCTGGGTAAAATATTCCTATTGTATGTCCTATGTAAATATTATGTCAGATACAGAGAGAGGGGTAAAAAGAAAAAAAAAAACTCAGACCAAGAGCAGGATGGCTAATAATATTAGTATGATCTGAGGATACTTCATGGATTTACTAACTACTGCTCTTTCCTAAGGACTCCTGTCTTTGCTTACTGTGGTGATTTGCATGTGAAATGTCCCCAGAGCATGATTAAGCCTCACTCTCAATCCCCAGCTGATAGTGCCTTTGAAGGGTGGAGATTTTCTTGAGGACATCTGTCACTGGGGTTGAACCTTGAGGCTTATTAGCCCACTGGGTGTTCAGAGCTCACTCACTGTTACTGCTATTACCTAACTGCTGTGATAATATGTGTGTTGCAGTCAAGTTTGCATCAGTGGTAGAAATCATTCAACCAAGAGCAACTTGTGGGAAAAAAGAGGTTTATTTTGCCTTACAGGCTCAAGGGGGAAGCACCATGATGGCAGGGAAAATGATGGCATGAGCAGAGGGTGGACATCACCCCCTGGCCAACATAAGGTGGACCATAGCAACAAGAGAGTGTGCCAAACACTGGCAAGAGGAAACTGACTATAACACCCATAAGCCTGCCCCCAACAATACACCGTCTCCAGCAGGCGTTAATTGCCAAATCTCCATCAGCTGGGAACCTAGCATTCAGAACACCTAAGTTTATGGGGCACACGTGAATCAAACCATCACAATGTGGTTCCTAGCCTCTGCTCTGCCATGCTTTACCTGTCATAATGAAACTTCCCCTGAATTCTGTAAACTGAAATAATCCCTTTCCTCCATGTACTGCTTCTGGTTAGGATTTGGTCCAGCAATGAGAAGGTAACTACTATATATACTGAGAAAGATCTTATTAGATTCTAGGAACTAGCCTTCTATTGTTATGGGACATAAAACAGCATTGGGCTTCTGCATGCACAAAATATAACACTTGGCCAACAGACAGAGCTCTGAAATAAAGTTCCTAGAATAAACAGCCCGTCCCCAAAATACCTATGTTAAAGATCCTGTAAGGCTCCCTTACAGGTAAGAACTTTGGTAGAATATTGCAAATGGAGAGCCAAATTGTCTTGGGTCCCCATTAGTTCCTTTAATAGCTATTCATTCCCCATCTCTGTATTTGACCTAAAAGCCTTTCAAATTATATACTTTTGGATATATTATCTTAACAGGACACTAGATTCTACCAAACCCAAAACCAAGAATATTATGAGATAATATCTAAAACCAATGGCAAAGTTTACTTTTCTGTAACTCACCTACCTAATGTTGTCACAATATATTTTAACAAATACTTTGTTTTATAAATTTGGTTTATTATATGATCATAAAAATTCTGGTAAGTTTCCACACTAGAACATGTCATTTGAAACAATCCTAATCCATGTTCCTGAGCCATGGCTACCCATATTCTATTCAGAGTAAATTATCTCTTATTCCCTATGATGTAAGAGTAGTGATTTGCATAGACATAATGGTTCCCCAAATTAGTTAAACAAAAGAACTCTTAAAGATCTACAATTGATTTATTATTTCAGCAAAGGTGTGCTTTTCAGAAATGAATATGCAAAGTGAAGCTAGGAATGAGTCCATATGTGCTTGTAGGTCAGAAGTAGTTGTTACATGCATGCTTGCCCTTACTTACAAAGAATCCAGAGCTTGTAAGAGAGAAAGGATATGAGCATATTTGTTGGTGGGAATACATGCCCTGAAGGAAATTTTTTACTCACCCTTTGATCCTATCAGTGTTTCTCACAGAATTTGCATAAATGCATGAAAATGTATTGACAAAAATATTGCCACAGGATAAAGTAGATTTAGCCAGAATAATAGATGATAATGAATTTGGATGTATATCAATAAAATCATATTTAAATAATTCATAGTGCATCTGTTTTAATCTATTTTGAGTTGCTTTAACAAAATGCCACCAACCAGGTAATTTATAGAGAGCAGAAATTTATTGTCTCACAGTTCTAAAGTCTGGGAGGTACATGACCAAAATATAGACATCTGGTATCTGGTGAGGTCTCTCTAACTGTGTTCTTACATAGAAGAAGTCAAAAAGAATTTGAAAATCACTCAAACTACAGCAGCATCTATGCAGAAAATATTACATAACTAGTAAAGAGAATGTAAAAGTATGTATATAATAAGTTAACATGTATAGTACCTTATAACAATATGTATAGAATGATCTTTGATGTGTTTTTGAGTATTCTTTTTAAAATATTTTTTTAATATTTTTGAGAGAGAGGGAGAGACAGAGAGAGAGAAAATGGGTACATCAGAGCCTTTAGCCACTGCAAATGAACTCCAGATGCATACGCCACCTTGTGCATCTGGTTTACATGGATCCTAAGGAATCAAACCTAGGTCCTTTGGCTTCTGCTGCAGACAAGTGCCTTAACTGCTAGGCCATTTCTCCATCCCACACACCTTGAGTATTCTTTATCTGAAATGCTTGGAAGCAAAACTGTTTTTTGTTGGGGGCTATATACATTTTATAGTGTGTGTGTGTGTGTGTGTGTGTGTGTGTGTGTGTGTGTGTGTAATGGATATGTACATGTAATATGTATATATGCATATGCAATGAGATATTGTTGCAGTTACCTTTTGTTGCTATGACAAATAACCAATCAAAAGCAGATTATGGCAGAAATAGGTATATTTCTGGCTTGCAGATTCCAGGGGAAACACACCAATGGTGGAGGAAGCCTGGCTCACCTCAGCATCCACAGCAGAGAGAAACAGCTGCCAGCAGCAGCAAGCACCAATAGCTAGAGCTCAACTGGCTGTGAACACACCTTAGGGCTGGACTAAGGTTCACTACCAGTGACACAACCCCAACAAGGGTTTGCCTGATGGAGACTCAAGTTGCAAGCCTTGCAAGTGTAATCAAAAGTGCCTCAGGCTATGGGGAACATGCATTTATATGTAAACCAACACAGATATCTTCTGTATGGAGCCCAAGTCTAAACATGAAACTCATTTGTTTTAAAAGTTTTGGATTTGCTGGGCATGGTGGCGCACGCCTTTAATCCCAGCACTGGGGAGGCAGAGGTAGGAGGATAGTGGTGAGTTCGAAGTCACCCTGAGACTACAGAGTGAATTCAAGGTCAGCTTGAGCTAGAAGGAGACCCTACCTTGAAAAGGAAAAACAAAAATAAACAAACAAGCAAAAAAACCTAAAACAAAAGATTTTGGATTTTGAGCATTTTGTATTGTGAATTTTTAGATCAGGGATAAGATAGATAGGTAAAAGATAATAGATAAATTGCAGATATAGATAGGTGAATGTATAGACATGCTTCTGGAAGGGAACATACTCAACCTTTTTTTATAAAGAATTTTTTTTCGTTCATTTTTATTTATGTATTTGAGAGTTACAGACAGAGAGATAAAGAGACAAATAGAGAGAGAGAGAGAGAAAATGGACGTGCCAGGGCCTCCAGCCACTGCAAACCAACTCCAGATGTGTGTGCCCCCTATGCATCTGGCTAACATGGGTCCTGGGGAATAGAGCCTAGAACTGGGGTCCTTAGGCTTCACAGGCAGGCGCTTAACTGCTAAGCCATCTCTCCAGCCCCATACTCAACCTTTTAAAAATAATTATAATTATTTCAACCTATAAGTAGAGGAGAACAATTGTAGGCCCTTTATGCATTTATTTATACGTTTAAAACCAGTGACAATGGGGCTGAGGGATGGCTCAGTGTGTAAAAGTACTTGCTGGCAAACCTGAAAGACTGAGTTCTAATCCTCCTCAGCGTCCACATAAAGCCACATGGAAAGTGATACACACGTGCCTATAGTTCCAACACACCTATAGCAATGGAAGATGGAGCCATAAGAATCCAGAATTTTACAAGTAGAACAGCGATAGCAAAACTATTAGAGAAACTATCTCAAGAGGAGGTAGCAGGAGAGGATAAATACCCCAGGGATTTTCTCTTAACTCTATATGCAAGCTACAGTACATGCGTGTCTTCCCACAGTCATATACATACAGATCTATAACATTTTTTGAAAATCTAATGACAATGAGGAGGAAAATATCCTGGAGATTTCTTATGTGTATATGAGTGATAAACTAATTTATTAATTGATTATAAATTAATTTAATAATTTAATAATAATTTAAAAAAAGTGTTCAAATACCAGTATATTTCAGGCACTGGAAGAGTGTAGCTCAGTCCAAGTGTGGTTGTATGGATTACACCAGGATAGTCAGTCTTTGAGAGCAGAGTGCAATAACAGGTCCCACACACTGGGCTACTGGCTTCCATTCTCAGTTTTGCTATAGTTGTGATTAAGTTCAGCTATAATTCCAGGGGAGGAAGGAACCAAACCTGCTCAGCTTTCTCCATAGACTTATTAGCTGTCTTGGGGGGTACATAGTGGAGGTTCATCTCTCACCATCTTGACAACTACCATGGATGATGACAGATTCAAACATTTCTGTTGTATATTATTTCTCCATATGGGTAATATTTAGTTTATTATGAGGTTCTGATGACTGCAATCACAATCAATGATAATGCTGTAAGTTCAACTAAGAATTTGAAAAAACAGTGCCTGCAAAAAGCCAGAGTTTAGAGACAAGAATCTACATTCTAGCTGCTTCATAGATATTATTTTCAGTTCTTAGGTCAACTTTGGAAATCAGATTTGTGCTCTTACTTTGTAGAGAAGGCAGTTGAAGCTGAGAAATGGTACCAGTTCCAGTCATACTGTTGATTACTGGGGACCAGAGGTAGAATTCATATGTGCCTCATTCCTGGGGCATACTTTTGAAATCATCCAGTGTCAGGTTAATGGAATTTCCTTTGGACTACCCAGGTATTTCTTTTAGAACCATCAACTTTAATTTCAGTCATCTCTGTTGTCTTGTGGCATAATGCTGGACTGATCCTTACACTGAGGTTACCTTCTAAACCCTGGAATACAATGGTCATCAAATCCAAATGTCCAGCGTTACTGCTGTGGATGAAATAATGAGTGAGAACACAAGTGAACGTAACCTTAACTCACAAAATAGTTACCAAAAGAAAATATAGACAAGCATATATAGACTATATTGTGGACACATAAGGTCTCTCAGAAATTGACCCAAATACATGGAACCCATTTTAAATATGAGATTTTTTTCCACAATCCAGGTGATGACAGGTTCTTGGAGCTGTAGCAGATTGAATATTGCAATAAACTGTGGTGAATTCTGTAGACCCAGCTTACAATTCAATCCTATCATTTTATTTTAGTGTTGCATGATTAACTGACTTTGACCCCTTGAGTCTCCTAAGAGTTGGGATGATAGAAAACATCTAGATTTTAAATAAAGGCTATGTCTATAGTATAGGCTGAGCAATAGCAGCATATTCTCCTTGATTCCAATGGATTTTATTGTGGCTAATCTGTTAATGCATCAACTGATCCTTGCAGCTGTCTTGAAACCTTTAAGGTGAAAAAATAACGGAGACTTCCTTATCCTTGCTGAGTGTAATTATTCTATGGAATATATAATGTAAATGACCAATGGTTACTCAATATTATATTAGTATTCTTATAAACTGATAGAATATTAACAACTACTTGGTTTTCTCTTATTCTTTTTATTTTCTTTCTTTTTTTAAATATAGAGACATGTAGATAATTAGGTTTCCTTATGGAATTTTTCAGATATATTTTGATCCCTTTCTCCTCTCTTGAAATTCACTTGAGCTTATCTTCTACTTTCATGTAACATGAGACCCTTTGTCCTTCCCTTTTTCTCCACACCTGTTTCCCTCTCATAGTCTCCTACTTAACTACAGAGCCTATACTATACCCTTTATCACGTCTCCTTATTTACAGAGGCAGATTCAAAGTTAGAATCCATATATGAGAGAGAACATGTGATTTTTGTCTTTCTGAGCCTGGGTTACCTCACTTAGTATGATATTTCCTTGCTCCATCCATCTTTCTGCAAATTTCAGTTCTCTTTATTGTAGAATAAAATTCCATTGTGTATATGTACCATGCTTCCATTATTAGAACCATCAGTTGATGGATGTGGTGGTTTGATTCAGGTATCCGCTATAAACTTATGTGTTCTGAATGCTAGGTCCCCAACTGGTGACAAATTGGGAATTGAAGCCTCCTGGAGGTGATGTATTATTGAGGCTATGCTTATGGATGTTATAGCCAGCTTCACCTTACCAGTGTTTGACATACTCTTCTGCTGCCTTTGTCCACCTGATGTTGGCCAGAAGGTGATATCCATCCTCTGAATATGCCATTGTTTCCCCCTGCCATCATGGAGCTTCCCTTTGAGCCTGTAGGACAAAATACACCCTTTCCTCCTATATGGTGTAGCTGAGTCATATTGCTGTTCAATTTTAACTTTTTGACAAAACTCCATATTGATTTTCCATCAACAGTGAATGTCTTCCTCGTTCCCAATATCATTACAGATATCTGTTGTCATTTGTTTTCTTGATGATAGCTACTCATTCTCACTAGGGTAAGAAGGGATCTGAAAGAAGTCTTATCTTACATTTCACTGAGGGCTAAGGATAATGAACATTTTAAAAAATATTTCTTGGCTATTTTTTTCTTCTCTTGAGAACTGTCCATTTCATTAACCCATTTATTGAAAATATTTTTCTGGTACTTCAAATTTGCAGTTCATTACATATTCTAGATATCAATTCCTTGTCAGAAGAATAGCTGGAAAAGATCTCCCATTCTGCAGAAATATGATTTGATATGCTGATAGTTTCCTTTGCTATGCAGAATCTTTTAAATTTCATGTTGTGCCATTTATTGGTTCTTGAGACTATTTCCTGTGATACAGTAATCCTCTTCAGAAAGTTCTTTACTACATCTATAATTTTCATTAAATTCTCTGTTTCCCTCTTCTACTTACAGTGTTTGCAGCTTTTTTTTGTTTTGTTTTGTTTTGTTTTGTTTTTGAAATAGGGTCTCACTCTAGCCCGGGCTGACCTGGAGTTCACTGTGGAGTCTCAGGGTGGCCTTGAACTCACAGCGATCCTCCTACCTCTACCTCCCGAGTGCTGGGATTAAAGGGGTGCGCCACCACACCCGGCCAGTGTTTGTAGCTTTACATAAAAGTCTTTGATCCACTTTGAATTGATCTTTGTGTAGGGTAAGAGGTGTGGATCTAATTGCATTCTTCTGCAGGTAGATTTTCAGTTTTGCCAGCGCCATTTGTTGAATTGTATCTTTTGTCCAGTATATATTATTGATGCCTTTGTCAAAACTTAAGTGACCATAGTTCTGTGGGTTTATTTCTGGGTCATCTATCCTATTCCACTGGACTATTTGTATATTTTTCACTCTCACCCTTTTCTTAGTCTTCATTTTTCAATCTGTAAAATCAGACATCTCAGATGCCATTTATGATTACATACATGAGACAACTTACATTTGTATTTTACTCCCATGTGGCCACCCTCATTTTCACTCAAACAAGCTCGTTCCTATATTCAGTGTGCATCAGATTAACTTTATAGGTTGATAATATTTAAAGATGTCACACAGTTTGCAGAGGTCTGGTGTTGTCCTTTCTAAATTACTTTTGAAATCTATTCAGTCACAAATCAACTAAAAAAATGCATTCAAAGCCAGTCCTGAGTGCCCCTTAGGTTCCCAAGGTTATCTGGCATTCACTGCTGGATTACTACTTAAGGGGTGGGAGAAAATAATGTCAAAGAAGCATGTAAGCATCTAGCTTTACATGGTAACTAGGGAGTCAAACCCAGGCCAGCAGGCATTGTAACAAAGCACCTTTAATCAGTGAACCATCTTTCTATCCCTATATTACTGAGACGTGAGAGTAGATGTGCAGTGGCTTATCTAAAATATTTTGACAAGATCTTCAAGGCAGAATTAATTTTCTACATGGCTTGACTTAGTGCTTCAACTAAGAAATCTGGGTAACAAAGGCCTTCATTCACATTCATCCTGACACTATCATAATAACTATGTCTAACTTTTGCTCAAAAACAATTCAAGAAAAATTACCCCCCCACAAACTATTGGGGCTCTATTCTTGAATGAAAATAGACCCAATTGCATCCTACATAAAATTCACACAGTATGTGCAATACCCTATTGTTTCTGGTGGATTTATATTAAAAGTAATCAAGATATTTTATAAGCTAAACTTTGTTATGTGCTTATACAATTAGAGACTTTTCTGAATCATCTTCATTATGCATTAAAACAGTTCGTAAATGTTAGATGTCCAATATATTTACTCTTCCTTGATGTTGCAAACCTTCAACCACATTGGCAGTGAGAAGAAAAGAAACCCAACCGTGCATATTCTGGAGGCTTCACTCTACCCCTGCTTCACTTACGCATGAATTAGCGGAAGTGAATTTGCAGCAGTTTATTTCTTGGTGAAATGGAGCTCAAGTATTTCATAAAGTGTAACCATACAGCAAATTCTGAGCTCATTTTAGAATAATTAGCACATTGATGTTCCTTGCATAGTTGAAAGTAAATGGGAAAGTTTCCCCATTGTCAGCACTTCGCATGCTATTCTCTGAAGTGAGTGATGCTTCTCTCTGAAGAAAGCTAGTAGCTCCATCTTCCCTGTGTTTCATCCTCCTCCTCCTCTTATACCTCAATTAAAGCACTGCTGCTTATTCAGACAATTCTTAATTACAGGCCTGAAGCAAGTGAAAAAGCCTCTATAGATTAAGCAGGTCATTTTTTAAAATGATGCATTTACTTCAAGTTACTCCTGCTCAATCCTTTGAATAATTAAGGCTGAGCAAAGGGAGACCTAAAACCTGTGCCTTAAAATCTCTTCATTTAACATGCTCACCAAAATTTGACATCCTCATATCTCTTTCCCCAGCCCCATCCATAAAAGGCAAGCCACCATGCCCATGGGAGGGGGAACTAACATTTGCTGAGTTGCTAATATGTCAGGCTCCTGTGTGAAATATATTGCATTCCTATTTCTTTGAATCTTCACACAATACTGAGGTCATTGGTAGTCACTCCTATGCTGTAAGCGAGGCTAGCCTGGCTGAAAAAGTCTAAGCAAGCTTCCCAATGTCAGGGAAAAGAGAAAGGGGAAATTTAATTAGCATTGGTCATAGTATGAACTCTGATTGCACTACTTTCCATTCCAGCCCAAGGTGACCGACAGCTTAAGGGGACTGAAGCTCTTTGGACCTGTTCAAAAAATCCCAATAAGAAATTCACTTACCATTATTCAATTTATAAAAGTTACACATTGTGCAGAAAGGTGTTAGGAAAACTAACAATGCTACAATATCCCAACTCTAGAAAACAGTAGTCTGCTGTGGTGGATGATTTTGTTGCCAAAGCACCAGAAGACTGGCCAATGAGAATTTGACACATTTCCACTGTTGCTGAGATCCAACAAGGGGATTTACTCTATAAATGATTTTGTCCTGTTCAGCACAGTTTCACAAGGAACATTGTGATAAATGAAAATATATCAAATAAAAGAAAAAAAATGAATAAGAAATTATGTGATCATTTTAAAATTCTACTAACTGGTAATTTACTGAAGGACCATATCATGCCAAAATTTATGTTGGACATTGGGACTAAAGCCTTGGTATAATTATTTGATTCCTGTTTCATATATCTATACAAGGAGAATGGGTGCATGCTTTGCAACCCAATGTATTGTATGGAACACCAAGATCTAGTAAGGTGAGGTAAAGGCAGAAATATATTTATTTCACTTATGTAACTGAAGACCCTACCATGTGGCAGAAAATGAGTACTCAAAAACTATTTATCAAACAAAAGAGAACTATGTGGTATCTAGAAAGGACACATCACAAAGATTTAGATGAGAAGAGTGGAGTGTGTGCAGATTTCTAGGAGGCAGCGAAATCTGAAGAAAAACCATAGAAAGAAATAGGAATTGGCGTGGTGTTGAAGGATGGCTGAGAAAACTGTGAGTGCAGATGCTGGCAGGAGATAAGAGTCAGTGCATCTCATTTACTGGAACAGAAAAGATTTCTATGTCCTTGGAGTATAAAATGCAGAGGCCAAGGGCAGAAAATAAGAAGGAAGGCAGAAAATGCAGTGAGCAATATATTTACCTATCACCAGAGACCCACACTCCTGACATTCATGAATTATTTTCCCATAGAATGGAAGTTCCTTATACATTAAATAATGGTGAATTTTAACTAAACTTCCCATCCACGTTTGAATGGTTCCATTCACTGAACTACCAACCATCTACCATGGAGACTCATCATTTTGTAAAGTCATCCACTCAGGACTAGACTTGCTGGAATGGTCATATTCTCCACCACCGTTACTTCCCACCATGATGGAATAAAATAAGTTTTCTGTATCTGAAACTTAAAAATACGGGACTTCCGGTCAAGATGGCGGCATAGGAACCACGCCTAAGCAGCCTAGGGGAGAAAAAGCCAAAGAAAACCCAGCAAAATACACAAGGGAGGTGTATAAGAGATTAAAACAGCAGCGGAGAAGTAGGAGATATCCAGAGCCCACACGGGCAGGCCGAAGCAGCTCCGGCAGCGGCAGCTCGGGACCTGGTAGCGGCAGCTCGGGATCCGGCGGCGGCAGCTCGGGACCCGGTAGCAGCGATTCGGACTCTGGCAGCGGCAGCGGCAGCACGGGCACCGGCAGCTGCATCTCTGGCTCCGGCAGTGGCGATTCGGGATCCAACAGCGGCGGCTCAGACCCCGGCAGCGGAAGCGGCGGTGGAAGCCGGAAGCGGCGGTGGAAGCCGTGACTCCAGCCCCAAAAACACCATCAGCTGCTCAGGTACCGGCCACAGCGGCTTCAGGGCAGCGAATCCAGCAGCGGAGGCTCCAGCGGCTTCAGCGGCAGAGGCAGATCCCGCAGCGGCAGCACCAGCGGATCAGAGGCAGAGGACCCAGCAGCGGCAGCTCCAGCGGATCAGCGGGGGCAGACCCAGCAGCGGCATCTCCAGTGGCGGATCCAGCAGCAGTGGTCCCAGCAGCGGCAGCTCCAGCGGCAGCAGCGGGGATCCAGCATCAGGGGTGCCAATCTGCAGGGCCACAGATGCCAGGCTTGGTTTGCCCCACAGGAAAAGCCAGTACCCAGTTCCAGAAAGCAGAACAGCGGCCCAACATCCCAGCCAGCAACTTGACTGAGACCAAAAGCATCCAAAGAGGTAACTGGGATTGAACCAGGGAAGGGTCTCACCTGGTCACAAGCTGACTTGGATCCCTCAACAGACCAGAAACCTTAACTTCTTTGTTGATAGAGGATCTGGTTTTTATAATACCTAATCTTGCATAAATGCTCGGTGCTGTTCTTGACTGAATGTGTATAGGGTTTAGTTAAATTTTAGAATATACCTGTATTTTATTCCACTCAACCTATTTGAATACTCCCATAGCAGGCAAACTTAACCCCTAGGACCACGTGTCTAGATACTCTGAGAGTGGTAAGAGCCACACCTAACATCTTAATCTCCTACATAGAAGATATACAATATCAGATCAACAGATACAGCAAAGGATACCCAGCTAACTGGAAAATCTAAGCAGTAACTTAATCCAAGATGCAAAAATATATACATTATAACACAAGAAACACCAAAAACCAAGGCAATATAAATCCACCAAAAAGCATCAATGCTTCAGAAATGACCTCTAGTGAAAACGAGTTAGAGAAAATGCCTGAGAAAGATTTCAAAAGAATGATTGTAAATATGTTCAATGAACTCAAAGAAGAAATCAAAGGAATCAGAGAAGATACAGGACACCAATTTAACGAAATAAAGAAATCAATACAAGACATAAATAAGGAAATAGAAATAATGAAGAAAAACCAGTCAGAATTACTAGCAATGAAGAACACAGTTAATGAAATAAAAAACTCTGTAGAAAATCTCACCAGTAGAATGGATGAAGGAGAGGACAGAATATCTAAGCTAGAAGACCAGGTGGCAGATCTAATACAATCCAACAAAGAGAAAGACAAACTAATAGAAAAGTATGAATGGGAATTTCAAGATATTCGGGACACTATGAAAAGATCAAATATAAGAATTCAGGGTATAGTAGAAGGAGAAGAATTTCAATCCAAAGGTATAGTAGGCATCTTCAACAAAATCATAGAAGAAAACTTCCCCCAAATTGGGAAAGAGGTGCCAATGCAGATACAGGAAGCATTTAGAACACCAGCCAGACAAAACCTGGAAAGAACCTCTCCTCGCCATATTATAATCAAACTACCAAACACACAATCCAAAGAAAAAATATTGAAAGCAGTTAGAGAGAAAAATCAAGTTACCTACAAAGGCAAGCCCATCAGGATCACAGCAGATTACTCAACACAAACTTTCAAAGCCAGAAGGGCTTGGAGTGATGTATTCCAAACTCTGAAAGATAACAACTGTCAACCAAGGCTACTTTATCCTGCAAAACTATCCATTCAAATAGATGGAGAAATAAGGACATTCCATGACAAAAGCAGGCTAAAGGAGTATTTGAAGACAAAACCAGCTCTACACAAAATACTTGAAAGAATCCTCCATGCCGAAGAGAAAGAAAAACACACATATAAGGAACCTGGAAAACAACAAACAACACTCAAATACTAGTTAATATAAGAGAGCAAAGGTAGAACCAGAACCACACACAAAAAAAAAAATGGCAAGCATAAATACACATCTTTCAATAATATCTCTTAATATCAATGGCCTCAATGCTCCAACCAAAAGACATAGATTTGCAGACTGGGTTAAAAAGCAGGACCCTACAATTTGTTGTCTCCAAGAAACTCACCTTTCTACAAAGGATGGACATTATCTTAGGGTGAAAGGTTGGAAAACGGTGTTTCAAGCAAATGGACCCAGAAAGCAAGCAGGGGTTGCTATCCTAATAGCTGACAAGGCAGTCTTCACTCCAACATTAGTCAAGAAAGATAAGGAAGGTCACTTTATATTGATTAAGGGCACACTCCAACAGGAGGACATTACAATCCTAAACATATATGCACCTAACATGGGGGCTCCCAAATTCATCAAACAAACACTGTTAGAACTAAGATCACAGATAACACCAAACACAGTGGTAGTTGGTGACTTTAACACCCCACTCTCATCAATTGACAGGTCATCCCGGGAAAAAATAAACAGAGAGGCATCTGGACTAAACGAGGTCATAGAAGGAATGGACCTAACAGACATATACAGGACATTTCATCCAAATGCTGCAGAATATACATTCTTTTCAGCAGCACATGGATCATTCTCTAAAATAGACCATATATTAGGACACAAAGCAAATCTTAACAAATTCAGGAAAATTGAAATAATTCCTTGCATTCTATCTGACCACAATGGAATCAAACTACAAATCAATAGCAAGAAAGGATATAGAGCATACACAAAATCATGGAAACTAAACAATACATTACTAAATGATGAATGGGTCAATGAAGAAATCAAGAAGGAAATCAAAAAATTTATAGAGTCAAACAATAATGAGAACACAACATACCAAAATCTCTGGGACACAATGAAGGCAGTTCTAAGAGGTAAATTTATAGCTTTAAGTGCCTATATTAAGAAATTAGAAAGGTCGCAAATAAATGACCTAATGCTTCACCTTAAAGCCTTGGAAAAAGAAGAACAAGGCAAACCAAAAATCAGTAGACGGGAAGAAATAATAAAGATTAGGGCAGAAATTAATGAAATAGAAACCAAAAAAACAATACAAAGAATTAATGAAACAAAGAGCTGGTTCTTTGAAAGGATAAACAAGATTGATAAACCCTTAGCAAATCTGACCAAAAGAAAGAGAGAAGAGACACAAATTAATAAAATTAGAGATGAAAAAGGTAACATCACAACAGATGCCAGAGAAATTCAAAAAATCATAGGGACATATTATAAAAACATATACTCTACAAAGTATGAAAATCTGAAAGAAATGGATGATTTCCTTGATTTATATGACCTACCTAAATTAAATCAAGATGAGATTAATCACTTAAATAGACCTATAACAAGCATGGAGATCCTAACAGTTATCAAAAATCTCCCAACTAAAAAAAGCTCAGGCCCAGATGGATTCACTGCTGAATTTTACCAGACCTTCAGGGAAGAGCTAACACCATTGCTTCTTAAGCTTTTCCATGAAATAGAAAAAGAAGGAATTCTACCAAACTCCTTCTATGAAGCCAGCATCACTCTGATACCAAAACCAGGCAAAGATAGAACAAAAAAGGAAAATTACAGACCAATCTCCCTCATGAACATAGATGCAAAAATTCTCAACAAAATATTGGCAAACAGAATACAAGAATACATTAGAAAGATCATTCACCCTGACCAAGTAGGCTTTATCCCAGAGATGCAGGGATGGTTCAACATACGCAAATCTATAAATGTTATACATTATATAAATGGGTTGAAGGACAAAAATCACATGATCATCTCATTAGATGCAGAGAAAGCATTCGACAAAATCCAACATCCCTTCATGATAAAAGTCCTACAGAGACTGGGAATAGAAGGAACATATCTCAATATAATAAAGGCTATTTATGATAAGCCTACAGCCAACATATTACTAAATGGGGAAAAACTGGATGCTTTTCCACTAAAATCAGGAACAAGACAAGGGTGTCCACTGTCCCCACTTTTATTTAATATAGTTCTGGAAGTCTTAGCCATAGCAATAAGGCAAGAGACATGCATAAAAGGGATACAAATCGGAAAGGAAGAGGTCAAGTTATCATTATTTGCAGATGACATGATTCTATATATAAAGGACCCTAAAGACTCTACTAGCAAACTGTTAGAGCTGATAAAAACCTACAGTCATGTAGCAGGATACAAAATAAATACACAGAAATCAGTAGCCTTCATATATGCTAACAACAAACACCAGAGGATGAGATCAGAGAATCACTCCCATTCACAATTGCATCAAAAAAAATAAAGTACCTTGGAATAAACCTTACTAAGGAAGTAAAGAATCTATACAATGAGAACTTTAAAACACTCAAGCGAGAAATTGCAGAAGACACTAGGAAGTGGAAAAACATCCCTTGTTCCTGGATTGGAAGAATCAATATTGTGAAAATGGCAATCTTACCAAAAGCAATCTACACATTTAACGCAATCCCCATCAAAATTCCAAAGGCATTCTTCATGGAAATAGAAAAAACAATCCAAAAATTCATTTGGAATCACAAAAAACCTCGAATATCTAAAATAATACTGAGCAACAAAAATAAGGCTGGTGGTATCACCATACCTGATTTTAACCTATACTACAGAGCCATAGTAACAAAAACAGCATGGTACTGGCACAAAAGCAGACTCGTAGATCAATGGAACAGAATAGAGGACCCAAATGTAACCCCATGTAGTTATAGCCACCTGATATTTGATAAAAATGCCAAAAATATTCATTGGAGAAAAGACAGCCTCTTCAGCAAATGGTGTTGGGAAAACTGGATATATATCTGTAGAAGGATGAAAATAGATTCTTCTCTTTCTCCATGCACAAGAATTAAGTCCAAATGGATTAAGGACCTTAACATCAGACCTGAAACTCTGAAACTGCTAGAGGAAAAAGTAGGGGAAACCCTTCAACATATTGGTCTTGGCAAAGACTTTCTGAATACAACCCCAATTGCTCAGGCAATAAAACCACAGATTAACCACTGGGACCTCATGAAAATACAAAGATTTTGCACTGCAAAGGACACGGTGAAGAAAGCAAAGAGGCAACCTACAGAATGGGAAAAAATCTTCACCAGCTATATATCTGATAAAGGATTAATATCTAAGATATACAAAGAACTCAAGAAGTTAAATAATAAGGAATCAAACAAACCAATCAAAAAATGGGAAATGGAGCTAAATAGAGAATTCTCAAAGGAAGAAATACGAATGGCATATACGCATCTAAAAAAATGTTCTACATCCCTAGTCATCAGGGAAATGCAGATTAAGACTACATTGAGATTCCATCTCACTCCTGTCAGATTGGCTACCATCATGAAAACAAATGATCATAAATGTTGGCGGGGATGTGGAAAAAGAGGAACCCTTCTACATTGTTGGTGGGAATGCAATCTGGTCCAGCCATTGTGGAAATCAGTGTGGAGGTTCCTAAAACAGCTAAAGATTGATCTACCATATGACCCAGCTATAGCTCTCCTAGGCATATATCCTAAGGACTCATCTCATTACCTTAGAGATACTTGCTCAACCATGTTTATTGCTGCTCAATTTATAATAGCTGGGAAATGGAACCAGCCTAGATGTCCCTCAACTGATGAGTGGATAATGAAGATATGGCACATTTATACAATGGAGTTTTACTCAGCAGTAAAGAGAAATGAAGTTATGAAATTTGCAGAAAAGTGGATGGATCTGGAAAGAATTATACTAAGTGAGGTAACCCAGGCCCAGAAAGCCAAGTGCCACATGTTCTCCCTCATATGTGGATCTTAGCTAGAGATGATTGGGCTTCTGTGTGAGAAGGAAAACACTCAGTAGCAGAGGCCAGTAAGTTTAAAAAGGAGATAGAAAGGGAAGAGAAAGAAAGGGAGGAGGGCTTTTATTAGGTTGGTATTGTATATATGTAAGTAGAAAGATTGAGATGGGGAGGGGATATGATGGAGAATGGAATTTCAAAGGGGAAAGGGGGGAGGGTAATACCATGGGATTTTTTTTGTTATCATGGAAAATATTAATAAAAATGGAGAAAAAAAAATACTTGACAGATGAAGGAGAAAACAAGCACAAAAGGGTCATAACAAGACATACATCTTTACATTCTTAGGGCCTCTGGCTTATTGTGCTTCTCCCAAGTCACTGCTACTAAGAAGTTATATTTCTCATGAAATGATGACATCTCCACCGTCTTGGTATTTGAGTGACCTTTTCTTTAGTCTGTGTCATTTTCTTTGGTCCTCCCACAGCAGCTGATGTTTCTTTTAGGTCAAAGATGACAATCTCCCTCCCTTATCTTCCCAGGTGAAAGCTCCTCATTCTCCTTATTCATCAGATTTTTTTTTTTGTTGTTACAGGTTTAGATAAGCTTCAAGGCCACATTCTGAGTATCTGATAAGATGGTCCTTAATGAGTGTTGATTTTTACTAAATTTCTATTAAGGGTCTTATAAATATTGAGGTCACTGCTAGGGTGTTGGTTTAACTAGCCTAGGCAAATTTATGAACTTGTCTCACATATGCACCACAGTAAACACACACACACACTTCCATGGTTTCTTGGTTAAAGCCAGACTCTCAGTCACTTAATCACAACAAAGCAGATGCTGCATATACTCCTTAGAACAACAGTCATTTTGAAATGTCCTCTGATACTTTTTCTTGGAACAAAGAAGAGAGATTCATCCCACAGCTTAAAATTTTATCCAGAAAATATTTAGAATTTTTATTAGTTATGTACAGTGTGTACACAGCTATGTTGGGTACCATCATTTGCCTTCTACCTGTCCTCCCCCCTCTGAAGGGACCCTCCTCATTGGGGAATGTGGGTGGTGCACTGTGGGGGTAGCCATCAGTTATGGGGAAGAGACAACGTCTCTGTTTATAATGTCCCAACTTGTGACTCTAACAATCTTTCCACCCCCTCTTTCGTGAATTTCCCTGAGCCATGTTGGGTTCATTTTAGGTCTGTTTCAGTGGTGGGATCCTCTGTGTCTCTGGATATCTGGTTTGTTAGGAGTTGAGTGTCCTCTGCATCTATCTCCTTCACCCTTGTGTTTAGAATTTTGCAATCCCATTCTCCCTTCAATTCTTTATTCTTTGTATATATGAAAAACACTAAGAACATTCTCCATCACATAATATACACACATATATATTATATATATATATATTACATATATAGAAAATGAAGGGATGAGGAAGCAATCTGAACAGCAGATTGAAATTTATCTATATAAATGTTTACAGAACATTAAGTACGCTTATTCCTTAGAAATCAATGTGTTAAACACAGCATTATTCATGTAAGCTTCATGATCAACATCTAGCTATATAGTAAAATTAGTAGCTAAACATTTGCATGAATTGAAGCTAGTGACTTCAGAAAATAGAACTAATGCACTAAGCAAAATGAGATACACAATTACTTTATCTGAATTTTAATTATCTGTAAATTTATTATCTATAACAATTATAAAAGTTTTGGAAGAAAATGTAAATGCAAGTTCATGGCTCCTCCTTCTTCTTCCTTTATTCCCCACTGGAATTACACAATAATCAGAGGGATCCAACAACATAGAGAAGCAGCCTATGGCTTCCCTGATAAGGGGATTGATAGACAAAAGTCAAGTCTGGGCTATTTCCCCCAAGCCATGAACCTTAAACAGTGCTGCACTCAAACAGAGGAACATCATTTTCTTATTGGACTAAAGTAAATGTGTGTGTCAAGCCTGCTCATCACCTTTAATTGAGGAGAAAGACTGCATTTGTAGATCTTCATACTCAGAAGACCAACTGGTATGCTAGGATGGAGGAGACTGGCTTCTCCTGGGCCATGTGACAGAAACTTGAACACAGAATGCATTTCCATTCAAACTTTTGAAAAGAAATAACTGACTATTCTAGTAAAGATAGAGAAGGCATTGTGACCATTTTACACTAGTCATGGTAGAGATTACTTCAGACATGGAGCAATAACAACCATTCTGTACTTTCTATCTGGGGTAAAGCTAGGGAGTTGGGCACAGTTAATGCTTCAATAGTTTTTGGCCTCTGGACAGTAACCCTCCAATGTCTGGATGGTTCTCAGCATATGCAAATAATTCATGCATTTTAGTCTCTTTAGCATGTGTCATGATACCTATTAGTCTAGTGAAAAGACCCCCATCACTTTTCCATTAGTGAATTTAATCAATCAATAAGAACCAACTTAAGAAAGCTTCTATCTTCCTTCTTTCCTTCCTTCCTTTCCTTCCTTCCCTGTTTCTTCCTTCCTTCTTCTTGCTATTTTTATCTTTCTTTTCCTTCTTCTCCTTTTCCTTCTCCTTTCCATTCCCTCTTTTCCTCCCTTCCTCCCTCCCTTCTCTTCCTTCTATTTATTTGTCAATACCAGTGATAGAGCCTAGACCCCTTAACATACAACGTGAGAGATGTACTACTCCAGAACCCAAAAATGCGTACCAACTCCTTGTGTATGTGTGAGGGCAAGTTCCTCTCCTGTGGATTGCATTCTTACCTAACATCACAGGTGTGCACATGTCTCAAGTGGCAAATATGCAGGGATAAGGCCAGGTAGAAAATTCCTATATCTGATCTTGGCACCAGTAAAAGCCACTGATAACAAATAGGAACAGTGAAATAAGGTGTAGGAATGCTCTAAATGGAGTACATCTACCCATCAGACAGCGGAAAACAAAAGGTGACAGAGAACACAGCACCCTTTTCATCTACAAAAGGTGACTTGTCACCTGTTAGGATCTGAATGTTAATATTGAACCCAGAAAGCTAGTAATGTGACAAGTACCTACAAATATCGGTCCTATGAGGCTAAAAAAGCCACTCTCATTTTGAGATCCCAAACTTTTATTCTTATAAGCATAAATAACCTGAAAAAGACATGGTAAAAATTAACATTTCGCCAATCATGTGTTGACATTTAGATAATTACATATATATCTGTCCTTATTATATGATTGAAATAATTCACAATGGCAATAAGTCTCAACATCAAAGAATGGGGGAGCGGAGGAGGAAAAGGATGGTACCAACACATAATGTGTTCATACAATGTATGTTCTTTTTTTATTTTTATTGTTTATTTATTTGAGAGAGACAGAGAGAGAGAAAGAGGCAGAGAGTGAGTGAGTGAGAGAGAGAGAGAGAGAGAGAGAGAATGGGCGCGCCAGGGCCTCCAGCCACTGCAAACGAACTCCAGATGCGTGTGCCCCCTTGTGCATCTGGCTAACGTGGGTCCTGGGGAATTGAGCCTCGAACCAGGGTCCTTAGGCTTCACAGGCAAGCGCTTAACTGCTAAGCCATCTCTCCAGCCCCATACAATGTATATTCTTAATAAAATAAATATAAAAACATTGGTCCAGTATAGAGTTATACTTAATAGCTTATTATTAAAGCCACATAAAACACTTGCTTTTGAAGTTTTCTCCCAGGATATAGATACCTTCCATCTCTCCACAACTTCACAGCTTGGAAGGCAGTGTGCTTTGGTGGAGGTGATATGGGATTCAGTGTCAGAGTGTCAGTAATTAGGTTGTTTTAAATCATGAGCAAAAAATGTCAAAAGACATGTGTTCTTTCTTCTAAGTGGACATTTTTGTGCTATCCGTCCCAACATGCACACTCTAGATGAGCCAAGGAGATCACAGTTGAGGGCAACTTGTTCCTCTAATCAGACTGTGGTCCATCAGTTCAGAATGGTAAGTGCTGTGAAATGCTAAATACCCACTAAAAAACTCAAATACATTTAATTTCTCCTAATTTACAAGTTTATCCATAGCACTCATTTCAGTCTTTAAACCCCCCATTATTATTAATACATGAGCATTTAATGTCATGACTTACTATATGACTAGAAAAGTCTGTATACCTTATTAACTTCAGTTTCTTGGTCTGCAAATGGAAGTGTTTTGCAAGATCATTCATTTCCTAATGGATTTTTAGCACCAATATTCTACACATTCAAGATCTTATAAGTATTTGATGTGTCTTTTGGAATGTCAAAAGGGATATATAAAGATGTTATTCACACATCCTGTGCAGTTTCATTTCAGGGTATCTAGGGTGAGTGTGGGAAGAAATAAGGAAATCAGAACATTCCCCAGAGAATATCTACCAATAGTCTTTCATGGGAAAAGGTAGACTTATATTAAACAAGGCTAGTCTTTATTATAATATAAATTAATTTGTAAATAACTTATGTATACATACCTATTCAAAGAACATACATTATAAATACATGTTAGCCAGCTGTCAAACAAGACGTAGTGTATATATATATATATATATATATATATATATATATATATGTATATGTATATATACATATATATATATATATATATATATGTATATGTATATATATATATATATATATATATATACTAAACTTTGTATATATATATATATGTGTGACAAAGTTTAGTATATATATATATATATGAGACAAAGTTTAATTTATAAAGTAGGTATAGTAAAATATTAACAACAATAAATAATACTAAAATAATTAAAACATAATAAAATTATTTAAAACTTAATAAATAAGCTAAAAAGAATCTCCCAGTGGTTATAGATACTCCCACAAGACCAACATGGTTTTGAGCCAATCAACATTTTGACATGCAGGACAGAGGAAGACAAAAGGAAGGAGGCAAAAAGACTACCTTGAAAGAGCAGGGTCCTCAGAGTATGGAGAGTAGGGGAGGGGACACAAGAAGATAAAGGGGATGGAAACACGATCAAATTACTGTAGGTTCATACATTAAAGTTCTCATTAAAATCAGTTTCTGTAAGATCAATACCATTTTAATCTGCCTTTGAATGCCATTATTTTTGGTTAATTGTTGAGCAAGAGTTCCAGGTTTTAAGATATGAACAGAGAGGCAATTTCAGCCTTTGTTAAACTAAGGAAATTACCCACTGTCCCTAATGTTACAGTTCATATTGATGGTCAACATGAAAGGATTTAGAAACACCATGGGAACAAATCTTTGGGCATGTCTGTGAAGTAATTTCTAGATTACATTAATATAATTCAAAAGACCCACCCTGAAAGTAGTTGGCACTGTTCCATCAGCTGGGATTCTGGAGTGCATGAAAAGGGGAAAGTGAGCTATCACCAGTCTCTCTCTCTCTTTCTCGCTCTCTCTCTCTCTGCTTTCCTATTGCAGATGCAATTGAGCTGCCTCACATGCTTTCCTCTCTGCCTTCTCTGCCATGATAGAATGTTCTATCAGACTGTGAGCCAAAATAAACCCTTCCACCCTTAAATCATTTTTGTTCAGGTATTTTGTCACAGCAATAAGAAAGGTAATTGATACACCACCCCAAAACTTCTCTGACCATCTCTAATTCCACAATGGCTCAACTGACTCTACCCACTTCAAGCTTCCCAGGCATTCTGCTATTTCTTTGTCCATCAGGAGCACTTCTACCTGAGGGCATGTCTGTTATTCTTACAATACTCTTCCCTTCTCACCAGCAGAGCTATCTCCATTACACCTTTCAAGACTGGGCTGAAATGTTATCTGCCAAGTCAGTGCTGCCCTCCATCTTAAAATTGCAGCCCACCTACACCTTAACTCTCCTATCATCTTTAAACTTCATTTATTTTCATCATTGTTCCTGTAGCCTTACAATATTTTATAAATTTCTATATATTTTATACCATAGTCATATTATTACATATATATATTCATTTAATCTCCTATAATATGAGTATAGAATATGAATATGAATATATATGTATATATATTCACTTAATCTCCTAGAATATGAGTTCCATTAAAGGATGTTTTATTTATTGAATTTGGAGTTACATCCCCTACATGAATGGAGTTCAAAGCAAAATTGATGCTCAATAAATTATCAAATGAATTTACAAACCTAGACTGGAGCAGTTTCAGCAAGCAGGCAGTTTCACTTTTTCTTCCTGCTGTCGTTATATGAGCAAAGAAAGGCCTATGACCTTGTCTAATTTAAAATTAATTTCTTCTACAAATATACCTTGTTTTATTGAAGCTAATTTTGCAATTTCAGTTGCTGTTAAAGGAAAAGAAGATATTTCATGTTGATTCAAAGGAAATATGGATATAACAAGTTGTGAAACACTGCAGTCAGACACCTGGCACATTTCTGGCCATGTCACCAGCACTCCATAAATTCTGGTTGAATGAGTGTTCGTGAAGTACTATGAGGCACAGAGGAGATTAGAGGCCACATGTCGAATAGTAATCACTGACAAAAGTTCACATCATATACCATGTAGGAATATTGTGTTTGTTAGAGCAAGTCATAAATAAAATAAGCTAAGGCTTTGGAATGAATAATGAGAGCCATTTGGGATCCAGATGTGCCGAAGCAGAACCCTAGCCTGATGGTGGGTTTATAGAAACTGTTAATAAAGATAATGTTATTTGAAGGTTTCCCAGGAAATACAGAATTGTTAAAAGGATAGAAAGTTATACATTTTTCTGGATATTCTAGCAATGTTAATTTCTAGCCAAAATATACTATCCAGAGTATCTCTTATTTTCTTACCTTCATATTTACTTTCCAAATACTTATTCTAAATCCTTACATTTTAATTATTCCTTCAGATCTCATAGGATTTTCTACTTCTCTTAGATCACTTCACCTATGTAACTTCCTAGGCAGAGTTTTCCTATAAAACTTTGTCTGAAGTATGTGTTCCCTTTATTTCCCATGACCTTTCCCCTGGCCCCAGTTAAGTGCCCCTCCAATTTTCTCCATAGTACCTTGTCATGTCATTTATGATGATAAACTCTACTTATCTATTTGTATGAATGTCTAATCACAACTAAGATACAGGCTACCAAAGATATGCCTTATATATTATTTCTATACCAATAACCCAGGGTATAGGAGCAGACACACAGTGTGTCCTTAGTAAATGTACTTTGAAGTATTTTTCTGTCTATAAATATGGCAGTAAAAAAATGAAGCCAGGAAAAATGTCTGTAAAGTCTTTGTATTTGCCAGAGTTTTTCACACAGGGTCTGTCACAAAAATAAATGTCCAGGAAATGGTATAGCTGCTATTAGTAGAAGGCAATTAGTACAAAGTAATATTCATGAGTGAAAAATCTTATTCTATTGGGCTTCAGAGAATAGCTAAGAAGAGAATGTACACAGAATTCAAACACCTAACCTAGTGGGGATGGCTTCACATATCCCTCTCCTAAGTGAGGTAACCCAAACCCAGAAAGGTACAAGTCACATGTTCTATCTCATATGTTGATCCTAATTTTTAATGTTTATATGTATGTAAAAGTGGGACAGTGAGACGAGTTAGAATAAGGGCTATGAGCTGAGATTGGAGAAGGGAAGAGGTGACAAGAAGGGAGGAAAGGACATAAGGAAACATAGAGCCTGAAAGCAGAAAGGAGGCTATGGTGAAGGAGATGAAAAGGAGGGAGGGGAAAAGGAGAAGGGAAGCAAACCTTATTTGTAAACATCAACATCAAAAAGAATTTTTGTATTCTACTAAAAACAAATTCTACAAATAACATATTTAGAGTCTGCACATGTTTTCCTGGGTAACTTGTAGTTATTTGAGGTTTGATCTTTCTATCACATCATGCAGGAAGCATTCCAGGACTCGCTCTCACTTTTTCTCCAGAGTTATCTTTCCTGCCCATCAAGATTTTCTCATTCTACTATCTGCTGTTCACAGTGCTCCTGCCTGCTCACCATACACCATGCTTGAGGCCATTATGAGGTGAAGTTCTCCTCACTGGCTATTTTAAACACCTTCTATAGTCTCAAAATCCTCCACTGCCTTGGCTTCCTTGACATTACTCTCACATGTTCCCCTCACCCATCTCTTCTCCTAGCATTTCACCTCTAGCTGTCACGATTGCTTCACTCACTCGTAATTACATCATATTCATTCAATTCTTTCAGTAGCAGGAAAAATGCTTAAAAATGCTGACCCTCAAGGCCCAGACAGGCCAGACATTAAGTTTTCTTGAGATAGTAATGTGTTATCTTCTAGCCCCTTAACAGGTAAACACCAAAATAGTTCCTTTACACCAGGTTACAGTCTTGTGCCCTGCCCTCTCCTCCATTTTGTAAATTATATCTTCTCATGGTTTCAAGACCCAGTCACATGGAAACACAGATCTATTTGTAGAGTCAGCCTTGACTACAGTGCTAGGCTTGGATTTAGCAGCTCAAACTTCCTGTTAGATAGTTTCATTAAATTGATCCATCCTCTGTTATTCTAAATTCCAACTGCGTTTTGATAGTGACCTCATGTCAGATCATAGTAGATTCAACTTTTCTCTAAAGCATCGTGCTCTATCTTGTTTCTTAATATAGAATGTCAGGAAGAAAGCTTAACAATGAACAAAGAGTGGAAATTTTTCATGTATCTGCCTTTTGGTTATGTTTTGTTTCATTTTTGAAACAATATCTTAATATGTAGCCCACATTGGCTCAAACTTGTTATCCTCTTGGCCCAGTCTTCCAAGTGTTGGGGGATTCCAGGCCTGGCTTCCTTTATCATGTTTTTAAATCACACTTTGTCATCCATATCAAAAGAGTTCACACAGCCATAGAAACAAATGCAACACACACCTATACACACCCACATGTGCACACACTCCAAAGTCACCAAGCATTAGTAACTTTACCTTGTGTCCTAACGTGACTAAAGGAAAAAAAAACACAAAAAATATTTTCAACTTAATACTGATAAAATTTGTACTAATGAATACTGATTGTTTATTATTAAGGGAGTTCAGTGTCTTATTTTCACACATGCAAATGATATGCATTGGTCATATCAATGAAGGCTCTAATGGAGCCATCCAGACCATTCCATAGATTTTTCTTACAGAAGGAACTGCAGAAAAATAATTTTATTACTGGCTTTGAAGATTTCATCCTCTTCTGTCCCCTGAATGAGCTCATCTTTGCTTGTGGCTTTGAACACCGTAATTATAATTGCAGTTTCAATCTCTCCTGGGATCATTTTTCAACCTATCTATGCCATGTGTCTTCTAAGCATCTGAAACACATCACATACTAAAACAGATAAAACCAGGACTCTGTATCTCACCTACTGTCTCAACATAGTTCTTCATCTTCATAACTATTAGCAGTATTCAACTTCTGTTCACTCATCAGCCAGGAGTCACCCCAATCTCCTTTATTTCTTACCTATCATAGTCCACCTGCACATTTGGTATCTGTTCCAATAGGCCTTGAATCTATTCACTGTCCAACATGCTTTCCATTGTTGCTCTTATGCCAGTCAACTTCATCTTTCATCTCAACTACTGAGATGAAAGCCCCTGAAACTGCTCCCCAGTGTCCACTCTTGCCATCTGGTCATTTCCTCCTCACTCTGAAGGTAGTGCAATACTTTGAAAATACAGGTCAGTTTGTGAGGCCTTCTTCCTTTTCCACCCCCATTTAAAACAACAGCCCTTAGCAGCCAGGCAGGGCTCTGCATGCCTTCCATTCCAGATACTCAAGAGGCTGATGTGGGAGGATCATTTGAGTTCACAATTTCAAGATCAGTCTGGGCTACACAGTGAGACCATGTCTTTTGCAAAGATCAATAAAGCAATAGCACTTACAATAAAATCCAATCTCTCTGGCCCCTTCTGCCTCTGAGTCAGTCAATAACATCCACCCCAAAGTTTCTACTGTTACACAGATACACCAATTTCATTCTGCTTAAGGACTTAGTACTTGCCCTTCTCTCTACCTGGGAGGTTCTTCCCCATAGGTAAAGGAATACATGTCTATGTTCTAATATCACCCCTTTAGAGTTTACCTCTGTCCAAAATACCAATCTCTATTGTTCATTCTCTTCTTTGACCACATTGCTTGAGGTGGTATTTAATGGCTCACATGATAAATTTCTTCCTCATTGTCCATAATTCCTGCTTTATGAGGTATTTTACTTATGTCCTTCATCTAAAGCAATACTTAACAGAGGGAAAAACAGGTTAAATATTGGAAAATTTTCTGGGCAAGTCAGTGCACAAATAAATAATGCAACTTTCCATCACCTATTATGTAACAGTCAGAGGGACTATCTCCCAAGTAGACCAAAACCAAGCTGTAAGGGAGACACAGATGTCAGAGTTATTCCTGGGTACAGAGACAGAAGAGCCAGAGTTTGAAGATCATTTGTCTCACAAAGTGGAAAGTAAGGAACTTTCTTCTTCTTCAAGGAAAACAGCAGAAATGAGCAGATATAAGAACAAAATATAATATAATATGATATAATATAATATAATATGAGAACAAAAGGAAAGGATCCAAGGAACTTCTTCAGAAACTCATTATCATGCCCTGCATCCTACCTGTGTTGTCAATAGCTATCCTAGGTCAATGCAGGAGTCAAATTACACTTCAATACTTGGTCTCTTGATACCCCATGGCATGTTGGTCATTCAGTTCACACAGATCTCACATAGAAGTCTTCTCATCCAGGAAGTTGGAGTACACTGAAATGCTTGGATATGTCTTTTTTGCATGCATACATGTGTGTGATATACATGCAAGCTTGTATGTATGTTTAAATGCAAATGTCTTCATGTGTGCACACCTGCACAGGTGTATGAATACAGGTATAGGCCAGAAATCAGGATTCTTCCTCATTTGCTTTCCACCTTCTCTTGTTTTGAGACTAGGTCTCTCACTGAACCCAGGGAGCTCACTGGTTTGGCTAGACCAGCAAGTCAGTGAGTCCTAATGATCCTCCTGTCAACACCTCCAATGCAATGGTGTCACTGATGCATACCACCACACCTGGCCTACACTACCTTTCTTATTCATTTCTGACCTATTGTTGACCTATCACTACTATCATCATTCCCTTCTTTGATGATTCTTTCAACATAATCATCTGCAAATCCTTGGTTTAAAACCAACTTTTATTCCTGCCTCTCTCACACCCAAGAAGCTGACTGAGGCTGTAGAAAAATCACATTACCCCCTGAGAGAAAGTACTTTAAATTTATGATCTACACTCTACCCAGGAAACCTATTATGTTTTCTCAGCCAATTCACTCTCTAAAACAACTATTTCTCGCTTTTCCTTCACTCCTTAAAATACCAAATCATCCTTCATTCTCCTCATTATCATCCAGGGACCTGCTTCTCATTTTTTTTTTTTTTTCTGAGAAAGAGATGTAATCAGAGAATGTCCTTGACCTCATTCCTCCAAAGCTGTCCACCTGTGTTCTTCTCCTCACTTTTCTTCTGTATAGAGAGTGGAACTATCAAAGTAGCTCTATCTGCGACCAAGACCCCCATATGTTCTGGCATCTAAAGTGCATTGTTCCTACAAGGTTTCTCATTTCCTTCCATGCCATCAACTGTTGCTTTCTCTGTTAGATTATTTCCACTCAGCAAACAGAAGAATTTCTCTCTAACCCATGTCACCTCACCTGCTACCAGGCTATCACCTTCCTCTTCTTGGAAAACTCATAGTCAGTGTTGATTACAGTAACTCTGTTCATTTATCACCTTTCAATCTCTCTTAAAACCCAATCTAATAGTGCCTTTATCTCCTCATTACCTTGAATTGCTTTTGTCAGAGGAGCTAATTCAGTGGTCTAAGCTCTCATTTTGCCCAGTTCCTCACAGCATCTAATGTAGCTGTTACCTGTACTTAAGAAAAAGTGTAGCTATTTGGCCTCAGGAATGCAATCATCTTTATGTTGGGCTTCTGGAATGCAAATATCTTTGTCTACTTCTACATAATTGCAAGGCCCACTTACCACTTCCTCTTCTTTCTTCCCACCAAATGTTCAAGTTGTGTAGGGCTCAGTCTTGAAAGACTTTTGACTCTCCCATGTGGATTCATCATTATTTCTTTTTTATTTACCTATTTTTATTTTGATATATAAAGAGGCAGATGGAGAGAATGAGCATGCCAGGGCCTCCACCTTCTACAAAGTCCTGACTACTCACCATGGCCACCACTGCCATCGTGGTCCTATTCCACTGAAGAAAGTTTCTAGATGTTTCATTGTCTACCCTGCTTTGTATCTATGCTCCATGCATCAGCCATGGGCCTCTTAAGAAGGTATAAGACAAATCATGTAACACTATCGCATCTCACTCAAAGTCAAATCTGCACCCTCTGCTATTCCTGTGCTCTATGTAGCTGGCCGGAGCTCTCTAGCTAGATCTATGGTGTTCCCACTAGCCAGCTGTACTCTATCTCCGCCTGGAAGTTCACTGTTTTGTGAATACTGCTGCAAAGGTTTAGTTCTGGAATGTTCCCTAAGGCCCATATGCCAAACCCTTGCTCACCAGGCTGTGGTGCTGTAGGGAGGTGCTGACTTGAGGAAGTAGGACCTAGTACAAGGAAATTCCTTCACTGGAAAATGTTCTCTTGATGTTGACAAGGAGTCACTGCCTTCCTCTCCTGCTGCTTTCCAGCCACATATGATTGACAGCCTCCTTTTACCTACCATGATGCACTGTACTACTACAGACTCAAAGCAACAGAGCTAAGTGACTGTGAAGTGAAACCTCTGAAACTGCAAGGCAAAGTAGCTTTTCCTAGGTTGTCACCATGACGGGAAGCTAAATAACACCATAGCAAGCACATTTCTATTCAAATACCTTTGCATTCCCTATGGTTACTGGTGGAATGCATGCTCATTCCCTCCTCACCCAGCCTCTTTTCAGCTATCACTTGTTCACACCCTTCCAAAACAAACCTCTTCCCTCCCCAATCCCATTCAACCCACATTCCTGCTGTACAGTCTCTATAGCATGGATTTTTTTAAGATGGCAGAGGATTTATTTTTCTCACTTGCTTTTACAGTCATATTTAATCATTTTAATGCAAATTTTAAATACATTTTATTTATTTATTTGAGAAAGAGAGAGAGAGAGAATGGGCACACAAGGGCCTCCAGCCACTGCAAATGGACTCCAGATGCATGCACCCTCTTGTGCTTCTCACTTATGTGGGCCCTGGAGAGTAGAATTGGGATCCTTTGGCTTTGCAGGCAAATGCCTTAACTGCTAAGCCATCTCACCAGCCTTAATCATTTTTTAAAAAAAATTATTTATTTATTTGAAAGAGAAAGAGGCAGATAGAGAAAAAATGGGCATGCCATAAACCCCAGCCACTGCAAACACAATTCAGACATATGCACCACCTTGTGTATCTGGCTTATGAGGGTCCTGGGGAATTGAACCTTGGCCCTTTGGCTTTACAGGCAAGTGCATTAACCACAAAGCCATCACTCCAGCCCAAATCTTTTATTTTTTGTGACCCACTGAATTTAATTATGGTGGCTTGTGTGAGTATGTAGAGAAGTTGTTTATTATGTGGAGCATGGATAGCTTATCAGTGGCTAAGACTCAGAAGAATACGACTACCCCACTCTCAGCAAACATCACCTCCCAATAGCTTCTCTAGGACTGTGTTGTTTTCACCTCTGAAATTCTGGGACAAAACACCTAACTGAACGCAGCTAATAGGAGGAAAGGTTTTATTGTAGCATATAATCTTGAAGGAAAACTTTATGATAGCAGGGAAAGGATAATAGAGCAAAGACTGTGTATCACATCTTTTCACAGCAGGTGGCACAAGGCAGTAAGTGTGAAATGAACTCTGGCAAGAGGGAAGCTGGGCTGTAACATCCCTAAAGCTACCATAGCAACACACCTCCTCTGGCAAGGCTTCACCACTCAAATTGCCACTCCCTGGGAACCAAGCATTCAAAACACATGAGTACATAATGGAAATCTGATTCAAACCACCACAGACTGGATCCCCACCCATGATGAAATGGTGATGGATGCAATTGTATATTGCAGCATATATTAAAAAAAGAAAAAACAGAAGCTGTGGCATGGTGGTGCAAGCCTTAATCCCAGCACTTGGGAGGCAGAGGTAGGAGGATCGCCATGAGTTCGAGGCCACCCTGAGACAACATAGTGAGTTACAGGTCAGCCTGAGCTAGTGAGTTCCAGGTCAGCTGAAACCCTACCTCAAAAGAGATAAAGAACAGAGATATACAGAAAAATGGTGAGGATGCTATAGGGGATCCTCATAGTTTACATAGCATTTCTCTTCCTATGAACCGCTTATATTAGTATGATATATTTGTTATAATTAAGAAAACCCAAATAAGTTTTTTTTTTTCCTGAAATAGGGTCTCACTGTAGCTCAGGCTGACCTGAAATTTAGTCTGTAGTCTCAGGATGGCCTTTAACTCTCGGCCATCCTCCTCTGCCTCCCGAGTACTGAGATTAAAGGTATGTGCCACCACCCCTACGTAAATATTATCATATTATTAATGGAAGCCCATACTTGATTCAGGATTTCTGGGCTGTCACTTACTGTCTCTTCTCTCTCAGGATTCTTTCTAGGACACTACATTATATACACTGGTCATGTCTCCTAGTTCTCCTTTTGAAAAGTATAATCTCTCATACATTACTTGTTTTGAATGACTATTAAAGTTTTCAGGTGTATTGGTCATGTTTTATATATATATATATATATATATAAAATGTCTCTATGCTGGAGATTGCTTGCTGTCTTTCACATGATTAGACTTGTGTTATGTGCTTGCAGGAGAAAGACCACAGAGATAAAAAGCAACCTCCAATATATCACATTAAAAGACTGTTACTGTCCAAATGATTTGTGACCATTGATGCTAACCTTGATACCTAGTAGAGGCTATTTTGCCAGTTTTTGCTGCCATGAAGCTACACCATGCCCATTTCCATCCATAGAGTACTCCATTACCCACCCAACCCCAATTCATTTTTAAATACGATCTTACTATGTAGCTCTGGCTGGCCTTTAATTCTCTATGTAAGTCAGCCTGACATTGAATTTGTGGTGATGCCATACAGTACTCTTTTAAAGGAAGTCATTATATGCCCCCCTTAAAGTGTTAGGTCCACCTCCTTCATATCAGGACAAGCATAGTACTTTTCATTGCTAACAGGCTTATTTTCTCTCTCCATCCAATAGTACATTATCAGGTTGGGAAGCTGATCTCATTGCTTACCAAAGCTCCCAGTATATTTTCTAATAGGAATGGACCTCACTAAGTGTTAGTGTATGGGGTAACCCAATACCTAACCCATTCATATAGCTGAAGGTGTGCATGAGCACTTTCATCCATCTGAAAACCTCTTCCTTCTTTTCCTCATATTTTATGATAAATTCTCACTCTATCTTAAGATTCAGTTCTTTGTATCTGCCTGAATTTAGAAACATTCATATAAACAATGCATTCTTAGTATATGTCATTGTGCATTTTCCTCAGTGCTGTGATTGATTCTGCATGTCTCTGCTCACTGCCACCCTAGTGAGCTCCTTGAGGCTCTTTGTGTAATCCTAACATCTGGCACTGAACCTGGGGCATCATAGGATTTCTCTCAATGCGTACTTTTTGAGGATTAAATTAAATGAATAGCTTGAGCCTGAATTCCACAAAGTTAATTTTTTATAGCTTATTCCAGACATCTCACAACAAATCTATATTGTTCCACTGGATCACAGCACAAATACAGAGTGGTTCTTTGTCTTCCTAAAGTTTATATCAGTGATGTGTTGTGCCGTATTCAGCAGGATCCTGGCCCCTTTCTTGCCAAAGGCTCTGAAAGTATAGAGTATGCTGGAAACTGAAATAAATTACACATACATGGGCAAAGTCAAATCTGCAAGTCAAATGATGTACTAAACATTTTAGACATAGTTGGGTTGGGTACAATAAAGGAATCTGGCAAATATGGGGAGCAATTTAGGCAGACTGAAACAACAGTAGTTTCTTTGGGCTCAGCCAGCATGATTTTCTTTTAAATGGACCTCAGCTGTCCTGCAGTGGTAAGACACTGGACACTGGCTGAAGACTGACATGAAAAGAGACTTCCACAAAAGAACTGTGAATGAGAAATGACACATGGCATTTTTTTTCCATTCTTACCTCCAGCTTGAGAATCAGAGACTCAGTAATGATCCAAATGTCCAGAATAGCATGGATATAATTATCCTCATAGTTTGCAAAGTATAATTTGTTGCTTTTTAATTTTTAACATTTTATGATTATAAAAGTAAATACTCATTTGAGAAAATAAGGGAATAGAAAAGTTTACAGAAAAAATAAACCATTTTCCATAACGACTGGTTAACTTTGAGAGCATTAGTATTTTAATGCATTTATTTCTCATCAAAGATTTATTAAAAACATTTAAAGCAATTGAAATATACTCATATATACAGTTATACCTTGTTTCTATCAGAAAGCATTGTGACATACATGATTTTTCATCTGAAAATAATTTTATTTAAACTTTAAATGTTGCCCAGCACATGAGGAGTCCATGTTTTCTCAAGTGCTTTGTGTCGAGACAAGTTATGCTGCAAAATATTTGCCCAGGGCTGGGGAATGACTTAGCAGTTAAGGCATTTGTCTGAAGATCTTAAGGACCCCAGTTTGATTCCTCAGGACCCACGTAAGCCAGATGCACAAGGGGGCACATGCATCTGGAGTTCATTTGCAGTGGCTAGAGTTCCTGGTATGTCCATTCTCTCTTTGTTTCTATCTGCCTCTCTCTCTCTCTCTCAAATAAATAAATAAATATTAAAAAAACATTTGCCCCCAACAATGGCATTATACAAAAAGTATGAGGGAACAGTGAGAATGATGGGTATCCTATGGAGGAGACCCCAAAGAAATGATTTTAGCGGACTCTTAATATGAGTTGACACAGTGAAAAGTTGGGAGGAATGATAATCAAATAAAAAGAATAATGTCTAAAGCAATACTGAGATTTAACAATTCTAGGGGTTGGGGGTAAAACTCAATTAGTAAAGTGCTTGTCTTGCAAGTATGAGACCTGAGTTATATCCCAAATATCTATGTAAAAAATCTGGGCATGCTGATGTGCACTCACATCCCAGCACTGGGGAGGTGGAGGCAGGAAGATTCCTTGATCTTGCAGGTCATCCAGCCTAAATGGTGAACTAGAGATCAGTGAGAGACCCAGTCTCAGAAAATGTGGCCAGTGTTCCTAAGGATGGCACTCAAGGTGGTTCTCTGCCCTCCACATGCACATACACATGTGCACAAGCACTGGCACACAGTGCACGTGCACACATATGAACATGTATACACAAACACACACACAAAACTATTCCATAGTTCCGGCTTACTACCTTACAAGGTTGTTTGTCTAGCTTTAAACAGTTGTAATAATGAGGGGACCTTTTTTGTATGTGAAGTAAGGAATCTTTCTCAGTATGACTTGACCTTCTGTCTTCTATCACAGCATAGAATAGGTCTGACTATTCTTCTTATAATTTATCATACTTTTGAAAATTCACAAATACTTATCCTTAGATCAGTGATGTGGTGAAAAAAAAAAACTCCAAAGCCCCTCTACTTCTAACTTCATACTTTGTAAATCAAGAAAAATTAGATTCAGAACCAGATAACCACCAGCCTCCCATGGATAACATATTAAAGCAGCACTGAATGAATGAATCACATTTCCACTCTCAATCTACTCTCTGACCAACATTCTCCTTTCTGCGGTGAACTTCCCAGTTCCTCAACACTCCCATTCAAGAGTCTTTTCCCATGTCTTCTGGATCCTCATGACCTTCTTCTACATTAAACCCCATTGTGAGACTGAGTTTAATTTCCCCAAAAAATTAATGCCCAGGATTTTCCCAGAGAGTCTCACACAACATGGCAGTGAGTTCTCAGCCTCCTGTTGCATGCTTTCTCACAGCTGAGGAAATAGAGGCTTTAAGGGGAGTGAAATATTGCATAATCATGTGCTGGGATTTATTTTCAATTTCAAGTGTCCAATTTTTCTCTAATTCAATTATATTTACCCTAATGTTTTGCTTTCATGTTCCCTGATTACTGTACAACTAATACACACAAAAGCAGTAATTAGAATTCTAGTATCCTGATAGCAATAATAACTTTTCCTTTTCTTAAGCACATTAAACGCTATATATAAGTAATCAACACAATGTGAGATTTAAACAACAGCACCTAGTCAAGATTTAACCAACATTCACAGGACTCCAGCAGTCATTATAAGCCCATGCATCACCCTTAAGATACTTGAATATGAATGTTGACAAGTCTGTGGGGCATCCATGAGACAACCTCCCAGGAGCTGCGCTATAATCCTAAAACTCTCAACAGAAAGAATACAAGCTGTTAAGCTACAGAGTTGTTTAATAACTAGATAAACGACAGGTTTGTTTGACTTTTAAATTCGGAAGTGTTGTCATCTTTAAAAACAAAAATATCATGAGATGCTTGGTAAAATGTTAATGTATTGCTGATTATTTTAATTCAAAAGAAAGCCACAGCCTATAATTAAATATTCTCACCTTCATTTGACTTACTGGTTAAGAAAAAGTTTAAAAAGGGGCTGGAGAGATGGCTTAGCAGTTAAGCGCTTGCCTGTGAAGCCTAAGGACCCCGGTTCGAGGCTCAATTCCCCAGGACCCATGTTAGCTAGATGCACAAGGGGGCGCATGCATCTGGAGTTCGTTTGCAGTGGCTGGAGGCCCTGGCGTGCCCATTCTCTCTCTCTCTCTCTCTCTCTCTCTCTCTCCGTGTAGCTCTCAAATAAATAAATAAAAATCAACCAAAAAATTTTTTTTAATTAAAAAAAGATTAAGTTTAAAAAGGTAGGTAGGAAATTGGAGATCTTCCCAAAAATTACAGGCCAAGATTGGTGGAGTATTTCCAGTAAGGCATTGCTGGGCATACCCAAAATATGTGTGTACTTCTAGCCCCCATTAATACAGACAAAAGTAGATTGGATTCCTAAGAGAAAACCTTTCTAAAGTCACAGAGTAAAAGACATCATCACACTTCACCAGGGCCCCAGCTGAAACCACAGAAGAACTGGGGAAATGTGCAAGAATGCTGCTTTCTCGGTGAACCTGATATCAGCACAAGGGTGAAGGAGATAGGCACTGAGGGCACCCAATACCTACCAAAGCAGAGACACAGAGGCTCCTAAGAGCCCTTCACTGAAGTAGACCTAAGATGAACCCAACATGGCTCAGGGAAATTTGCAGAAGAGTGGGTGGAAGGATTGTTAGAGCCACAGGTTGGCATATTACGCACAAATACATTGCCTCTTCCCCACAACTAATGGCTATCCCCACAATGCATGACCCACAGTCCCATGGGGATGACCAGCATCCCCAATAAGGAGGGTCCCTTTTGAGCAGGGGGTGGGACAGGAATGAAGGTAAGTATTGTACCAACATGTGTTGTTTACATGTTATGTCGATAACTAATAAAAATAAAAAAATAAAAAAATACAGCAGCATTTTGCAAATTGAACTGGTGTATTATGTGTGGTGCACATAGACATCCAGAGAAAAGTACTAAAGGTCACTTCCAATCAAAATGAAATTTCAAAATGGAGTTTACTTAGCATAGAGTCTCTGTCTCTTTTGGGCTTTACTACATAAAGGAGCAGTTTGGTGCAATGGGAAAACATGAGCCAAGATGAAGGTACTAAAGTTGCAACAACAATATCAATGCTGATTACCGCACTCTGCAAGATCAGGGGACAGGTCACCCAGCGAGTCTGCCTCCAGTTGCCTCAAGGTCAGACAAGCATTAGTTCCTATATTCTTTCATTGATGGATATTTGGTCAATATCTCCTCTGTGTCATGACCCTAGTGGGTTTGAAATCACCGTGTGCACCTCCTAGCTCCCTGGTGATTTCCTGCCTACCCCTTCCATGTGTCTTTCAGGGTAAAATCCAAAGTCCTCAGCAGAAATTTACCGAGCCTTGGTGATCTGACCCCTGCCTTTCTCCTCCAGGTTCACCACCCTATTATTTGCAACATCATTATTTCTGTTTCTCCCATCGTGAGTTGCTTACAGTCTCCTAGCCCAGCACTTGCTGACTCTATAGGCTATCCTGTCTCTCTTTAAGCAACCTTGAGTCACGGACACAACCACGCCCACATGTCTACTGCATTGATGGTCTCCTCCTGGTTTATTCACACTGGCAAGTCTGAGATCAAGTGGAATTCCCAAAAAGAGACAAAACATTCCATAAGAGATAGGCTAGGTCTGATTTCCATCCTCCATCCATTCATATTGTATGATATAAGCATGTGTACGTGGTGTTTGCATGCCTGTACATACACATGCTCACATGTGTGCAAGCCCATGTTTGTGCAGGTGCAAGTGCAAGTTCATCTGCATATGGAGACCAGGTCATAGAGACAGATAGAGATAGAGAGATGATAGATAGATAGATAGATAGATAGATAGATAGATAGATAGATGATAGGTAGAGGCAAGGCAAGGCCTCTGGCCACTGCAAATGAACTCCACACATATGTACTCTCAGTGACTGGTTTGATGTGGATTCTGCAGAATTAAACCCAGGCCACCAGGCTTTGCAGACAAGCACTTTTAATGCTAAATTAACTTCCTAGATCAACAATCTTAGCCTAAGACAGTTCCTTTCATTGGCCTGAAACTCATTGATTCAGCTAGACTAGGTAGCCAGAAAGCTACAGGAAATTCTTATTTTCACCTCCCCAGGACTGGGATGACTGGGGCACACCACCATGCTCAACTTTTATGTGAATGCTTGGGATCTGAACTCGGGTTCTCATGCCTGAGAGGCAAGCTTTTTACCACCAAGCCATCTCATTTCACATTTTAGCTCTCTATATTATCTTATTGCATCATACATCACTTTTTTTTTCCTAAAAATCCACAGCATTAAGGAAAGGTTAGTGTTTTTAATCTCTGTATCCTGAAATTCTGGAACACACAGGTACCACTAAATATTGATTCTTGAATAAATAATTGTTTCAATTAATAAAAACACTTAATATAGTCCTTCAAAGGTGCCTACTAGCTCAGTATACCCAGATAATCCCTCCTACTTAATTATTGTAAATTAACCAGAGATTTTACTTGCCTTCATGTTCTTTCTGTGTCCTGAAATCTGACATTGTCAGTCCTAACAGTGAAACATCAGTCAACCACTGTGTCTTAGCCCAGCATGATCTTCAGTCCTATGACTGGATAATAAGATGCTGGAATGGCTTATCTTCAACAGTCTTAGAGACTGGAAACTCCATCTTGCCTTCTGTGGTAGTAAATGGGGTGTAAGTTAACTTGAACATCTGCTTTAAAATACCTTGTAAAGCTTAACAATGATAATTGTGGGGAAAAGATGATTTTCAAGTTCTTTGTGTCAGTGAATAATTCTGAGATGAGGAAAGTTGTGTGACAGTAAGAAGCGTGGGTTTATCAGATTTTCAGCATTCTGGAAACATGCATGCTAAATTGTCTCTAGAATCCATAAAAACCATGCAGTGCTTCCACAGTAAACACAAGTCACTGCTTTCTCAGTGATTAAAACTACACAAAAATAACACTTAACACTCCATGTTTAGGTGTGCACATCCATATTAGTATGTTGCTTAGTAGATGACACAGTATAGTTCTCATTGGTCAGGTGGGATTCCTTGCTATGACAGCCTGGGCAGTGAGCTGGGTGGGGGGGTCAGACACATTCTGAACTGGGCTCACAATGCATGGGAGCACAAGGGTCTCACTGTGCTTCGAGACTGGCTTACCTAGCAGCACAAAAAATTTACACATAGAACAAAGAAGGTATCACTTTCCTCTTTGAAGAAGAGAGAAAAGAAAAGAAAAAAAAATCCAGAAATGAGGATGATCCTAAGCTGGTCTCCATTTTTTGCTCATGAAGACGATGAGTACCGGGATAACATGTCGCTGTCATTCAGCTGTCAGCAACAGCTCAGCTTCCATGGGATAATGTCCTTTGATGTCCCAGTGCCTGTTCTTCTGGCAGCAAATTACTAAGTAGCTCCTCAAACCTGGGGAAAGAAAAGGAAGGGAGTGTTTGTTAATGAAGAAATAAATGAGAGAAAATGATATATTCCTCTTGCCATTACTTCTCTGTTCTATTTCTTTCTTTAAAAATATACACATGCTCCCCAAATATGTGGCTCATTCCCCATCCTTAAGAAATGAATCATATGTCAATAATTTTAGATATTTTAAAAGTTATGGTAACAAAATAGCAAATGTCTCATTAGCTTAAGTTTATAGATCTGTGCCAAATGTAGTTCTGAACACCAAATAGAGTGAATATGTCAGAGAATCCATCTCCTCTGTCTACTCCCCCTTCTCTTTCTTTCACATTCATAACACAAAATCAACCATAATACATTTCTTGAATATTCAGGGCAATAGAATGGTGAAATACACTCAGCCACTCAGTCATATACAGTTCTTTGAATGTGCCAACCATGTGAGCTGAGATGAGTTGATTAATTTCTTTAAAACTAAAGTGCTCACGAATGAAATAAAGATACTAATAACACTGTACTAAGCATATAGTTCTTAAGCAGATTGTTATGGTTTGAATAGGAAATGTCACTCACAGGCTCATATGCTGAACACAGTCCACAGATAATGGTTCTATTTTGGGAAATGGTGAGAATTTTAGGGCCCTAGTGGAGGAAGTAGGTCATTGAGTCCATGCCTTGGGAAATTAAACTTATCCCTCAGTCTCTTCTCTCTCTGCTTCCTGCTTCCATGATATGAACTGCTGTACTCCACAATACCCTTCCTAAAACCTCTGAAACTATGAGCAAAATAATTCCTTCTTACCTAGTGTTTTTTAACTACTTTTATTTATTGATTTATTTGAGAGAGTTATCACTGCAACAAACTCCAGATGCTTGTGTCACTTTGCATCTGGCTTTAAGTGGTATTCACTTAATTTATCATGGTGGTGAAAACTCTTAACACAGGGACTAACTAAGGAAACACAGAAAACACCAATAAACTTGAATCAATATGTATATAAAGTGAGAATGTGCAAAGAGGATGTGGAAGAGAGTTTTCATTTCAATCCATTCCGTTATGTGTGATAAAACCCAAATAGTTCAGTGTCTACAAAGAAATTTTTATTTTTTGAGAGAGAGAGAGAGAGAGAATGGGCATGCCAGGACCTTAACCCACTTCAAATGTACTCCAGACGTGTGTGCCCCCTAGATTTTGCTTCCCTAGTCTCTTCCAGGTCCTGCTTCCCCCATACTTGACTCTGCCACCACTCTAGTACTAACCATCCTGATGGCTTTGCGTTGCTTTTTCCTTCATCCAGCAGAGATGGCTGCCCCTCCACTCATGATCTTTTGCAGGTCATTTCGAATATACCATCTGTTCAATGAGATTCATCTTTACCATCCTGTGTGAGATTGTAGCCTTCTCCTCATGGTGCCCTTGATCCATATCTCTACTCTCCCCATTACTGCATAAATTGCTTTCTAAAAGATATGCACATGCACATAGGTATATAATTGATAGGTGTGTGCTATGTTTACACACAGCAGGGTCCAGAAGATCATATGGAGGATAGTACAAAGCTTTAAAAAGAGATGAGACAATCTGGCTAACTTTGAAAGTACAGAAGCCAAGGGGCTGCCTGTCCCAATGGATCAGAGGCATCAAATCTTGTCCCATTGTGTTTTTATTATGAGGGTTGTGCATGTATGACAAGTATTTTATGTATGTATCACAACTAATAAGCTTGACATAATAGAAACCATCTTCAGAGTGCTTCCTTGATTTTCTGGCATGTGGTTTTAAGATAATGTTTGCTAGGAAAGTATCTGGCAATGGTAAACAAAGCATATGGTTAGGATTTATCATATCTTACCTAATTTGAGAAAGAAGCAGCTTCATTCCTTACATAGGCATCCATGCGTATCCATCTTTGTGATCATAAACATTCTTGAATCAAGGTTTTGCATGTCAATCATGCTATTAGCACATTTAGGCAAACCAGTTTTCTTCATGCATATCCAAAGATATATGTATGTGTATCCGTATAGACAGACACACAGGCATATACATAGTATATTATTTATATTGCTTTCACACATCTATGAAGAAAGCAGGGATCTTTATTTTGTAGCCCATATCATCTCAACTCTCTCTATAAACATATTTTAATATGTAATAAGTGGTCAGTAACTGTTATATTTTATGAGCTTAGTTACTGAGACAATAGAACAAACATTCTAACTGGTCTTTTTTACATCATATGGCATTAGAACCAGGAATGCTTATCATATTATACATTGTAGACCTCTCTTCCCTGGCACTGTTCTAGGAAGGCACATCAAGCAAATACAGAAGTAAAGACAGTAACATTATTCCAATGGATGTTGTACTGCACCACTTAAGAAATCAGTTAATTTCAGCTGTCGCACAAGACTAAAATTGCTTTAAATAGAAGACAGCTCCTTTGCCCAAAGCCATATCCCTTTCTGAGGGACATTGTGTATCCAATGACTGCCACAGAGGGAATATACAGCCTAGGTCTAGTTACTCCAACTGTCTGGGACTCTAAAGTACTATCAGTGTTAGAATTACTGATAGAACAGGCCAAGGTCATCACTATCAGCTCAGCACTGGCCAGCTTCTCTGCTCAACCTGACTTCCTTCACTGTCTCCACTGTGACAGTATGGAACAGAATGATTAACTCTACCACAAGAGTGGTCCCATCAGGGTGAATTCACAGAAGGAAAGTAACTACTATGAAATTAGGACACTAGCCTAATTATGGATGAAGATTCTCACTGAGAAGGATGGGACAACATAACTGAATGAAGGCTGGATGAAGTCTAGGAGACTTTAACTGTTAGGCAGAAGAGGTAATAGTTGGAGGATATACAAGAAGACACTGTAAATTCTTTCGTAAACAACTTTTCAGATACAAACTGTTATTGTGCAATAAGTTGAATGGCAATTAGCAAGGTCCTTTAGCAAATCATGTAGGTTTTATGGTCATCACATGTTGTTCCATATTTATATTGTTCAAAACCTTACACTAGTTTGCTGTGCGAGAGGCCCCTTTCCTGGCTATAGATCACTGCCACATTGCTTGTGATTTATTGCTATTTTTATATTCCTTATGTCATCTCAACAGGATTTTTGGATGAAGCAGAGATAAACACATATGTTTAGTTAAGCTCCTTGAGCCATAAATTCTATTTTTCACATATTTAAGGTTATTCTCCTCTATATCATTACTTTAGCATTTCACATTTTAACATAGCATTTCCTGTTACTTTCTAATTTTTACAGAAATAAGGTTTATGGCTAGATATTGTTTCAAAGTACATTTGTACTATAATCTACTTAGCTCCTCATTGGATATTTAATGTTTCCTATCTATTTGTCTATCTATTTATCTATCAATTATATATATACCTACCTACCCACCTATTTATCATCTAAAATCAACTTATTTCTTTTCATTTATAAAACCATAACTCATGAATAAACATTGCAGAATGAAAGCATCACAGATTCTCTTCTCAATATAAAAATGAAATTTAGTAAAAAGACATGAGTATGTATTAACTAGAAAAATGTATGCAGTATTATTCTTATAAGTTTGAAATTTTATGATGAAAGTAGAGATATGAGATGAGAGATTAGTTTTGTACAGATCTCAGTATAACCTTTACTTCTAGAAGATGTACTATGGAAAGAGGAGACAACTGACATCTGAAAACACCTGAGAAATCACATTAATCCCTCCAATTTGGAGAGAACCATACTGAAGGTGTAAGAAAACAATTTTAATTTTTTAAATTATTTTATGCTTAATACTATAAAATTCTCCTATCTTCTCATCATTTGGCCACTAAATATAGTATTTGCATTATATATAATATGTATTTGCAATATATATAATATATTAAGCCCCATGTTACACTGAGAGAAAGAACCAAGCAAATCATACATTATACCTCCACAAGACACACACACACACACACACACACAGATGTTCATATGAGGCTACACATCCCTAGGTACTAAACTCTGATGCAGGATATTTAGTAAATGATAGAATACAGTGCAGATTTTCTGCTATGGTTGGGATGGCGTTTATCTGCTCCAGAACTCATGCTGACATTTGGTGCACAATGTAACAGCAGTATTGCAAAGGCTTTTTAAAGACATGGATACAGTTCTGAAACCCGTGGGGTTGTGAAGAGATTGGTATGTGTTGTTACAAAAGGGAGGCTGACTTCCTCAACATCCTCCTGTCTTTTTCTTTGGCATGCCCTCCACTTGTCCTTCTGTCTTCTACCATGATTTGAAATAGCATGTGGCCCTTACCAGACCCAAACGCATAACAACATGGTGCTCTTGGACTCCCAGCCTCCAGGATGGTGATCCAAAACACACTTGTTTTCTTTATAAATCACCCAGTCCCTGCATTCTTTCACAGTAACAGAAAACCACTTTAGACAGTCCCCCAGCAAGTGTTAGATACAAATGCAGCTGTGTTCTTCTGACACAATCTACACTCTGAGCCCCAAAGCATTTATAATTACAAGGACACAAAATGAAATATAAATTGGAGCTTTGAATGAAAGATAAAAGGGATGATTTCTCAGAACTTTCAGAAAATAAAATTGCTCATAAGAAGCATTAATGAAATAAAATACTAAGTATGCAAACTCAATGCAGTGAAAAATCTGAGAAGAAAAGAGACATTAAATACAAAAATAAATGACAAACCTAATCTAGATGAAAACACAATGGAATGAACTAAGAAAAAATCCTAATTATGAAATAAATGTATGCCATAGAAATAATTAAGTAGAATAATATCCAAAATATTTAATAATTAATAAAATACCAAGTCTGGCATTGTGTGGTGCTGCTTTAATTTCCCCATTGCCCACAGGATACTGTTCATTAGCAAGAAAACTGTGAATAAGCCCTACATAAAATGTAGGCAAAAGAGAAAATAAATGCTTGCTTCAAAATGTCTTTAAAAATTTCTGAGTGTATGTGTGTGCTTGTGTGTGTGTGTGACTAAACTGGTAATTATTACCAAATGGAACACTTTCTAACATTCAAACATCCATATTCTGGTTAATAGTGACTTTGGACTTTTCCTTGAGAGAAATGACATTTTTTTAATCTTCTTAAAAAACCCTTTTGTTGCCTTTCTACAATGAACAGTGGGGATAATTTTGAAGCCTTCCTTTCATGAAAATAAAACTGCTTGTGGTGAAAAATAGTGATTTATTTTATTTTATTTTTGAGGCAAGCCCAACAGACTGGCCTTTTTTATGTGAGTGAGGCAGAGTGAAAGCAAGAGCGAGAATGAGATAGAGAAAATTGTCATGCCAGAGCCTCCAGCCAGTGTAATGGAACTCCAGACAGGTGCACCACCTAGCGTGTATGTGCAACCTTGTGCACTTGTGTCACCTTATGCACCTGGTGTATATGGTATCTGAAGAGTGAAACATGGGTCCTCAGGTTTGCAGGCAAGCACTTTAACCTTTAAGGCATCTGTCCAGCCAAATGGAGATTTTTTTTTCCAGACTTTTCCCTGAAGAATAATGATTAATGGGGCTAATGAGTTAATGACTTTTCTTTTCTGCTACATTTTTTTATTTTAAGAAAAATATTGTTACAGATATGATAACATCCCATGCTGACTGAGATATATCAAGGTCAAGTAACTTGCTCAAGATTAAATAGCAAATAGGGAGGCTGGAGAGATGACTGACAATGGGGTCCCCTTGCTTGCAAGGCCTGATGGCCCAGGTTCAATTGCCCAGTGCCCATGTAAAGCCAATTGCACAGAGTAACAGTGTCACATGCATCTGGAGTTTCATTGCTATGGATGGAGACCTTGGTCTGATCATTTCTCTCTCTCTCTCTCTCTCTCTCTCTCTCACACACACACACACACACACACACACACACACACACACACAAATAAATAGCAAAGAAGAACTAGGAAAATGACTCATTATGTATGACCACTTGCCCTGTAAGCATGAGGGCCTGGAAAGGCCTGTGCTCCATCGCATCCTAGCAATCATACCAAGGTAAAAATCTGGGCAAAACCACACATGGCTATGATCCCAGGCATCTGGGGAGCAAAGACAAGAGCACTGCTAGAGCTTACTGGTCAGCCAGTATGAGTTAAAATAGCAGCTCACGGATCAGTGAGAGGTTACACCTTAAGGAAACAGCATGAAAGAGTGATAAAAGAGGAAAACCGATGGTCTCTCACATCTCCACATATAGTACATAGGGTACATACATCTGCATACACATAACACACACACACATGACTGTACATACACACAGAGAGAGACAGAGAGAGAGAGACAGACAGAGAGAAGGAGAACAAACCTAAGGCCCCAAACCTGGTCTGTCTGACTGCCAAGTCTGCATTCTTTCCAACCAATGATGATAACTGCTTTTACCTTCTAGAATTCTGCTGGCATGCAGATTGGTGTTGAGTAGAATTCTTTACAGTGGTGATTGCTCACACTAAGTTTACAATGGTCCCAAAAGGATTATGTTTAGCTGATAGCCCCCCCCCAAATTAAAACACTAAGCATGTGTCTGAACCATATACAACAAATTCATAGAAGCATCAAAATGGATCAAATCTTCACTTTTAATCACTGTGACAAATATCTGAGAGGGTTAGGAGACCGCTCATTGGTTTGTGCATGAGCACGAGCACCTGACTCAAGTCCTCACAGTTCCCACATAAAAACTGATCATGACAGCAAATATCTATAGCCCCAGCACTGTGGATGCAGAAATAGCAGGATCCCTAGAACTTGTTGGTTAAGAACTCCAGCTGAATCAGCGAGTTCTAGAATCAAGAAGGGACCCTGTCTCAAAAAATAAGGTGGATAGCAACTGAGGAAAACACCTGATGGTGACCTTTGGGTTCTGCTTGCATGCACAAACACACATGTACATACCTACATGCATGTGTACCCACACCTATAGAAACAGGCAAACACACACACACACACACACACACATACACACACACCACTTATATACTTATACTTATGGGGAAAAAAAGACAAGAGCAACAATTTAAAAGGAGGAAACATTTATTTTGGATCATACTTTCAGAGGTTACCGTCCATGGTCAGCTGGCTCCACTGTTTCTGAGCCTGTGATAAGAGAGAACATCACAGCCGAAGATCATGACATGGCAAAGCTGTGAACTAGTGGCAGCCACAGGCAGAGTAGGATGGCAGAACTCAGGAGAGCATGATGCTGCATATTACGCTTTCCATATTTCAGAATTGCTGGTTGATTTTTTTTTTTCTTTTCTCCCCTAGAGAGTAGGTGGATCAACAGTACTTTTTCCTACCCATGCCACCAAAGGGTGTTTACTTTGGGGCAAGTCACAGAGAGCAAAGTCATCCTAATATTTTGGGTTCTAAGAGATGGTCCAGGCCGCATACTTCAATCAGATTCTGAGATTGCTGGCATGCCTAACCCACTCATCTGAAGCCATGAGAGACCTCTTTTCTAGGAGAGAATAATACTTCACCAGTGGGAAGTGAGTTTGAACAAACAGACATCACTGTGGCCTGAGTTAGAAGGGAAGCATACTTTATAAAATGTTATCTGTCAACCATATTGTTCTTGATCCAAGATTTTAAAGACCTGTCAAAGGAGTAGTGAGGGGCACATGACAAAAAAATGTGCTGAAAAGTGAAAAAGCCATTTGTCATAAAATTTTATAAAGCTCTGAAATCATTTAAGAAACTGGTACTTGGCTAAGAGGGAATGAGCATTCATCCACATAAAAGAGGGTTTGAGACATAAGCATGGAACCAGAAACCCAAGTCATGGAATAATAAGAGGACAGAAATCATTCAGGTACTGAGGCATGAGTTGGAGGAAGATAGGAGAGGAAGACTCCATAGTAGTCAGAATAGAAGAGGGAAAAATATAAGGGATGGAAGCCCTTGGAAACACATGTGACATTCCTACAGGGCTCCTTGAACCCAAAGTGGCTTCAGATCCTTTAACATAAATGAAGGTGAGACTGGGCTCAGTAATGTCACCAAATATTCTTTTCAATAATTTATTGATGTCTGTTCTCTATGCCTGTGGATTCACCCCATGAAATTAAATGAACTCCTTTTTCATGTTTCTGTGTGTGTGGTGTGTGTTGGCACATTTGTATGTGCGGATACATTTGTGTGCCCGTGGAAGGCAGATGACAATCTCGGTTGTTATTCTCAGGGATATCTCTCACTCTTTTTGAGTTATGCTGTCTTAATGGTGTCCAGCTCACTGATAAGTGTAAACTGGCTGACAAGAAGGCTCTGCGGAGGCTCTTGTCTCTGCCTCCCCAGCACTGATACTACAAGCATGATACTACTCCTGACATTTACATGGGTACTGTGGGAAAACTTGTCTTCATGCTTGCAAGGCAAGCGCCTTACCAACAGTGCTATCTCCTCAGATCCCCTCAATAGGCCCCCTCAATAGACTCCTTAAGAAAAAAAAAAACTTGTGGAACATTATTTCCTCAGTGATAGTACTTTAGATGACTTCTGAGGAGGTTATCCACTTAATCTTCTTCTTTATGAAAAATATTGTAAAGTAAATAAAAATCATAAACCTTTTAACCTGCTTCAATATTGGGAGATATGAAGTATGACCTAAACAGAAAAAGATTTCATATATGTGAAAACAGCTGGCCACTAAGAGTGTCCATCTTCAATCTAACCACAAATTCCAGGAAAGTGTTTCCTCCTTGTAACAGAATGTGGGAAATGAGAGTTGTTTTCATTCCTAAACTACAGAACCATGTAGGGGAAAATAGGTCAGGGATTTTTGCAAAAATAAATACAAATTTTCTGTTTGTTTCCTCTTTACATCCTTCTCTGGACCAGCCCAACTCAAAGTTGCCTGGATCTCACAGGAATCCAGAATAATCTTAATTTGTTCTGCCACCCTGGTGACATTCGATCATCTATCAGTTCATATCTAAAATTGCTCACTGTTCTTTGTCTGTAAGCTCTTTTACATTGCTTATACTGAATGTCCCTTGCTTAGGAATAAATGATTTATCATTAATCTAATTAATAAATGGGCTTCAACCTTTGGGTAAATGTAGAAATGCACAAACTCCTAATTAGAGACATATAAATGCCTTCAAGGACTCAAATTTGAGCCAACCATGCATCCACAGACCTAACCACTTCTCTTATTTAAAGAAGCTAGTTAATCCACCCTCCTCAGTTCTAACACGTGCTCAACTTGCATCCAAACCCTTTTAGTTGTTGCTCTGAATCCTTTTGCCTTCCACTTCCCATTAACAGTGAGACTTCCAATACAGGATAGCCCTGAGCTGGCTTCACTTACATTTTCTTCAACTTTCAGTGCTCAGTTCTGTGGAGAAGCCTAAGCAATCATCATTAACACGTCAGCCACATCAAGTAAAGAGCTTCCTAAGTAGACACTTAGGGGAGATTTCCAGTGAGGAGAATATTGCCATAATGCTGGTAAATGGGTGTGCTGCCACCGTCGAAGGGAGGGAATGGTGGGTGAAAGGAGATGCCTGATCCAATGCAAAATTCATTAAGTTAAGGCACATTGCAATCAAAATCAATTCCTTAAAGTCCTCATTCAAAATGAGCCTATGTGTGATGGAGCCAAACACCCCATGTTGTCCCCTGGATGGTGACAAAGGACCACTGCCAATGAGGGAGACCAGACGAAGGACCTCCTCATTGGAAGGTGAGAGGAATTGTGACCCACTGCCTAACATCTCCTGCTTCATCTTGTGAAGCTCCTTTTCCCAGCCTGCCTGCTTCAGTGCTCACTGTCAGTTTTAATAGTAAACCATCTCACACAGGAAAAGTTTATTTTTTAAAATTGTTTTCTTCAAGCCGGGCGTGGTGGCGCACGCCTTTAATCCCAGCACTCGGGAGGCAGAGGTAGGAGGATGGCCGTGAGTTCGAGGCCACCCTGAGACTCCATAGTGAATTCCAGGTCAGCCTGAGCTAGAGTGAGACCCTACCTCGAAAAACCAAAAAAAAAAAAAAAAATTGTTTTCTTCATATGAAATGCTCAAAGTTCCAACCTGTCCTTCTTATAGCATTACTTCCGTCTTCTGTGCAAAGCCATGTTCTTCAGTGGAAAGCTGTGTGTGGGGAGGGAAGACTGGTATTTGCTGACCACTTCTTATGTGTCATTATTAAGCTAAGTATACATGGAGTCAAAATTAATTCCAGAAAAAAATCCTGCCTCCACTTCCAGAGGAGGTAAAGCTATTAATTTTGGACCTTGTATTTTTATGTTACTTATTGCTAAACGCAGCCTAGCATTCAATCCATATGGGCAGATTCTGTATGTGTGAATACACCCAACCATGGATTTAGCATATTTAAAAAAAAACATTGTGCTTACACAAAATATTGGTTTCTTTTATTTTCATTGTTTATTAAACAATACACTGTAGCTATGATAGGCATAGTATTCATATTGCATCAGATGTAGAAATTAGTCTATAGATAATTGCAAGTATAGAGAGGATGCCTGGGGATTATATGGGCTATATGTAAACATTACAACATTTTCTATAAAGGGCTCTAGGATCCTTATTTTTCAGTATCTGCAAGTTGTTCCTGGATCCAATTCCTTGAGGAAATGGAGGGATGACTGCACATCACTTAATGCTCTTTTCTATAAACTGGTTGTTTTTCTGCTGGATCTTCCTCAACCTCTGGCCTGTCATTCAACTCCCTATGATACCCTTTGAGCCTCAGCTGAGGTTGTGCTTCACCATTGTCTTGTGTCTCTGACCTCTAACTCAAAGCAGTACTCAAGCTTTTCTTTCTCTATTCAGCTTCTTCCATTCTTCCTATATATGGTCATCCTCCCACAATTCTAGTTTAATGTCTAAAAGTCACTAAGATTCACTGGAACTGGTTGTCTTCCAGATCCTGCATGAAGTACTAACAGGGAATATTTATCTTTACTTCTAATTTGCTGGCATGGGTATCATTTTCCATTCATTACAGATAAAAATTGAAGACCCAAGGAGTTGTCCAAGGGTCTGTAGTAAACACAAATCAATATTTGGAGTTGGGGAGATAGTGTGGTTGGTAAAGTCTTACCTTGTAAGCATGAGGATGTGAGTTCAATCTCCAGAACACATATAAATCATTTTGCATGATGGCACATGATTGTAATCCCAGCTTGGGGAAGAAGGGGGCAGAAGGATCCCTGTAGCTCGTGGGCTAATCTAGCTAATCTAGCATGACTGGTGAACTACAAACCAGTGAGGAATCCTACCTCAAAGGAGGCAGAGAGTGTTCCTCATGATAACACCTGATGTTATCCTCTGGCCTTCAAAAATGTGCACATGGCAAACACAAACATATACATGCAAAAAGTAAGTAAACACATAAGCATAAATAACCAAGGCTTCACACTAGAGCCTATCAAAAGCATTGTTTTCCTAGAATATCTTGTATCTAAAATACACTAATCACAATACAAACACATTCATTCAGGTGTCCTATTCTTATCCTGCCAATGGAGATCAACATCTGACTGGGGACAACCCATAATGCCATATATATATATATATATATATATATATATATATATATATATGTATATATATATATATATATATATATGTATATATATATCCCTTTGTTACAGAGCAATTTATGTTTATTTAGACAACAGGGCCCCTTGGATTGCAAATTAGGGACATGGTATATTAATCTCTTTGTGGTTATTTTTCCCCATCCCAATCTTCCTTCATAATATATGACTTAACTGCAATATTTTGCAGAGTGTAACGTACACATATGTTAAATTATAAAAATGAATATCAAGGGCATAGTTCTTAACCTCTAAAAAGGGCATTCTACTGGGTGATCATTGCTCATTCATCTTCCTTGGGTCACAAGAAAGGGCAAATCTAGACTCTAAGGAGGGCTGTTAGATTACAAAGTAATTGTGCAGAATAACAGTTAAATTCCATGAAGAAATTTTAGCATGTATTTCTTCCGTGAAATACGAGGTATATATTTGGCATAAAAACTACTTGTTCTTTATCTGAAATTTAAATTTAACAAATATCCTTTATCTAGCACCCTTATCTAAGGAGAAAGATAAGATCATTCCTCAATCCCCATATTATCAAGTCTCTAAGAATATAGAATTAAAACATAGCACTTGCCATGTATGGACATTGAGCTTACCTGGACATAATATGGCCTGATAACTGCAGATTTCTCTGCTTACTAGTAAGTGTGGCAAGTAGATGCTTTGGGGAAGTGGTTATGGCACTCCCTCACATATTTCCATCTAACCATGCTACTGTCCTGTAAGGTGTCCTTCAGGAACTCATCTGATAGTTTCCAGAGCGTCCCAATTCTGCTGAGAGGGGCAGTTCTTGTTATCAGTACGAACATAGTGCATACCGCATTTTGTAGTTGGCAAGTGCTTGAAGTGAGGCTGAAACACAAATGTTAGGTTAGACTCCTGAGGTTTGAAAACAGCTAGCCACTATGACAGTCCATATCTTCTCCCACCCAGCCTCACCTTCTTGGGTAAATGTCCTTGGACATGTCTCTTGGAGGCACATGGACAGTCAGGTTTAAGGGGATTCTGTAGTGTTCTTTTCCTCTTACCTTTAGTAAGGGAAAGGGGAAGGGGGGTGTATCTTCAATTGCCTAAGGCTATGAGGGAGGAAAGCACCACTTCAGGTCTTGGTGGTGCTTGAGTGTTTTTATCTGAGTCATAGCATCACCATTCTTTGCAATAGCCATCAATTGGATTTTCTATCAACAGCAATATATTGAACAACTGCTAGGTCTTATTGTATTAGATGCTAGAGATATTAGAAACAATTAGATTTGGTCCTGGCCACCCAGAAGGCAACAAAGACATGTAATCAAGTAAAAGACGACATCAAATAGTGTACACTGAGAAAAGCAACGGCAGTTGTAGGATTTGAGGGACTAGAAGCTTAACAATTTGGGATGAGCTCTCTAAGAAAAAGAACATAAAATTCCAACACAAAATTAGACTGAACATGAATGATAAAAAATCAAAATACAAGATAAATTATTTAAAAATGAAGAACTGTCACATGTATCACAAGACCCAGCAAAAGAACAAAACATTTTGCTTAATTAATGAATGTAGCTTCCTAATATCTTCATTAAACATTCTTTTTCATCTTTAGCTGAAAATTCTTTGCCTTTTTATGTGATATCAATGTTGTAGAATCGTTACCTCTAGAAAGAATAAAAACTGCATTCAGTATTGCTTTTAGCAACATAATCCAAGATGTTTTTTCTTATTTTTTGATCTTAAAGAAAAATTCCTTTTAATGATATAAGTTGTTATTGGTATGAACATGAGAATTATTTGGATAGATTTCATGTTTAGGGAAAATATAACCCTCTTAATTGTTATATTTGCTAAGGTATATGGAAGAATTTCCCTAGGTTAGCATTCATATCCACATCAAATCTTGCTTTTCATTATCTGCCCATGCTTCCTCACTGACACTTGGTGCCATTCCTTAAGCTCTGCATCATGATGCTGTTTGACTTGGTATGGTAGGTGGTTAGGCCATTTCTAGAAGTCATCTCCACACTGTGTATGGAAATAATAACTAGACAGTAAAAACACAAAACAAGAAATGTGCCAAACTAGATGTGTTCCTAACTCAACCTCTTCTCAGCTGGATTCTAAAATTGCCCGTGTCCTCCTAGAACTCCCTGTCGAATAAACAGCAGTGGTAGAAGAAGCTATAATGGAAAGAAACATAAAAGTATGGGAAAACCAATTCATTTATGTTCACCAAAGACAAGTGTTCTTTACTGCAGTAGTCATTTCCTATCTCATGTATATAAAATCTTCCTGTTGCATGCCTGAAATTCATATTTGTACATACATGTTTGTATATATATGTAGATTATATATATACATATATATATATATATTGTGTGTGTGTGTGTGTGTGTGTATGTAGATGGGAGTCATACCTCAGTATATGCAAGGCATTGACTCCAGAACTTTCCTACAGATATGAAAATCCATGGATACTCAAGTGCCTTATGTAGAATGGTGAAGTGTTTGCATGTAATGTACATACGCTCTTCCATGTAATTTAAATCTCCTCCAGATTATTTATAATGCCTAATATAATACCAATGATATGTAAAAAGTTGCTGTGCTGGAATGTTTAGGGAATAATGGTGTGAGAAAGATTGTCACATGATCAGTCCAAATGCAACCATTAAAGGTCCACACTTGTAAGTACTACATAAGTATAAATAATGGTTTCTATTTAAAATATTCTCAATCTATAGTTGGTTGAACTCATGAATGTGTAACTAAGTACAAAATATTTTAGTTTTTATAATTATTTTTGCATGTGTATGTTTGCAATATGTATGCGTGTTTGTATGTGTGTGAATGAACATATATGTGCATGCGGAGGCCAGAGGTTGATGTCAGGAGTCTTGCTGGATTGCTCTATTCTTTTTTAATTGAATCGAGGTCTCACTTGTACCCAGAGCTCTCTTGTGAACTAGTCTAGCTAGAAAGCTTGCCCAGGAATTCCCGTTCTCTACCTTCTGAGTACAGAGATTACAGGAGTCCAACTGGTGCTTACATTGGTGCTGGGAGTCTGGACTATGGTCTTCATCCCTGCTGAGCAAATTCTTTATACACTGATATATCTCCTCAGCCCATGTAAGTTTAAAAACTATAAGTCAATATATAAATAATCTTCATTTTGTGAAGTGCTGGGCTCCCGGATTTGAGACATAACTATTTTCCTCCCCTAGGCAGCACTACCCAAGGACACCAGTCATAGCATGTACAGAAGCCAGGAGGCACCCTCCCCAGACTTGTGGGACAAGTGTATTAGTGGCTTTGCTGCAGAAATATGCTGTTGGATGAAGGTTACGTGTTAAAACTGAGACACAGCTCCAAGTGCCTCTGCTGTTCATCTCTACCCTTTCCTCTCCTTCCCAAGAAATTGCTCCGCTGACTGTAATTTCTTGTTTGATCTCTTGGGAAGTTTTCAAAGTGCAGCATTTCTGGCTTATGTGTCCAACAAAGAGGAAAACACAGGATCCCTTGGTCCCCTTCTGCTGGCTCGCTGTTTCTTTCTCATTGTTATAGCATTTTCTGATACTGTTCCTTGATTTGTGACTCTGGTCTGGCTTCCCTCTGAGGATTGTGTCTGTTCTTGTCTCTTTCTTCAGGTAAAGTTTTCATTTCTATTGAATGGGGATGAATTTCTCTAAGGATAGTTTCCTGAGCCAGACAAGGTATTTGACCCTTTTCTTCAAATTTATATCTTCTTTTATGCTAACAGGGAGGCCATGAATTTCTGTGTCTCAGTCTCTCCAGCCAGGCAAACCAGCTGATTGTTCTCTAGGGCAGCTCATCCTTCCTACACATCCAGCTCTGCTGCGTACCAATGCCCAGTTCTCACTGGGAATGCAAACTAAAATTCATCATAATCATGACAGAAAGACTTTAGAAAAATGGAAGGAAAAATAATTATCATGAAATCAATAGAAATAATAAAACAGAAAATTAAAGATTCAGCTCATTGAGCCACTTTGTTGCTTTCTTAAACCCTTGAGAAATCTGTCTGTCCCCCACCCTAGGACTCTGAGGCAATTAAACAGGTAATGCCATGAGGTTTGTGAGAACACAATTCTTTAGCTAAAGCAGTGACTTAAACAGGAGTTCTTTACTGTCTATGGGAGAAAGAAGTCTCATATCTGGAAGACTGGAAGGATGTCAGCCATTACCACAGTGAAACAGGCCCTTGTCTGACACTTTCAGTGATGTGTGCTAGTCACCAGAAGAGACCCAGCAGGAGCTATCTGCCATTCTTCAAGAATGCTATGAAAGGAGTCTGGTAGATATCTGGATTAGTCATGCATGAAGTCTACTTTAATTCAGAAAGATTGCTATTTCAAAGTGATACATAGTCAATAGAAGTATTGATTAGGTTATTAAATGAAATGTTCTGACTTGCTAAATGTTAATCCAATCCACAAATGTATGAAAAAATATTAATGTTAAAGATGTACCTTGATAGACTAAAAAGTAAACTGGGATTGGAATTAAACTACTTCTTCTCTTAGATGATCACACCATGTATATATTTAAATACGAATTAAGTAAATGGCTTCCTTAGTTTGATATTGTTTACACTGCTGTAAAGTGAAAGTCTGAGGGAACATCACCAGGGACCCAGAAGCATCAGGCAGCTCAGGTCAGCACAGGGATAGGATTCAGATGCTGAGAACCTCCATTTTAAATATGATGTCAAATACTGAGGAGATCCAAGACTCGTCAAAATGGCAAGAGGAAGAGAAAACCCAAGGCTTATCACTGGGCAAATCATCCCTATCACACCCACAAGAACTCAGGAAACATTGCAGAAGTAGTCAAGGAAAGAATATGAGTGCTGTTCTCACTGCTTCCCACAGAACCATCACTATGGAGAATGTGGTAGAAACTGAGGAGACTCAAAACTCAACAAGGTAGAAAATAAGAAGCTGTTAAGAGCTCAACACCAAAAGGAGATTTTCCATCACATCCTGCAATGCTCAAGGAAAATTGAGTAAGAAAGGGCAGAAAGAAGGTAAGAGCCACAGGCTAGAAAGGTATACTTTGGGTCACTGTCCTCCTGACATAAATTGCTGGTGCATTTATGACTCCACAGTGGTTACTGATACCAAACAAGACGTGCGCTGTCCTGAACCCAACAACATCTTGACATGGAAAATAGAAGAAGACAAAAGGAAGGAGACAACAAAACAGAGGAAGGATCACCTTGAGAGAGGAGGGTCCTTAGGGTATGGGGAGTAGACTAGAGGAGACAAGAAGATAAAAGTATGGAAATAATGAAACTCCTGTATGTTTAAATATTAAAGTTCTCAATTAAAAAATAGTAGGTCTAAGAACTATGTGACATTCTTATGCTGCACCAGTGGGATAAGGCATGAAGATTCTGACAAAAAGCTGGAGCCATGACTTAATGGTTGAGGTGCGTGCCTGCAAACACAAAGGACCCACGTTCAATTCTCCAGAACCCATGTAATCCAGATGCACAAGTTTTCTCTGTGTATAGATTTCATTTGCAGTGACTGGAGGCCCTGGTATGCCATTCTCTTTCTCTCTCTCTCTCTTTCTCCCTCTCTCTCTCTGTCTCTCTTTCCCAAATAAATAAATAAGTAATAAAGTTTTTATTAAAAGGGCCAGAGATAAGGAAAGAACACAGTTAAAATTAACTCCATCTACTTCCCCTTCTGTGATTTATTTCTTAGGACATGAGGCCAGTGGAAAGAACATTTATTGACATAGATTCCTTTTCTTTTCCTGCTATACATTAGAATAACATTTTTCTCATTCACCAGAAAAGCTTCCTCAAAGATTTGAAGTCTTTAAGTACCAAAGGCATCTTGAAAATGCTACGTGTTGGGTTGTAGAGATTACTCATTGGTTAAGAAGCTTGCCTGCAACACCTAAAAGGCTGAGTTCAGTTCCCAAGTACCCACATTTAGCCAGATGAACAGAGTGGCACATGCATCTCAAGTCTTATGGCAGTGGCTAGAGGCCCTGCTCCAAACAGCCTTCTCTCTCTCTCTCTCTCTCTCTCTCTCTCTCTCTCTGTCTCTCTTTCCTTGCAAATAAATAAATAAAAAGAAAATGCTAGGTATTATTTTAAAGAAACACCCTTTGCACTCATTCTGCATATAGGCAGGTTATGGTTGCATCTTTGACTGGCCTTCATGTATCTCACTTGGATGTCCGCTGAGAACCTGTTCAGTCACTTGAGAAGAAATAAATATGTGATGAAACATAAACAATTTGATGAAAACTAAAACTAAAATGTTTTATAGATAAGCTTAAAATAGGGAACATGCAGGGGATGCTTTGTACATCACTGACTGTACAGCACAGACTCCAGGGACTGTCCCGCTGTGGCCACAATGGCTCTCCCACACCTCAGCTTTGCAAATTATAGGTCACCACCCTACCTGGGGTCATATAACTGAATGTAGGGGTGGTGAAAAAATTGTCAGCAGTAAGAGGTTTCTGAATATACAATGACCAAAAATTAAGTAGAAATCAAACATTTAATGAGTCCAAGGTGTTTCTGGCAATGCTGCCCCATGCTGCACCACATGATTTTACTCTAGCCTTGGTTCTAAGCCCAGAATTTGTACCATTTGCACTGTGCATGCCATTATTCCAGGAAACACCACTGAAACTTACACTCACACTGGAGGCTATTATATAACATGAATTGCAGTGTTTTTTTATTGCAAATACAAGCTTTACTGCTCTTATAGGAACATAACTATTTAATTGTGGAATTCAAATAGTATTTTCCTGCTGTCAGTCCTCAGCCTGTAAGTATCACATCAGTATGTCTTTGGGTTGTGTCAGAATTGATTTTTAAAATTTACTGTTTAAATTGTCAACTTGAGTTTAATTAAAATTTGATTCAATGAGGTTTTTTTGTTTTGGGGTTTTTTTATTTATTTTTATTTTTATTTTATTTTATTTATTATTATTATTATTATTATTATTTTTTGGTTTTTCAAGGTAGGGTTTCATTCTAGCCCAGGCTGACCTGGAATATACTATATAGTCTCAGGGTAGCCTCAAACTCATGGTGATCCTCCTACCTCTGCCTCCTGAGTGTTAGTATTAAAGGTGTGTGCCACCATGCCCAGTGAGTTTTTTAAATTGAGATTAGGATATAATTTCTAGCAAATTCTTCATGGAGCCTAAGCATAATTCTACCATTTTGTGTCATATCCATGTGAAGCCATGTCCTGAGCACCAAGGATTGTAAAATCATAATACTGATCAAGGGCTGGGGAGATGGCTCCATGGTTAAAGACACATGCTTGCAAAGTCCACTGGTCTGGGTTCAATTCCCCAGTACCCACATAAAACCAAATGCACTGAGTGACGCATGTTTCTAAAATTCATTTGCAGAGGCCAGAAGTCCTGGCATCCCCATTTCTCTCTCTCTCTCTCTTTCTCTCCCTCTCTACTTGAAAATAAATACATAAAAGTATATTTTAAAAGATACCAATCAGCTAGGCATAGTGGCACATACTTTTTGTCCCAGAACTTGGGAGGCAGAGGTAGGAGGACTGTTATGAGTTTGAGGCCACCGTGAAACTACATAGTGAATTCCAGGTCAGCCTGGGCTAAAGCAAGACCCTACCTTGAAAAAACTAAACACAGAAAACAAACAAAAATTAGTAATAATCATCCCCTACACCAGAGTGGAAAACCTTTCTTCTGGATAGCAGATGAAATGATACAACCCTCAACCAGAGTATGTAGGTACTGTCAGGTAAGAAGGGTCCTGTACAGGGTAGGATGAAGCCTAACTCTAAAACATTGGCTGTTTCCCATAACACCCAGTACCAGGAATCAGATCCAATCCACACTGAGCTGTTGTTCAGAGAGACCTAAGAGGTCCCCAAAACAAGGCAGGTTTCTATCAAAGCACTTGATTGCTTGCCTGAGGTAAAAGCTAAGACCCTATTGCTGAAGACACTACATGCTGCCAGCATAGAACATGGAGAGATCCATGGATGGAATCTGGAAGGAAGCCAATCTCCAGATGGTCTGCCTGTATAGTGCTAGAAGAGGCTACATGAGCTGCTAGGGGAAAATGGCCAACAACTTTATATGCTAACAGGGACACTGCTATACCAAAGAAACTGGCCTGTCAAGAGGGGCATGCCTGTGCAATAATGGCACCCAGCCTAAGTGGGTAGCCAATGGCTTTGTGATTGGCTATGAGATCCATCAGTGGAAAGTAACCCTTAGCTGGAGCTAGGAATGGAGTCAGAATCCTCTGGAGACCAAAACCATGAACTCCAACAAGAAGATCCCACTAACTCTTTTGCCAAAAGAATGGCTACATCCACCTAAACTTCCAATCATTAATAATGCTAATCCCACTGAACTTATGCTGACCTTAGTCTCCTCTGGACAATCTGTTTTTCTTTTCTGAAGGCAGCTAGAACCAAGGAGATAAACCACTCCTCACACATCAGCCAGGGCCGAGGTGAAACCCCAGAGGAATTGGCAAAATGAGCCAGAGTGCTGCTTCAATAGCGAGCCTGTCAACCAGTGCCAGGGTGATGGAGACAGACACAGGATACTCAGAAAACAACAAAGCAGAAATCCAGACCCTGATAAAAGCACAGCACTAATAGACTTAAAATACACCCACCATTGTTTAGGGAATTTTGTGGAAGAGGGGAAGTAAGAACATAAGAGCCACAGAGTGAGAGGGAATGTCCAGAGGCACTGCCCTCCCCCTTACAATTACTGACAGATGCGCTCACATCTCTACCCCGCAAACCAAGAGGGAACACCATCAATCCCGCTAGGAGGCCCCTCCGTGGAATGGGGACAGGGAAGAGGGAAACAGTGGTACTGACATATGATGTATCCATGCAGCTTTCTACTTAATAAAAAAATAATAAAATGTAATACCTTAAAGTGATTAAGATTTAACTGTGTTTTCATCAAAATGTAAAACAAAGTGAAAGAATGATGAAAAAATACCAATCAACTTTGAAAATCATTGAAGAATTTATGCCCTGAAATATTAACTATTCATCCAAAATTTAATTTCTATGGAAAAATAAACACATCCACCTCATCATACGAACTTTATTTTGTCTTTAATAAATGTTAAAATATATGTATACTAATGGATGATTTTAAAATAAACTGATTTATTATCAATAAATGTTGATTCGCATACCTGTTTTAATATGCCTATATGCCAAGACGCATGTAAAAATCTCTCAGGCAAAAAGTAGGCACAGATGGAAAGAGTTTAAGAAGCTCTGACATAGATGGAAAAAATGCAATGGCCACCTGTGCATTCTTTCAGCACAGGCATTGATGAAGACTCAGCATGGTGGACGCTACACAGAATGGAGGATGGTCCTCATTGGGCATCATTACTAAGGCCCCTGTGATAGGGTGGAGCAGTAGTAAAAATAAGAATTTATACAAGTAGGGCACAACCCTCAGCACCATGCATATATTATATCCTTTCCATTACATTTTGTCCCAGCATTATACTATTTAAAGATGAGCTCCTTAGCTTACAAAGACCTCAGGAGTTTTCCTAAACATTACCATAAATGTTATCACAAGGCATGGGATTCAGGACACCATGATGTAAAGCTTCAGCTTTATTCTATTAGGCCAAAAATCTCTATTTTAAAATAAACAAGTAGTCTCTAGCTCCAGCACGGAAGGAACACTTCCTGGAATTCTACCATGTTCTACCTTCAGTTAGCTTTTCCAACAACAGAACTTACATTATGTGGGTATATGAAAAACTATCCTTAAACTTCATTTAGAAAAGCTTCTCGTCCCTTAAAAGAAAGCAACCTCAGATCTGGCTTCTACTGAGCAATAGGACTTGAGCTTTTGCTTAGATGCCAGCAACTTTTAGGAAGTTTACCTTTTAATTTTTTTGTAAGCTGTTCTCAAACATTCCATGCAAATTTCTTATATGTAGTAGTTTGATGCAGGTGTCCCCCATAAACTTAGGTGTTCTAGATGCTAGGTTCCCAGCTGATGGAGATTTGGAAATTAAAGCCTCCTGGAGGAGTGTATTGCTAGGGGTGGGCTTATGTGTGTTATAGCCAGTGTTCCCTTGCCAGTGTTTGACACACTCTCCTGTTGTTATTGTCCACATGACATTGGCCAGGGGGTGATGTCTACCCTCTGCTCATGCCATCATTTTCCCTGTCATCATGGAGCTCCCCCTCGAGCCTGTAAGCCAAAATAAACCTCCTTGTTTCACACAAGCTACTTTTGGTTGGGTGATTTCTACCAGCAATGTGAACCTGACTGCAACATTATATAAGAAAATGACTAGAGGGTTGGAGAGATGGTTAAGTTAGTAAAGTACTTACTGTGCAAACATAAGGACCTGAGTTAAGATGCCTGCGGATCCACATAAACAAATGCTAGGCCTGGTGGTGCATTGCTTTAATCCAACACCCAAAAGGCAGAGATAAATCTGCAGGGCTAGCTTGTGCAACCAGGTAAGTGAGCTCCAAATTCAGTGAGAGACCTTGTCTCAAAAAGTAAGGTGGAAAGTAACTGAAGAAAACATCTTTTGTCAAACTGACCTCCATACAAAACTATACACACATGCACACATACCACACATATTCATCTGCCCACATAAACACACACATACATGTACACATACACAAACACACAAACACACACTAATGACTAGAATAGCATAACAGATCATCTGAAAATATTCCTTAGGTTTGAGTTTATATAAATAATTATGATAATAATAACATTGAAACTAATACCTAGTGAAGACTTGCTAAGTGGAAATCAAACAATGTGTCAACATTGCTTGCACTGGAGTCTAACAGCCATTTCCTTAAATATGTGCCTTTGTTTCAGTAAATAGAAACTACAAATTTCAGGTTTTTCATGAATGAATTTCCACCTCCTTGCTCCTACCCCTGCTTTGTCAGCCGTGAATTTTTCCTTCTGCAAATATCTGCAAGCACATTAGTAATCGTATAAACTAAGTGTTGGGGGTCAGTAACCCTGGGCTATATGAAGATCTGCTGTTCACTTAGTTTACTGAACTCTTAAGTACTCTGTGCCAATGTTAATCTTTAGAGCAATAAACAAATATTCCTATTCCCTCTTCTAACTCATTCAGGGTGATTATGAGGATCAGCAGGAATGAAAATGGTTTTACAGTTTAAAGGATCTGACCTAAGGTGTTGTTTATAAACAAAATAAATGAGCAAAGACAAAAGATGCGGTCATATATTCCTAACCTCTACTCCCCAGCTATATGTAATGGTTATTAATAATTTATCCAGCCTTGGATTGCTATATGCTTTACATCAATTATAGCAGAGTACAGAAGAACAGATTCATCTCTCATTTGTTGTTGTAAATAAATAAAATGTGTTGTGCTGGTTGATTATTTCAGATTGCCCTCCATAAATGTCTATAGCCCACAAATCCTTTCAGATAGTCAAACAATGTGCCAGATTTATAACTTTAAAAACAACCTGTTTTCATAACTAGAAACTCTGTGGAAGGCTAAGTGAAATGCTGAGACTTTGACGTACGTTTCTTTCCCACCAGTGGAACTATCAATCATTTAAGAGTATTTAATCACTTAGTATAAATGGGAATTTACTGGCTCCATGCTACACAGCACATGCCAAGAGACACAATGATGAATAGAATTGTCCCTGACCTTCAGGGACTTGTTGCCTAGTGGGAAGTAGAGAAAACAGCCTACTACTCTTAGAAATTATGGTAAAAATGACAATAGAAAATTTGCCACAGTTGAAGGTGCATGAAATTATAAGAAAGGCCTATTAACCACAAATTTTATGTTAGCTGGGAAGATCCAGAGGTCCCTATTTTCAGGAGCAAGAACTGATTCAAACTAAATAAAGGGTTGGGGTTTAGGTTCAGAAAGGAAATGGTACAGTAGGTGCACAGTTTACATAACTGCTAAGATGAGAGGGTCTCAAATTCCTAGGAAGTGAAAAATTAGTATATCTGGAATGAGAAGATGGAAGTCAAACTATTAAAAAAACACAGGAACTAGATAATGAAGGGTCCCATAGGTTGCACTACCAACTTGGGCTTAATCCTAAATGCAATGGAATATTATTGAGGTCAATGAGGGGCTATACACCAAGAGATGGTGTGACCAAATTTTCATGTTTTGAGACAACGCATGTGTTATGATAGCTGCTTTATTGAAGGCGAACAGGTATGTGTGTGAAAGACTAATTTTTAGACTACTGTTGCTGTCTATAGAAGATTAAATCAGAAATGGTAGTGCTTTGGGGATAGGTGCTTTGTGATTGATGGCAAGAATAACAGAGTGGTGGCAATGGACATGAACATTGAAAGCATTCAAAACTTATTGAGGAACACAATTCCTTTTTGAGTATGTTGAGTTTAGGGCAATTCAAATAAAATTAAAAGAGAATTCAAGTCTATAGTTGTATGTATATGTTCGTAGATTAGATATCTGAAGTGGAGATATATATTTTCAAGTCATCAGGGCAAAAGGGAGGGCATGACTATGGAAGGGCTGCACTATAGAAAAGGCACAGTGATAGTAGTCTGAGGTCAAACATTCACAGCTAGAGAAATTAGCACCAATGTTCACATGGAGAAGGGTGAGCCCGTCAACATGGCCAAGAAGACTGAGCAACGAGACAGAGTAACCAGCAAGAGTGCTGCTTCAACAGTAAGCCTGTCAACCAGCACCAGGGTCATGGAGACAGAGAGAGGAGACTTAAAATGCACCAAAGCAGAAATCCAGAACCTGCTAAGAGCACAACACTGAAGTAGACTTAAAAGACACCCATGATGGCTCAGGGAATTTTGTGAAATAAGCAGGAGGAAAGAATGTAAGAGCCACAGAGTGGAAGGGGATGTCCAGAGGCACTGCCTCTCCTTACAATGACTGACTGATGCTCTCACATCTCATAACTCACAAACCAAGGGGGCATACCAGCAATTCCACTGCAGAGGTCCCTCGGTGGAATGGTGGCAGAGAGAGGGGAATGATGTTACTAATATACAATGTATCCATACCATTTTCTACTTAACAAAAAAAATTAAATTTTTTTTTAAAAAACATGTCATGTCACAGAACTCTAGAGGAAAGTTTCTATAAGAAGGAAGTGATTGGACATGTAAAATATGATGAGAAAGCAAACAAGAAAAAGAAGAAAACATGAAATCATGCATTCGTTTTTAAAATATTGCAAAGGACAACTATTTGTAAACACAGTCATATTTATTTATATAACTTAATTTTTTTCCCAAATGCACTATGTCTTTTGATTCTCTACACCTCTGTTATAAATGGGTGCAGGCAGGCTGGAGAGATTGCTTAGTGGTTAAGGTGCTTGCCTGCAAAGCCTAAGGATCCATGTTCTACTCACGAGATCGTAAAGGAGAGGCAAGTGCAAGGTCACACATGCCCACTGGGTGGCCCAAGCATCTGGAGTTCGATTGACTGAGTGACTGAGGCTCTGGTGCACCAATCCTCTCTCCCTTTCTCTCTCTCTCTCTCTCTCTCTCTCTCTCTCTCTCTCTTATTCCTGCTAAAATAAAAATAAAAAAAAATAAAAAAGAAATGGCTGCATCCATTATTGTTAAATAGAAGGATATGAAGGTTAGAAATGAGTGAATTGCTCATCTGACAATGGAAAAAAAGGAGTATCCAAGCTGAATTCAAACTCATTACTAACTCTTGATCCATTACAAACCACCTTGATATCTGGTGTTGCAATCAGGTTTGAATTGCTGGTAGAAATCACCCAACCAAAAGCAGCTTGTAGGAAAAAGAGGTTTATTTTGGCTTACAGGCTTGAGGGGAAGCTCCATGATAGCAGGGAAAACAATGGCATGAGCAGAGGGTGGACATCACGCCCTGGCCAACATAAGGTGGACTATAGCAACAGGAGAGTGTGCCAAACACTGGCTTGGGGAAACTGGCTATAACACCAATAAGCCCGCCCCCAACAATACACTGCCTCCAGGTGGCATTAATTCCCAAATCTCCATTAGCTAGGAATCTAGCACTCAGAACACCTAAGTTTATGGGGGACACCTGAATCAAACTCCCATACCTGGCAAGGGATCTAGACTGACCAGCTCAGGCCCCATCCAGTAAATTCCCAGAGAAGGCCCAATCAGACTTACCAGTTGAATTTTTGAGGTCTGGGATCCTCGCCCTACTCCTGCTTCACAGAGTCTCTGCCTTATTTCCTTCTCTTAAGCTGGGCAAAAGTCTTTCTAAACTTCACTGTATATGTTCTCTGGATTTCATTTCTCAAATTCATGAGAAAAGTACCTGGAGGCCACTGGATCAGTGGAAGTTTTGTGTGACTACCAGAACCCTAACTCCTGGGTTAGTGCCCAACCAAGAGCCAAGAATGCTCTATCACTCTCAAACACACACTAAATTCCCATATCAATATTATCAGTAACTACCAGAACACCTAATAAATGGTTGTTTAATAAATATATAAATTGAAACTCTGCATATTTTACCTTATACTTATGTGGATTTATTGTCACACCTTGACCTTTATAACTTGGAACATTAATATGTAATAATTTATTCATCATTTGTCTTGCTTCCAGGCTTCATTACTGCACCAATTCAAATATCCCTAAGGCTTTTTAATCTTCAGGTTTCTTTATTTATTTCTCTTCCTACATTGGCTCTGCTGTTTTGTCCTCTTTTCATTCCTCTTTAATCTCTTAGACCAAACATTCATGTTATTATTACAAATGTTCCAGGTGTTTAAAATTAAGTGAATCCTTTTTGAGGGGAGAAAATGGTGTTTCTCAGAATCCAATTAACCTGTTCATTTGCATAGCTGGTGCTTATGAAGAGATACATTTCATTTCCACATTCAAAAGAACTGAAGTTTTTTTCTGACTGTATTATAATCTTAAATAACACCTGAGACCATCATATTCTTATCCATATTTTGGCCATTTTAAAGAATTCTAGAGTTATAATCCTGATTAATATTCCACATAGGACTTCTGAAACATGAGGACCTGAATTTGGATCTCTAGTACATATAAAACAATGGCTATTGTGGTGGCACATGCCTAAAATTTCAATGCTGGGAAGTCAGAGAAAAAGGAATTCCTAAGGCTTGCTGGCTAGCTTTTCTTTTTTTTTCTTTTTTTTTTTTTTTTTAGTCAGTTATGTATTCAGCAAATATAGTCAGTTTGGTACCATTATTAGGCTCATCTGTGACCTACCCCCTCCCCTTGGCCCCTCCTTGTTGAGGTATACGGGTCATGCATTGATCAGCCCTACATATTCAGTGATAGCCCTTAGCTTAGAGAATAATGTAGACAACAATAGAGGGAGACACCAACATCAACCTCTTGCACCCACAGCAGTCACATCTATGTGTAAATGTACCTGCATACATGTGTGCCTACACATACATAGAAACTCCATGCACACACACACACACACACACACACACACACACACAAAATAGACAGCTGCGACTGTTACTTTTTCACTATATAACCCGCTATTGGACACAGCGATCTGGGATATATCAGCAGCCCATTTTCCGGATGCAATACTGCCTCTGTGACTTCTTTGCGCACCACACACTGTGAGCTATGTGGAACCACAGGGCATAGAAGAGCCCACTTCAGTTCAAATGAGTCCATACAGTTGTTAAGTGCTTATTTCTTTAAAAATATTTTTTTATTTATTTACTATGTAAGAGAAAAAGAGTAAATAGATGGGCATATCAGGGAACTCTGGATGCATGTGCCACTTTGTACATCTTGCTTTACATGGATACTGGGTAATTGAACCCAGGCCAGAGAATTTTGCAGGCTGCTTCTCACGGGTTCAGTGGCCAGCCCCAGCTCTGCCCTGGCTTTGTAGCTTATGTCAATCTTGATGAAAGAGCCATTGATGCTCTCAGGGAATTTAATGAAGAAGGAGCTCTGTCAGTGCTACAGCAGTTCAAGGAAAGTGACTTACCACGTGTTCAGAACAAAAGTGGACTTTTAAGTGGAGTGATGAAGACCTACAGCCAGAGGGGGAAACAGGGCAACAAGCATGGGAGTCCACCAAGGGGCCTGATGAAGAGAAGACCAAGGCCTTGCTTGAGAGGACTGGCTACACTCTGGATGTGACCACAGAACAGAGGAATCATGGTGGTCCTCCACCAGGTAGAGTGCACTCTAGTGTGCAATCCGAAATTGAAACAGAGGTCTTTGTAGGTAAAATGCCAAGATATTTATATGAGGATGAGTTGGTGCCCCTTTTTGAAAAGGCTGGTTCCATCTGGGATCTACTTCTCATGATGGATCCACTGTCTCATCAGAATAGAAGATATGCTTTTAATACCTTCCATGGAAAAGAATTCTACATAACAGTAAGGAAAAATGACAGAATGAAATTTGAAGAAAAAAGGTAGAACCTGGAACAGATAATTCTCAGGGAACTCATCCAATCACAGAAAGATAATTGCCACATAGTCTCACTCATCTACAGCGCCTAACCTGAATCTACCCAAGATTCAGACATACCTAGCAAGCATCTTCAGGACCGGACAATAGGGTGGGTGGGGACAGTAAGGCAGGGGATGGGAGACACAAAATGGGACCCAAACGGCAATGGTACCATAAAATTCTACATCCTAAAAGACAGACCAAATGGTTGAACCTTCACCAGGCCCTTAGAGGGAACACCTGAGTCACAATGCCCTGGAGAGGGTATGATGAAGACTGACCTTAATCTCCTACTGCCTCTCTCTCTGTCTCTCTCTCTCTCTCTCCTCTCTAACTCTTTTATATTACTTATCTCTTTCTTCCTTCTCTTCATGGGCACTAACCTGTAACTCCCAGTACCAGTGGGTGGCGATCATCCACAATGAGCTTTTGATCAAAGAGACCTACAAGGTTTCCTAAAAGACAGTCAGATTTCTGTCAGAGTACCTGATGACCCACCAAAGGTTAGTGGTAAGACCCTACTGCTGAAGACACCATATGTGGTTGACACATAACATGGAGTGACGTGGCTGGAAGCTGGAAGAGAGTCAGTCCCCAGACAGCCCGTCTAGTGTGAGAAGGTACTACATGGGTGACTGGGGGAAAATGACCAATATCTGTCCAAGCAACTTATGGTCTAACCTGCTTAGCAGCAAATAACCTGTTGTGATGCTCATACAAGTGCAATAGTGTCACACAGCCATGGTGGGAAACCAACTGCTCTTGATCTGGCTAACTGATCTGCTCAGTGGCACAGAACCCATAGCTGCAGCTAGGAAACAAGTCAGAAACATCAAAAAATGAGCCCACTCTCCATTATCAAGCTACCACCAATCGTGGGCTACAAGAAGGCCTGCACCTATTAAATTCTCCCTAAAAAGTAATGGTTATCCCATTTATCTGGTGCTAACTTTACTCTCCATTATAAAATCTGCTTCCCTTTTGCAGACAGATGCAGATCCTAAGGAGAGAACCACCCCATCATACCTCAAAAGGGCTCCAGCTGAAACTAAGAATAATTGGTGAAACAAGCAAGAGTGCTGCTTTCTTGGTGAACCTGGTACCAGCACAAGGGTGAAGGAGATCAACACAGAGAAAAATCAACTCCTACCAAATCAGATATCCAGAGACCCAGAGGCCCCCAACATCTCATCACTGAAGCAGACCAAAAATGAACCTAACATGGCTCAGGGAAATTTGTGGGGTGGAAAGAATGTCAGAGCCACATGTTGGGTCATGATACACAGAGACATTTCCTCCTACCCATAACTGATGGCTAGCCCCACAATGCACGACCCATATACCCCAACAAGGAGGGTCCATGTGGAGGGGGGAGGACAGGGAGGAGGCTAACAATGGAACCAACTTGACTGTATTCACTGAGCACAAAACTAATAAAAAAATAAAATAAAATAGATAAATAAAATATTTAAAATAATTTTTAAAAAGATATTTTTAAAAATAGTTACATGAGAAGAATTGTAAGAGAATATATGAGTAGTTTTAGTTTGACTGAAGACGTGTTAGTTCATAAAGAAAACAAATTTTTATTTACTGCCCATAGTTATAAAGTGACAGAAAATAAGCTTAGTCTTTAGTAACTGTCCCTGATCAGGTCCCTCTCTAACAAAACCTGACCGGCTGCTTCCTCTAAAAGCACCAGACTACTTGCTTGTGCCTCCAGGTGAGTGCTGGGTAACTAGCAGCAGGGTAACAGTTTGGTATCTCTGCTTTCATTTTGCTGTCCTCCACTTTCAGTCAAAATCCTGCTCAAATCTTTGTGTAGACACGTTCATCACTTAAGAAGTATTTCTCTAATACTAGTAACCCTCCCCTTTAGGGCTAAAGACAGCAGGATGAGATTAGCTAAGGTTCTTCAAGATTTACAGGAACATCATAAAGTGCATTCAAAACTGAACTGGCAAATATTACGAAAATACTTAACAACAGATGCTGATAAGGATGAGGACTAAAGGAGACCTTTTTACACAACAGGTGAACCAGTCCAGCCACTGTGGAAAACAGTGCAGAGGTTTCATTAAAAGCTGACAATAGATCTTTATATGACCCAGCTATACCATTCTAGGGTATTTACACAAATGACTCCAAGTTGACATATCACAGTGATGCCTGAACATCCATATTTATTGCAGTACTACTCATAACAGCTTAGTTATGGAGCCAATCTGGATGTCCAACAATAAAGGAATGGATAAGGAAGATGTGATATAGATACACAATGGAATTCTTTAGGCATAAAGAATGAAGTATGCAAGAAAATGGATGCAATTGATGCAACTGGACATAGTTGTATTAACTGAATTAATCCAATCACAAAAAGACAAATATGTTTTTCCTCTTTTGTGACTCCAAAATTTTATATAGCTATATAGCCAGTTATATATAACAGTAAAACATAAATGTGTTGGGTAGTAGAGTGACCAAGGGTGAGGGTGAGCGAAAGAGTTGGGTTATAAGAGAGAATATACTCAACATATCACACACACACACACACGCACACACACACACACGATTAACAAGTAAAATTTGGGCTTGAGAGAAGGCTTAGTTAATGCGCTTGCCTGCAAAGCCAAAAGACCGAGGTTTGATTCCCTGGGACCCACATAAACCAGTACACACAGTGGTGGTGAATGTGTCTGGAGTTCATTTGCAGTGGCTAGAGACCCTGGTGAGCCCATTATCTCTTTTCATCTCTCTCTCTCTCTCTCTCTCTCTCTCTCTCTCTCTCTCTCTCTCCCTCTCAAATAAATAATAAAATAAAAAGTAAAATTTGATTTAATTTTAAAAAAAGAAGTCTCCAGTCACTCCCTAAACCTGAAGCAGGGCTTAGTTGTTGACCTGAGTAACTTCATCACACCTTTATGACTTCTCTCCCACAGTCCTTTCCTCCCCCAGTTATTTTGGAGCCCAGGAACAATGACTCTGTTGACAAAATATCTTGCAGCAGAATAGAAACTGTCCCCAAAGAACAGCAATTTTCTGTTCTCCACAAGGTTTTGCATAAACATCCTGAGGTGATTACCAACCATACCATAGCCTAACCACAATCCATGCTTATGCGATCCCAGACTGTTGTTTTCATTCCTTCCTTATAGAATCACAAGCTCTTTCTGGGTGTGTATGCGTATATGTATGTGTGTGTGGCAGGGGTACATGTGTGTGTGAACTTATATAGAGGTCAGAGAACCACCTCAGGTGCCATTCCTTAGGCATCATTCACCTTTTATGATATAGGGTCACTCATTTGCCTAGAACTCACCAAGTCGGGTAGCGTGGCTAGCCAATAAGTTCCAGAGATCCTCCTGTTTCTAATTCCCCAGTAGGTGGTTCTGGGGATCAAACCTGGTGGTATTCATATCATTTTCTGTTTTTTGGGGTTAGGGGGAGATGGATGACTGGCGTCCAGCCTCTGCCCTAAGATTCAAGTAACACTTAAAATGCCCTCCTTGAACATAATTTTGATTATACCTTTGTGTAAGTTTTTGCCAAAGGTCTTATATTTTAACAACTTCAGCTCTCACAAAATCTGGAACTATTCCTATATTAGTCACAAGATAACCACTTATTTGAAAAACCAACAATTTATAGTAACACAAGTTTTATGGGCTTAAAGAAAATGGTTCTGAAAATACATAGTTTCTGAGCAAATCATTGATTTCTCTGACAATCTATTCTTCAACTACAAAATTGGAATAATTACTCCTAGAGTATTTTTAAGGAGTAAATATAACCTCTCACAAATATGATGGTGACTAAATGTTAAAATTTCCCTCTCAACCTCAAGATGAAAACAGGTCCACTGTAGCATTGTAGAACTGAGTTGACTTGTCCTTCCTCTGCCTGCCTCTGCCAAAGGTCTCAGCTCTATTAAAAAGCATAATTGGGTGGAGCAGTTACCTCTTGTTGCTGGAACAAAACACCTGACCAAAAGTAGTGGGTGGGAGGACAGAATTTATTTTGGCTTACAGTTTCATGATGAAAGAGGGAAAGCATGGCGTGAGCAGAGAACTGGACATTACCTCCTTGCCACAGCTGGTGTAAAACAGGAAAGGAAAGTGAACCAATTTCTTGCAATGGGGAGCTGGCTTTAGCACTCCAACGCCCACCTCCAGCAACACACATTCTTCAGCAAAGCTCCTACTCCTAAATCGTTACTGGATAGGGACCAAGCACTCAAAACACACGAGTCTATGAGGAAGATCTGAGTCAAATCACCACAATATAGGAAGGGTTGATATGAGTTATCCCCTCCCCCAGTTCAATGGCCACCAGGCTTCTAATCCATTATGACAGTTCTGTACAAATATGAAAGCATGGGTCACTCATTGCTACCATAATCTGAGGTCCACATGGCTTACTGTTCTACGAAGATTTGGGAAACAAGCTGATAGAAGGAGACAGGCTTACTCAAAGGCAGCCCAGAAAAAGACAGAAAAAACTCTCTTCATGCATCTCTATCTCAGCGATCTCAAGGCACAAAGACTTTTTATGGGAAAAGAAAAGGAGAGTCAAAAGAGACAATGAGCAGAAAGTGCACATGCTGGACTACGTCTTCTTCATTGACAGGTATGGCTGTTCCTCTTATCCGGTGGGAGCATAACAATGAACTTCTATCTTCTGCAGCTTGCTAACTAGAACTGAAACTCAGATATTAGAGCACAAAGCCCCAGCGCTAGCAGCCACAACAGGTTCAACTCAGTCACTTGTTTGAAGATGTCAATTGAAGAGATTACTAGTGGTGCAAAACAGGAAAGGAGGTTAGCAAGACACACAATGAGTTTAGTGACCCTAGGTTCATGTAAAGGAAGAATTGGACCAAGCAGCAAGAGGTATACATAGTTAAGTGAGCCTCATCATGGTGTGGATTCTAAGAGGTGATCCAAAGAAGTTATTGTGGTCTTTACTCCAGGGGATCAATCTTGTTTCTGCTCTGAAACCCAGCCTCATCCTCATATATAATTGCCCTATTTGATGGTGATCTCACCTTCAAAGCTCTGCTTTCCTGGAGTTGAAGGTGACTGCAAGTGTAAAACAATGACTACATTTGTTCTGTGATATTGGCACGAGTGTCACAGACCCTAAGGAGATGTTTCTCATGAGAATACCAAAAATAGGATAAGCAGAAGATAAAAGTAAGGGACAGTGGGCACAGGATAGTTTCAAACAAACCTTTGTCTCATTTATAGTTATTTAGAGGCAATATAGTGACTGTGAGAAAAATTATTACCCTGGCTGTGTCCTCTGGTACCAACATACCAATTTAATCAGTCCAAAGGCAAATTCAGACAATTTACTATGTTGTTATGTTAAATGGATGTTTGTTGTTAGGTTTAGAATTAGAGGGACTAAGATGCAGATTTTTCTGAGAATAACGAGGTTGGTTTTGTATTGGTCCAGAGCTAGGTAGTGGATAAAGAGGTTGAGGATAGGAGTCAGGAGCACACACAGTGGTGTCATTGGTGGTCTCTGCTCTTCACCTGTGGCTATGGGAGCTTTGGAGAACATGGAGCAGAGCAAAGGGGGAAGGGGCCCAGGTAAAGGCAGAATCAGACTGAACCAGGAAGCAGGAAAAGAGAGAGTGAAAGAAGGAAATGAACAGGAAGGAAAAAGAATAAACAGAAGGGAAAGATGGGATAAGGAGAAGTATGTGCAGCAAGAGGAGACAGAGAGGCAGAGGGAGAAACAGACAGAACAGGCTTGTAAGGCAGAACATGCACCTTAGCTCAGGAAGAAGTCCAAGGAAAAAGAGACAGAGACCCAAGGAAAGCATCATGCATGCACCTTTTGAAGGAGGGGAAGCTGCCTTGTAAGGGAAGGGCCTTGAGGAAGTTATGGGAAGAAACCAGGCTGGTTCAATCCTCACAATCCTCATTGAGTTTTTTGAGAAAGTAAAATCTTTGAAATCTCAAGTATGGTCCATTGGGAGTGGAGGAGAGGGCAATGGGTATGGGGCTCTAAGACTGAATACTACATGAGTAATTGAAGTGACTCTGGTTTATATAAATATTGCCATCAAACTGTTCTCTCAAAGTAATTCTTTTATATTAACAGAATCAAAAGGACCTCTTCAAAAACATTATCATTGCTTTGTGCAAAGTTGATTTCAGAGCTAAGAAACTGTAAAACAGAAGAAAATGAATATGACTGTGCTTGATTCTGTGAGACAGACTTTGCCTTCTCCCACAGCTTCTAACTTATTTTATAAAGCAAGGAATGCTATCAGTGAAAGAAGACACATTGAAAATGACCACATTATAACTGACAAAAATCTGCTAAATGTTTAGACAGTGATCATCAATTTGCCATTACTGGCAGACATCTTCCCTGAAGGGCTTTCCTCAAATTCTCCAGTGCGCTGCCACCTGAAGGAGGCGCTCCTGGACAGCACTGCAGACTTCCCACTGTGAAAAGCCTGCCTCTGCTCAAGAAGTTTGCATGGGGAAAGAGTAATTGAATTGGTAATGTAACACTACATGACATAGATCACCATTTTGTAACACGAGCATTCAAGGTTCAAGTCATGAATAATGAAGGGATTTCCTCCAGAGTAATTCATACCTAGGTAAATTAGCAAAACAAGTTCAGTACACATGTGAATGCATCACCACACCTCTGCCTCTGGAGAGTTTGGTGGTGTTCCTCAGGTCATCTCTTTGTGACTTCCAATTAGGGTGGGTAGCAAGTGGCAGGTATGAAGAAGTGGGATAGATCTACTTCATATTTTATTTTGTCTCCATGCTTTGTGGCACCTGGCCACAAGAGGAAAGGAGAATTTACTAAAGCTGCTTAATATTAAACACTGAGCACTTGCCATGGAATCATAGCTTCTAATACTTTTTGACCTGTATTGAATTTGAGTCATTACTTCTGGTCACATTGCAGAAGGCAAACCATCTAATAGTGTTCCCAGAGCAGATGTGTAGAAAAAGACTCCTGTCTCATCTTCAGATATTGAAAAGACTGCCTTCCCTCTATAAACAATTTAAAACAAAGATTTCATTTACATGTTATGAATAAAGGTCCTTGGGAATTGTTCTAACATCAATAGAAAAGCCACTTTGCAAGTATATAACAGCAATGCAACCAAAAGAGGGAAAGGATGAGGGTGTGGCATTGTCTGAGGAAGAAAAGACAATTAGGGCAGGGGAGAGAGCTCAAAGGGTAAATGATTACCTTGCAAGCATGAGGACCTAAGTTCAATACTTAGTATCCACTTACAATTGCCAGACGTGGTGTTGTGTACATGTACTCCCAGCACTGAGGAGGTGGAAACAAGAAGATCCACGGGACTTGCTAGGCAGCTAGTCTAGGCTAATTTGTGAGCTCCAGGCCACTAGGAGAACCTGTCTGTCTCAACAGAGGTAGATAGTGTTCCTGAGGATTATCTTCTGGCCTCCACAGTCATGCACACATACATGTATATGTACATATAAACACATGTACTCACATACATATGAACAAATACACATACATAGACAAAAACAATGATTATACACAGCAAAAAATCAAGTAGAAAGGCCATTAAATTCTCTTGACAACCAAACTGTATATGTATCAATGATTGCAGAAACTTAAAGTATATAAAAGAATCATGCATATTCGCATTACCACATTGACATAAATGATAACTATGGTTTAATCAGTTGTTATGGTATTTTAGGTTCTGTACTGAATATTACATATACATATTCTTTTTTTTTTTTTTTTTTTTTTTTGGTTTTTCAAGATAGGGTCTCGCTTTAGCCCAGGCTGACTTTGAATTCTCTATGTAGTCTCAGGGTGGCCTTGAACTCACAGCGATCCTCCTACCTCTGCCTCCCAAGTGCTGGGATTAAAGGTGTGCACTACCATGCCCAACACATACACATATTCTTATTTAATTTCACCAGTACTTCCATAGAGTTGCTAATAGGTTTGTCTCCATTTTCTAGATAAGGAAACAGTAAATCAGAAATGTTAAGCAACTTAAAGTAAGTCAACACATGTAAATTGGAAAGTAAGCCCAGATTAATTTTATCCCAAAGGATCAAAGCATTGTTTTTATTTAGCTAAGTGAAAATCAAATGAAACAAAGCCAGGAGAAAATAATTTATTCTTTTAGCAAGCCTACACAAAGATCCTTTCTACAAGCACCATGCAAGTTCACAGAAATCCAAAAACAAAGGAAGCCCAGCCCTTGACTTCCAGATTCTCATAGACTAGTATGGGGAACAAGCTAACAAATAATCAAAGCCATGTTTCATATTTGGTGCATGTTGTAGACAGCTCCACAATGCCGGGATGACCATACAAGTAGGCACAGTTTATGAGAAAAAGACATTTATTTCAGGCTTACAAATACAGGGGAAGTTCCATTAATTGTGGAAGAAGTTGGCTCCCTTTCATGGATCCAAAAAGAGAAAAAAATCATCACCAGCCAGCAAACACCAAAAGCAGCAAGCATGAACCAGTGTTCAACCCTGTTCTCCACACCTTTGGGCTTGAATTCAGATCCACCTCCAGTGACGCATCACCTATAGCAGGCTGCTGGAGATTTAAACAGGAGTTAACCTTAATTTAAAAAAATATACCTGAGGGCTGGAGAGAGGGTTCAGTGGTTAAGGCACTTCCCTACAAAGTCTAATGGCCTAGGTTTGAAATCCCAGTACCCAGGTATAGCTGGATGCACAAAATGGCACATGCATCTGGAGTTCGTTTGCAGTGGCTTAAGGCCCTTGAATGCCCATTATCTATCTTTCTCTCTGTGTTTGTCTGTCTCTGTCTTTCTCTTTAATGGTCAGATTCATATTACTGGGATGAACCTCCAAGGCAGGCTCAAGTTATGGGAGGGAGGGCATTTATATAAAGCTTATAGATATAGGGGAAGTTCTATAATGGTGGAAGAAGCTAGCTCACTTTACACAGGTCCACACAGAGAGAAACAAACCCCCACTGACACTGAAAGCAAGCACACTCTAGGAACCCCAGACAGAGCTCAAGCATTCTACATATCGTAGGCTGGAATTTAGATCTGCCTTCAGGAGTCACCCCCAGTGACACCTCCTCCAGCCAGGTGGCCAGGTAGCTGAGGATCATATTTGAAGCTTGAAAAATATTCTTGGATCTGTTAAGGAACATCCAATCAAACTATCACACTCTCCTTGCAAATGAATAAATAAAAATATTTTTAAAAATTACCTGAGGCTATGGGAGACATATATTCAAACTACCACATTCTGCCCTTGTCTCCCATAGCCTACACTGCAATCATATCACAATGTAAATTGTACTCAGTCCAAATTCCAAGTTCCCTAAGTTTTTCCAACTTAAGACTGTCTCTTAACTCTGAGTCCTATGAAATAAAAAGTTACATATTTCCAACATATAATTATGCAGAGTAAACACTTCCATTGCAAAAAGGTATAACAAAAAGAGACACATGACCATCATAATAGGAGGAAAAGATTATAACATCAAAACAAAAGACAGACTGATTGAGAGGGGGAGGGGATATGATGGAGAATGGAGTTTCAAAGGGGAAAGTGGGGGAAGGAGGGTATTACAATGGGATATTGTTTACAATCATGGAAGTTGTAAATAAAAATAAATAAATTTTAAAAAACAACAAAGAGAGACTGGACCAATATAAAATTAATAATCATTAGGTAAACATCAAACATCTATAGCTCAAGTCCAGCATCCATAACCAGTACTGACAGTCTCTGCATTTCCAATTCCTATCCCTCCAGCTGTGCTGAGTAACCAAGGGGAAAACTCATCTTGAGCCAGCACTGCTCCCTGGTAACCTTTGCACAGTCCAGACATATCCAAAACATCTTCAAGTCTTCATTGCAGACCACAGTCCATCTTACAATGGCCTCACTGGCCTCTAATGCAAAAATTCATTCCTGCTTCCCATGGTGCATTTCAGTAGTGGCTCCTGGAATTAACTGTGTGTACTTCATGACCCACTTAAACACATTTTTCATGTTTTCAAAACCAATACCAGGTGTTCAGTGACCCAGCCATTTTTTTAATCTAGGGAGGATATAAACTGTGCCTTTGAGGATCAGGTTTCTTTCTTCCAGTCATCTCCTTTCAAAAGCATTTTCATTTCTACTATTCAATTTTTCCTGGGTAGAATTCAACCAGACACAGTTTATGAGAGGAAGAAATGCATTTCAGGCTTACAAATGCAGGGCAAGTTCCATAAATGGCAGAAGCTGGCTCCCTTTCATTAGATCCAAGTAGAAATAAAAGCCATCAAAAGTCAGCAAACACCAAAAACCAGCAAACATGAACCCGGAGCTCAAACCTACTCTGTACACCTCTAGGCTAGAATTCAGATCCACCCCCACTTACATGCCACCTCCCTCAGGCTACTGGAAACTTAATAAAGATGCTTATGCTTATTAAAAAATACTTAAGATTATGGGGGACATATATATCAGCATGCACAACAGATGATACATCAATAGAGCTCCTTTAAGTGTAAACCAAAAGTAATTGATTCTGTGTTACTAAAGAATGCAATGATTTGCCCAGAAAAGCAGGGGCTATATGGGTCAGTGTGATTAACACTAGAAATTGCAAGAGTGTTGGATCATAGTGACTAACCTGAAATTGCCTTTGGCTATCTTACAATTTATAAAATAATATGAGACAACAGCTAGAACATGAGTAAATCTTAGCTGAGTCACGGGATAGCTTTTTTTTTCTGAGGGAAGACAGAAAATGGGATGCAGATTGCCTCTGTTCCCTGTTACAGAGACAGTTTTTTATTTAATTCTGGGACCAGAAAAATGGAATCTTAAAGATGCTCCATTTTGAAAGAGAAAAGCCTCAGGTTTTCTAGTGAGATATAAAGTCCCCATCTATTCTGGGCCTAGCAGAGAATTTTGCCCTTATGACTACTCTTGTTGTAAATGTGGAGTAACAAGCCTTTTATTTTTAATAAAAATGTTTTATTAGCATTTATTTATTAAGCATGAGTGGGTTCCTTTGTGACATATTTAAACATGTGTATAACATATTTTGTACATCATATTAATCTCCATGGCCCTTTATTTTCCTCTCCCAATCCCATTGATCTGCTTTTGACATGGGATATTGGGTTGTCTTTGAGATATTCCCTGCTCTTGTTTGGGTTTTAACCCAGGAGTTAGGGTGTTGGATGGTCACTGTCACATAAAACTTCCACTGAGTCACTGGCCTCCAACTTTTTCTCTTATAAATTCAACAAACAAAATTCACAGACCTTAGAGGGCATAGTTAAAGTTTAGGAAGATTTTATTATAGATTTTAAAAGAAGGAAAGGAGACAAAGCTCTCGTTAAGTCAGGAAGGTTTCCCAGAGGTGGGAAGAAAAGCAAAGCAGAAAGCTCCCAGGTCAGAGTGCCAAGTGCGGAAAATTCGTCTGGTGACTCTAATCCCATCTTTTACCTGAATTCACTGGATGGAGGCTGAGCGGCTCAGAAAAGCCCCCATGCCAGGTGTCTACGCACTGCTCCAGGCTCCCTAGGAAAGGGTGTAATCCAAAATACATTTCCAGGAAAGGGGAACTCTTTGAAATTGCTGGCCTCTGGCAAGGTGGAGACTGCAAGGACTCCTTCAGAAAATAAATAAATAAACAAAAACAAGGAAAAACCTGATTTCCCTTTACAGACTCAAGGAACTTTCAGCCACTTTTAGTTTACTTTCAGGGGCCCTTTTCACCTTAAATTGCTTCACTTCCTCATCACAAATAGTCTTCAAGCTTCATGTCTACTTGTTGTGTTTTTCGTGTGTGTGTGTGTGTGTGTGTGTGTGTGTGTGTGTGTGTTTGCTCACCAGATAATAGGTGAGGGTTTTTTTTTTTTTTTTTTTCATAGGAGTACCTTACCATTGTCTACACCACTGAAGAAAATGTTTCCTCTTCACCTAGTAACCACGGACTGCATAAAAATACTCAAGTTGGGAGGGACCTGGTGAGTCCCTTCCCATTCCATGACAGAATGGTGACAGGCTCAATGTGCGCAAAGAATGTGTTGAAGTCACCTTCTTGTGGCAGTCACAAAATAGCTAACAACAAGCAGCTGATGGGAGGAAAGTTGTTTATTTTGGCTTACAGTCTCACGGGGAAGCTTCATGATGGCAGAGAAAAGCATGCCTTAATCAGAGGCTGGGCACCACCTTTGCCATAGCAGGTGCAACCACAGCAGGAGCGTGAGCCTAACTCTGGCAAAGGGGAGTTGGCTGTAACATGCATCCACCCGCCCCCAACACTACACCCTCTCTAGAAAGGCTCCACCTCCCAAATTAACATCAGTTGGGGAACAAACATTCAAACCCCTTAGTTTATAGGGGATACCTAATCCAAACCACCAGAGAATTTAATAAGCTTTTGTATTTTTTCTTTGGAGGTCAGTATTAACTCTGACTCCCCCTATATGCCTGTAAAGCCCACTAATTTTGTAAGTGGATAAAGGTTATAGTCTGATAGCTGAATTGAGGGACATGAGCTTCTCTTATTGAACTATCTTCTCTGTGATCAAGGCTTCAGTATAAGATCTTGGCTTCTGCACTACCAACTGATGAAGGAAGACCAATTTGATTTTATAGCTGTTAGTCTGCTTTCCAGTGGGTCATGCAATAAAACATTTGCTTTTTGCAAGAAATGCTATGTACATCCACACACCCACTCAAGTGAAGTCACGTACACACAAATGCTTACACAGACAGGTGGAATAAAAATAGATATCAGAATTACATGTTTGTCACCATAATTCTATGTTTGCCACAAGATTTGAAATTTGACTTTTTTTAAAAATTTCAACCAGCCCTAAAAAGACTTAAACGCAGATGCAGATATCAGAGTGTATTCAAGATATCTGACCCTGGGCATCTTGACATAGCCGGCATGGATATAACACTGTTTATGTTTTCTTTCCTCAATGGAAGAAGTATGGCCTCTGATGAGTCACAGGTATTTTCATAAACTCAATGTATTTATTGTTATCAATGTTAACACAAAAGAGCTTATTTTTTCTTATACTTGGTTCCAATTCTGTTATTTGTAAAATTATACATAACTCAGTTACTTTCCTTATTGCTGTGACACAATATCTGACCAAAGCGATTTTTGGAGGAAGGGTATATTTCAGCTGACAGTTTGAGGTTACCATTTATGATGGTGGAAAAACCACAGTAGCCAGCAGGAACGCAAGGCAGCTGGTCACACTGCATCTTTACTCAGGAAGGTGAGAGCAGTGAATTCTGATGCTCAGTTTACTGTCTCCTAGTTACTCAGTCTGGGACCCCATCTTATGGAATGGTGCTATCCACAGTTAGGATAGATCTTCCCACCTTCTTTAATCTAATCAAGAGACATGTCCAGAAGTTTTATGTCCTAGGTGATTCTAGATCCTACAAAGTTGACAACCAAGATTACCTGTCAGTATATATATTCTATAGATATTCACATTTCCAGCATGAACTTTCATCATTTCTCTTGAAACCTAAGAAAAATGTGAGTGGAGGAGCCTCTAATAGACCTGACATGTACCCTGCACTGAGAACACAGAGTTGCTGCCTAGACCTCCCAGTTGCAGTTGTTACTACCTAGCACAGATCTCATAAGGTATCAGTCATTAGTATCATGTACTCAGGCTGGTAAGAAATGCCACTGAAGAGAAAATCAATTTGTAAGCATTTCTTTTATGAAATGAAATTTCAGAGTGCTATAATGGCCCTCACTAATGACAAAAGCATAGTTAATTCAAACTGGTTTCAACCAGTTACCATGTACAGGAAAAGATAAAAACAAATCTGTCTGTTTAGCCCAAGGAGAATAATACAAAGTATCAATTAAGTAATTATCATAGGTAAAAGATGGATCTCAATTTGAAGGAAGAGGAAAAACTGAACTTATATATTTTTATTACCTAAAAAATTCAAATTAGACACAAAGACATAACTGAAACAATTGCGAATCACAGCAAAGTACTAAGGAAAAAGAAGGTACAAAATGAAAAACACTGTAGATGGATGGGGGAAAGGAAGCAATATTCTTCTCATTGGTGGAAATTATCTCATTGGATAATTCATTTGATTATTTTGATATCAAAGAACTAAATAAAAATTACAAATGATATATTAGTAACTTATATACTTACCTCTTCCCAGAGGCCATTCTCCACCCTCCAATTCCGTTTTTCATTAACTGCACATCACCCTTTTGGATGACCAGAAACTGGCCTAAGACCAATTTTGGTCCCTTGTGAATGACCTGTCTCTGCCTCTATAGTGCTCCATTCTAGCATGTTCTGGGCTCTGGCCAGTGTCTTCTGGCTTTGTGTGTTCCCACAGCTCAGTTTCCATTTCCTGGCAGGTTAATCTTCCATTTCAGCAGTATGGCTGCTCACTAGCTTCAAAGAAGCTTTCTCTGGCTCTACAGAGGGAAACCACAGCCCTAATGTGGCAGCTTTAAACCCACTAGGAAGCTTGTTCCAAGATATCTTTCTAAGCTTATATCTAAGTTCTACTTCTTCTCATCATATCATCTATAATCCAATCAAGTTGGTGTTTAATTTATTCTAAACATTTCTTTTAGGCTTCCACTTCAGGAAAAGTGGAATGAAATGGATCAGATTTTAGTTTTATCCTCTTGTCAACAGCAATTGAGATAACAGATCCAGTACATAAAGTCCTGGGTTCAGAGGTAAGAGAAATCAGGGCGAAAAGGCCATCAATTTTTTTCTGAGGAAGAAGTGAGTTGGACAAATATATAATCCAATTGTCTACCTGGAGAGAAAGCCAAGCTCACAACATTGGAATGTTGATCTCAGGGGATCAACGCATAGTGATATTTTGAAATATATATATTTCATCTTTTTTTACTGTCTTGTGAAAATCCCTGAAATTTCTAAAGCCACACGGATGTTTGGTATGTGAGTGAGGTGACTGGTGGCTGGCCATTCCTAGGTGACTACGTGGTGGGAGCTGCTCAAAGGAAAGGCCAAGGTACGATGACAGAGTTGGGACTTCTACCTCTACCTAATAGCCTCTAGGAAGGGTAGAAGAACTGAAGATTAAGTCGATTGCTGATGTCCAGTGATGCAATAAATTATGTCTATACTGATACCTCCATACATAACAAAGGACAAAGTTCAGATGAGCTTTCAGATAGACAGCTCAGCACATGAAGGACCCTGGAGGTGCACACAGAATATACAATTGGTCCTATGTGTTTTTGCTCTGGGCATCTCTTTGACTGTACCCTTTGTGATTCACTTTGTACTGAACCAGCCAACAGGTTTCTCTAAGCTCTGAGAACTACTCTAGAGTGGGAGAGAAGGCAGGATAGGAAGAGAATGATGCAGACATATAAAGGGAAAAGAGCCCCTCACGCAGGAGTCTGATCAAAACTTCTCACTAGCTAAGTGTCAGGAATTCTAGTTCAATTAACATCATTCACTTAAAATATTTCTCTCTTCCCAGCTATAACCTACAATTTTATAGGAATTTTACCAGAAACTCCCTATACAGTGAAAAAGTCATTTTCTAAACCCTTGCAAAACCCTAGTGGCTCCTGGTTTAATTTATCTGATTATAATTCTATCCCAAGGCATCTCACTTATCAAAAAGATTAACAAAGGGTTGGTAGTCACCATTTGAGATTTAACCTGAGAGCCAGCAAAGTGAACTACAAACGTGGTCTATATAACTAAGACACTTAATTGCAACTCTACTTTGAAAAGTCATACCCACTTGGGTGGATCTTACCTTATTCCATAGTGCCCATCTCTCTCTTAACCCTTGTGCTTAAAGTCTATATTGAATATTTTTAATAAAACCTCAACTCCTCTTTATACTGGCTAATCCTGACATTCCTTTCTGAATAAAAGCTAGGAATCCTAAGTTTTTCTGAATCCCTAAAAGAGTAGGGGAACCCCTCGGAGTGTTATGGGTGGCAGTATGTTGCTAGGTCTTCCCCCTCGCCTTTAATAAGGAGACATCAATGAATGCCAGTGGGTCTGAAAGACTGATATTGTGACTAAGCTTGTGAGGGCATGTGAGGGGTAGCAAGCCATCTGGGTACTTAACCCTCATTCTCTGTGACTGGATGTTCAGGTAGTAGAATGAGAACAGAACTGCACTGGAGAGCCCAGCTGGTGTCTGCTCCAGTGACACTGAGAAAAGGCCACACACACCTGGTACTGAAGCAGGCAATCATAGGGAATAGTTTATTCACCTGGGACATTGCTTGGATAGAGCACTAAACTTACTCTTTCTCTTCTCCTAAACAGTGCACCTAGCAACCTCTAGGGAACATAGGAGCCCACCTGCACTGAGCTGCAAGCACACCCCTTTTCCACACTATGGAAGTAGTTTTCTCCTCCCCTTAGTGAGCATTCTTTGTGATTAGTAACCATTGAACTATAATCTTAAATAGATCTGGGACTGGAGCAGCAGGCGTCTATCCAGTCTCCACTGGTTTGGGTGAAGACACATAAGGCTTCCCTCTAAGTCAATTCTTAGGGAGAAACGCCTATGTGCCATAGTTTGCCTATGTTTAACTGGGCTTGTTTATGATTAAAATCAGATGCATCATGGGAAGGAACATGAATAGAAGAGAAAACATGATAAAACCCAAACCTCTCAATCAAACTATAGGGCTACCCAAATTACACTTTTAGCAACTAATCCATCCTCCCCTACAATCCTACAAAGAGAAGCCTAAGACCTCTTCCTCGTGATCTTGAGTACTGTCTACTTGAATAGCTCACTGCCCCTCTGGCATTTTGTTCAATCTGTACTATCACTTTGCTCTTAATGAGCTGTTTTTTGCCTAACTACTTGTATGTAGCCTTTTTTTTTTTTTTTTTTCAGTTCTTTGACTAAGATGCTAAGAGCCTGGAAATAGCCAGAGACCATGAATAGCAGTATCAACAACATGTTGGGAGTATTAAAGAAACTTAGCCCTGGCTTGTTTATTCATGGATCTATGACAGCGTCCATGAACTTGTGGGACATTTTTTAAGCAGCCTAATTGGGAACCCCAAAGAAATAAGGGGACACAAAACAGCTATTTTGATAATATGTGCCTTAAATGTCCCCAAATGTAAGGAAAACTATAAACTCACAGTTCTAAAAATTTCAATACACTTTAAACAAGAGTGAAAACTGCATAAGCAATTTGCTGAGAAGCAGTGATACAGAGAAAAATCTTAAAAGCTGCCAGAAAGAAATTATACATTATGTATAAGAAATAAATATAAAAATGACTGCAAACAGGCCTTCTCTTTTCTCCCTCAGGCCCTTAGTGATGAAGAATAGAAATTTCGATCACTGAGGGATTTAAATGAAGTTCAAACTAATTTTCAAAGTGTGGCTCATGACTTAAAAGGGATCTGAAGATATTCCCAAGAGTGGAGCCTGATTTCCATCAATTCCAGTATTACCTCTCAGTAACGGTACATTTTTCTATAGAAATATTTTAATTAGTAGCTTCTCTGATCATTCATCAAGGGCTTATTATATTTGCAATATAACTTGAAACAAGACCAGAAGGGCAGGACCACAGACATGGCATCATGTCTTATCTGTACAGGTGGCCCTACCATCTCCCTCAACTGAAATCCACAGCCCATCCCCACAAAAAGCCACAACCATTAAATATTTTACAAGGCTGGTTGACTGATTAGAACTTCTGTGATTGTGGAGAGCTGGAATATGTAATTTTACAGGTTGTGAGGGAGCCAAATTATCTCCGGCTATCTTTAGTTACCTTTAATAGCCATTTACTGTCCACCTCCTTGTATGACTGAGCATCCTTTTCAATTGTATAGACAGACTCCTAGATTCTACCTTGTTTCCCACCAGGAATAGATGGTAAGACCCTATTGCTGAAGACTCCACATATTTGGGCTGCAAGGTCACTACCTGGAGGCTAAGAATGCCATCAGATAGCAGGTGAGGCCAATAACAGGGGGCCCCCTCCAGTGGACCCCACCCTTTTTGCTGTAACCCTTTCTCCTGTCAAATATTTCACCATTGTATTTGAAGAGTCTGGATTTGTAACTTCCTTTTTTCTGCTACTGTAAAAGCATGATATTTGGGGTAACCTAAGTCAATGTTTCCAGACCATGGTCACCCATATTTGCTTCCAGAATAAACTCTTATTTTCACTGAGGTGATAGCCATGTTTATATGTCAACAGTATTTATTCATGTTAAGGGGGGGGATAGAGGATAGTGGAATGTATGTTATATAAAAATGGGTGGACTACCTGGGAGAAAGAAAAGACCCAGATATAGGGGTGAGGAGTCATAAGGTCACGAGGGAGGGCCAGTAGGGGAGATTAATGAGAATAAGCATAAACACACACACACATGAATGTCATAATACTTGTTATTTTGCATGCTAGCATAAACTTTTCATAAAAAATACAGTAGGGTACAGCTCTGAGCTCTTGGCCGCAGAAGCAACTGTCTAGGGACTCCAGCGCCAGACCCCATGCTGCTGGAAACACTAATGTGAAGCTGAAGGGTCCCCAGGGGACTGCAGGCTGAGTTGATGGTGTTTGGAAATTTGAAATTCAGAGACCTCCAACACACACAACTCCCTCCCCTCATTCTGCCACAGTGCCAAGGAGAAAAGGCCCACTCCCAGATGCCTCAGGCTCCCAGGCTCCAGAGAAAGGAAGCCAGTTGCAACAAGTCAACTCCTCAGTAAGAAATTTCTAGGAACCTGCCCACACCCACTGACTTGGTTCCAAAGAAAGGGAAGTTTGCAACTCTGCAGTGGCCTGAGCTGAGAACTAAGACTGGATGAATGGAACTGCTCATCCCAGGAAAGAAAGGAAATTCCAGCATAGGAATGGCCATTCCAGGAGCTGAGGAAGTCCAACCTACAGTCAACTTGCAAATCCTTTCTCTCCAGCCACCGTTTCTCTCTCTGCACCTAGTGTCACCTCAGCAGGCCAGATGGACCCACAGCTACTCTTATCCTTTATTGCTTCATTTGACTGTGTGTGCACACGCACGTGGGTATGTGTGGGAGGGGTGTGTGTTTATATTTTGTTTTGGTCTTCTGTGAATTTTTCAGTTTTCCTTTTTCTCTTTACTCATTCCTTTTATATTTTCTTTCTCAAAGAACATGGTCTATTCTGGTTTGCAGGATCTCTGAGATTCTGCTGCCTAAGAGATGAAACTATTTTACATTAACTGGGAGCACATGGTCACCTCTGTCTCTACAGTCTATCTTCAGCCATAATTCTCTCATCCTCTCTCAGTTTTTTTCTCTGTTGCTCCTACAACTTTACCTTCTACTCATGCCTGCTTCCTTTGCTTTCTGTGTATCCACCTAATAATAACTACTTGTCCTAAGCATTTTTTCGTTGTCTGTTTCTCCTCTTCAAAACCTGCAATAACTAAATTAGTGCATGCAATACTGTCAATGTTCTTGTACTCCAGTAAATTTAAGAAATAAGTACAGTATTTGTACAATTAAACTATAGATATTATTGGAAATGACCTAAATCAAACAAAGCATATCTTATATTCATGAATTATCACAAGGCTCAAAATTATAATCTGTAAGGGTGCATACCTGTCAGTCCAGCACTTGGGAGACTGAGTCACAAAGATCACCAGTTCAAATTCCACCTGGGCCACATAGCTAGTTCCAGGTTATTCTGGGCTGCATATTGACGTCTTATTTCAAATAAAATAATAGATGATAAAAAGACAATATTATAAGAATGTAAATATTCCCCAGACTTATCTATAAACTCAGTGTAATTCTCACCAGTACCCCATCTGTTTTCTTTGTAAAAACTGGTGATCTTTATTTTTGTTATTTAATTCAAAGGACCCATAATAACCAAAGCAGCCCTGAAAAATAAGTGAAAGTTTAAGAATTAATACTTTACAATTTAAAAATCACTTCTAGCAGGAATATAGTCATAGCAACAAGAGTAAGCATATAGATTACTAGGATAAAATTGAGAGTAAAAAATATGCTACATTGATTTTTTTTTTTTTTTTTTTTTTTGGTTAGGAATGCCAAGACCATCTAATGTAGGAGAAAATAGTGTCATTTACAAATGAAGCTAGGACATCTTATTTTCCATATGCAAAAGAAATTGAACACCCACTTCCTATCACATGCAGAAAAGTTAATTCATGAATTTAAAAATAGGTCAAATTATCAAAGCTCACATAAAGAAACATGGAGGCAATTATAGATCATTGCTATTTTGAAGCCCACTAGCCACGAGCCTATTGGGAGCTAAGGGCCAATGTGAGCCTATCACAGGGAGCAGGTGGACAGCACTTTTGAAGACGATACCCAAGGTTGTCCTCTAACCTCCACAGGCATGCACACGCACACACATGTTTACCCACACATACATGTTTACATGCACATGCATAAAAAAGTATAGTAGAAAGAATACATATTAAACAATAACAGCTACCAGTGGAGAGAAATAAAATGTGGATAACTGCAGGACTGGAAATGAGGGTTGAGAGGAAACAGTCAGAGCCACATGTTGGGTCATGATATGCAGAGACATTTATCCTACCCATAACTGTGGGCTAATTCCACAATGGACCTATATACTTCAACAAGGAGGGGCCAGTGGGAGGGGATAGTTCATGGATGAGCCTAACAATGATACCAACTTGACTGTACTCACTGAGTACAAAACCAACTAGTAAAAAAAATTAATAAATTAAATTTTTTAAAAAAGTAAAGCAAAAGCAACTAAAAAATAATGTGAAAAATTAACATATTAGATTCCATCTGGAAATTTAGCAAGTATTTGTAGAAGGAAGTGTGAAGGTCTAGAAATAGACACTGACCTAAATATTTGACTGATATTTTAAATTTCTTAAAATACTATGATGTACTACATGATTTTTTTTTTACTAACTGGCATACTTACAAATACATTACAAGGAACTTATAGTCAAACAATATTTTAAATAGTGAAAGGATATCTTTACTCCAAATGTTATTTCAGAGTCCTCTATTCAAGGGATACATAGGCCTTCATTAATCCATCATCTGTAGATGCACAACTGAGAATCGATTCTTTGTATCTTGTAGCATTTCCAAATTTGTGCAGCATAACATATTCCTCAAAAGTAAAAATTGGGTTGAAGAGATGGCTCAGCAGTTGAGGGTACTTACTTGCAAGGCATGATAACCCAGGTTCAATTCCCCAGTACCATGTAAAGCCAGATGCAGTGGCAAGAGTGGCCTGGTGTTGCAGTCAGGTCTCTATTGCTGGTAGAAATCACCCAACCAAGAGCAGCTTGTGGGGAAAAATAGAGGTTTATTTTGGATTACAGGCTTGAGGGAGAAGCTCCAGGATGGCAGGGAAAACAAGGGTATGAGCAGAGGGTGGACATCACCCCCTGGCCAACATAAGGTAGACAACAGGAACAGGAGAGTGTGCCAAACACTGGCAAAGGGAAGCTGCCTATAACACCCATAAGCCTGCCCCCAAGAATACACTGCCTCCAGGAGGCATTCATTCCCAAATCTCCATCAGCTGGGAACCTAGAATTCATAGAATTCAGAACACCTAAGTTTATGGGGGACCCCTGACTCAAACCACCACACCTGGCATGTCCATGCACACATTCTCTCGCTCTCTCTCTCTCTCTCTCTCTCTCTCTCTCTCTCATAAGCAAAATATTAAAAAAATATGGATCTTCTATGTTCTATGTTTGGTTCAGATTATAAAGTCTTAGGAAAGGAATCAATTCTTATTTAAATTCACACAAATTGCCTGATGTTGTGGCACATGCCATTAATCCCAGCACTCAGGAGGCAGAGGTAGGAGTTAGAGGTCACCCTGGGACCACATAGTGAATTCCAGGTCAGCCTGGGCTATAGTGAAACCCTACATTGAAAAGCCAAAAATAAAAATAAAAAAGTAATAAATAAATAAATTCACACAAGTTTTCTACAGATAAATGTTCCAAAAGAAATATATATATATATATACAAAATGTCTTACTAGAATGTCTAGACCTAAAGATCAAAGGAGCAGGGAAGGCAGAACTTAAAGTATTTGTACATTGAAGAAAATGTTCTTTTTTCCAGCACCCCATTTATCTCCTTCATTGATCATTCTTTCACTTGATTAAGCACTCATTATCCTTCCAACACTTTTCCTTATGGTTTGAATTACCTGCTGCAAAACTTAGACCAGAAAATGAGATGATACTATTAACTATAATAATATGTTATGTTTTGACACTTTGCATAAAGTCAAAGGGAGGGAATGTCTTTAGTATAAGTACTCCAAGCCACATTGGCAACATCTTTCGCTCTCCAAGCCACCATCTCTGGTCTGTTGATTTTGTCCTGAAGTGGAAGAGCTCTCATGTTTTAGGAGCTTTGGGTTGTATGTTGTTTCCATCTCATGGTTTTCAAGTGACAGCTAAGTGTAAGGGACCTCTAGATATTTCAGAGATGTTAAGGAGACAGTCCATGGATGGAAAGTTCTGTCTGAGTTACTTTTTCATTACTGGACAAAAATCCCCAACCAGAAATAGCTTAAGGAAGGAAAGAATTTATTTTGGCTTACAGTTTTGAGGGTAAGTTTCATCATGGCAAGAAAAGCATGATAACAGGTGTGACATTGTCATAACAGTAGGGAGGAAGTAGAGGGAGCAAGCAGGGGTGGACTGTAACAGCTCAAGACCCACCCCAGCAACACAATTCCTCCAAGAGTGCTCCACTTCATAAAGGTTCCCCAACATTCCCACACAGTGCCACCGACTGGGATAACCTATTTAAATACACGAGTCTATAAGGGACGTTTTTACAATCAAACTACCATAGCACATGGGCATGTGTGGCTGAATGTAAATGTACTGTTGCTATGGCAAGGAAAAAAAAAGAGAGTCAGAGTAGAAGTAGGTATGTGAAATACTGAATGCCAGGAAGAGAGTAGAAAAAAGATGGGAGCAAAACAGGAACAACTATGGCAGAGCTAGTTGGTCCCAGATAAGAGACAAATAGGGAGGAAGTAGGTGGTTAAGACCACTGGCAGATGAGCTGTGATAACTGATGAAGACTCAAGACTGTTTAAAAATTTAGCGACATGATAGCCAATGAATGTTGACCTAGTGCTCAGGATTTCACAGAAGCTGGAAGTGAAGGAGAAAAGAGGTAGAGGAAAGATAAAAAAAAAAAATATGTATACAGATGATGAGTGGTAAATGGGAAGCAAAGCTAATTAATGTTATGGAGATGAAAAAACAGAGCTTGGAAAAGAAGGAAGTTTTGAATTTTAAAAATTTATTTTAATATGTTTAAAAATCACTGTAAAGTCAATATGATGTGATAACTTCAGAGGATATTTTACATGTAGAAGCAATGTGGATTATTGGATAACTTAGAATTCCTGAAAATGTGAGATGAGAGAAAATTCAAGCCAAAAGAGAAGGATTATCCTCTGGGAAGAGAACAAGTTGTGTGTGCCTAAGAATGAGTGCTATCAGATTGAGGCACACTGATGCATGTATTTTATGCAGGTAGTGCCGAGGGAAGGACCAGGCCCGCTGGTTCCTCCCGAGGGGCTGAGGAGGAGATGAGCGTCCGACGACTCAGACCTCTCCTGGCCACCGGAGAAAAACCACACTGAGTCGGGAGTCTTGTCGAAGCAGGAACTCGATTTATTGTTATGAACAGTTGTCTATATAATGTTGGGGAGTGAAGGCGGGGATTGTAGGATGGTGGGGAAAGGTAAGGGCCAATAGTAAACTGTGACTATTGAAATGATAATTTTAACTCCCATGTGGAGGTAGCAGGTAAGAAGCCATTAGGCGTCTTGCTGAGTCACGTCTGGCCAGAGGCAGATCACCAAACTTTAGCTAGGCTCAGGAAGTTCCACTAGGCCTCACACCTGGGCCTTTAGAGGCCAGCATCTCCCCCTTTTGTTTTTGTAAGAGCATTAGTCACCATGGCCCCTGTCTTAGGTTGTCCCCCTCTGGGGGTCTTAACCGTCATTGGGTACCAGGTGTTTAGCTCAGAGCATTCATCATGGCCCCTGTCTTAGGTTGTCCCCCTCTGGGGATCTTACCCGTCACTGGGTACCATGTGTTTAGCTCGCTGAGAACCCACTCCATGGCCTGTCTTAGGTTGTCCCCCTATGGGGATCTTACCCGTCATTGGTCACATGGAGGGCAGAGGAGGTGGCAGTGGGTCATCTGAGGAACTTAATTCCTGAGTTTCCAGCCTGTATTTTGACCTGATGAGGTTTTATTGCCTCTAGCCATTGGTGAATAAATTGTGTAATCTTATTAATTACACAAGGCCCGACAGTGAGGAGAAGGAAAAGGAGAAGAAGGAGGGGGAGGGGCCCAAGTAGAGGCAGAAGGTAGGGTAAGAAGTCATATAAGCCTGTCCACAGCAGGTTGTCCTGGAGGTCCCGTTGCCTCCTCTCCAAGTCTTCCTGGAGTCTCTTTAATCTTGTCCTGGACGATTCCTGATTTATTGGCGTAAAAGCAGCATTTTTCCTGTAAAAACAAACATACGCCTCCTTTTTCGGCCGTTAGTAGGTTTAGTCCTCCCCTGTTTTGTGGGACTACCTCAGCCAGGGAATCTAGCTGTTGTTGAAGATAGGTCTCCCTCTGATACAGGGAGGGCCTCATTTCCAGGGATGATATTTACATCTGGGATTAAGGTGGCTGGGGCACAAAGGCCCGTCCAATTGGTGGGCAGAAAGTCATAGGCCATCCCGCCTCCACAAACATAAACCATTTCAGAAGGCGGGCAGCATTGAGCATTGGGATCAGCTGTGTTAAAAGTACAGAAGGAAGGATGAATGTATCCCACATCTATACTGGAATTATTAGGGGAAGGCGGGGCCCAAATGCAAGTTCCAGGGGAAACATTGGGAAAAGCTGGACGGGGATGGGGAAGGTGGCTGAGTAATGTTTTAAGGTCGTATAGGCAACTGTACTGCAAGCAGCCAGAGAGGCCCAGATTGGAGGCAAAGCCAGCAATCCTCCACAAGGGAGGGAATTGTTTAGTTTAGTAGGGTGAAGGACCATTTTAGGAACAGTCCTCAGGGGTGGGACACTCCCTAGAGAAGTGACTGTCAGTGTCCTCTTGTTGGGACAAATATTTTAGGTGTCTCGCTGGTACCCAAATGGGTCTTTTTTCATCTTGAGGGAAGACACATCCAAACCCTCTCCCTGCTGTGAGGAGTGGATCAGGCCCTCTCCAGGCCCCAGTCAATGGGTCCCTCCATCTTACCCAGATAGAACTGTAGGTAATGGATGAAGACCAATGTTTTTGAAAAGGGGAGAGTTGTTTATCTTCTTTAGAAAAGTTTAAAATATTTAGGGTAAATAATGCCTTTTTTAGTTGGTCATGTGGGGGTAAGGATTCCCCCTTTTGTTTTTGTAATTGAGACTTGAGAGTCTGATTATATCTTTCAACGATAGCTTGGCCCCGGGGGTTGTATGGGATGCCTGTAGAATGTGAGATTTTCCAGTTCTGGAGAAAATCTACAAAGGCCTTGCTTACGAAGCAGGGGCCATTATCTGTTTTAATTTGATCAGGCAGCCCAAGAGTGGCAAAACATTGAAGCATATGACTAATGGCATGTTTAGATTTTTCCCCGGCATGTGCCGATGCCCAGCAGGCGCGGGAAAAGGTATCAACTGAAAGAAAAATATACTTAAGTTTTCCAAATGGAGAATAGTGTGTGACATCAATTTGCCACAGATGATTAGGGCGTAGCCCTCTAGGATTGCTTCCTGTAGTTTGAAGGGGGGGGTACTTGGAGGAAGGGCTGACAGGACTTACAAGTCCGGACAATTTTTTTAAGGTCCTTGACTGTTACCTGTGGAAACCTGTGCTTGAGACCTCTCCAGTTGACATGGGTCAATAAGTGGAAGCGTGTAGCTTCTGTAATAGTATTACACTGAGGCATAGAAGCCATTTTATCAGCCAAATTGTTTCCTCGAGAAAGAAATCCCGGTAAGTTTTGATGACCCCTGAGATGTTGAAGAAAAATGGGGTTAATTCTTTGTTTGAGTAGGGAACGAGCTTGAATCATCAGAGGAGATATAGGGTTGGAGTCCAGTCTAATATGGGCCTCAACCAGGTTGGGTAATAAATTAACAACATAAAGGCTGTCAGAAAATAAGTTAAATGGCTCTTGAATAGTGTCCAAAGCTAGAACGACAGCAAATAGTTCTTTGAATTGTGCTGACCCCTCAACCTCATGAGAGACTGACTTTATGGGCATAGGCTCTTTTTCCTGTTTTAAGGGAGGGTAAACGACTAGGGAAGCCCCCAGGTGCCCTCCATCAGTAAACACGGTAAGAAAGTCAGGGTTAGGTTGAGACAGAAAAAGCCTGGGGGGCTTCCATTCTAATCTGGAGAAAGAACTCATCCATTTGTGGGGGCCATAATGGCAATCAATTTTACCTAGAAACCCCTCGAGAGCCGTAGCAACTCTATTATTATTTCTCTGAAGCCAGGTGAAATCTGTTATCTTAAAGGGGGTGACAATAAGGTGAGGTTCTGTGCCAAACAACCGGACAGAGGTGTCTCTGCCCTTGATAATGCAATCAGCAACCTGGTTGGTTATAGAATAAACTCTGGGGACCCCACTGATTGAGAGGTGGACCCATTGGATGGGTTCACCTTCCTGGGCCAACAGTGTGGTGCATAATGTTTCCCCAGAGAAAATGTAGAGGGAGATGGGCAAATCAGGATTGAACCTCTTTAGGGTCACAGTATTTATAGCCTGTTGTACCTTACGAAAAATTTGTTGATGACAAGGGGACAAAATTACCTGAGAGGAGAAGTTAAGGTCCTTTAGGAGGTCAAATAAAGGGGACAGCTCTTCAGTAGTTATGGGTATCCAAGGCCTCATCCAATTAATTTCTCCCAAAAGCTTCTGGAGTTGAGGCAAGGTGTAAGAATCCTGAATATAAAGTTGTGGTTTAACAGGTGAAACTGTATCTAGGGTAAGGATCGAGCCCAAGATCTTAAAGGGAGGCACAGTTTGAACTTTTTCCGGAGCTACTTTAAAGCCGTGAGTATGCAGGATAGTTAGACATTGGTGGGTAAGGTCCTGGAGTGTGGAGGAATCTAGGCACCCAAGAATAATATCATCCATGTAAATATAAAACAGGGTATCAGGGAGATTGATGAGAGAAGAGAAAATGGATGACAGATAATATTGACAAATGGGTGGGCTATTTGCCATGCCCTGAGGTAAGACAGTCCATTCAAATCTCCTATCTGGGCCACAGAAATTAACAGCGGGTACAGAGAATGCAAATTTTTCCATGTCTCCTGGATGGAGAGGGATAGAGAAGAAGCAATCTTTAATGTCAATGATAGTAATATGGTATATATTGAGAATAGCTGGGATCCATGGGAGTCCCCTCTGGGGGGTTCCGAAGGGGATCATGCGTTCATTGATCTTTCTTAAATCATGTAAAAATCTCCAGGACCCATTAGGCTTTTTTATGACAAAGACAGGAGAGTTCCAGGGACTAGTGGAGGGACGAATATGTCCGGCCTCCAACTGTTGATCAATAAGTATGTGGAGTTGGTGTAATTTAGAAGAAGGGAGAGGCCACTGCTCAACCCATACAGGATCCCCCGGTCTCCACTGGATTTTAAATGGGGGGGGGGGGCCTGGGCAGTGGCCCTTAGAATTGGGGGTGTTTATTGGAGTACTTTTGTCTGAGTTGCTCAAAGTAAGGGTCATCTCTATAATTGGGATGATATTCCCTCCCTTCCTCAAACTGTTGTTGATATTCTTTTTTATCTAACAAATCATTATAAAAGGCCTTATGGTCAGTAGTGATGAAAGCCTCGGCATCTCCAAGGATGTCTTGCCCCAGTAAGTTAGCAGTGAGCCCAGTCACCACGAGAGGGCGGACTTTTCCCCTGTCCCCACCTGGGTCAGTCCAAGGGAGCCACGTGGCAGTCTCCCAGGAGGTGGATTGCCCGCCAATTCCCAGTAGGGGAGGGCCGGGCACAAGCTGCCAGGAGGGGGGCACTTCCTCCTTTCTCAGGACCGTTCGGTCCGCTCCAGTGTCGATGAGAAGTTTGAATTTTTTATTGCCAATATTCAAAATAATTTTGGGTCTAAGGCCGGAGACCAGGGGGACGGTCCAATAGGCTTTGATGGTCTCTTTCCCCTTATTTAACGGGGCTGGGGGAAGCCCCTGGAGGAGTTTAAAGGCTTTCCCTGTATGTTAAACTTCCATTTACATTCCTTAGCCCAATGAAACCCTTTATTGCATTTAGGGCAAAGGGTGTGAGGGGCGTTGGTCGTCCCCCCAGAGCGCGGAGGAGGCTTTGTCCTGTTGGGGCACTCTTTTTTAAAGTGGCCCTCGTCCCCGCATCCAAAACATGTCAAGTTTTTAGAATTTAACTGTAATGCACAGATCGTGTTGGCCAAATCTCTCTGTTTATTTTCCTGAAGGGCGGCAGCCATGGCCCTAGCCTGATGGGAGATAGTGCCAACGTCCTTGGTGGCTACAATCCATCTACTCATGGAGTTGTCCTTGAGACCCGCACAGGCAAGGCGGCGATCTGCTGTCATCCCATCCCAGACCAACATTTTAGTAAACTGATCCCGTAATGCCCCTGGGGGAAATTTTCTTTGGAGACTTTTTTCCACCCTATCTATAAATGTAGCCAAATCCTCAGATGGTTTTTGAGTAATACTCATAAGGGGAGTTTCAGAGGGTCCCTCATCAAGCTTTTTCCATGCCGCCAAGCCCAGTGCCCTGACCTGGTCCCTATACGGGTCAGGTATAGCCACCTGTTGAGTGCCTGTAGCATATTGATCAGAGGTACCAGAGAGCATCCCAAAAGTTATCGGCACAGGGGGCTGTTGATTTTGGTTTCGTTCTGCCTGTGCATGGCATTCATCTCTAAAAAAGGCACACCACTTAATGTATAGGGGACCTGACAAGACAGCCCTGACTAGATTTTTCCAATCTTGGGTTGTACAAGGTTGATGGGCAAGTCCCTGTAACAGGGTCTCAGCCCAAGGAGAGTTGGGTCCATCCTCCGAGACCGCTTTTTTAAGCTCCTTAAGGTCCTGAGCTTCCCACGGATACCAGGCAGCAGGGCGATTGCCCCCAGGATTTAGATTGATGGGAAATAAAAAAGTAGCTTTATTTTCTGATGGCTTGGCTGCCGAATATGAAGGAGGGGCTGAAGGGGTCTCGGCGGCCGAATATGAAGGAGGGGCCGAGGGGGTCCAGAAAGGGTTAGTTGATGGAGGAGGTCCCCCGGAAGGCCAGGGAGCACTCTCAAAGGGATCGAGTGAGGAGCATAAAGATGCATCCTTTTGGGGTTTTTTTAAAGCTGTATCTCCAGGAGGAGTAGCTGGATTAGGCTGTATATTATCTTTTTCTTCTGTCTTTTGTTTATGTTTGGTTGGCCTTGGAGGGAAGCAGGCCTTGAGGGCTGAGATCATAGGGAGGACCCCTGAGGGGGGTATTTGACCCTTCTCCACATGTGCCCGACAAACAAGGGCCTCTACCCTATCCCACGTGTCCCAATCAAAGAGATTTCCTTCCGGCAGCCATGGCGCCAGTTTGAGAAGGCAATCCCAGGTCTGTTGAGCCTGATTATCAGTCAAATTAAGCCCTCTACTCTTTAGGAGTGCCCTGAGAGATTCTAAGGCAGGATTGGATTTACAGTTAGACTGTCCCTCATTATAAAGTTGAGAGAAAAATGTCCATAAAATTAGGGCAATAGCAACCCACATACACATGAGTACAATACAACCACAAGGATCCAAAAGATAGGTAAACATGCTGTACAAAAGCCGCAGATGTAGCTTGTCTGCAAACTAAAAGTGAAAGGAAAGAGAAAGAGAACAAAGAGATGTTGATCAACAAGTACAGGTTATAGAAGCAAAGTTTAGCGCATTAAATATAAAGACTACTTATGGTGGTACGCTCACCCGCATATGTACACCGATTGAGCTCCTCAACGAATGTCTCTCAGGGGGCACTAGTCTGCCGGATTCCAAGAGCCGCACGTTAGGCGCCAGATGCCGGGCTCCGCCGGCGGGGGCAGGTAGTGCCGAGGGAAGGACCAGGCCCGCTGGTTCCTCCCGAGGGGCTGAGGAGGAGATGAGTGTCCGACGACTCAGACCTCTCCTGGCCACCGGAGAAAACCCACACTGAGTCGGGAGTCTTGTCGAAGCAGGAACTCGATTTATTGTTATGAACAGTTGTCTATATAATGTTGGGGGTGAAGGCGGGGATTGTAGGATGGTGGGGAAAGGTAAGGGCCAATAGTAAACTGTGACTATTGAAATGATAATTTTAACTCCCATGTGGAGGTAGCAGGTAAGAAGCCATTAGGCGTCTTGCTGAGTCACGTCTGGCCAGAGGCAGATCACCAAACTTTAGCTAGGCTCAGGAAGTTCCACTAGGCCTCACACCTGGGCCTTTAGAGGCCAGCATGTTTAAAAATCACTGTAAAGTCAATATGATGTGATAACTTCAGAGGATATTTTACATGTAGAAGCAATGTGGATTATTGGATAACTTAGAATTCCTGAAAATGTGAGATGAGAGAAAATTCAAGCCAAAAGAGAAGGATTATCCTCTGGGAAGAGAACAAGTTGTGTGTGCCTAAGAATGAGTGCTATCAGATTGAGGCACACTGATGCATGTATTTTATGTATTTCCAGTGGTCACCATAGGCCCACTAAGACATAGTTCCCATTCACTTTGCACGGGTGGCAGGAGGAAAGTTAAAGAACAGAAACACATGTGAAGCTGGTTGCTCAACACCATTCCCCTAGATCATGGCTTGGATGTGGATCAGTAATGGATCAGAAAGTGGCTATGGGCTGTGTGGGGCTGTATGTTGATTTTGTCCTCGACTGGAAATACGCTTATGTTTCAGGAGCTTTGCCTCAGCTATGCAATCCTTTTACTATTGGTGGGTAGATGATATATGCACAGATAAACTGGCTATGTTCTAATTCAATGTTAGCATGTATAGTGAAATCTGTAATATGGTTTTTACATATCATGCAACTTATTCTGCTTTTAATTTTTTTGCTTGTGTACATGTTTCTGGTGTGCGTGCATGTATATGTGTTTATGTGTGTGTGGAACATGTGTGTATAGGTGGCACACATGTTCAGTGTGGTGTGTGTGTGTGTGTATGTGTGCATGTGAAGGCCAGTGGTTAAAACCATGTGTCTTCCTCAATCACTCTCCACCTAATGTTTGAGACAGGGTCTCACCCTGAACCTAGAGCTCACCAATTTGGCCAAATTCACTAGTCAGCAAACCCTGTCCTCCTGTCCACAGCTCCCCAGTGCTGGAATCACAGATGGTTGTTGCCATGACCAGCTTTTATGTGAGTGCTAGGGTTCTGAACTCGGGTACTCATGCTTTCACAACAGGTACTTTAGCTGCTAGGTCAACTATCTAGCTCTCCTTTTGACCATCTGTGCATAGAAAATCCATTTCTAGCTCCTAACACCTACCAAAAAAAAAAAATATCATTGTACCAAAATAACCTACTGGCCATATGTTTCTGACTTTTACAGTGTCACAGGGGAGCATCCTATTCTGTTAAGTGCAAAATGGTTTCCTTCCTACCCTAGCATAGTCCCCTTGGTCTATCTAGAGCCTTTCATGTTTTCCACACATAGGTGGAACCCACCCCTACACACTTTGGTACTAAAAATGTTGTCACTGTAAATCAGCCATTCCTGTTCTTTTTTTCTCCTGTGTTGCTCTATGCCCCTGTCCCTTCTTCTCAGGTCTTTGCCACTTTTTTGCTCCTCCGAGCACATTCACAACTTTCAAAAGTTCAGTTTCACATCCTATCACAATGGTTTCCATCTGAGGAAAAGCCTTTTCTGCTCATGTGGCATTTGTTTATCTTAGTCTTGTCAGGCAAACTCCTTTTTCCACTTATTAAAATGACTCTCCTTTGTGCACTCCTAGCTGCAAAGTTCAAAGAAGGAGAAAGATATGTAATTATCTCACGCCTGATATATCTGGGGAAGTTTGATCTCGGCAGTTCATTTGGCCTGTTGCCAGTGGAGGAAAAAGTGTGCTCACTGTGCCAACACATTGACAGATCTGAGAAGACAGGGCTAGTCCTGGGGGCTAGGTCTCATCTCGAGCGTATGACTGAGTTAATCCTCAGGTTATACCACTTGGGTGTAAATATTACAAGGCATTCATTAAAGATACCTTTCCCTTGAGGGGAGAATATTTCTGACAAGTGATCTCATTCTGAGCTTGCTGTCATCTAGAAGGATCTGGAGCCTTTTGTTCATGAATCCTGGGTAGGGTGTGCACCTATCTTCCCGACGCATGCTCTGAACAGGGTCTTTCATTGAATGAACTCTTCATTATCTTTCTAATGAGCTGCAGGCTCATTAATAAGCCATCAGTTTATCAAGCCACTTAATTCTTTAAGGCTTTGACTCCGTGAAAATGCCAACTGAATATCTCAAGTGTAATAATGTCAGTGAAAGCAGATCATGACAAGATACAACAAAGAGGCATGAAATCAACTATATTCCACTAATGAAGTAAGTCATATTTCAGATGAACAACCCCACCATAGTGTTCTACATATTCAAATCTTTTAAAACAATATTTTATTTCTGGAGGTTGAGAAGATGGGTCAGTGGGTAAGGTGCTTGCCACACAAAACTGAGGACCTGCGTTTGGATGCCCAGAGCCCATGTAAACTGTTGGATGGTGCAGTGTACTCTTTTAATCCTGGTGTTACAGGGGTTGACACGGAATCCCTGCCTAGCTTGTCTAGCAGAATTCATGGATTCTAGGTTCAAGGAGCGATCCTATCTCAAAGAATAAGGTGGAGCGCAATTGAGGAAAACCACTGATGTCAACCTCTGGCCTCTACACACGCAAGAAAATGCCTACACATACATGTGCACCCCACACTCATGTATGCATACTCTAGCAGAAAATAACAATAAAAGAAAAACTTGTGTTGGGTTACAGAGCCCACAACATTCCAGAAGTTACCCGCAAAGAGCAGAGATAAATCCCTGGTCGCCCCTGAGCCACCTGCAGGGAGAGACTAGAGGACAGAGAGAGAAGCTTCCTTCCACAAGCCTTCACCGGGGGAAACCAAAAAACACAGAGATATGTTCGCTGCACTTTACTGATAGTTTTGGGTTAAGAACAGGAATTACAAGAAAGTTAAACTATGTAGCTATATGCTCACACCATGTACGCTTCTGTAACCTTGCTTGCTTGTAGGAAGAAAGACATAAAAAGCCCCTTTTGCCTAAGCTGGGGCTGATGCCATTACAGAGAGATCTGAGGGTCAGTCCGCTGGCATGAATAAATCCTCCTCTCCTCTGTCTGCATGGCTCTGAGTCTCATTCAGGAAATTCCCACAACACTACTATACATACATACATATATGCATACAAAAGTAGAACTCAAAATATAAGTTTTTTTCTGTTTCAAATGCAAGTTGTAAGGAGCTGGTGAGCCTGATAGACACTGCTCACATATCTACTTGCACATTGTAAAATCCCACATTTTTAATTTGACTTTGAGAATTCTATCATAATGCTAGTAAGTAGAAAATGTGTGTTTGTCAGTATGTTACATGTTTTATAAAACTTTGTATATATTTTGATGAAAATCTACAGTGTTAGGGCTGGAGAGATGGTTTAACAGTTAAGGTGAATGCCTGTGAAGCCTAAGGACTCAGGTTCAATGCCCCAGCACCCACATATGCTAGATGCACAAGGTGGTTCATACATCTGGACTTCATTTTCAGTGGCTGGAGGCCCCAGCTTGCCCATGCAGACACACACTCTCTCTCCAATAAATAAATGAATAAAATGGGTGATTTTTTTTAATCTATGTGTTAGTTCATGAAATTTGGGGATAATCTCTGTCTTTATTTTCAAACCAGTACAGACAGAGACTTTATTTGTGGGAGCAAATTTCTAACTTAATGTTGAATATTAAATAAATTTGTTTATCCACTTCCTTTCTGGGAGCTTATCCCAGTTGAGTTTGGATGCTAAAACAGTTCACTCTCTACCCTGGCAGGATATCACACAACTTCACAAATCTCTGCTCCTTTCAAGGGACAGAAGCATTCCTGAGCTACACTTTAATTCCTATCCAGGAGATTTTGATGCACAGATTTAAGAGTACTTTACTGAATTCCATATAGCTAAGAGAAATGTTTAGCTTTGTGGCCAGTTCCCTGAAAAGCAGAAAAAGAACAATTAAGACAGCATGCATCAGGAAAAGCTTTTCCCAGGGCCTGGATTTCTTGACAACTGTTTTACACTTCAGAATAATCTCAAGGAAGAATACAGATGAAAGTTGAGAAACTAGGAAGTAATTTTCTTATAGCTACCTGTGCTACCTGGAAAATATTCCTATGCCAAATCTTGAAAACTTTTAAAATTCAGTTTAATTGATTAGACAATTAGCTTAAACTTTAGTTTTCTAAGTAAAATTCTTAGATTAGTTTTAATTGGTGAAAAAGTATAGTTTCACAGAAAATTTCTAAAGATAACATAGAGAGCTCTCTTGTCTTTTACTCAGTCCCTAGTCCTTTGCATCTCACACTGCAGGGGTATAGTAGAGGCTTAGACCACAATAATACAAAAGACAATGTTTTGACATGCTGAGGAATTTGAACAAAAGGACATTAGAGACCTCAGAACCAAATGTCTCCCTGATGGTCTCCTGTCCTTCACTTCCTACCTCTGTTTAAAGAGAATCACAGCAATCAGATCCACTTCCCTGAAAACAGGTCAAAAAACTAAAACTCCTCTTACTCAAATCAAATTATGAAACCTAGAAACCTTTCTCTGGCCTACTCCAGCATTGAAGACCACCGTGTAACAGATGTGCTGTCCTATACACAAAGGAAAGGAAGGGCACAGAGAGAGGCCAAGAAGAATCTGAGCAGGAAGGACTTGCAGGTTCCTGCCTCAGCCTACTCCCAGTTGATCAAAACTTTGATCCAGTCACATTCCCCCACATCTTCAAACCTAGGCATAAAAGTAGACAGGTCTCCTTTAGTCTTTGGGTCTTCATTTCAGAAGGTTCTCATTTCATCTGACACTTCACTTTAACAATTTTGCAATGCTTTTCTCTTGTCAATCAGGGAACCGGTGTGGGAATGTTGGCCATGGTTAGGAGGTGAGAAAAGGCATTATCCCTTTCCACCTCTACAGTCCATTGTTCTGTTATGTAGCAGACTTCTCCGAATTGAAGAAGAGAAAGGAGGCTCTGGGGGTTCAGGAAGTCAAGTCTAGGAGACTTGAAACTTAAAAGTCACACTACCACTCCCCAAGGTTATGTTAGCTAGAAACTGAAATATTCCTTCCTGGGAGGCACAGGGACAGGAAGGAAAGTCCAGAAACTCAGGAAGTCAACAAGCCTGAGAAAGGGCTACAAGATCCTGCCCTAAAGCATTATAAAGGGGAAACAAATATTTGGAGGTGAGAGACCCCTTGATGGAGCTGCCTGCAAGTGGTGTTGTTGGAGATGCAGCTGCAGTGAGACTTCACCTATGCTGAGGTGGGCTGGCTTTCTGGTCTTTGAGTGGAAGAAGCAGCTATGGGAAGGTCATCACCCAGAATGGGATGAGACTTCTTGTGGCGCAGTGGTGTTTTAGTCATCTATGCTCCTGTAAGCAACCCTTATCTAATAAACTCATAGGTTCATCAAACTTGTGTTGTTGCAATTGTCCTTTGGTCTGTCATCTGTGTCCTATTTGTGGGAGAAGAAGTCACCTGAGAGAAAAGGTTTCCAGTGCATGGTCAATACTGAGAAACCATCATCAGTGCACCACTCAAAGTAAAGCTACAGCTTGTGTGGAGTTTCATCAGATTGGGCCAGAGAGATAGCTCAGTGATTAAATATGATACCTTGTAAAGCATGTCAGCATGAGTTTGATTATTCAGTACCCACATAAATCCAGATACACAAAGTGGCATATGGATCTGGAGTTCGTTTGTAGTAGTAAAAGATTTCACCAGTTTGTTTGCCATAGACATTTAGGTGTTGTACAATCAAATCCAGAACACCACATTGTATTTACCTAACATAATATTTCACTGATTAGTTAATTTGCTTATTTGTTTGTTTGTTGAGATTCCATGTCATTATTTGCATGAGATGAGTCCCATAAACTCACATGTTCTGAATGCTTGATTTCCTACTGGAGACAGTTTTGGAGATGGAGCCTTGCAGCAGGAGGAAGTTGTTGGGGGAAGAATTAGAGATGTTATAGCCAGTTCCTCCTTGCCAGAGTCCAGCTTACTCCCTTACTGCTGTTTTCCACCTGCTGTGGCAGAGATGATGTCTAGTCTCTGCTCATCCCATGCTTTCCCCGGCCATCATGAAACTTCCCCTCAAGACTCTTAAGTCAAAATAAAACATCTTTCCATCAGCTGCTTTTGATCATTGTAAGGTTTGGGAGTGACCAAGACCACTCAAAACACTCTGAGGCAAAGATGAAAGCTTTTATTCAGGAAAAGCACAAGCTTCCAGGACTGACTCTCAAGAGTGAAGCACAGCCAACCTGAGATTCCAAATAGTGGACTTTATAGAGCTGTTCAGTTGGGGGAAGGTGAGGAAAGGAAAAGTTGAATTAAAAAAAAAGAAATATTTCTTTAGGGGAGATCTAAGATAGGCCGAGTGTGATACAAGAACAGTGACCAAGTGAATTATAAGATAAGGGGGCAGGAAATCTTGACCTGGGGGGGGGGGCATTGTTAGGCAAGAAAGGGATAATGGCTGGGCAGTTTCTTGAGGAATGTGGATAAGTCTCAGTCACTGTCCTGCTGTCCTTGGTGATTCCATTTTTGGGAGCTTGTCTTGACCTAACATTCCAGCCTTTTGTTAATAATAAGAGAAAAAGGATAATTTTTTCATGCTGTCCATAAGGGTGATGAGTTCTTATGGGAGAGGCTAGATAATGCAGTCTATGGGTCTCCCTTCAGGGCAGGTGATGAGGAGGCAGTTTCATGGTGCCTGGAGGTAGCAGAGTGGTAAGACGGGTAGTGCCAGTGTAGCATATTGTTAGGACTTGGTCCTGAAATGGAACACAGACGTCTCTTGTACCATCACTGTATTGACCTGGATTCAGGGCAGTCACTGTGACACCTGCTATAGAGAAGGTGAGGGGGATGGGCTCTGTGCACCCTGTGAGAAGACAGAAGGGGGAACAAAGGAGCTTATTGCTCTTGTAAACAGCTATGACATCAAAATGCTAGGCATAAAGGGAGGATGAGCATTCAGAGGTGAGGGATAGAGAGCTTGGGGCAATAGAGTGGAGGCAGAGAGGCATTTTGGGATCAGGAGAAGAGTAGGAACACAAGAGAGTTTAAGTTTGAAAGTGTCAGTTGGGGTGGCAGTGTACTTATCCCTGGATGAGATAGGGTAAGGGCTAAGGAAGGAGGGGGCCCGAGGAATAGCTCAGATTCTGGTTAAGGCAAGTGGAAGGAGCTGGAGCCAGAGTAGGTGAAGTTAATCAGGGACAGGCAGAGGCAGAGGGAATGAGTTAATGTTACAGTTCAGTATTGTAACTCAGCATCAGAGAGGGGAGCCTATTAGTCTGACTCATTGTTTATATTGTACTTATATTTTGTAGTTATATTTTTCTCACTGGGTGATTAAGACCATGTAGGCTGCCAAAATTAACTGTACATTTTGGAGGTTACTAATGGCCCTGTAGGAGAGACTTTTAGGGAATGTTGAGGAGTTCTATGACTCTCAGCATTGTCATCTGCTAGGATAAATCAAGGCCATGCTGACCAAGTGGCTCTCCTTCTTTTGGGAAGCCTGGAGGACTGATTTTTCCTCCAATGTGACTCTCCTGTTGCAGATACACATCTCTGAGTCTCCATATTCTCTCTGATCAAGAAGATATGTAACTTACCAGAGGCTAGAGATTCAAGTGTCCCATCATCTCCTGTGGCCTTCTGACCTGAGAGCAGGAACAAAAATATTAGTTATCCTTTTAACTCCAATGTTTCCAATTGATTTTGGCTTCTACATATGGTTATTAATCACTCAGAGAGACTGTACATATCTGATTAGCAAAACATTAGTTAAAAAATGGTGCAGAACATATCTGGTTATCAAAGCAGATCTGATTAGAGAATGACACAATAGTTTAAAACCATTCTGATTAATATTTAAGTTTAGTTGTCAGGTGACAGTGTAAGCTATATCTGGGACACAGAAATGATATACATTCTATCTTTTAAGTATCTTTCAATTATAAGTATAGGCAGAACATTTTAGTAGACCTGAAAACAATGTTTTATCAATTATTTTGTTAATAACTTTAAGGCAATTGTTTTACTCTAGAAATTATATGCCAGGAAAAAGACAAGACAGTATAAACACTTGGTATCTGTGTTTGAAAACAACTTTGGTTAGTCTATATACCAATGTAAGTACCCATTACCCCCCAAACTGGAAGCAGAACAGCAATTTACTATTATTTTTCTAGGGCAGAAACATGTCTTAAGCATCAATATCTTTATAAGAAGTGAACTTAAGATACCAGAAATAGATAATTAAGTGAACCCTTGACTGAGACTGATTATACACAGCTCAAGAATAAAATAAAACCTGGCCATTGTTGAGTAAAGAAAGCCCAATTTTAACATACATTAGAGACAATATGACAGACACAAAGTAATTTCTTAAATAAGTACCTTTTACCATTGAACAATTTTAAGGCTTAACTAAAGAAATATTTATGACTGTTGCATGAAGCTTAGACAAACTAGATTAACCATTATTTGTATACAGTGGATTTTCCTAAGACATGGGGAGCTTTTTCAGGTTTCCTAAGAACAAAATTACAATAAGTCACTTTTTGTAAGACTTAGATTATAATCTCAGTGATAATGACCCAGCAAAATCAGCACGAACAGGACAAGAACCATCTTAAAATTACAGAGTTTTAGCCAGGCATGGTGATGTATGCTTATTGATAGCCAAACATTATGTACTTTGTAGAAACCAAATTATAATATTCTGATACCTGGAAAAGTCTGATGTTAAAAAAGTACAGTTTCCATACTTAAAGCACATGAGGGCTACAGAGAATAAACTATGAACAAAAGATCTGCTAACAGAATTTAAAATAAAAAAGAAATCTGTATTATGTAGCAACATTTTTGGCTTAAATATTAAGATATGAAAAATTTTATAATTTTTAAAGTTCATCAAAATTATAAAATATTTATATATTTTTATGAAGAGGAGATTTAGCACTTTTAAAAGCTGAATAAAATGTCTATACAATCTATAAGTCAATTTCTGAAATTAATTTACCTATATGTAACATACCCAAAGAATGGAGGAACTGGATTATACTGCCATGATCTAATGAAAAAAGGAGACAAGTCTTATGGAAAAGAGAGAGAATGGGCATGTCAGGGCCACTTGCCACTGAAACAATTTCCAAATGTATGTTCCACTATGGATATATGGCTTTGTAAATAAGCACCTTTAACTGCTGAGCCAAAAGTAATATTTTTAATCTCTTCTAAAACAATTTATAGAACTATGTTGAATCCTGAATGTACACAAAATTTTATGACACAATCTATAACTATTCAAACCTTAACCAATGCTATAATTCTGCCTGTGGCACTTTGGTCAACTTGTTCAGTAATGACATAAGTTAAATTTAAAGTATTAAGATCAATTGTTGGAGGAATTGAGGAATTACATCTTAAATCACAACATAAATTTGTTTATAATTTTCTTTTATTGTTCACCTTGAAGTAAGTAGTTTTTAAGTGTGTGACAGATAAATACTGTTTAATGTTTCAAATGTTTTCTATTTACCTTATAAAATAGGGAAAAAGAGTAAATAATTCCTCTGTGAAATTTTTTTTGAGGCAGAGTTTTAGATATAATAACTTTAGGAAAGAATTAAATACTAATGTGTCAATTTTAACCTTAAGATTTAGTTAAAAGGTTGACAAAGAGAGGAACCTAGTTAACTTGGTTGGTTACTCGAAATTCAGTCTTTCATGACCATTATTATGACCAGATTAACATCAAGGTGTTAAAGTTTACAACCTGAATACCATAGCAACCTGCTACCAACTAGGACCACACTTTGTTAGTCTGATGTGAGCCCTAGGCTAATAGTCATTTTACATCTCAAGAAGTCTGTAATCTGATTAAGTACTTTGTCTTTAACCTTCTGTTTAAGCTTACTCATGTCTTCATCTACATACTTTACTCATACCTTCATCTACATGCTTTTACTTTACAATCTATGTAACCTCTCTGTAACAGCCTTTTTCATCAAACATTTAACAACCAACATTTAAAGTTTCCTCTCTAGTTTATCTTCTTTATTCAGTTCATCTAATAACTACCAACATAAGCTGTTGTTTTCCTTACCATAAGACTTTTAATATGACCATTTAAGTTTTTTTTTTTTTCTCAAAAGGCCTTTTGAAATAACCCTTTTTTTTTTTTTAATAAAAGAAGAGACCAGACTTGACTTATACTATTTGCCCACAATAAACATTGATTTTGGAACTTTGTTTCTTATAACTTTCCTGGAATACATTTTTTAAAAATATGAAAGCAGATTCTAACATTATTAGAAATTTTAGAATTTCTTTCTTTACAAACTCAGTATTGGGTACTTCTAAATTTAAGCATAAATTTTGAGGCTTTTTTTTTTTTTACTAGTTTCATAGAAGCATAGAAAAATAAAGCAAATGTAAAACAGTTACAAATTTCTTATAAGATGTCCCTATCTGTCCACAGTGACTTTGCATTCACCGATAATCATGCTGGGGCCAGGATCCTGAGATTCCCTGTGCTTGCAGCCCCCTGGCTCTGCACAGCAGGGAAGCTAAGAAAGAGCCACTTTTTTTTTTCTTCCTAAATTCCAGGGAGAGTTTTGGTCTTCCCTCAGGGCTACAAGGCAGCTTTCTGATCCTGCCATTTTACAACTCTTAAAGAGTGGAGAATCTTGCTGTTTTTGTTTGTTTGGTTTTTTTTTTTTTTTTTTTTTTGCCTATGATCTTAATAACCTTTAGTGTTCCTTCTAGAGGACACTCAATAGTGCTCTCTAGCACAGTGGTCTTGGTGGAGAACATCCCCCACAGTGAAATGGCACTGCTCAGAACAGAAATCATTCTGCAGCCTTAGGACTGTGAGCCCCACACATACTCATAAGAACACATTCATTTCAAATACACTTTTCATTTAGACTCTAGACAACTATGTCCCCTTCACACATTCATTCATTTATTCAGAAGTTAAGCATTCCCACTTTAATAGTTTTTTACAACTCCAGAGATTAAAATCAACCATTGTTACCAGGCAGGGTGTCAGGAGAGGCTGAGGGAGCTGGAGATGCCAGGGGAGCTGTTGGGTGAGGTGGCTAGAAGGACCTGGTGAGAAGAGCAGGTAGATCAGAGAGAAGGCCGTGCACGCAGAGTGAGAAATAGCGTATTTCTGACCATTTGCCTGTACGTTGGCAGAAACTTTTTAAATTACTGAGAATTTGAAAAATCAAAAGTACCATTCTCAGGCCATTTGGACCCATTGTCCAGCTTATATTGTGGCCAGGCAGAGTTGTATAGAAAGATAAGATGCAAGAGTTGTAGAGGCTTTAAGGTCTTAAGGAGACGGAAAGAGCAAAACAAGGGTGAGAGAAAAGAACCAGGGCTTAAGCTGGATTTACACAGAACAGCAATACAATGTCCTGGCCCATTAGGGTAAATGGGGCCTGCATCTCCCACGTGGGCAGAGGCTGTACAGGTAGCAACTGTAGGCTTTATAGCCTGTTAGTGGGCAAGGCAGGCAACTGTGCTACTGATAGTGAAAGCGGCTGGCAGTGAAAGACGAGAGCTCAGGAGGGAGAAGGAGGAGGAGAGTGTCCCGAGAGGGTGCAACTGAACCCAAAGCACCCCTTAGGGTACGGTAGACCAGAGAGTGAGAGACCTGAGATGTCAAGAGTGCGTCTTTCTTGAGACCTGGGGTTGGGGCTAAAAAGTGGCTGAGGGATTTATCCTGGCATGCTGGCATGACTTCTGTGAGGAGGGATTAAACCTGAGAGCAAACCAACCCAAGAGGGACACTTACTGAGAAGGAGGGAGGAGATGGAGAAGGGAAGAAGAGCGAAGCCGAATTGTGGTGGATGGGAAAGCGGGTACCAGGCAGAGATGGCCCAAAGTCTTCAAAGGGTCAAATGGCAGCTGGGTGGTCTGGTCAGGGGTAAGGAGTTCTGTTTGGCCAAGAGGGTAACCGGAAGCCTCCTATCCGAGTCATGAGCACCAGATGAAAGGTTCAGGAGTGACCAAGAGCACGCAAACCACTCTGAGGCAGAGACAAAAGCTTTCGTTCAGGAAAAACACAAGCTGCCAGGACTGACTCTCAAGAGCAAATCACAGCCAACCTGAGATTCCAGATAGTGGGATTTATAGGGCTCTTCAGTTGGGGGAAGGTAAGGAAGAGAAAAGTTGAATTTTTTAAAAAAGGTTTCTTGTGCCAGGCGTGGTGGCACACGCCTTTAATCCCAGCACTCGGGAGGCAGAGGTAGGAGGATGGCCATGAGTTTGAGGCCACCCTGAGACTCCTTAGTGAATTCCAGGTCAGCCTGGGCTAGAGTGAGACCCTACCTCCAAAAACCAAAAAAAAAAAAAAAAAAAAAAAAAAAGGTTTCTTTAAAGGAGATCTAAGCCAGGGTGTGACACCAGAACAGTGACCAGGTGACTTACAAGATAAGGGGGCAGGAAATCATGATGGATGGGGGCATTGCTAGGCAAGGAAAGGATAATGAATGGCTGGGTGGTTTCTTGAGGAATGTGGATACGTCTCTATCACCATCCTGCTGTCCTTGGTGACTCCATTTTTGGGAGCCTGTCCTGACCTAACTTTCATGTGTTTTGTCCCAACAATGAGAAGGTAACTTATAAGACACTATTCTGCTAGGTAGCCTAGATTTGCACTGAACTACCCGCCTCTGTCTCCGTGTATACTGAGATTACATATTCTCATCACCTTGTCTAGCTCTAACACAGTACTTAAACCACAGGTTTTTGGTATAAATAAGATAAATTATAATTCTTAATCTAAATTCTGAAAAGATGGGGGCCCTAGTGTCATAATCAATCAACTACTACAAAAGAATGCTATAGTATTCTATTATTTTCCTAGAAAAATATTGCCAGAAAAATGTTTGGTTATTAATTTCAATTTTATTTTGATTTTCACTATAATTGCAGAATGTCTTATCCTTTTTACTAAAAGAACCTCAATAGACAGTGGTTCCTGACACTCAGTCTTCATTGCCTTCTTTCCACACCCGTGAGCAGATGATGCTCTGTAAATGCAGACTTATTTACATTAAGATACTGACATGAAACTTTTTATAATATTTTCTTAATCTTTCACATCCAGAAACCATACAGTTGTTTGTGAGCCTTTCTAGCCACGTGTTCATGAAAGAGATCTGCTGACTTTATGCGCATAGAGGACAATTGTCTTAATGGAAATATTTCAATTTTACAGGGTAAATTCTTTCCCCAGAACATGAGTAAATTGTGTATCCTCCCCACATGCAATCCTGAAGTGAGGAGAACTCCAGAGAAAGTGACCCCAACCAGTTATGATGGACAGCTGAGGGGGGGGGGTGATGCAGAAGAAATGGAACAAGCCTGTGATATGAATGCAGCATTCTATTTAAATATGTGTCACCAAGTGTAATAGCTTACTTACATTTCTTCACTCTCTTCCTTTTCTTTTCAAATGACGGGGAAAAAAAAAAACACAGTAAATTAAAGTGTCCTTCAAGGTATGCCTGTCTCATTTCTCTCACAAAATTCTTCCCACAAAAAGATTATTCTGAATTTTTATTCTTAGTATGATTACACCCATTTTGACACTTTTCTAAAATCCATAAGGCATATCAAGAAATTTCATTCACACTCACTTGTCAGTTGGATTAGTGGTAGTACTAACCCAAATGAAATTGCATGTGTCTGAAGGCTTTCAATAACCTTATTTGAAGCCCATCTACTTGCCTCCCTCCTTCCCCAGCCTTCTTTTCCCTGCCAATGACAAGAGTAATACCACGCACACCTTGTGCAGAGTTGTTCTAACACGGAGAGTGGCTTCAGTTATCCAACTTCCTCCCCAGTTTCTGTGAGGGCATCCCATACTCTAGAGATAGTAGTCCCATTGTGTTCTGCTTTCCTGAGAAAAGCTTTGTTTATTCTCAGACATACTTCCATACCCTGCCTTGGGTGTGAGTACAGGCTAATGAGTGGGAGTGGATTTTCTAAACACAAGAAAGCATAAATAAACCTGTCACGAGAAAAAGAACTGCAGTCTATTAGAGGTTTTGATCACCCTATTTGTCACAGGGAAATAACAGATGCATTAGTGCACACAGCACTTCTAATCCAGAGATCATTGTAACATAAAATGACAAATAATGGCACTATAATTTACCATTTGTCTTTCTCCACATAGTTAAAAAAAACATAATTACAAAAATCATGACAATGTGCCAATTAAACAGATTCACTCACCCACAGATGAAGCATGCAGCTTTGAATTCTAAAAATTGAATTGGGGTGGGAGGGAAGGGTGAGAGCTGAAGTCTGCAGTACAGTGGTGACTCATTAAGAAGCCTGGATCAGTATACATTAAAGTCAAACAGTTTCACATCCTTTCTAGGGCATCTGAGCCACCTGGAATGCATTTCCAGTTATAAAATCCAAATCCTTTCCGTTTTCTTCTTCGCAACAATCTCACTTGTAAGGCTAATTAACTTCATCTTTCTTTCACTTTTATTGTGTCAGAGGAAAAAGTGATATAATACAAGCAAAAGGAATAGATTGATCTTACACTATACAAAGAAGAAATTGATTTTGTAAATGTGTATAAAACCACTAGGTGTATCATTTTGAAAATAGGAAATGAGACACAGCATTTCCTCATGGGAAAATAGTGTAGAAAGAGAACATTTCAAGATGTGCCAACGGATGGCCAATTTAGGGTGTGAAAAAATCTGGAAGGAGGACTGGTCAGGTCCACATAATATCCAAAAGAGAACGAAGGGACAGTGCTGATTGTGGTCCAGGTGACTGTGAGACCCAAGAGTCCCAAGGAGAATCTTGGCAGGCGGAGGTCATAGTCAAGTCCACAAGATGATATGAAGCTTATGTGTTAATCTTTGCTAGATAAATCTTACGTTTCCTTGTGAGAAGACCATGCTTTTAATTGGTAGGAAACTTGTTTATGAAATATAAAATGAGGACCATTTATTTGTCCACCTCTGAAGAAAAACAGTGACAGTCGCTAGGGAGATGATTAAATGGATAAAGTGCTTGCTGCATAAGCAAGAGGACAGGACCTGAGTTTGGATTCCCATCACTCACATCAAAGTCTAGGTGTGGTGATGTGTGATCTGTAATCTCCAGTACTGGGGAGGTACAAAAACAGGAAATCCCTAGGGCTTCCTGGCTGTTAGTAAAGTTGAATTGGTGAGTTCTCTGTGTAGCGAGACCTTGTTTTAGAGAATAAGATAGAGAGCAATTGAAGAAGACACTTGATCTCCACTGCTGCCCTCCACAAGCACATGCACACTTGTGCGCACATACAAGCACACTCATGTGTACTCACATACATGTGAGCATGCATATACCCTTGCATACATGTACAAAAGAGAAAGTAAAACTGCATGTATCTTAGGGCATTTCTCTTTTTTTGGTATGTAAATTATGCTATACATTAATTTGAGGGAATAATAGACTGTGGTTAGGCACACAAGCTGTGGGGACAACATGTAGAGATTTCATTCCACTCCCCTCATCACAGAACTGTGATGAGGCATTTCCAGTCTCTTTTTGCATATTCTCACTTAAAATGAGATTGATCACTGGGTCTACCTCATCGGGCTTTTGTGAAGTGTTATCAAGTGAACACACTGGTGGTGGATTCTTGGCAAGTATGAAGTGCGATGTGCGGAGGCAGGAGGGTCATATCTTCTTCCATCTTCATAGCTAGATGGCAGGATGCCAAAACTGGTACCCAGTCTCTTGAGAATTGATTTGATTTGCAGAAACCAGCTCAATGTGGGCCTTAACAGAAATGTGTCTTTCCTGTCTATTGGAATGTGAAAGATTCCAGCTATGATCATTGAAAAGGACTAATTAATTTGCAAGTGGATAAAGCCCAGAAAGCAGTCTTCATTTGCAAATAAATTGTGCCTGAGCCAAAAATTTAACCAAAAATGTCCAAATATTCCCAAACTCCTTTCTGTCTTTTGTCAGGATACAGTTATCATCCGTAGCAAAATATCTACCTCTTCAGCACTGAGGAAGCTGGAAATGATAATTTAAGCCGAAAGCACGAGCAGCATACAAGATTCCAGAATTCCCATGAGTACCATCTGCACCTCTCTCCACACAGTATTTGAATTTCCCTTGGGAAGAGATCCAGTGCAGACTCAATCTGAAACTTGGGAAACTTGGCCAAATCCTGCACATTTGTTTCTTCTACTTTTGTTCAAATATATCATCAACACAATCAGAACCCCTGTGCAGTTGTTGCAGGACTAGTTAATTAGCAAGCATAAATAAACATGTGAGAGAAATTAAATTTGCTATTTAGGATGTATTTTGCCACTTTTTGGCAGATATTCAAAGATATTTGCATTTCTAAACAATGAGAAACTGGTGCATGACTTGAAGGGGCATACCATACAGTCCTACTCTTGACTACTTTTCCAAGTTGTAGTGGAATAAAGAGAAAGACTACTTTAACGCTTAGTGCTGTCCCACAGTGAGGAGGCTGGGACAGTATTTATACCAATTTGGGAGCTAGGCCTAGGAACTTGAAGGTATTTCAAGTCAGGGGATCACATCTCATTGGGTTGGCTAACAAGACTGTAGTTTAGGATTGTGGTGCAACCATATAGAATGAGTTAGGAGGAAACCTGATTAGAGAGGTGAGCTGATGAGTAAACTAAGAATATTATTCACTTGTCATGTGACTGTGAGTGACTGGACACTAACCATATTCAAGGGGAAGAGAATTTTATTTGGGCTTACAGCTTGAAAGACATGGTGGCAGGAGTATGAGGCAGCCAACCACATGATGCCTTCAATCAAGAAGCAGGGAGTGGATAAGAAGCAGGTCTGGGCTTCAAACTCTCAAGGTCCACCCTCAGTAAAACACTTCCTCCTGCAAGACTCAATACCCTAAAGGTTCTCCAATAGTGCCACCCGCTGGTGACCAAGTATTCAAACTAATGAGCCAATGAGGGCCATTTCACATTCTAATGACTCCAAAAGTCTGTATAAATTGATTTACAGAAATTCTATGAGCAACAGGAAAGCTTGAATTACAGGGACAAATGGTGAAGTTGCATAGACACAGGCAGCTTCAGTCCTCCTCTTCAGTGTAAAGTTCTTTGGACATGAGTAATCTTCCTTCTGACCTAAGAACAAATGTTTCCCTGGTATCAGGCTCTGACTTCTCCTTTCTTCCCAGGCCTAGAGCTCTGTTTTAAGCTCAGAATGCCCATACACCTTTCTCCCTTCTTTTCCCATTCTTTGTCTCTGTAGCAATTGCAACAATGAAGGCCCTGACTGGAAGACTTAGTGCGGGCTATTTCTGGTCTACTTGTGCCAAATCCTCCCCAGGTCAGGCAGGGGGATTGTATTTCCTCTTGCAGCCACCCACCTTTGACATATCTTTCTAAGATCCACCAACACAGTCAGGGTTTTGAATCTGTGTACCAGGGATCAGAAATGAGAAGTGACCCTAAATTTCACTAATTCAAGTTATGGGAGACCTCTTTGTTCTTTTCATCACACCATGAGAATCAGATACAAATATTCATATTTAAAATGCTCATATATGGTATTTTACAAGTAATAAGCAATAGTGGATAAATAACTTAGATATAATACACAGAGCAAATTTTAATTAAGGAAACAGCCCTCATTAATTTCTTCACATGGCGAAAGATGAGTCATACTGTATCTGATAGAGGCCCTAGTACACAGGGCTGTGAAAAACAGAGTAAGAATCACTGGGCTAGAAAGACACACAACTGGCAGCCCAGTCTGTGCGGCTGCCCAATAAGCAGCTGCAGGGAATCACATCTGCAGCCTAGCATGAAGCATTCTGCCATAATTTGAGGACACACAGGAAGTGGGAGTTGCAGAGTCTTTGTAACTATGTAGATGGGGAGATGAGTAAATTCTTACTGGATGGATCCCGACACTCCCTCATCCCCAAGGATAAATAGCTGTCCTTTAGGCCCTTTAACACAGTGATTCTTTGTCTTACATTTCTCAAGCCAGCAGAAGGGGCCAGGTGATGCCTCCATGACAAACAGTGCCTTATTTTCAAAAACTTCACACATTTACACATTCATTTCTCCCCCATATAACTCCCACTACAGATCAGTCAGGGGTAGTCATTCAGGCTGCATGTTACCAGATGTTGGCTGGAAATACACACACACACACACATACACACACACACACACACACACACACACACACACACATATATATATATATACATATATATATATATACATATATATATATATATATATATATATATATATATATATGTATATCTCCATTGAAAAATCTGCCCTCCTGGATCCCCAGCTTCCACCTAGGAGTAACACAACATACTTCTAATCAAATGAAATTTGCCAAAGTTTGTAAAAATAAAAAGTATAGTCAAGCATAATTTCAAAGGGGAAAGAAAACTCAACTCTCCTACACTCTTGCAAATGAGAGAGCCAGAACACAGTATGCACCAACAGGAACGCTACCACAACTTCCAAACCTTAAGACAGGTTCTGAAAATGGAGGTGTTACACTCATCTTGGAGCTCTAACAACAAGTTGCCTGAAAAGTATCAAGACAGAAAACAGGCCCTGAGAAAACTGTGCATTGTCTAAAAGGTTGTAAAGGGGCCAAAGAAGAAAGGCATTTGCTTTTCTAATCTATTGTAAACCCTTCCTCCCTCGTGAAATGTCCTACAGTTATTTCTGCCTGTGTTCTTCCCTCTGCCGTATTCATTTGTAGCTCAGTCTACTGACATAGCAACCACACTAAGCACACTGTCACTCTGCTGTGGGACTTTTCCTAGGGTGCATGGATGAACATTTGTTTACCCTAGATAGGGCACCAGTTGTAGAAAAGAAGAGAAAAGTTGAACTGATTCACTGAGTTACTTAATTGCTGAGGTGCTAAACTTATCTTTGTCAACAGATGGAAAATCCCAAAGAAGGAACTGTCCAGAAAGGGCCCAAAGGGATGCTAAGAAGGAAAGACAGTTTAGGCTAAAGCAAAGTAAAATGGAGTTCACTGTTAGATTGGCCTGACTACAGAAATGATTGATAGGCAAATTGTCACATCTTGTTTGTTCACTTACCCCTCCCCTTGGCTACGAAAAGTATAAAATGGAAATAAAATCTCAGCTGGGGCCAGAGCTTCTTTGGAACAGAGGATACTTCAAGCTCTTTAGCCCCTGGGAAAGAGACTCCTCTACTTTCACTCATACTGGCATTGGAGTGATCTTTCTGGAGAATTTCTACAACACAATGACAGATTTAAGAAACCATTCCACGCAAGTCTAGTTTGGTGAACTCGTGAGTTTATTGGAATTGCTTACAGGAGCGTGAGTAAAGATTACTTCTTGAAGCACAGGGAATTCAAAATCAGGTGTGCCACTTTAAATTCCATTCCTGCATCTCTTTATGTGTCTGCATCTCTGGAGCTCCCTGCCCAACTTTCAATCAGCTCTACAGGAATGTCTCCTCTATTCAACAATGGATTGCTACTTTTCATTTATCTTATTTTATTTTTCGTGTCCATGTGTGTGTGTGTGGGGGGGTGTTGTATGTGCCCTTGGGAACCCCCATACATTCACTTATGGCAGAAGTTGCTCCTCTGTTGTAGCCAGTGTTGGGTACTTCACTCCATCACTCTTCCACCTGGTATCCTTTATAAGTCAGAACCTCTTTAAGTGTTGTGGGGCTCTGATGATATTGGGGTTTCTGATCCTCTGTGGGACTGGGATTATAGGCATGCATAGCCACCCCTAGTTATTTTACATGGGATCTGGAGATATGGACTCAGGGCGTCTCAGGCCCCTCTAGACCTCATGCTTTAATGCCTGAGACTTGTCTATAGCCTATGCTTACTATGGGCTTGTTAATCTTGTGACTTTTCTAAGCTTCTGGGGCCTTCTAAATTTCAGGAGTTTTCTGAACCTTATGAGGCTCCTTCCTCCCTTGGGAGAAAATGATACACAGCACAGTTGTTGACAACTGTGTGTTAAATGAATGAATGGCTATTAAGTCAGGACACCCGAGAAAACAGTTCTACTCTCCAATGCTCCACAAAGTATCTAGAGCCACATAGAGAGGATGGACACACAGCACAAAAGCTGTAGACCTTTGGCAGCCGAGTACCAACTTAAAAATAGAAATATAGATAATGGATATATAAGTATATGATTGTTTCATGAGAAATGGAAATATTATGATGGATGGATGGATAGATAGATAGATAGATAGATAGATAGATAGATAGATAGATGACAGGTGATAAATATCAAACTGATGGATGGATCTGATCTCTGCTGTTCTCTCACAGATTAGATATTATTTCTATCAAGAGCACATTGCTTACTCTTCCCATTCAATGTGGCCACACAGAGTGAATTGGAAGACTGCTGAATATAAATGACATTTGGCCAAGCCCATCTGAAGGGAGTCATTAATATTGCCAAAAAGCTCATGTGTTAAATTTGGCCCAACAAGGACACCAGATGCATCCTCCCAGGCAACCTGACCTACAGGCCCTTCAGATAATGCTTCCAGGCCAAGAGCTCTGCATCTGCTTCCATTCAGGCAGCCTGGCTGCTGGGCTTGAGGCAGAGCATCATGGCAAGAAAGAACTCTGAGTGGGGCTCCTTTTCATGAAAAATGAATGTAGCTGTGGGTTCAGCCCTGCAACCAGAAATGGTCTACAGATGGTATACTTCTTTTGATGACATGGGATAGGCAATTGAAAGATAATAATCTTGACCGACGTTTGAATTAACTGTATTAAGTAATGATATGTCTATTGTAAATATATATATATGGCCTTGATTAGGAAATAAGAGATCACATACCCAGAACAATGATCAAAAAGGTGCTTTTTAGCAAGCATGTGACAATAGAATTCAATAAGAAGAAATTATATTCCAGTCTGTAGTTCAAGGTCTCAAGGATCATCTAAGATTTTCACTAAGGAATTCAAGTGAATTAGTTCTTTTAATACTAATAACAGTCCTATTTGCCAGATGATAAAACTTAAACTAAAAGGTTATGTGGATTCCCTCATAATCCCAACTGTTGGTAGATAGTCAAGTTGGGAACCTATGATTCCAAAGACTATGTTGTTAGTTTTCATATCAGGCATTGAGGGCTAAGTTCAGAAAAGGTATGTTTGGAATGTGACAAGTAATAGCATTTAATAAACATTTCTATAGAGTTCTTCAGGCACCTGAAAACTTTCTAAGCCCTTTCCTAATGATAACTCAGCCTTCAGCATTGCAAGTTAGGTACTGACATGTTCTCAATGTGCAAATAAGGGCACATGCACAGAGAATCTAAGTAATTAACTACCCTGGAAGCTACACAACTAAACAGATGGTAGAAATTCAAACCTAGATGAGGACAGCCTTGTTTCCTGCACACACTACACTGTATTGTTAAGTAGTGTATAAAGTCATAACCTGTAACTACAAGGTGTGTCCACGCCTTTGTCTGAGAAGATTGGATTGATTTTATCTATTTTGGCTCATACAGGTTTTCATTCTTAGAAAATCATACTCCCTGCTCTCATTCTCAAAATCTAGAGAAAAAAGGCTTCAAAACTTAAGTGTTGTCAAAAATTGCATAGATAACTAGATAGTGGGTAGATGATGATGACAAAAGGTAGCTAAATACATACATAGATGCATGTGTAGATAAACACATACATAGATGCCTAGATAATAGATGCCAATATATTTCAAGTACTTTCTCAAATTTTAAAAACTCTCAATCAGAAAGAGGGGAGGGAGGAACAGTGGCTCGTGGCTTTAGTTCTGGAACTTGGGAGGGTGTGATAGGACAAAGGTGGTGAATTTGAGGCCAGCCTGGGCTACAGAGTGAGTTCCAGGTCAGTCTGAACTGGAGTACGAATTTGCCTCAAGGGGAAAAAAAAAACTCAAAAAAAAAAAAAAAAAGGAAAAAAGAAGGAAAGGATTTTACTGGTGGGTGAAAGGGTCAATTACCCTGGTTCTAATTTTGTACTTTAGAAAAATGATAGAAATTCCCATAGCAACACTTTAGGTAAGAAGGCTATAACTAAGGCTGTGAACCTCATAACCTCATTAAAAATTACACTACAGCAGTTTGACAAAGAAATATAAGTGTTATCAACTTCAAGAAACCGTGTTGATTGTTACAGTTCTACCCATGCTGACCACTGTGGTGAAAAGACCACAGGGTCTGAAATAAATATTGTACAACATGGTAACCTTTAGGGAGTCAAAATGATCCTAAGGAGGGCAAATGATCAAATACAAGAGGTTTTAAATTTCTCATCCACTTTGATAAATAGGGGCTGAGTCAGAGTTAATTTGATTTGGAATAACGAAAGGAATAGAAGATTTTTGGATGTAGTTTAAAATCTCTTTCATTGTGTACACATAGGATTTTTAAATTCTGCTATTTAAATATTTGCTACAGCATGTGAGATTTCTTATTTTCTCTCTCTCCCTTACACACACACACACACACACACACACAGAGAGAGAGAGAGGAGAGGGAGGGAGAGAGGGAGAAGAATGAAAAGAAGGAAAACTAGCAAGAGACAAAGATTTTCAGTGGCAGATGCAAAACTGAACACCAACTGTGTTTTCCAAGCAATAGAATCAAGTGTTTACTTTGGCAGGAGTCTTTTGTGTATCTAATTTTTCCATTAATATTTTCATAAACAGAGACCCAATCACTATTGTTGCCATGAATACTGATGAGGTGCACTTGCTTGGTTGAAGGAGGTAAATGAATATGTTCATTTAAAATCTGTATGATTACATTTCTCATGAAGGGAGGAGGGTGACGATAGTTTCACAACTGCCTTAATGCAATTGGTTCCACTTAGAGGTGGTGACACATTGAAATGTGATGAGTACAGGTGCACAGAGAATGCCTTCCCAGTAACTGGAATTCAAGTGACAGCAACACTAGGCTCTTTTCCTTTCTTTCTTTCTTTCTTTCTTTCTTTCTTTCTTTCTTTCTTTCTTTCTTTCTTTTTCTTTAAAGTCTCTTCTTCTTTCTGGAAACAAATTGCATATATCATGGAACAACGTGGCCATATCCAACAGCAGAAGGGAAATTAAAAATCATTTCAGCTGAGTGCATCTGCTTTTACATCAAGAATATTGTAACATTTATGCGATTCCAACCACAATGTCTCCTCTCAACTTCTTATTATAAAGACCACAGGATTATCGAGTTGAGTGCTTAATTTTAGGGTAATTTAACATACAATTCTCACAAATAAAAGCAAATAGGTAGAATAACTTACCTGTGGATATATGGTGAACTTATATTTCTTTCCTGTATTGCCAGAAAGCATGTGAGAAGTAGGGAAGGAAAAACATGTCAAGTAAGAAAGGATTTCAGGAACCTGGGGCCAATTATTCTGTGGAAATATCAAGAATAACTGAAGAAGGAGGACAGGCAATAGAGGGTCATTGGCTGGAATAAAAAAAAATCCACTAATGATTTTTTTCAGTGGGGACAGTTTGATTAATACAGGTAGAAAAGTGCCCAAAACTAGCACAAACTAAAGGAAAATATTATATATTGCCTGTTATAGTCAGATCCACATCTCTGGGATGAACTTTCAAACCAGACATAGTTTATGGGAGGGGCGAGATTTATTTCAGGCTTACAGATCCAGGGGGAGTTCCATAATGATGGGAGAAGCTGGCTCCCTTACACAGATCCCAGCAGAAAGACACCACAAACAGCCGGCACCACAAGCATGCATGCGCAAACCTGCAGCAAGCAGCAGGGAACCCTGGCAGAACTCCACACACCTCAGGCTGGAATCAGTTCCACCCCCAGTAAAACCTTAGGGCTGGAGCCCAAGATCCACCCCTAACGATACCCCCTCCAGTCAAGCAGCTGGAAATCCAAGTTTTCATAAAACGTCATAGTCTACTGGGGAACTTACATTCAAACTACCACATTTGACCCCTGGCCCCCAATAGACCCATGACTATCTCACACTGAAAATTGTGTTTAGTCAACTTCAAAGGTCCCCATAGTCTTTACCAACTATAAGACTATTCTAAAGTCCCAAATCTCATCTGAGATTAGACTGTCTCTTAAGTGTGAGTCCTGTAAAATCACAAGTTATATACATCCAACATATAATAGAAGAGTAAACATTTCCACTCTTATAAGGTATAACAAGGAGAGATTGGACCACTGCAAAGTCAATAACCATCAGATAAACATTAAACACCTGCAGATCAAGTCTAATATTCAGTAACAATTTTCCCTATTCAGATGGTTGAGTAGCTAGGGAAAACTTCCATCCCAGACCAACAGTGTTCCAGGATAGCCCTTGCACAGTCCTGGGATATCCGAAACTTCTTTGGTCTCCATAGCATGAAAATCACAGTCCATTTTCCAATGGTTTCTCTATCAGGGACTTCACATCCCATTCCATATGCTGCATCTCAGTAGTGGCTCCTGAAACCATGTGAACTTCATGACCTGATGAAAAATTGATAAAAAGACTGGAAAATCCAGTGTACATAATTTTCTACTTACTAAAAGACAGACCAAATGGCTGATCTTTTACCAGGCCCTTACAGAGAACACCTGAACCACAAGACACTGGAGAGGGTATGATCAAGACTAACCTTAATCTTCTACATCTTCCCTCCCTCACTTCCCCTCTCCCTCTCTCTCTCTCTCTCTTTTATCTCTAACTCTTGTATATTAGTTATCTTTTTCCTCATTTTCTTAGTGGGCACTGACATGTAACTCCCAGAACCAACATGGGGCTATCATCCACAATGAGCTTTTTTTTTTTTTTTCTTTTTTCTTTATTAGTCAGTTCTGTATTCAGCAAATACAGTCAGTTTGGTACCATTATTAGGCTCATCCGTGACCTACCCCCTCCCCTTGGCCCCTCCTTGTTGAGGTATACGGGTCATGCACACAATGAGCTTTTGATCAGAGAGACCTACAGGGTTTCCTAAAAGACAGACAGATTTCTGTCAGAGTACTTGATGACCCACCAAAGGCTAGTGATAAGACCCTACTGCTGAAGACACCTTATGTGATTGACATGCAAATTAGAATGGCATGGCTGGAAGTTGGAAGAGAGTCAGTCCCCAGACAGTCAGTGCGTCTAGTGCCAGAAGGTGCTACATGGACGAATGGGGGAAATTGACCAATATCTGTCGAAGCAACGCATGGCCTAACCTACTTAGCAGCAAATAACTTGTAATGCCCACACAAGTGCAGTGGTGGCACACAGCCATGGTGGGGAACCAACTGCTCTCAATTTGGCTAACTGATCCCCTCACTGGTATGAGACCCATTTTCAAGTTAGAAACCCGACTCTGATCTTGTTCACACTTTTCTTCCCCACTGGATGCTGTGAACTGAGGACAATAAAAATGATGTTGCCACTTCTTCCCCCTTTCCATGATGCTGGGACCAGGTTTGACACTGTAAGCCAGCCAGAATAAGGAGACATATCCTGCCTTCTATCACTCTAATATTATGTGAATCCATACTAGTGATAACCATGACTTTGGAGCTCCCCCTGCCCACCATGCAACTCTATATTGTTATTACATTCTGAGGTCACACAGCCCCTCCCCACCTTATAATCTTATTGTCCTCTGTTCATGCATGTCCTTAGGCAGGTAGTTCTGTAAAACTGACTATAAAAGTGAGGTGGTCCAGACTCAGGGAGCTGGAGATGTTTTGAAAGGATAAGCTTTCTTCTAGCCCACCAGCATAATATCAAATTCATGAGTTCTCCTAACCTCTCTAAGTGGCATTTGGCTTTCCTGCTGAAATTTCTACAACAGAACCACGCCACATGTTTTCCATGCTTCCACAACCAATGCCAGGTGTGCAGGACACAGCCATGTTGTTAATCCAGGGACAAAATAAATCTAGATCTTGAAGAGCAGGTTCCATCTTTATTTTTTTCTTTTTTTTTGAGGTTTTCATTGACAACTTCCATAATTATAGACAATAAATCATGATAATTCTCCCATTCCCTTCCTCACAAATCTACCCTCCATCATATTCCCTCCCCCTCTCAATTAGTCTCTCTTTAATTTTGATGTCAGCATATTTTCCTCCTATGATGAGGGTTTTGTGTAGGTTGTACCAGGCACTGTGAGGTCATGGATAGCCATGGCCTGGAATTATTGATCCTTCTGTCTTAACTTCCTGAGTGTCAGGATTACAAAAATGCCTCACCATTCCCAGCTAACATTCTTCTAGTCATTATTCTATATAAATAATTCCATCAAGATTTAAAAAAAATAAAATAAAACAGGCATGGTGGTGCATGCATTTAATCCCAGTACTCAGGAGTCAGAGGTAAGAGGATCATTGTGAGTTCAAGGCTACCCGGAGACTACATAGTGAATTCCACACCAGCCTGGGATAGAATGAAGCCTACCTCAAAAAAAAAAAAAAAAAAAAAAAAAAAAAAAAAAAAAAGCCAGGTGTGGTGGCAAAAGCCTTTAATCCCAGCACTCAGGAGGCAGAGGTAGGAGGATCACCATGAATTCAAGGCTACCCTGAAAATACAGAGTGAATTCCAGGTTAGCCTGGGCTACAGTGAGACCCTAACTTGAAAAACAAAAAAAAAAAAAAAAAAAAACAAAACAAAAAAAAAGGTCTCATGGTGCACAATCACACCTTTAATCCCAGCACTGGAGAGGCAGAGGTAGGAGGAGTTTGAGCCTGCCCTGAGACTACATAGTGAATTCCAGGTCAGCCTGGGATACAGTAAGACCCTACCTCGAAAAACCAAAAACAAAACCAGCAGGCACATAACACCCTTCTTTTTTTTCTCAATTTTTATTAACATTTTCCATGATTATAAAAAATATCCCGTGGTAATACCCTCCCTCCCCCTATTTTCCCCTTTGAAATTCCATTGTCCATCATATCCCCTCCCCATCTCAATCATTCTCTCTTTTATTTTGATCTCATCATCTTTTCCTCCTCTTATGATGGTCTTGTGTAGGTAGTGTCAGGCACTGAATTACAATTATCTATGTGTAACTAACATTATGCTAAAACACTCTCCAAGGGGCCAGAGCCCAAAGCTACATGCTCATTTCATGCCATAACTACTTAGGGCTTCAAAGCAAATGTGAAGCAACCATTGTGCAAGCTTAAATGCCATTTCAATATTTTATAATGTATGAATAGAACAATTGATCAGTTTCACATCTACAACACACAGATTGTAAAATTGGAAGAAAATAACATAACCACCCCAATATTATCATTTAGAAATGAGAAGAGAGGAAAGGAAATAGGAATTTTCTTGATCCATAGCATATGCTACACCTTCCTAAACAGGAAGAATGGCATCCCTTAGCTTCATAGGGGAAAGAGATCCAGTCAATGGTTCTATCCCTCTTCTGTTCACTGTGCCTCTTCTTCTAGTCATGCCAGACAGAGGCATAGAAATAATTTATAGTCCAGATCTACCATTTTTGGGCCTCACCCCCTATAGGTACAATAATCTCCGTAATTTGATTGCTTTTGTAGATGTGACAACACATTTTCCTATATGGAAAGACTGTGTTTCTATGAACGTATGATTACTTTAAAGCCCTTGTCAACTCTAAGACTGTTATTTTCTTATGAACTCCAATGACCTGCACTGAGACCTTGGTGAAGACACAGTCTACATACATGGACCGCAACCTGATACATCCTTCTCCACAGCAATGGGTTTTTATACTGGATTGTATCGAGTGAAATGGGTCACTCTCCATAAGTCCTGTCCAGGACTGAAAACTTTGTTCCACTATTGCTGGTAATTTTAGCAACTAGTGTTTTTTTTTTTTTTTTTTCAGCTAAGATCCTGTCTGAAAATTGACCTCAACCAAAGAGGTCTGTCTCTCTCAACTTTTGCCCAGTCCCTGGGTTTATGGACACCATCAATACATCCAGTGCCCTTGCCTGATCTCTGACAGCTCTCAGTAGCCAAACTAGCTCCATAACTTCAAACACAGCTGAACTGATTGATGCCTTTACTGTTGCCACACCGTTCTGATCAACCCTGCTGCCACTTTTCCTCCACAAGGGCCATTGCGTTATGTCACAGCTTTGGTAGAGGAGTCAGAGATCAGTTTACCTGGGTCCCTGTTCTAGGTAACAGAAGTCTACAATTAAGGAGTTGTCTATGTTGTGAAAGACCACAAAAGAAAAGTCTGTAGGGAAACTCAAAAGGAGGAGTTCCGTCTGGACAAAACCAAGCAGTGGAAGTAAGAGGGACCAAACCCCATCATTCTCAGTTCCTTTAGTGAACTCGTCTCCCATTCCTATGCCTCTAAGCTCTAAGACATAGGGTAAGCTTTCTGGGGACCATCTAGAAAACAATTCTACCAGACATCACACACAGAATCCAACTAAACCAAAGAGACAGCTGCGGCTAACACACTTCTCACTTTTCTTGCCAGGAGACCAGCAGGCAAGAGGAGAAGTCAATGTCCTGGTAGGATAAATGAGCCTGAATATCTGTTTTTTCTCTCTCTGTGGGTTGTGCATGCACATGGGACAATGTGCTCATGTACGTGAGTTCATGAGGAGGCCAATGGCTGATGCTGGGTATCCTCCTCAATGCTGGGATTATAGACACTCATCGCCAAGCCTGGCGTCTACACAGGTGCTAAGATCTGATTTTAAGTCATCATGCTTGCACAGAAAGAATGTTACCAACTAAACCATGTCCTCAGCCCCTAGAAGGTTTTGCTTAAATATAAAAAAGGCAGGGATGGTCACATATGTGTCCAAATGTCATTCAAATACTACTTTTACGCATCTCTGGGCCCCATGTTAGCATTACATAGCAGCAACTACCAAAGAAAGAGAATCAGGAAGACAGAGCTGATCACTCCAGCAGGTAAAGCACTGGTGCCTTTATTGTTGCTGCGCCGCTCTGATCAACCCTGCTGCCACTTTCCACTTTTTAGTACAGTAATGACCAATGGTGAGGGGAAACTTGAGTGCATGGAGCAAAAGAGATAAACATTGCTTTTCTTTCTCTTCTCTCTCTCTCTCTCTCTCTCTCTCTCTTTCTTTCTTTCTTTCTTTCTTTCTTTCTTTCTTTCTTTCTTTCTTTCTTTCTTTCTTTCTTTCTTTTTCCCCCAATCCCATCCCTGAGACTCTGCAGCAATGGAGGACCAGTAGTCTCTCTCCTGCTATGGGAGTCTGAGCAATTCAGCAGACCTCAGCAACAGCTCATTCTTGAATCATTTGAATTTGCATGCTTCATACAATGCCTCTTAGCAGCAGCTCTTTTGGGAATCAGGGAGCCCTCTTTCTGAGGGGAGCTAATAATATGTCTGTTTTAGAGACTTAAGAAAAATGTGGATGTGCCTGTGTAAGAATTAACTGCCAAGAAATGTCTGACTTAGCCTTTTGTAATCTCATATCCACAAAGTCACATACTCATTGGAGTTGCCAGTGGATTTTTTTCCCCTACTTCTGGTAATACTTCAATTGGAAACTTTCCTCTGAACTTCATCTGTTGTTTGCTAGCTATCAATCATTGGTCCCTGAACCTAACTGTGCCCCCAATCTCTCATTCTATCTTTGGGAACATAATCATTTAGAGCTGACCATATACCATTTTCATTTATCCTGTGTGCCCATAGAGGTGGTATATGATCCAAGGATAGCCAATCAATGACATTCCCAAAGATTTATATGTGCAGGCAGGTCAGGTTTCCATCACTATAACAAACATCTGAGATTGGCTCATTGCTGGAGAGCCTCCAGTGCATGATCCTAGGGATTCATTGCTTTTAGGCATGTGTGTGTGTGTATGTATGTGTGTGTATACACATATACAGAGGAGGTGTGAGGGCAATGACAGGAAAGCACAGAAGAACAAGACTTCTTACCTCATGTTCAATTTTAAAATAAGCCTTCCATGACCAAAAGTTCTCATCTCTACAAGAATCCCACAGTTCCCCTCTGGTACCAAAACTTTGCAATATGAACACTTGTAGAACACAATATTCACATATAGGGCTATGAAAACATGAAAAAGAATCCTTCTTTCTCCCGACATTGCTCAAACTGGATTCTACTGGTGGCCATTAATTTATATAGACATATCCTTTGTGTAGCCTGTCCTCTCAATGGGCGCTAGATAGATGATTGATAGGTAGATGATAGAAAGACATAGATAATTGATAGATGCTACATAGATAAAGATACCTAGATGATAGATGCCAGACAGAAATACAAGTGATTGATAAATAGGCAAATAAATAAATGATAAATTAGATAACTGGATGTCAAATGAGACATAAATAGATGATCAATCGATAGACATTGTTGAGATAGAAGATAGATAGATATGTGATAGATAGAATATAGATAAATAGCAAGATCGATGATGGAGATTGATAGAGAGATACCAACAGACAATTTCACTTGCAATATCTTCATCTCTAGATTATCCTTGGATTCTTGCTAATATAGATAAGTGGAGTATCTTTTAACTTAAGGCAGCTTGGATGATTGCTTGCAAGTGATGCACAGAGAAAGGGCCCACAAACAATTTCAAAGAGAAAGTGACCCACGGAGGACCCTGAGTCATGACAATGAGCTACCATCCCCCTCCCAAGCACTGTGCCTATTCTTTATTTTTCCCTGATATGCAATAATTCCCAGTACCAAAGAGGCCTCAGAATCAGGAGGTGATTAAGGAAAAGCATGAAGGAAACTCTAAATGGAATGCTAAAGTGATAGTTCTATCACAGGAGAGGCTCTGTGTAAAGGACAAACCAAGAACAGTTTTCAAGAAAGTAAAAGAAACAGAACTAATCAGAACTAAAAACTGAAATAGAAGTCATCACAGCCAATACCTCACCCAGCGATTTGGGCACCCCTGAGACAGACAGCCTTACAGAATTGTTCCAATTTGTCCAAGGCAATCAAATGTTTTTTACCCCATGCTCATCAATTGTTAGAATCAACCTTCCTAGAAGAGGATGTGACTTTGGTCAAGGTGGCTTTTTCAGCCAAAGCCAATTCCCAGAAATAGAGAATGCAAAGAAACCTGAATAAGCAGGTGGGCTAGCTAGAGATACAACTGAGTTTTAAAACTACCTGTATTTATTATCATGTCACCTAATGTTTTTTCTAATCTCTCTCATAATTCTTGCATTGCTTTCCACTCATTACTCTACCTTTATTTAATTCACACGCCTAGAGGTCTATTAGATTGCTCATATTTTCAAAGAAAGAACTCAGATTTGCTACTTTTCTCTTGTGTTTCTTTAATTAAATTCTTCCCCAGTCTTCAAAGGGGATAGATTGTATAGTAGACAGCTTTAGGTGACTGGGATGTACTTCCAAACCAGGCACAGTTATGGGAGGCAGGGGTTTATTTGAAGCTTAAAGATAGAGGGGAAGTTCCATAATGGCAGAAGAAGCTGGCTCATTTTCACAAACCCAAGTAGAGAGAAAAACCACCAACAACACCATAAGCAAGCACACTTCAGAAACCCAAGGCAAAGCTCCAGCACTTTGCATATCTTTGGATGGAAATTCCAGATCTTCTCCTACACATTCGAGCTGGACCCTAGGATCTGTCCACAGTGACAACTTCTCCAGCCAGGTGGCTGGAGACCTAAATTCTAAGCTTTAATAAAACTCCTGAATCTATTAGGGGACATCTATTCAAGCCACCACATATGTGTAATAGATTATTATTTTCTTCCATATTTACTTTTGTGCACGTGTGTGGTAGGTTTGCATGTGTTTAAGCATGTATGTATGGATATATGACTAGGTACATATGTCAGGTATCTTCATCCATTTATTGGCACCTTATTTTTGAAACAGGGTTTCCATCTGAATCCAGAGCTCACAGATTCAACTAGACTAGCTGGCCACCAAGCCCTTGTGATCTTCCTGACTTCACCTCCCCAGAACTAGGATTACAAGCACCATACCTGACATTTTGCATGAGTATTGTGGATCTAATCTCAGTTCCTCATTTTCTTTATACAAACCAATATTTTGTAGTTTCAAATATTTGTTAGCACCACACTTTAAATTAAATATGTTGGTATATTGGGTTATTATGATGACTAAGCACTTCATAAATTATTCTAAAATGAAAATTTATATAATCTGATGTGAAACATAAAACATGGACCTAAATTCCTTGTCAAGCCTTCTCTTACCAAGTGGGACCTGTCCCACCTATCTCTTAGAATCAAAAGGCTTTAAGACTGCTCTCAGGAAACATTTCATAGGAAGTGATGAATTAGATATGAGTTCTACTCTCATAGCTAGCCTGAGAACCTTCTCCAGAGACATGGCAATGGCAATAGACATTGAGGAGACTCAAAACTCATAAAAGCAGAAAATTAGAGACTGCTGAGAGCCCAACACTAAAGGATACTTATAACACAACTGTGGAGGTTCAGGGAATGTTGTGGAAGAGGGGGTGGAAATAATGTAAGAGCCACAGGGTGGGAAGGAGTCTCCTGAGGCATTGTCCCCCCACTGCCACCCACAGACACTGACTGATGGGTTCAGGAGCCCACAGTGAATACTGGTTATCCCACTGAGATGGGCCCTTAGTATCATGGGGGAGGGGGGAGAGGAGGCATAAGAGGATAACCCAATGGGTATATGACCAATCTGCATTATGTACATGTATTAAAGGTATATTTAAAAAAAATAGAGTGAAGTAAAAATGATCCTATTAGTCTGCTGTAGGTGGTTTAGAAAAGGTCATAGAGCTTCCTACTGATTCTTTAAAGCAACCACTTGGAAAATCCACCTACTCTTTAAGTAGTTCAAATACAAGACTTCAATAAAACTTTGGTCAGTAAGTCCCATTTGGCAGTCCAGGTAAAAGAACAGCTGAGTTCCCAACTAGCAGTCAGTCAGCTATGTTTATCCCATTCCTTCGATAACATATTCAATCAAGGCTTCCAGTAACTGTCATCCCATCTGACATCTGACCATTGCTGCCAAAGTAAGAACTGCTCTACTCAGGCCTTCCTAATGCCTTCATTGTAAGTAAAATAAAATAATCTATCATACATAACTACATTTGGTGGTAGTTTGCTATTCGAGATTAGGAGTAGAAGATAATTAGAACTTAAAATATGTAGCATTTTCTTTAGAATTGGGAGATTCAGGATAGAAGCTGGTGGGTGTTGGAGAGACTCTTGGTGGAAGCATGATGGGATTCAAGGAGGTTGTTGTTGAAAGATTAAGGGATGTGAGATTGAAACTGGAGTGGTGTTTTGACCTTGAAATTACACTATTGGAGGAAGCCTAGGCAAGTGCTCTTGTAGGCAAGCTGCACTAAACCCTCAGAAAACAGCCAGAATTTTCTCCTAGATGCCTGTACGGGCCTTTGTGAATGCCCAAGTCAATGCTAACCAGCCAATTTTCAATTTAGCTTTACAATCTTGGTTTTTTTTTTTAAATCTACATTCATGATAATTTCAGCTTTAGTAATAATCATAACAACTGTCATTGATTACTACTATGTGACATATGCATAAAAGTGGAATGTCACAGTGCCCAAGCGCCAACCTTCTCACAGGAGGTCTGAGCTCTGATCATCCTGATTGACATTGAGAGCAAGCCATTATATCATTTGTACTTAGTTTTCTTATCTACAAAGGAGAATAACAACAGTTTACCTAATTCAATAGACTTTTGTGGAGACTAAGTGAAGGAGTAAATTAGGGTCAGTGCAACGCCTGACCCTTAGAAAACACTGTGTGTGTGGCCATTGCCACTTCTCCGCTATGTCCAGTCTCAAACTCAAATCTCTACTACATTACACATGCAATGCTGACAACTTCTCCATAAGATATGCACCATTTTCACAACAATTCACACAATAAATCTGTAGCTGAAGAGAATTATGCAACTTTCCTACCTGTTTAATTACAACATGGCTTACTAATGGTTTCATTACAAATGTTTAGCATTCAAGAACATCTTATTTCCAAGTTCATGTTTTCAGTGATCAGGTATGCTTCCAGTTCTGTGCCAATTTTTTTGCCAAAGTAAAGAGAAATACTACACATAGCTCCTGCCCTTCTGGGTCTTGACACTCCAAGGGTTGTCTGTGGCTGCCAACAAAGTGCTCAGCTCGCAGGATCACTAGAGAGGAGCAACTGTGAGGAATTTGGCTTCATTAGAAGTGCTAAATTTTCAATGTTAAGGAAAGTAGCTGCTCTAGCTTTCCCTGAAGAGAAGTGAGCTGTCAGGTGTAGAGAGTCCATCAGACAAAAGGCCCAGGTTATCTGTCCACAGGGAACTGATGTTTGACCTCAGTTTGCTTTTATTCTGCAATTGTGATGAAAGAATATAATAAGGATTGCCCAAGACATGTATGCATGGAAGGTTGTCTCTTCTAAGTACACTGCAGTGGTTAGGGAATGAACATGTTTGGGGACTTCTTAAGTCACTTTTCCATTTGAATGGTACTTTATTGGAAATGGACTCTCTTCTACTTTGATCTTTCTCTAGATACTCAATTCCATACTTTCAGTGGTTTGCTGAATGACCCTACAGGTTAGAAAAATGATGTTTTTTAAAACTGAAGCTACAAACAATATTGAAGTTATCAGCCATGTTTACATCCTTTTCTAGACCTTATTGGCATTATTATGGTCATATATCTGATACATGCTCAACTTTGAATGATTCCTCCCATTCCTTTAAGATAATAGCTAGATACATTTTAGTCTCTCTCTCTCTCACTCTGTTCCTCTCCCTTCTCTCTCTTAGCTATAGCTGTCTCCTTAGTTCATCCCTACACAAGTACACCTCATATTCCAAAGTAAATCACACAAACATCCTCCTTAGGGGCTCAGTAAACAGCTCAGGTGATAAAGGTCTCCCCACACAAGTATGAGGAGCTGAGTTTATATCCCTCTACCCCTCATAAAGTGAACATGATGGTATGTACCTGTAATACCAGTGCTGAGGAGGCCAAGACAGGTTACTGAGAGCCTGCTGACCAGCTAATCTACCCAAATCAGTAAGCTGCAAGAGGTTCCTGAGCAGCCACGGTGACTGTCTACATGACAACAGACATTAGGCTGGGAAGCAGGTGCCAAACACAGTCCATTATATTGGAACACTAGCCTGCAATATTCTGGTGTCAGTACATCTGAAATTACCTGTTAGGAAAAGATATAGGATGTTTACTGACCTCAGTGAGCTGGTCAAACAACTTATTGCCCCGTTGGAGATTATTAGCTATACTTTTTCTGGTCTTAAAGAGTGACCTTACACCCCTTCCTTTTCTGACCGCTGATCTTTTTCTACCCCTAATTAAACCTATGTAGACTTTAGCACAGTCATACAACTGCTGCTTCCTAAAGATTGTGCCCCCCTGAGTTTCTAATTCATGCTAACTGCACATGTATACAACGTAAATCATGTCATCTCTTGTGATGCACGGACTGAAAAGGAAACCATGACATCTGTTTTCTATGAGAGACTCTGCCTCAAAAAAAAAAAAAGGATAAAATGGGAAGTGATTGAGGAAGACACCCGAAATTGACCTCTGGCCTCCACACACATACATGTATGTATTCATATGCATGTAAAAAAATAATCTCTTTAGTAAATTAAGGGACATATTGTAACTGTATACAGAAGAAACCTAGAAGCCATTACCTCAGTCACATGATGAAGGGTGACATCAGCATGTGTGTCATACAAGTGCCATGGACCCATCCTATGTGATCAACCATGACCAAATCATCAGATACACTCAGATTGGGAGCAATCCCAGAGTATTTGGTCTATATTATTGAATGCTATCATGTCCTAAACCACTAGTAAAGTCTGAGAAAACTGACAGACCAGAGGAAATGAGAAATTTTTGACAGTTAAATGTCAAGCAACATCCCTCGTTTGACCTTGGAATACAGAGAGGATGAAGATGGAGCACTACTGAAACCCAACTGAGAACCAAGTTCAGTTACAAGCAATGTGTCCTGCCACTTCTTAGTTCTGATATGTACCTTATAGTGTAAGGTGCTGATGTGGAAACTAGATGACTACATATAAATGCTGTAAGTCCAAAACAACCCCCAGATGAACAGTTTACATTAAATTGCTCATGGGTTCTGGGGAGATGGTTCAATGGTTAAGACACTTGCTTGCAAGACCTAACAACCCGGGTTTGATTCCCCAATCCGCACTGAAAGCCAGATGCACAAGGTGGCCTATGCATCTGGAGTTCACTTGCAGCCCTGGCACACTCAATCCCCTCCTCCCTCCTTGCAAATAAATAAGTAATTTTTTAAATTGTTTCTGGTGCAAAAACTTTCAAAAGATCCCCATTATTACCAGGTTCACGGCATCATCCTTCTGTCCGTGACTTACTTCTATCCTTGTGATCTTTGCTGACAGAGATAATGGGCAAAATAATGGTCCACCACACCCAGAGATGGTCACAGTCTAGTCTCTGTACCCTTTGAAGATGGTACCTCACATGATGCATTTATAGTTTTGGACTTTGAAATAAAGACACAACCCTGAGTTACATGGGCAGGCCCAACCTAATCCCACAAGTCGTGTAAAGTAGGAAGGTTCCTGTTGGTGAAAGAGATGAGGCAGAAGGGTAAGTCTGACAGATTCCAAGCATGAGGAAGACATGATGCCTTGTTGCTGACATTGACACATGGGCTTCCATTAGCAAAGAGTAGGAACACTTTTGAACACTGAGAAAAGACCCTCTCCTTCTCACTGACAGCCAACAAGCAGAGAAACTCCATGCCACAGAGGCAAGGAACTGTATTTCAACACAGGTCTGACTGAGATTGGAAAGCAATTTACTCCCAGACCCTCGGCTAAGAGCCTTTGTCACCAACACCTTGACTTTGATTTGCAAAACCTAAAGAAGTCTAACTAGCCAAGCAAGACTGGACTTCTGGCCTACAAAACTGTGAGATAATGAGTGGTAATGTTACAAAGTGCTAAATTGTATGTAAACTGAGAGTAAGCTAATTCATCCTCCTGCTAAAACATAAGCTTTATACTCCCTTTAAATTTCAAATATGCCAGCTATGTCAAACACACTCCTCAAAAAAGTAAATGGATCTTATGCGTTGTTTTTTTGACTTCATTCCCCTGCTTGCCTTGCCTCTGCATAAACTCAAATGATGAAGTATATTGTCTTCGATGCAATGTAGCTTTCCATCTCATTTTTAATATTTCTGTCATTCTTTTGGTATATAGAGGAGATTGCCTTTTATTTTTTTTTATCTCCACAGGAATGCATTACATCCAAACTAGATTATAATTCCTTGAAGGGCTATGATCTTGCCTTAGCCATTAGTATACATATAAGCATTCACTTATGAGTATGAATGTGTCTGTGGCTTGTGGGGAGAGAATGTATGTTTCCAGAAGTTTACAGTGGCTTTTGAAGTCCTCCATGACCTTAACGTCTTCTGTCTACTTTTCAGGCCTATCACACATCAATTACATTCCCTGTGTTTCAAGGTATGCTCAGTAAACAATTGTGGAATGTGAAACACCAGTGACCAGTGTTCTAAATGGCGTGATGATGATCGTGGTGGCAGCAGAAGAGGAAAAGGAGTGGAAAGATGAAGAGAAGCAAAAGGAGTAAGACAGTAGTGTCTGATTCTGAAAGTAGAAGCTAAAGGAAAAAATTTTGGACATGATTGATATTCTTCAAAACAATGTTTTTCAACTTGGTCATTTTGTATCCAGAAATTACTTGGAAATTTTATTTTTGTTTTTGAACTAGTCATAAGATTTGGTAAATTTCAAATAACATTTGGTGAGGAGAAACCAGAAATGCTAATAAAGATCCCACAACTTCACAGACCAAAAGCTACAAGGTAGAAGTATTCATCCAAAATGCCAACATTATTGAGGTTGTGGAGCTCTGTTCTAAAACCACACTGTCCAGCTATGTACAAGGTCAGGACCCTGTTGTGCTTTGAAATATCAGCAAGAAATTATGTGACTGAGTGATGCACAGCCTACCTCTTGGAGTGCTGTAACTAAGTATGAACAATGGCATTTATTTATTCAGCATCCTACAGATGTCTCTGGCATGTATAGATACGGTAATCTGTCAATTCCTGAAATTAAAATGTGTTTCTTGAACTATAAACTAGTGTGTCTTTTATTAAATGGCTAACCCTAAGGCTGAGATTATTCCCATAAAAGCTAAATGAAAAACAAGCACTCAGTACATTCCTTAATTAACAGCCAGAACTGCCATCTACTTAACACCCCTGCATGCTCTTCCTCCATCCTTAAAAGGCAATCCTTCATTTGCACAAATGGCCATATCCTGTCCCTGACAGTATTTACCTTGTCAAGTTATGAAATATTGCTGCAAAGTTGTTTTTTGCATATCTTTGGGCATCTGAGCCTGGAATAAAACTCTTAAGTCCAGTGAAGGGTTCTTTTGCCAGACCACTTCACCAGAGGGAAGAGAAGCTTTGCCAAAAACATTTGCTCTCAAATTTTTTTCTAAATAAATAATTTCTCTCATATCTTTCTGGGTCCAATGCAACACTTTTCAAGTTCCTTGAGTGCTATGACATCTAAACAAGTAAAATTTAGTTAAGGGGAAAGATGTAGCTTTTAGGATCAGAAGCTAGTAAACTTCTTTCACATCAGAATTTCTATTTAATCTGAAAGGAGAACAAATCAATCAATGTCTGTTCAACTTGCTGCAAAGCCCCAGGGACACCTGGCTTCTTCTTTGTTGAATCTCTAGTATATATTACTTGTTTCCTGAATCCACTTTAAGAAGCACCAGCTAATTGTGTTTTGCATTCTCTTTCTTAGTCTGCATGTATCTCCATTTTTAAAAGTCTTTAGATTTTTAACTATGGATGTATTTTTTTTCAAAAATGAAAGATGATCTTTTCCCTCATACCATAATGATCAGTAATTCCAGGAAATCAGGCAAATGAAGTAACTTGTGTGTCTCAGATTCTGATTCAGAAGAATTTCCTTCCACAGTGGCCTGCTGGAAACTTTGCCACAGTTTAGCACGTCAACAAAGCTGAGGTTTGGTTTAAGGAAAAGCAATCCATCAAAAAATGTTTCAGGAAGCAGTTTTATTGAAATTTCACAAGAAGACCAACTTCAAGCCAAGTTTAAACCATTCTTATTAAAGATATAAGGCTATGTGGTATCATGGCACAATTTTACACTTCCCTCTGTTGAAGAAATCTAGGCAAATCCTCAATACCACTACATATGTACCTACCCGTTACTTCAGCAAAAAGAAGAAAACTCCCATTGGTCAAATGTGTGGGCTTCCTAAGTGCCAGACACTGATATGTACTTATCTTTTAAGGCAGCTTAACCTTGAACTACCTATTTGGCTCAAGATGACTTTGGATTTCTAGTCTCCTGCCTCTACTTCCCAATGAATGTGAGATTACAGGCAGTTGTCCTCATGCCCACTTTATAGAGGCTTCTGGGGGCAGGGGTGGAAACCAGGGCTTCATGCAAGCTAATCAGGTACTCTACTAATGGAGCTAAACCCCATCTCTGATGAGCACTGCCAATACCGCTTTAAAGACTGAAAATTAAGAAATTTACCATGAGACATTTTTTATAATCATGGAAGATGTTAATAAAAATTGAGAGAAAAGGGCTGGAGAGATGGCTTAGCGGTTAAGTGCTTGCCTGTGAAGCCTAAAGACCTCGGTTCGAGGCTCGATTCCCCAGGACCCACGTTAGCCAGATGCACAAGGGGGTGCACGCATCTGGAGTTTGTTTTCAGTGGCTGGAAGCCCTGGCACGCCCATTCTCTCTGTCTACCTGCCTATTTCTGTATATCTCTCTCTCACAAATAAATAAATAAAAATAAAAATATTTTATAAAAAAATTGAGAGAAAAAAAAAAAGAAATTTAGTAACTTCACCAAGTTGGATGAGAATATCAGGGACTTTGCTTCCTCCACTCTCCTCCATATGAGTTTTCTCAGAGATACAGAAAGTTTGTCCAAATGGTTCCTTGTTTATGGGGTCTTGTGAATTGCACCAAGTCTTCTAACTTGTCAACTTGTAATGGCGTCCATGTTGTGGTAGGCAGTCTTTATGTGATCCTCCTAGGACTCACATCTTCATTTACTTTCCTTTGTCTGAATGTGTGCTGGACTCAAGACTTGCACATAATTAACAAACATGGCAGAAATTTCAGGTTGTCTTTGCGGAGATTAAACTATAGTTGAGGATGAGTTTATCTAGGTGCAGCCTTTTTTTTTTTTTATTAGTTCTGAAATAAACCAGTATGTACATGTGAGCTGCCAGTTCAGGGACCCACATGGCAAGGAACTGAGAGAGGCTGCTCTCTGGCCATCAACCTCCCAGGCAATTGAAACTCTGTCCAGTGGACATAAGAAACTAAATCCTTTCCATAACCACCTAAGTGGAGTTGGAAGTGAGCCTTCAGCAATTCCAACTGTCAGTTGAGGCCAGGGTGCCCATGCCCCAACATCTTGATTACAAACTTGTGAAAGAACCTGGATCAGAGGCACCTTGATAAGCCAGGCCCAGATTCCCAATCCACAGAAACTGTGAGATTATGTCTGTTATTTTACATTCCTGTGTTTGAGGACAATTTTTCAGAAAGTAATACAAAGCTAATATATCACTCTCTGAAAATGTTGTTAAGAGTCTAAGTAGACAAACCAACAGAACTTCCCTCATCTAAATGTTTCTGCCCCACCAGGAAGCATCTCTGAATGTGAAAGAACTCATGTCCATGATCAGTTCCAATTGTCTCCTTTCTGAGTCCAGTTTAATAAAATAGGAGCAAACCCAGACTTCTTAGGCTTAAATACTGAGCTCACTACTCACTGACTCCAGGGCTTCAAGGAAGTTACTTAGCTCATAGGTGCCTCAGTTTCTTTATATGCAGATGGGAATGAGGACAGTACCTATTCGTAGTCTTATATGTTATGTTAATATTCTCTGCATGTAACACCATTCTTATTATGTAGTAGAAGCAAATGGGTTTTTACATGCACTAATAGGCATGTCTTGATCCTTTTATTCATCTAACTACACTGCAGTCTACTTGAGGACATAGACCATGTCTTATGTTATTATTTTCATTCTATCACATGATGCTATACTCAAGAGACTTACAAAAATAATTCCACTGCTTTGACCTTCACAGAACAATATTGATCCATTAAAGGTCCATTGGTTGCATATTTTTATTTGAACTCTTAAATCAGCCTTCTGGTCCACTGTTTATTTGAATTCCTGGCATTTTATAAGATATCTGACTTCTTAAAAATTTCAAATTGCCTTGAACCACAACGAATGAAGTTTGTTTTTGTTTCTTACAATGAAATCAATCAAAATCTGCAACCACTTCATTTATGGCTATGACTTTGAGTATTGGCAGTGAATATGAACAGTGTAGATGAGAGAGCTAACAGGAGCTCCTGTTGTGGCAATTCTTCTTAAAAAAATATTTTAGTTTTATTTATATGTTGAAGATAAAGAAAAAGGTAGAGAGTACGAGAGAGAGAAAATGGATATGACAGGACCTCTAGCCACAGCAAACTCCAGATGCATGTGCCACCTTGTGCATCTGTCTTATGTGGGTACTGGGGAATTGAACCTGGATGCTTTGGCTTGCAGGAAAGAACCTTAACCACTCACTAAGTAATCTGTCCAGCCCTGTGACAATTCTTTATAAGGCATATCATTGATGGGCTGGGTAGTGTTTCCTCTGTGGTTAGGACGCTTGCCTGCAAATGCCTAGTGAACCAGGTTCACCTCCTCAGTGCCTATGTAAAGCCAGATGCACTGGGTGGCACATGCATATGGAGTTCATTTGCAGTGGCTGGGGGCTGTAGTGTGCACATTCTCTCCCCACCCCCTTTCTGTCTTCTTTCTCTCTGTTTCTCTCTGCTTAAAAATAAATAAATAAAATATTTTTAAAAATCCATTTTTGAGAAAGTCAACAATTCATCCAGAGAGAATCCTCAGGGATGCAGATCAAGGTGGCTTTGTGCACTGTGAATTTTGTTTCCAAATCTCACATAGGGGTGCCCCAAACCTTGCTGCTGTGTCCTGTGCCCATTGTGCGCTTGGTTCTCACTGACATGTTTAGCTGTTTGCTTCCTCTAGAGATCAATGTTTTCACAGCCACATTTTATCACGTGGGATTCTGCCTCAGGTGGAAATGGGTGAGTTCTACCCCAGATCCAATAAATCTATATCTCAGGGGTCTGGGCCAACATTCTAAGTTACAATCAGCACTCCAGATGATACAGGTGTACCTTAAACTTTGAGTAGAGTTCCAAAGAGGTCTTTGAGAGCAATGACTATAGATTATTCAATCTGGGATTTCCACATGCTAGCTCCTGTCCTAAAGTTGCCTCCAATAAATCACTAGGTAAAGGTCTGACTTCTGAATCTTGTATATATGCATATGGCACTTTTGGGTCATGTACAAAAATGAGATTATCAGCTCTCAATATCCATGTGACAAAAAAAAAAAAAAAAAAAAAAAAACATGTCCAGGACAGGCATGTGACTGCCAACCTCAACCGCCTGCACCTTCAAGTTTCACTTAACTCACAGTTTACTGGCAGTCCTTTCTAAAGTCCAGTTTAGGTCCCTGTCCCATAATATGATTATTGTGTTGGCAATATTATTACTAAAGTAAGTGTCCATCACCTCAACATAACATTGGTTGTAGTTATTCATTATTGTAACTTCAATACGTAGCACACCTTTTAGAACACAGCTGAAGAAGTCACTGATAAGTGGCATGCCGAAACTGGATTTGAATTAAAGTAGTGTTGCTATTATTAGCAAAGATACCCTTGTTAGCATTTGTCCCAAACACAAAGTAGGTCTTTCATTTTTAGGTCTTATGTTACTTCCCATTACGTGAGTGCAGAGCCCGGAAAACAGGTTTCCCTAGACCCTCCTTTTTCCCCTGGATATCGTTCTTTCGTCTCCTTGCATTCCCTGGCCAAGACCATGTCTTGGGTTTTATTCTTTGTTAAATATTGCTCAAATTTGTCATCAAAAGAGTTTAGCTTTTCCTGATTTTTGACCTTTAAAAGTCAAAATTTTAAGGCCAAAATACCATCAAGACAGAAATGAATAAAACCACTATTCTCCTATTTCTTTTTATTAAGAGCAAATATTTATTGAGTACCTAAGGCCTGGAGTTATTTCAAGTGTTTGTTTGAAATAGATTGCTGAACAAAAGACACAAGATCTGTGCCCTTAAGGAGCTTAAATTAAGCAGGAGCCAGAAAGCAGGCTTAGTAAGGGCATGCAGTTAATAATAGACAGAACCAAATCTGTAAAGTGGCACATTAGAAGGTCATGAGCTCTGGAAAACACTGAGTAGAGTGACTAGGACAACAGTGCAAGCATGATGCATAGTCCATGATCAAGGCTGAGGATTCTGTCTGAGTTCTCAGAACCCATTATTTCACCTTTTCTAAGCTTACCTCCTTTATTTCTTAGAATGGTTTGAATGTGAATGTCTCCCATAGCTTCAGGTATTTTTTTCTAAATATTTTATTTATTCATTTGACAGAGAGAGAGAGAGAGAGAGAGAGAGAGAGAGAGAGAGAGAGAATGGGCATGCCAGGGCCTCCAGCCACTGCAAACGAATTCCAGACACATGTGCCCCCTTGTGCATCTGGCTAACATGGGTCCTGGGGAATTGAACCTGGGTCCTTTGGCTTTGCAGGCAAATGCCTTAGCCGCTAAGCCATCCCTCCAGCCCCTACTTCAGGTATTTTTGATTAAGCTTTCTACTTAGTCTGCAGCAAACAGCCCTGTTTGAAGAGGTTTGTCATTGGCAATGATCTTGAGTCCAGCCCTGTATTCAGAGCCAGCATATTCTCTCTCTCTCTTCCCTATGGATGTATGATAAAGCCAGCTCCTCTCGTGAAAGCTTCCCCTAGAATCTACAAGCCTTATATAAACCCTTTCCTCCAATAAGCTGCTTCTACTCATGTGTTTTATTCAAAAAATGAGGAGGTAACTCCAATATTAATCAAGCCTCTAGGTTTCAAATATAATCATTATACAAATGATATTAAAATTAATACTTCTGGTCTACAGTTCCTCCAGATACCCCAGATGCATATACCACTACCTTCTCAGCCTGTCCACTTAGACAACGGAGAAACATTTCAGATTCAATTTACCAATAGTTTCTGCTACTCCACTACACAACCCACATTCATATGCTGTTATCCCCTATTCTTTAATGCATTTGCTAATGACACCTCCAGTCTTGTTGCTCACACCAAAGCTCTGGGAGATTTACCTAACTCCTTCTAATAACCTTTTCACTCAGTCTGACAGAAAAAGTTTCTCATCTACACCTCCAAAAATTCATCTGATGTCCATCCACTCCTTATCACCATTCAACTATCCAAGTCTTCATGTGCTCTTGAGCTATCTTGATGCTTGGTTTCAACAAATTTTAATGTACTTTCATTCTCAACCATTTGCTAGAACCACAGCCATCCAAGTGACTGTGCTACTTGTAAGTAAAGGTCATACTTTTGTAGGCAATACTATTGTAGATGGTCAGATTGTGGAGGTTCTCAGTGGGATTTTCAAGTTCTTGTGTCCTGGAACAACGAAGTGGACCAGGGACATATGGATACTGTTAGAAACAGACAGTTCATTAGGAAAGATAAAGGCACTCCCAGGAATGGAAGTGGCCCAGAGATTAGAATCAAGGCTCTAAAACACTGGCCATACCAACCTTGAGTTGGAAATCTTGGGTTTTTCTCCAACATGCTCTGTTTTGTTACACATAGCCTGCAGTGAGGGTGAGGGGTGGCCAGATCCTGAGGTGGAGGCTGGAGTGTTCAGTCTTCCTCTGCCAGTGGTTTCTCTTGTACATTACTATTAATCTTAATGCCTCTTTCTCCATGCTCTGTTCTGCTGCCTCAATACTTTTTATCAAGTCAAATCCCTCCACTGTTGGATACCCAATCTCATTCCTCATCAAGGCCAAGTACTTCACAGTGGCCTGTGATTCCCTCAGGATAAGGACCCATTGATCCCTGACTGTATCCCAATCCAAGTTTTACCTCATTCCTCATTCTCCAAATATTAGCTTTCAAGGTCTAGGAATAGCTTCAGGTTAATAAAGGTGTGACCCGAGGCAAGATTACAATTATGTATAAGTCCCACTTTCTTCTACTCTTCAATAAATGAGAAGGGCCTCACATGGTCCTAGTTTGGAACAAAGAGGGTTCCACATGGAGAGGTACAGACAAAGCAGTGCTAGAGTGATGTCCTGTTTCAAAAAATAAATGGGACAAGGGAGACGGTTCCATGAGACATGCTGGCTAGCCTGGGTTTTATTTCCCAGTACACATGTAAAGCCTGATGCACAAAGTTGTGCATGCATCTGGAGTCTGTTTGAAGTGACTGGAGTCCCTGGTGTACATATTTTCTTTGTGTGTCTGTCTCTCTTCTCTCTATCTCTCTTGGCTTGCAAATAAATAAACAATATTTTTAAAAAATCAGTTGGAGAAATAATAAAAGTAGATACCCATTGTCAATATCTGTCCTCTACACACATGCAACATACATGAATGTTCATCTGTGCATATATATGTGCCCACAGATATAAACAAGCATACACATATGCACACACTCCACACACACACTCATGTAAAAAAGTCAGTGTGTAAATGTGTGTGATGTTTGTTAATGAAATAAACTTTGAAGAAGATCATAGTGTAAAGAGAGAAAACTGTTATATTTCTCTACATTTCTTTATACCTAGCCTAGAGAAATATAGAAGTCACTTCTTTCTCTGCTGATGGTAGACAAACAGGAGGCTCTGCTAATGTCAGGTAAACAAGAGGCTCTGCTGGGATGAATGGGGGCATTTCCTGGGGCTTGCATTGTTGAGCAAACTCTGTAAGATAAGCAGGGCTCCTGGTCACAGGCCTACCTTGCACCCCCCAGGTGGTGCTTCCTGTAACTGACCAACAGATCTGTTTACAAGTTCCTTTTTTTTTCTTTTCTTTTATGGCTGTAACTGGCACATGTAAATTGTGATTTAGGGTTTAACTCCCATCCTGTTTTTTTTTTTTTTTTTCTCCCTAACATCATGCGGTCATTTCCAATAAAAGCAGACACTCCAAGCAGTTCAGTGCTGCACTCTGAAAATCTGGGATGCAGACTGGATGTACCAGACTTTCTATATTCTTTTCTTTCTTTTTTACCCAATAAAACTTTGCCTCACATTCCATGAATTGATGGTCTTACTGGTGAGACACTAGACCCCTAACAATAGCTGATGGTCACTTTTTTGTCCAAAATATATTTATTTATTTTTGATCACTTACATTCCACATAACTTTTAGAACTAGTTTTCCAATTTACATAGGAACATCTTCTGGGGTTTTTATTAGGGTTTTTAATTAATAGGTTAATTTAAGAAAAATTGGCAGCTTTAATTGTTTAATCATGCAATTCATGAATATGACATATCCTTACACTTATGTAGATGTTTTACATTATCAATAATGTCTCATAGTTTACTGGTCTCTGGATAACTTTGAGGAGATTTTTCTATAAACAAAGTTTTCATGGGTTTTTCCATATGTAAAACTGTATATAATCTATGAACAGTAAATTTTTATTTACTTATTATGTTCCAACTAGTACAGCTTTATTATTATTATTATTTTTGGGGGGTTCTAGGTAGGGTCTCATTCTAGCCCAGGTTGACCTCAAACTCACTAGTGGTAGTCTCAGAGTAGTCTTGAACTCACAGTGATCCTCCTACCTCTGCCTCCTAAGTACTGGGATTAAAGGTGTGTGCCACCATACCCGGCTCAGTACAGCTTTCATTTCCATGCCTTATTGCTCTACCCAGGAATTCCACTATAAAGTTGAATCAGATAATGACTATGAAGTCAATACTGTTCCCCAATCTCAGTATTAAACAAAATACTTTCTAAAAGATTTGTTGTACTAGTAGTGAATAGCTAACAGATCCATTTCTTTGTTTTTTTTTTTTAAGTTAGCTAAGTGTTTAATCACTGTTGCTATGGGGGTATTAATTTTATCACATAATTTTTCTCCAACTTTTGAAATAAACATGCAGTTTTCCTCTTTAATTTGTTCATTTGGGGAATTATGTGAATTAGTTCACAACCATTATGCAAAACACTTATTTTTTAATAAATCAACTTCAGTATGATATATTATTTTATTTTATAGTATGTAACTGAATTCATTTACTATTTTACCTAGTATTTTTTTTATCTGCTTAAGAGAGAGAGATTGTAAAAAAAAATCGCTTAACAAGTTTTGTTAAGATATTTGTTAAGATATGCCAGTTCATAAAGGAATTGGGAACTGTTTCCCTTTTAGTGTTCTCGGGAAAATTTTATGGTTTTTATTTTAATTGTAGAAAATTTCACTGAGAGGGCTGGAGAGTTGGCTTAGTAGTTAAGGTGCTTACCAGCAAAGCCAAAGGACCCAGATTCAATTCCCCATTACCCATAAGAAAATAAAATAAAAAACAGATGCAGGCTGGAGAGATGGCTTAGCGGTTAAGGCACTGCCTGCGAAGCCTAAGAATACAGGTTCTATTCCCAGTACCCATGTGAGCCAGTTGCACATGCTGGCACATATATCTGGAGTTCATTTGCGGTAGCTAGAGGCCCTGTCCTGCCTATTTTTCTCTTTCTCTATCTGCCTCTCTCTCTCTCTGTCTTGCTCTCTCAATAAATAGATAATTAAAATTTTTTAAATCCAGTTGCACAAGGTGGTATATGCATCTGGAGTTCGACTGCATTGGCTAGAGGCCCTGGTGCATCTTCTATTCTCTCTCTCTCATAAACAAACAAACAAACAAACAAACAAACAAATAAATAAACAAACAAACAAATAAATAAATAAATAAAATATTTTAAAATTTCACTAGTAAAGTCATCTGGACTGTATTAAACTATTTACATATATGTGGACCGTTTAGAGATTTTTATTTACTCATGTATTTGTGTGTGTGTGTGTGAGAGAGAGAGAGAGAGAGAGAGAATGGGCATGTCAGGGCCTCTAGACACTGCAAACAAGCTCCAGAAGCATGTGCCACCATGTGCACCTGGCTTATGTGGGACCTGGGGAATTGAACCTGGGCATTTGGACCATGTTGCTGTGATAACGTTTGTATGGCTAGGACAAAACACCTGACCAAATGCAGCTGATGAGAGGAAAGAGTATTTTGGCATACAGTATTGAGGAGAAACATCATGATGACAGAGAAAAACACAGCATGAGCAGAGGCTGGACATGACCTCTGCCACAGCAGGTGGGAAGCAGCAGGGAGAGAGTGAGCCTAACTAAAACTGGCATGCTAGGATCTAATAAACCTCATCACCAGCAACAAACCTCCTCCAGCAAGGCTCCGCCTGCCAAGTTGCCATTCAAACGACTAAACAGGTTTTCTACATCCTTTTATCTCAGACTTTGTTGATTATGATTTCTCGGATTTTTGTCAACTCCAGCTAAATGGCACTGGCATTCATTCATGTATTTTTAGCATTTTTAGCATTGCGTATTCAGAAGATCAGTCGCTTGTACCTTCCCACTTCCCTTGTTTTGCCCACAGCACTGTGTGACTCACACTGCATGTGTTTTTCCAGCACCACTGTCCACGTGTGTCCTCTCGGTTACAGGTTCAGTCTCAGTAATGTCTCATCTAAGACTTCCTTCTTTGTGCTTTATTCTATATTAATTTTGTCATTCTCGACCTTTACCAGTACTTGGTTTAGTTTCTTCAGTATGTGCCATAAACACTCTTTACAGTACAACTTTTGTTATAACCCATATGTTTTAGAATTCATTCTAATTTACACACTGTGATTTTGTTCTTTGCTCCATAACTTGTTTTATTAATTTGGTAACTTAGGAGAGTTTTATAGATTTTTTTGTTACTCATTTTTAATTTAGTGCTATACTGCTGTCAGATAATATACTATTGAAATTTCATCCTTTGAAACTTGTTGACAGTGCTTTATGGCTCAACATATGCTCAATTTTGATTAATATTCTATAGGTGTAAGGCAGCAATATATATACTTCAGCTCTTCAAACTGTCAATAACTCAAGCTTAAAGTTACTGACAGTTTGAAGAGCTGAAGTATATATATTGCTGCCTTACACCTATAGAGGTGTTGGGTTCAAAGTTACCATTGTGACTTTAGATGTGTCTATTTCTGTTTTCTATATTTAAAAACTTTGTTACTAGTTACATACAAATATAGAATGTTTATGGTTCCTAACAGAGTAGCAGTTTCATCATCATCATGGAATGTCCTATTTTTCTCCCAGAATACTTCACTTCATAAAGTTGGCTTTGCCTGACTAGGATACAGTTTCACTAACTTTTTATAAGGCAGATGTGTCCCACTAAATCATGAGTCTAGCATTCTTAGTTTGACATCTACACCTTATATGTAAGCTCTTTTTTGTTTGTTTGTTTGTTTGTTTGTTTGTTTGTTTGTTTGTTTTTGTTTTTGTTTTTCGAGGTAGGGTCTCACTCTGACCCAGGCTGACCTGGAATTCACTATGCAGTCTCAGGGTGGCCTCAAACTTACGGCGATCCTCCTACCTCTGCCTCCTGAGTGCTGGGATTAAAGGCATGCGCCATCACACCCAGCTAAGATAAGTCTTTTCTAAATACAACAAAGTATGTTGAGTTTTCCAAAGTTTTTAAACAAAAATTTTGCATACAAAATACTGGGTTTAGTTATGACATTTTTATTCATTTATATAATCACACAATTCCCCACACAGATGGTAAAATTATATATTATATAGGTATATATAATTGCCAACCTGAGATTTGTAGTTCTTATTTTATTTTTTTTTTCTTGTAGGAAATACTAAGCCTATTGTATTTTCAATCATTATTTTTTTTCTCCTCATGAATTTCCAAGTAAAAATATGTCCTTATGATCTCTTTCTGTTCTGTCCATTACATATTGGTTATTTTCTACAGACCTGTTCCTTCCTCCTCAGCTGTACTACTCTTTTCTGTAGGCCATCCGATACATTCTAAATTTCTGTTAGCATAAGTCCTAGTTGCAGGTTGATACTATTTTCTAGTATTATGACCATAGTAGTTTACTTGGTCTCTAGCATCTTTTGTGTTAGGTTTAAATATTTTATTTATATATTTGAGAGAGCAAGAGAGAGAGAAAGAGTCAGATATAGAAAGAATGAGGAATTAAACCTGAGTCCTTAGGCTTCGCAGGCAAGTGCCTTAAGCACTCAGTCATCTCTCCATCCCTCTTTGTTTTCTTAGTCAATTTATTTTCTTCCATGATAGGTGGAATCATTTTTGCATTATGTTTTTTCTAAAACCTATAGACTCATTTTTAATAGATCCACAGCACCACATGCAATATAAAACACAGCTCTACTTCCATCAGATATCTATATTTAGTAATTGGTCATCCCTTTTTGATTAATATTATAAGTCAAATAATATACAAAGTAATATAAAAATGTTTTTTTGTTTGAAAAAATATTAAGTTTTGGGAAGGTGACAGAGTGAGTACGGTGCACACTATTCAATCATGAGGACCTGAATTCACATGTCAGGACACTATTAAATACCCAGGTATCAGACTAGAGAGAAGGCTCAGTGGTTAAAATTCTTGTCTGCAAAGGCTAACAATGGGGTTTGATTCCCCAGTATGTACATAAAGCCAGATACAGAACATGGTACATGCATCTGCAGACCTTTGCAGTGGCTAGAGACCCTGGCATGCTCATTCTCTGTCTGTCTCTCTTCTCTCTATCGCTCTCTGATTGCAAATGAATAAGTAAAAGTATTTTTAAAGAAAAAAGAAAAACAATAGGTCTCTGTGCTGAAAGTGTCATGACTGTTACAGAAGGAACCACAGCTCTCTGACTGCAATTGAAGCCTGTTCCATAGGAAGTAATCCATGTATACTACTGTAAACTTAGTCAAAAATCTATGACTTATGACTCAGGAGGTCATACACCCAAAGGAGAGAAGTTATGTATAGGTGGTGCCCATCAAATTGTCCTAAATCCCTCAATATGCATGTTTATGTCCACAGATTAGGGTTACTCCCACCTTCAGTTACAGAACTTTCCTTTTCTGCAAACAACAATGATGGTTGAGGAGACTCAAAGCTCATCAAATTGTTGAGAATAAGTTATTGTGCAACAATGCTTAGTGCTACATAAGATTTATATATCAGACTCTACAAGGCTCAGCAACATTAGAAGTAGATCATTTACAGTACAAGAAGGGGCAATAAGAAATTCTGGCAGTAAGACCCAGAGGATGAGGAGGAATGCTGTAGAACACTGCCTTCTAGACATGGCATGGGCACTGCATTCATGACCTCACAGCTATTGTCATCACCTGCATAACATTGGACCCATCAAAGTGCAATCATGGATGGTAGAAGAGAGTATGAGGCCCCATCCTTTCCTGGGGAGTCACTGGCAGTCACTGATTGCTGGGGAAGCAAGAGACTTTTCTTGCAGTAACATAACCACTGGTAAATTATACGTGTTCTGGTCAATAATCCTCTTATGCTCATCCTGACAACCCTAGTTAAATCCAGTGGTGTGCTCTCTCTCCTCTCTCTCTCTCTTTTTCATACACACACACAAACACACACAGACACACACACACATGAAATGTTTAGTTTATAATTTCCACTTGATCCTGAATATATTTACAAGTTTTCTTTATATATTGATTTGATTAGAACTTTCCAAAGGTCATATTCTTGCCAATTCATTCAAATTAAAGGATCCAAATGAATTTTAATTGTTTTGTTTCTAAGAGTATGTGTTTGAGTAAATGAGAGTTTTTTAGGATTATTCAAATACATATGTGAACCAAGATGTCTCTTTCATTGACAACAAATTAATTTGTTCTTCATCAAATTTTAAGCATATTTCCTATTTATATTCTCCTCTGAAAATGCTTTTCAAAGCTTATTTCTTTGGTGTAGAGGATGAATTGGTTCTAAAATATGACAAGCTTTTTTCCCTGCATCAAAGAAAGTAGATTTTCACCTTTTACACTCTGATCATGTGGCTTGTGGTGACATGGATTCTGAAATTTAGCAAATTTTTTTCACTCCCACACTTTTCAAGATGAAGAAAACATTTCTATACACATTTCTATAGGCACTCGCCATATCTGTGCCTTCTATTCAAACTAACCATATAGTCAGCAAAGGACTGTCTCAGAACAAGAAATCTGGGAGCCATGAGCAAAGTTAGCTCATCAGGTCTAATGTAATGAGAGCCTGTGAAGTGGGAAATCTATTGTAGGCATTTTGACATAGTCCTGACCAAGTCCACAGGGTATGAACTGAAGTATATGGGATGAATCAAAAACCTTCAAATGAGGAACAGACAGGACTGAGTACATTTCATCTTCTACCAGTAGACAGAGGGCACTTACACATGAACTTCATAGGCTTCAATATTCTACAGACATAGCAAGAGCCTGATGGCTAATTCCTTCATCCACAAAGAACAGAGCAGACATAATGCCAACCAGGACACTATGTGAATGTGAAACTAAATAATGTTTAAATCATTTAAAGGGATAAATGATCACAGAAGCATAAATCCCTGCTTCTACTCTTAAGTGAATATATTTAAAGAAAACCTTAAATTATATCAATTATAAAAGCTATCCAGGGGCTAAGCAGGTAGCCAACTTAGTAAAGCCCTGAGCTTTCAAACATGTAGGACTTTAATTCAGTCCCTAGAACTCATGTAAAATAGCCATGTGTGAAGCACATGCTTATAATCCCAGACTGGGGAAGTAGAAACAGGTGCATCTCTGGGTTTCCTGGTTAGTTAGTCCAGCCTACTTGGTTCATTCCAGGCCAATGAGAGATCCTATCTCAACTGAGGTGGATAGATGCTGAGGAACAACACCCAAGGTTGTCTTCTGGCCTCCACTCACATGCACACACTCATACACATGTACACACACACACACACACACACACACACACACTCGCATATACAGAAGATTGTTTTAAAACTAAACCCTACTCAAAAGAATCTGCAGTTTCTTTTGGAAATCAATATTGATCTTGATCTTAGAATTTCATGTTCCTCTGCAACTTGTGAGCTATTCAGAGACAGGCTAGTACCATTGACTTACTTAATATGGAATAACAAGTGAGGACTGAAGGACAGACAGACATCCTAATTGACTGTGCTGAGGAAAGACCAGAAGCTCAACTTTTGGGGACATGATTGTGGCTTGTGTGAGAAATTGAAATTTCCATGGTGCCTGTGATAGTTTCCATTCTCATTTGGAAACAGCTACTCCTTCTGTAAGCACTGGACTATGAGGTCAACATCACCCTCTTTTTACAGCAAGGGAAGTTGCAAGAGGAATATTTGTTTGCTGTTTCTTCCAGATCAAGTGATGACCACACACACACACACACACACACACACACCCCACATGTATCAGCCAGCAGCCTCGCTAGGAATCCCACTTCTACATGCTCTTCTTCCACTGGGACTTCCCTGTGTTTCTCTGAAGATTCAACTTTCTGTTTGTTTTGTTTCATTTTGCGTGGGAGGTTCTGCTTCCCAAAGATAGAATATTTGGGAGAGGTAAGAAAGAGACCACTGAGTGAGAAAAAGATAAGAGATTAAGACCCTGGGACTGTGGAAGAGTAGTGTGTCCATTTCATTTCTCTCTTCCTTCCTAGCAGGTTCTAATTACTTTCCCTTGTTGAAATGTTGCAAATTTGGAAATTCTCATTGCTTCTACTGACTTCTTTTGTTTTACTTTAGATTTTAAGAATGTCATGGTATAATTTTGGGGATGTGCTCGTGCTTAAATACTTTTCTGATCCAGCACAATGTTTATAGTAATGGGTACAGGACAAAGTTCCTATCATAGAGCCTCGCCATTGCAGTGTTGACCCTCACGTTCTAATATTGAGAAACTTGAATGCACAAGACAATTACATTTTAGGCATTCTCCAATAGCTTTCTTTGTTTTGACAGTAAAGATAATGTGCTCCGTAGTCCAATAAAATCTCTCCCCACAGACTTTCCTTCAATCTAGAGGACTTGACTAACTATCCAGGACACTCATGTTCTATAGAGCGCGGTAGGGTATCAATCCTCCTCTTCACACATGAGAGAAGTAACTAAAAACCATGTTTATTGAATAAGACACATGTCCTTACATGTATTATTTAATCTTTATACTTTAGCTATAATCGTTATATTTTCTTCTTTTACTTATTCATTAAGTAGAAATTTTGTACAGACACATCATGTGTTACCATCATTTATCTCCTCCTTGCCACCATTCCACTGAGGACCCTCCTCAGTGGGATTTCTGGTTTCATGTATCTTAGGTTAATAAATATTATAATACCTAATAAGTAGACTAGAAGAGTAAGGATGTGTTCATTAATGTCTACACTGAAAGGTGTAACTGCATAGATCAGCCCATTTTTTAGTATAACAAAATACCTTATACAGGCTAAATTTATACAAACAAAATAAGTCCAGGCTGGGAATGTAGTTCAATCAGTAGAGTCTCTGCATAGTATCTACAATCCCCTGGGTGCAAACCTTAGCACTGCATAGAACCCGAAGTGGTGGCACATATCTGTAATTCCAGCACTTGGGAAATGGAGGCAGGAGGATCAGAAGTTCAAGATTATCCTCAGCTATACAGCAAGCCCAGTCTTGGCTATATTAGATCTTACCTCAAAGATAAAGAACACAAAAAAGAGGAAAAAAGAAGAAATGCAGTTCATTGAGCTAATAGTTCTGAAAATTCAAAGGTAAGGTGTTGACCCTAGTGAAAACATGGAAGACAGATGGAAATAGCATTACAAACATATCAGCAAGTACAGGAGGGAGAAAAAGTCACATCTCAAAACAAAAAACCCAGAGGTAATGGGTAGGACTAGACTTGAATTTTTAATAACCACCCTCTCATTAGAACTAGTCAGTTTCTTCTGAGAAATGCCTTAATCTCTTTTGAGGTTTGTACCCCAATTGACCTAGGGACCTCTCAGACCTCTCTATAGAATACACCTCTAAAAGGTTGGGGGACATCTCTTCAGACTGTTACTCTGGATACCAAACTAAGAATGCATAAACCTTGAGAGACAAAGCACACCCCAAACCATCCCATTCCACTGAAGGCCACTCTCAGGCTATAAATCATCTACACCTGTCCTTCTCACTAACATGAACTCAAGTTTTTCCTCTCCCTAATTTCACATTATTTCTAATTATAACAGAACCATAGAATTATACATATGAAATTGGCAAATATTTAAACTGCCATATATTTTAGCAGCTGTCACTCAAGAAGAAATTTCTTAATTCTCCATTAAACTCTGAGGTCCAGATATATTAAACTCCCCACCCTGCATCATGGACAGTTCTTACATCTTCTGAATCTCACATTCTCATTTCTACAGTACTCAACCATAGTTCTTTTTCAATATATCCTTTAAATATTATTCCCTTGCTATTGGCATCTTCCCATAGTAGCAAACAGAGATCAGGCCTTGGAGCTATAAGAGAAAATATAGTCATGAGTGCCTTTACTAGGATTCTCAGTGTCCTTCCTAGAATAATTTAATTCATCCATTTCTCAAATTAAATATACTTGCAAGGTTGATGACTAGTACTCATTTCACTGTAAGAGGTTTCCTTTCAGATACATGGGCTTACATCTCTTATTATTAGTGATGACCATTAACTTCAATATAATGCCCTCTCTTTGACATCTCCTAAAGCAGTAATATTAACAGACCATAATGCCATGCAGTTCCATGGCTCTGAATGAATTAAAGTGGCCATCTATAATTTCTTTACTATGCATCTAAAGAAAGTACACCAATATAAGAGAGGAGTATTGGAGACCCAGTGGGTTGATTTGCTTATAGAAATATTTTGTTATTGTTGTCTGTATTTATGCCATATTAAGAATATCTTAGAACAACTCAAATACATATTTTACATAGAAACAAAAGTCAGAGGACTATACCTAATAGAAAATAAGTTAAAAGTAGCATGGAAGTTGACAATAATTTCTAACATTTATTAATATTGGTTATCATTTATTGAGTGGTAGGTATTATTCTAAGTATATGGTTGGTATTGCTGACTGTGTTCTTAAGGAGCTGAGTAACTTTCCCAATGTCACCGGCTGGCACATAGTAAAGTTGGATTCAAGACTAGAGCCTACCATGCTTGTGCTTTGAACTTGAGCACTATTTTTCCCCTTCAGAGCCCAACGTAAAATAGAAGTCTTCACCTTACATTCTATGACAGCTCATTAGCTTGAAAAGTTATCAGGCATAGCTATGCATGAAAAATTAGCATGAATGATTTTACATATACAAAATGCATTCACAATTTCACTTAGGCTGAACACATATGAATTACAACCTTTAGAACATTTTAAACAGGATCAGTGATCTCTTCTTGTTTATGTTACTTGTGACTCAGTCCAAAATATTTATTGAGCATCTATGTTTTATGTTGCTAGGTATTTCAAGATATTGTGAAATATGGGATCAAAATGGAAGTTTACAGAGCATTACAGCTACCATGATCATGTCATATGTACATTATTTAGCTGGAGTTTCCAGTATGTACTTTCTGAAATAAATTCAAAACAGGTAAACCTCAGTCCAGCATAAGCTGTATTAAATGTTTGGCTGAGGTCTTTTTTAGAAACTGATTGAAACAGGGTATGAACTTGAAATCCAAGTGAGGTTTATCTCTAATTCTAATCTTTTTCAAGCACCAACTGCAGAGAAAAAGACCTTTCTTTGAAACAGAATGAATACAGCAATTCATTGAGGATTGCAGTCACCTCCCACACATTCAGGAGAGCATATGGACCACCAGTCTACTCCAGAAGATACTGAGAAATCCTGCCCCTTCTTAACAAATAAGGTGGAGAAAGATTGAGGAAGACATCTAAAATCAACTTCTGCCCTCTATATACACAAGCATACATGTGCATGTGCACTAACACACATGGGCACTCACTCACATGCATTCATGCACACTACAGACACATTTACATGCAATATACACATACACATACATATGTATATATACACCTAATAAAATAAATCTACCACACACCACCACTTCCTTAGCTCAAGGCCTAAAGATAGCCTCTGATTTGACAGCAAACTGTGTGTTTGAGAACAAAGTGTATACTCCTTGCAGACAGACACTGTGTTTTGCATTTATTTATTTATTTAGATTTTGATAATACAGACTGGGCTCTGTTGGGCTTAGTGTTTGCTGGAACAGCCCCTCTGAAACATCACAGTGCCCTTCCTATTATCACCCTGAAAATGTTATCTCTCCTCTCAACTTTTATCAGTCCTTCCTTCATAGTCTCCAGATTCCCCTCCTTTTCTTCACTACAAACTCCCTCATCTCAGTGGTCTAGCAGACAGAACCCTCACATGTGAGGATATCCAGGATCTGTGACAAACTATCTGCCCCCAAACAAATGTTTGTGCTGCACTTAGTGTGACTAGCAAGAAGCCACAGCACACCAGAGGCAGGAGTAGTTCATCCTCTGGATATCAAGAGGAAGGAAAACCAGCCGGAAATGGAGCAAAAAAGCACATAAAATGAAACTATAATGTGGTTGCAAGTGAGATAAAGGTCAGTGGATTTCAAAATGTCAAATGGCAAAAGGATAATTTCCCTTGCAGTTTCCAGTTAGTACAGCTCTGTCACTGCCAACGAGAACGCTTCTGAATTCACGTACATTTTCAGTCTCATAGTGGCAATTTATTAGCAGTGTATTCAAGATTGTATTAATATCCTCATAAATGCCAATGTGCACCTTAAGTGATGTGAAAAATGTTGGTAGACAGATTATATCCTGGGTATACTAATTGTGGTTATATATAGATGCTCAAAGTCCTATTGAGAGTCATTGTAGAAGGTGGGTTCTCAGGCATCAAGGGTGGCAGGTGGGTACATTGTTCAATATTCATGTTCATGAAAATCTTTGTTGATTATAAAAAGGTCTAAATCACAAATGTTGTTTGTTCTCTTGATAGTTAACAAAGTTCTATTGAGCTTCTGCATGTATGGCAGACATTGAAAAATATAACTATACACATATCATTATATTTATCATTATATATCATTATATTTATCATATATTTATCATTATATATGTGCAAGGAGAGTGAGGTTGACTTTTTCAATTCTAAGGTTCTAGGAAAAAACAGTGCAAAAGTTAAAACAGCATAGACACTCAATAAAACCTATATTAACAATATTGTTGTAAACATTAACAAGAATTTTTTAAATGGAAGTGCTCATGTGCCCAGACTCAGTATATATCATTTCAATTTGGGCTTAGTTAACACTATCCTTATTGTGGTTGAGATAAGTTAGAGGACTGTCCTGAGGCACACAGCAGTTGAGGGGTGCAGCCAAGATTTTAATCTAATATTTTCTTCCTCTGGAGCTCAATATCTTCCCACCATACATTAATACCTGCTGAATACCACATTAATGCTCAGTTATCTCACTCTCAAAATGAACCAGGTAAAGTCTGTATAACAAACAATGAAATGATTATTCATTTTCTTAAATATTGTCAGTTAATTTTTCTTCCATTTCCCATGTGGTTTAAAAAGCATATGCCATGCCATTCTAATTTGCATGCCAATCACATAAGGTGTCTTCAGCAGTAGGATCTTACCACTAGTCTTTGGTGGGTCATCAACTACTCTGACAGAAATCTGTCTGTCTTCTAGGAAACCTTGTAGGTCTCTCTGATCAAAAGCTCATTGTGGATGATAGCGCCATGCTGGTTCTGGGAGTTACAGGTCAGTGCCCACTAAGAAAATGAGGAAAAAGATAACTAATATACAAGAGTTAGAGATAAGAGAGAGAGAGAGAGAGAGAGAGAGGAAGTGAGGGAGGGAAGATGTAGAAGATTAAGGTTAGTCTTAATCTTACCCTCTCCAGTGTCTCATGGCTCATGGTTCAGGTGTTCCCTGTAAGGGCCTGGTGAAGGATTAGCCATTTGGTCTGTCTTTTAGTAAGTAGATAATTATGGTACCATTGCTGTTTGGGTCTAGATTTGTGTTTCCCACCCCTTTGATGCCATCCCCTCCCTCCCCTTCCATCCTAGTGTCTAGTCTAGGAGATGCTTGCTGGGTATGTAAGGTATCTTGGGTAGATTCAGGTTAGATGCTGTAGATGAGTGAGACTATGTGGCGATGTTTTTTCTGTGATTGGGTAAGTTCACTGAGAATGATCTGATCCAGGTTCAACCATTTTTCCTCAAATTTCATTGTGTCATTTTTTCTTACTGCTGTATAGAATTCCATTGTGTAGATATACCACATCTTAGTTATCCATTCTTCTACTGATGGACATCTGGGTTGATTCCAGCACTTAGCTATTACAAATTGAGCCGCTATAAACATGGTTGAGCAAATCTCTCTAGCCTGTGGTTTGAAGGTTTTAGGGTAGATGCCCAGTAAGGGAATATGAAGACACCTTATGTGATTGGCATGCAAATTAGAATGGCATGGCTGGAAGTTGGAAGAGAGTCGGTCCCCAGACAGTCAGCGTGTCTAGTGCCAGAAGGTGCTACATGGGCGACTGGGGGAAAATGACCAATATCTGTCGAAGCAACGCATGGTCTAACCTACTTAGCAGCAAATAACTTGTGGTGATGCCCACACAAGTGCAGTGGTGGCACACAGCCATGGTGGGGAACCAACTGCTCTCAATTTGGCTAACTGATCCCCTCACTGGTATGGAACCCATAGATGGAGCTGGGAAACAAGTCAGAACCATATCCAGACACAAGCCCACTCTCCAATATCAAGCTACCATCAATTGTGGGCTACAAGAGGGCCTACACATATTAAATTCTCTATTAAAAAAAAAGTAAGGGTTATCTCATTTGTCCTGGTGCTAACTTACTCTCCGTTGGAGAATCTGCTTCTCTTTTTCAGATAGATGTAGATCCTAAGGAGAGAGCCACCCCATCATACCTCAAAAGGGCCCCGGCTGAAACTAAGAAAAATTGGAGAAACAAGCAAGGGGGCTGTTTTCCTGATGAACCGGATACCAGCACAAGGGGGAAGGAGATCAGCACAGAGAAAAATCAACTCCTACCAAATCAGAGAGCCAGAGCCTCAGAGGCCCCCAACACCTCATCACTGAAGCAGACCAAAAATGAACCCAACATGACTCAGGGAAATTTTGCGGAAGAGGGGGCGGAAACAATGTCAGAGCCACATGTTGGGACATGATATGCAGAGACATTTAGCTTACCCATAACTGTGGGCTAACTCCACAATGCATGACCCATATACCTCAACAAGGAGGGGCCAAGGGGAGGGGATAGGTCACGGATGAGCCTAATAATCGTACCAAACTGACTGTATTTGCTGAATACAAAACTAACTAATAAAGAAAAAAAAATAAAAAAAGTTTTGATACAAAAAAATAAAAATAAATAAAAATAAAAAGCATATGCCCCTCACAGGTTCATGTGTGTGAGTAACTGGTCCCCAGCTGGTAGTATTAGTTTTGAAGACAGTGTTCTTCAGGTGGTGAGGTCTCACTAACGGAATTGAGTTACTGGGGATGAGCCTTGAGGTTTTAGGGCCTGGCGCCACTTGCTGTCCATTCTCTGCTGTCTTGCTGTAGAGCTGTCTGATCAGCCACCTCTTCCCACCATGTCTTTCCCACCATGAAGGACCGTACCACATCATACTGTAAGCTTTCCTATGTTGAGTTGTTTTTTGTCAGGTATTTTGTCATAGCAACAGAAAACAATAACTAATAAACCCAGTGATATGTCATTTTCAAATTCCTTAAGGAATAATGCTCCTCTTTTTATACTTACCCAGTTTATTGTGTATGCTGTTTTCCTTTATTCTTTTTGGTATTCAGCTCCCAGCATAGTACCAAATGCACCTGTAGGTCTGGAGACCTGACAATTCTTAAATCTCTTGATATATCTGATGTAATTCCACTCCCCCCTCCTCAGATCTCTATTCAAGTATGACTGATGAGTTCAGAAGGGTGTGGATTAAGGAGGCCAAGTTCTGACCCAGACAACTGACAGAATGTGGGAGGGCATTTCCACAAGCACTTATTTACCCTTTATACAACCATTTTCCGGGCTTGTTGACCTACCTCAGCATGCCATCTCTGTTGTAGAGGTGCCAACCATGTTCAAGAGAGAACAGAGAATACAAAGTTTGGTATGTTTGTAAGAGTTGGAGAACTTCAGCAAAGGTAGCAACTAAGCAGCCTTCAAAAGAAAGAAGAAAAGCAGAACCAGGTTTACCGTAGGTGGAAAGCACATTCCATATGCAGGTGCTGAGGGGGAAAGCAAGGGATGCATTTGGAGCGTGTAGCTAGGCAGCTCAGTCTCACGAAGATGAAGGCAACAGGAAGAAGCAGAGGGGGTGTCCTACATCGCTCCTATTGTTGTGACAGCATACCTAAGAGGGGGCAATCTGTGAAGCGCAGAAATTAATTTCTCATAGTCTGGAAGCTTGAAGATTAAGACCAAGGAACTGGCAGACTTGGTATCTGAAAAGGTCTAAAGAAGCAACACACATCTATTCACCCCAAATAGAGCTCCAACAACAGACCACAGCACGAGGGCACCAAAAGCAATTTTGGTGAACCAGTGATTGTATGCGGGTTACTTACAGAGCAGCCATTGTATTACCCGAAGGCTCACTTCAACCCAGGTGTTCACTGATAGAAGCTGTGTCTCTGGAGCACCTGTTCCCTTGCTGGCAGCTTGGTTGAAGGGAGAGTCTCTCCACAAGCAGTTATTTACCCTTGATATAACCATTTGCCAGGCTTTTTGACTTCCTGAGTCTCCTGACCCTTCTCCTTCCCCCAGGAGGGAAAGTTTCAATTCAGAGAAAATTGCCTCTTAACACTGGTTAAAGCATGCTCCTCAACAGTTGTTTACTGTTTCTATAACCTTGGGGAGTGGACATACCTTTTAAGTTTTAGTTCTTGCAGACTTGACCTCCGCAGTCTACTGAGCCTCCCTCCTCCCTTCATAAGCAAATATTTTGATTTGAAGAAATTTGCTATATAATCCCATCCCTGTCTTCAAGATAGTACGACTGGCTGAATACCTACATGGTTGGTGGGTCAGAACAGCTCAAACACTGTGAATTAAAGCCCTTCTATTAGGACACCTATTCTTATTTCCCTAATCACCCTTCAAAGGCTCCACATATTTTCTTTTTTAAATTATTTTCAATAATTTTGTCTACACATAATGTATTTTGAACATAATGCCTTCCCGTTCTCTTTTCTTGTCTCCCGTCCATCTACCTTTTACTGAACAACTTCTTCCAAACTAGTCCCTCTTCTATTTTGATGTCTTATTTTTGTATTTATTAATTTATTTCTGAAAGACAGATAAAGATGCAGAGAGAGGCAGAGAGAGAATGGGCATACCAGAGCCTCTAAGCACTGCAAATGAACTCCAGATATATACGCCACCTTGAGCACCTGGCTCACTTGGGTACTGGGGAATTGAACCTGGATCCTATGGCTTCACAGGCAAGCACTTTAACCACTAGGCCATATCTCCATCCCTGATGTCATATTTTTACCTTGTATGTAACCCACTGAGTTTAATTAGGGTTGCTTGCATGATCATGACAGGGGGAATTATTTACCAGAGTACATGCAACTGGTTCCACATCTTAATAATACTCTCTGCATGGGCGATAAATCCCAACACATGAATTTTGAGAACGTAAACACTTACACCATGGTAGAGGAAATTGGGAGTTTGAAGGTTCTGTTAAACCAGATGATGGAGGGAGTGATTTTCATGCACAGAGTTATAATCTATAGTAAATGAAACACAAGAAATGCTTTGGCTAATAAATGCAACCTGGTTTTAGGAAAGTAATTGACCAAATATGAAATAGGGGAGGTGACACTGTAGAAGGGTCAAGACTGGATTTTAGTAATAGCTTGTGGTTGCACATGATTCCAGCTGGAGGGGGAGCCAGGTGCCCTAGGGCCCTGCCGTTTCCTCTTCTTATGTGCAAGAACAAACATGGGGATCGATTTTTCTGTGACAATGGGAGAGATGGGGTATATCTATGCCCTTCCTTTCTCTGAAAATTCTATCTTTATCTATTTTTCCCTACCCTTTTTGAACAGGATTCAATATTTTCAGAGATGACAACTCAAAGATCATAGAAAACAAAGCCACTGATAATTCCTCTAAAATATTAAAACATCCATTTCAGACAGAAGAGTGAAGGGTCTAAAAAATTAAACACTGTCAACTATAACTCCATAAAAAGCGGCAAGATTCTAAGAAACTTAAGGTAAACAAAACAACTGTCAGTCTTGTACACATTATAATCACATGACACTGTTATAGTTTATGTATACAGTACACTCATGTGATATGTATATGTGTGTGTGATTTATAATACTATTAATATTTGAATTTATAACACTTTGGATTGCACATACTAATGTATATTGTACATTCTTCCTTGTTTGCTCACAAAACCTCATGTTCAAAGGTTCACAAGTATGAATAAATAGGTGTGATATATTAAAACATTTTCAAATCAGGTCTTCCAAATAATAATACTTTAAATAACCCAAATTTGTGAAATCAGGCCCTTTTCTTCCATGAAAAGGGAATTTAGCAATTCAGTGACTCATACAAAACGTATCATGTTTTAGATACAGAAAACTCTCAGGCTACCATTAGCATGGTAATGGGCTTCTACCTTAGAATCAGAAGAGAAAACAAAATTTCTCACACAGATTAAACTTCCCTCAAGAAAAGAAAAAACAGAATCTATAATGATGTTTTAGCATAAATTAATGGGATTAATAACAACAAAATCATCATCAACAACAATTATACTAAAACCAACTAGCCAATTTGGGACAAAGGGGCAAAAATATGCAGCTTTTAAATCTCTTTGGCCTTATAGGATTCAGAATAGGGATGGGCATAAAGAATGCTAGAGACACCAATGAATGGTTCCTTGTAGCCATATTATTGGTCATTATGGGTTTGTAAGTAACTTAATATAAATCAACCAGAAAGCTAAGAACTAGGAATCAAACCTTAAAGTATCTAATTTAGTAGTGATAATAATTAATTAAGAATTTTGACATAATTAAGTGCACAATCTTACCTAAATGAACTCTAGCCAAGTTGATGTCCTAGCGATTATGTATCTTTCTAATGCATTCTTCTTCCAGGACAGAATCAAGCCCACCTGCAGCATAATTGTTATGACCCCTTGATAATTAAATTCTTTTTCATGGCTGTTCTTCAATATTGCTACCCAGTCATTATCTCTGGTGGTAATGAACCCAAATCTGCAATTTGGGAGAGATGTGCTGGGGTTAAACCTACGATATTTCCCAAGATAGCAAAGTGACCCACCACTGAGCTGTATCCTAAGTTCTCTTTTATGTTGTATTTTGAGATAGCATCTCACCAAGTTGTTCAAGCTGTCATTAAACACACTATAGCACAATCAGGCTGTGAACTCATAAGCCTCCTGCTTCAGCCTTACAAATAGTTGGAATTGCAGGTTTTCAAAGCTTAATAGGTTCCCCAGGTGATCATGATGCCCTTGAAAGCCTAAGATGCATTGGTTTTTAAACCATTCTGAAATCCACGCATAACCTATGTGCACACAGGGCCTAGGACTGTGACTACCAATATTTCCTTCAGTTGAAGTAGTCACTGAGAACAGAGTGAATATGTCAGAAAGGAGCCATCTGTGAAGGCTAACCTTCAGAAAAAAACAGACTAGGATAAGAGGAAGACTTTATACAATCATGGGGCTCCATAGGTCCTATGAGAAACCCCACCTACAACTCTAAATGTAAGTGACTTCTGCTTCATGAATTCAGGGATAAACATTGGCTTTTGTCAAGAGAAGCCCAGGGAAGTAGGTATACTGTTCTAAAAAGCCTCATTAATTTGTGCTTCATCTGTGCTTGATTCAGAGTCACAGTAAGACAGGTAGGAAGGACACACTGAAAATACTCTCAGGACAAAAGTCACAGTGTTCTTCTTTGAACTCCAGAGAAAAGCAGTATTGAAAACCTGATTCTAAAATCCAGGAGGAATCAGTGATGAGCTCAAAGTACTATGCAGTGAGGCAGGCGGGGTGGAGGTGCTGCAGTCGGGAGTGGGAACGCTTTCTGCTATCTGAGGACTGCACTCTGTGTTCATCTCATATTTTATTCACTGCTCCTTCATGTCTCGTCTCGCCACAGAGAACTTGGGCTCCAATTCAAAGGAAAGTTTAGGAAGATACTTGTGACTGAACAGTATTTCACCTAATTCATCAGTGTTAAGTGTGACACAAGTTAAACCTCTCCATACACTGTGATAAATCACTCCACCTAAAACAATAGGTAATATGCTATTAGAATACAACACCAATTGCTATGAATTCCAAACAGCCAAACCAAAGTCAAATGCAAGTCTTGGAGGGAGATATAACTTCATGTATTTTCTGAATCTCTACAAATTTTTAAAAAATAAGTGGAGCATATCTAACATGGCAGAAAAGCAAACAAAAACTGATTAGACAATAGAAAAAGTAAAATATATTGCATTCATTCTGGGTGAGCCTAGTATGGACAGGATGCTCAGGAGTTTTTTGAAGAAATCCATAAAAAAGTTCCCATCATTACTGCGGTGTAGTAATTCACATTAGTCAGCATCATAAGAACAACATCATAAGAAAATATTCAATCCACAAAGGCCTTAGGGAATCACTGCACCTATTAGTTGGATTGTCTCCAACATATGCTCACTGCATCATTTGAGCTTTATTGACTAGCTAATTTACTTCAGTGCCCATAGTTGAGATCTCTTTGTATTTTGTTTTTGTCAAAACACTGCTTTTAAAAAAGAATGAGACGCATTTTCACTAATGCACTAAAATTCAGATTGGCAATGAGAGTGGAACTGGCCATGTGCATGTCCATGTTAGGGGTGATGAGATTTCAATAAGTAGAACAGGGATATTTATCCTAAGATAGGTATCAATAGCCATGCAATATTTAGGTCAAGAACAACGTGCACTCTAAATAGGAAACTTGGAGAACTGTAAATGAGGTCTCAGCATCAGTATGGAATTTCATGTTCCACTATAATTATGTTATCAAAGTGAAAGATGGTTTAGTCAAAAATGAGTTGCAAGAATTGTATATTTATGACAGATGATCTATGTGGATTTCTTTGTTTACTGAAGTAGGAAACATACTGAGTTTCTGTTCCGCGACTTTTAAAGTCCTTCAATCTCGTAGATTCTTTCCCTTAACACTAACTTTGCCAGAGTTTATCAGAAGATCTCCTAAGTGTTTCCTACTGGGTCATTTTATGACCCTGTTTTTATTTCAGCTTGCAGTTTATTAGCTTGTTCAAGGCAAAATTGCATGACTATTTTCTTTGTGGTTCCATTTTTTTTCATTAACCTCTTTTCTTAGAGGTAGTCATTAATATTCCCATACCTGAAACCAAAGGATATTTCTTAGTGTGTGCACAGCTATACACAACATTACCTTCTACACAGCTGACATCGTTAACTCTGGTGATAAAGAAACAAACAAATAAATGCATTTAATTTTTTTTCAAATAACTTTAAAACATCTCTGGGAAGAAAATTCTACCTTGATTTTTTTTATGTAACCTGGCTCTAGAAATTTTGTGTCTTCACATTTTCTCACTAACATACTTTCTTTATATTATTTATGAAAAATAGGTTAAATAATTCCCCTAAATCACTTCCCAAAACATGAACTGTTACTTTTTAAGATTTGTGAAAATTTTTATGTGTATATACACATGTGTGTGCACATGAATAAATGAGCAAGCATGTACCCATGCACACACATATACGTGTATACATAGATGTGTGTGTGTGAGTGTGTGTGTATACACATATACTCACATACACAGGGGAGTGTGGAGAAGGAATAGCTTAAGATTCATTTTTTTACACAGTAAGAATAATCTTTGCAATGAGAAAACCAGACCCTAGCATTTTCCCCATATTGTATTCCTGCAGAATCTCACACAATTTGCCACATCTCTCAAGTTCACCATTCCCTCTCCTGTTCAGTACCTGCCCCTCATCACTTCTCTGTGGTTCTCAAAGATAACTAGTAGACAAAGCTCTTATGTGCTCTCGGTCCTGGATTGGATGTTCTTCCCCAAGGTCATTGCTTGTTTGGCTCATTCTCATACAAGTTTGAACACAAATTCCACATCCTCAGAAGTACCCTGTGAGACTATGGGTTCTTTTATCTGGGGTTTCTAAGCTCAAGGGTTCTCATCTGTGACACAATCCCACCATGGACGCAATTTTTGCTTGGGCCACTCTGCATTGTCCCATGGAGACAATTGTCTATGGAACATGGGTAACTAGTGTTATCTCAGTCCATTTAGGCTGCTATAACAAAATTCTATGGACTAAATAGCTTTATTACTATTATTGTAATTTTAAATATATTTGTATGTATGTGTATATGGACATACCAGAGTCACTTGCCACTCCAAATAAATGTCCAGCTTTACATTGGCAATTGAGGAATTGAATATAGGCCAGAAGGCTTTGCAAGCAAGCACCTTTAATCACTGAACCATCTCTCCAGCCCTGTGTGGATGAATATATATACTTGCAGTACCAGGGATTAAATCCAGGGCCTCATACATGCCGGGCAGTGCTCTATCAACTGAACTATATCCCCAGCCACCAAGTAGCTTTTAAATGGTGGATATTTTTTTCATTCCTTGCACTTGTGTTGCCTGTGAAGCCAAAGATCAAGATTCTGGAAGATTTGGTTTCTGGTAAGACACTTGTGCTCATACTGGGGCAAGGAATGGGTGAGCTATATGGGTCCCATTTTTTAAGGCATTAGTTAATTCCATTAATGATCAAATCAAGATATATCGTCTCTCACTGCAACAGAGAACAGAGTTATATATAGTCCAAGATAAATAATACAATATTTCCACTGTCTTAAAGGTCAGAGAGGTCTGTGTATAAGGCCTTTACATATCATCTTTCAGCTCAAATTGCTATGACAAAATAGCAGAGACAGAGTGGCTGAAATGACAAGCATTTCTTTCTCACAATTTTGCAGTCCGGGGTATCCAAGATCAAGGAGACAGCCTGGTTGACTCTGGTAAAGGCTTTATCCCAGGTTTGTAGAAGGCTTCCTTGCTATATCCTCACATTGTGGAAAAATAAAACTCTCCCCTCTCTTTTTTGTTCCATGAGGAAAGGGCACTAATTCCATTAGTGGAGGAAGGTCCTCTTATCTGGATCTCATCTAAACCTATTACCTCCCACAAGACCATCACATAGAGAGTCAGTGATGCAGCACAGTGATGCAGGGTATGGTTGAAGGGATATCATGTGTGTGTGTGCATATATATATATATATATATATATCATGATATAT